>CM060912.1:235849730-236531396 GCA_030737875.1 Allium sativum
CCTATGTTTAATTCCAGTTTATTCATGTCTTGTTAAATTTACTAGTTTCTATGCTGATAGTCACTAGGGCTTACCAGTCTTTTTGACTGACCCGTTTTCTTTCGCCTCTTTGTCTTTCGTTCCCCCCCCCCCCAAGGTTCTCAGGGAGGAAACTCTAGCTCTTAGCTTGGACTTTGCTTGCTTTCTGACAGATCATGTACGGTTTGGTCTTGAGCTATGCTATGGCTGCACTCATGCACTTTTTGGGGAATAATATTTTACTTATGTTGTTTTAAGTACTTTGCTTCTTTAGAACTTGATGTAATGAAATAATGACTTGGCATTTTGATGTAAGAGGTTTTGACTCTATTTTTCAGTAATGAGATTTGGTTTTAAAGTTTATATCCACTGCTTTATATACACTATTTTATCTATGTTCTGTCTTGTGTTATCTTTGTGCCTGTTTACTAGATAATACCCCTCCAAAACTAGGGCATTCCCTTTGTGAGTGACCCTAGCCGAGGTGGGGTGTTACATTTGGTATCAGAGCAGAAGGTTACCAGACTGGGCAAAAGTTTTAAAAACCTTCTGAAACTATTTTCAAAACCGTTTATAAAGAAGCATTTTTCAAGAAAAGTTTTATTTTTAAGAAAAGGCTATTCCCCAAAAGTCATTAGCACTTTCCTTTGTTTCCTCGTTTGAATCTTTTTCCTTTTCGCTTTTCAGCATGTCTGATCTTAATCTTCCTGAGGGAGTACCCATACCTGGCTGGTTCCGAAGATACTTGGAAGCTAGGGCCAACGGCGCGGGCCCGGCAGATATCCCTCCTCCTCCTCCCCCGGTGTCCACGGTTCCTCCTCCTCCTCCGGGTACCGCCTTCGCCAAAATATGCAAGGACTTTATAGGAATGGGCGGCAAGAACTTCGTTGGAACTGAAACCTTCGTTGAGGCGCGAAACTGGCTAAAAGAGACTGAAGACTTGTTTGTTATTTTCGATATGGAGGATCATAGGAAAGTTTAGTTGGCAGCATGGTTTTTGAAAGAGGAAGCTGCATTTTGGTGGGAAGTCACCAACGCTACCAGGCCAATTGAGACTTGGGCAGACTTTAGAGAGAGGTTTGGGCTTAAGTTTTTATCATCCGCAGAAGCGAGTCTTCAGATGGAGAGGTTCCTGGCATTCAAGCAAGGGGACATGTCAGTTAGGGAATACGTGAATAAGTTTAATCAGCTTGCTCGGTTTGGTTTGGACTTAGTCAACACGGCTGAGAAGAAGGCTCTACGCTTTGCTCGAGGATTGAGCGAGCCACTCCACACAATGGCCATGACTCATGTACCTATGGGGGCGACCTTTGAAAGCTTGGTGAATATGGCCCTACTTCATGAAGAAGACGAGAATGGCAAGAAGACGGTCAAGGCGAATGAGTCTCAAGACAAGAAGGTAGACTCCGAGAAAGGTGGAAAGAACAGCAACAACAAGAATGACAAGTCACGTGAGAAAAGAAAATGCAACTTCTGTGGTATTGACGGGCATATAGTCCGCGACTGTAGGAAGAAGAAGATGAAGATAGGAGCATGTTTTCAATGCGGTGAAACTGGACACATCAGCAAGAACTGCCCTAAGAAGCAAGGGCAAGCCCCGCAAGAAGGACCTTCTAGGGGTACATCTTTAACTTCTTTTCCCTAGATACTCTGTTTTATCTTGTATATCCTTTCGATCCTGTCTTGAGAACCTTAGGTAGAATCCTATGAATGTAAACATGTATTTGAAACATGTTATGCTTGATGTTTGTGAATGGTTGCAAGTGGTTGCAAGTGATTGCTCGTGGTTGCATAACACACACTAGGCACTAGATCGGCTCAGACACATTTTCATATTGCATATGCATGAGTGTTTATACTTATTTATGGATGAAATTGAATGTGTTATCATATGAATGTTGCATATGGATGAATGTTTGTGCACACATATAGTGCTTACGTGACTAGGATTATTTGCATACATGTTGGATTCATGACACTAAACATATTTTGCATTAGAAAGATCAATCAGGCCTGATCATTTGCATTAGATAAGGAACATATACACACACTTTCTGCATATGTTCATACAGCATTAGAAATCTCTTAAGGACAATGTTTGCTTGTGGATGATGTTTTGAGTAGATGGATGATGGATGGTAGGATATGTTCTTCCTAACTTAGAGATTTCGGGGACGAAATCCTTTAAGGAGGGGAGAATGTAACAACCCGTATTTTGATAACATGTTATAACCATAAATCTAGGCAGAATTAAATTTTAAAATAAGAACCAAGGGAAACAGGTTGCGCCATTGCGTTCGTCTCGGAATTCTGCATGAAATCGAGTTCGAGTTTTCGAAAATCGGAGTCCGTATGACCAAGTTATGGCTCCCCAAAGTTTCAGAAATTTTCATAGTTCAAAACAGTTCGAATTCGAGTTCAAATTCGAATTTCAAAACCCAGACAGACTGGGCGGGAAATTTCCCGCCCAACACCCCAAGTCGACTGGGCAGTCGACACCCCCAGGACCAGGTCGACTGCGCAGTCGACTTGGGTGTCGACCTGGTCCCCGAACCTGGTTTGGGCCTGGTTGCTCCTGCTTGACCCTGTTGGCTTGTTTGAGGGCCTGTGATGATTTTTGGTGGTTCAGATCGATTCTAGGGTTTATCCTACGGCCTAAACTAGTTGTTGCAACTATAAAAACACCCTAAGACCTAGGCTAATCCACAACAAATCTTTCTAACACCATTATGCTGCTAAGTCTCCTCTTGAACCATGGCCGCCGCCTCCAACTTGAAGCTTAAACATTCAAACTATATCCAAATCGAAGGCCAACGTTTCTACAACAATTCAAGGGAATAGATCAACATCTCAACAACGATTCTACGATAATTTCTGTTCTTAGTTCTCAAAAACCACGATCTGTAAGTCCCATTTACTCTTAGATCTAAACTCTAAACTTAATATGGACATGTGTAAATTGAAGTTGAACATAAACATGATAACTACTTGAGACCTACTCTTGTATATCTTTGATCTATGACTATTCCTTTTTGATCTATTATTTTAGATCTACTCTTGTTCACCCTAGATCTATTCACCTTGAACCTAGTACCGTTCATATTGAACCTTGATTTATGGAATACTGATAAGAACTTGATTTAGGGGCCTGTTCATGTCATAACCTAAACCCTATCATTATTTTAACATGCCTGTGATGTTGTGATGTTGAAACTATTGCTAGTCACAAGTTTAGGATTATCATCTTATGTCATTTATTGTTATGTTTATCACCCTATTTCATATGCCAGTGATGTTATGATCATATCTCAAGTTACACCATGCTTGCCTTGAAATCACCTTTGCCACTTTATACCCATCCTTGTTATGTTATTCCCTAGTTACATCTATTGCCTTGATTCGAATTCACGAGCGTTGGGGATGCGATTTGGGTAGTTTAGGAAAACCTGAATTTAGTATGAACTTGAAAACATGAATATCGTTATAACTTGAGCTTGGATAGGAACATGAACTTGACATGAAATTATACTTGAAAATATGAATTTGGGACATGACACTTAGATAACTTGAACGTGGCCAACTCGAGGTTGGGTTGAGTTTGCAGTATAAATCTGCCCGGAACTGCTCGGCGAATCCAGTAACTGCAAACAATAGGACCCAATGTGAGTAGTTGGTCATATCGCACTCGAAACCCGAGGTTAGACTAGGTTATGGTGTAAAACTGCCCGGACCCGCCCGGCACATCCAGTAACCATAACCAAGTCTAATGTGAGAGGTTAGGGGTGCATTAAGTAAATTAATGTCACTGGATAGGGTTAAGTCATGGACCACTTGAAAATACTTAACCAATTTGACACGTTGATTTGATAGGGTTAAGTCATGAACCGCTTGAACACACTTAACCAACCTGACACATGATTTGTAGGACTACGTCTTGAACTAGAACGACACACTTAGTCAATTTGACATGACACGTAGATGGGGTTAAGTCTCGATTTTAAATGACAACTTAACCTACTAAACAAAACCCTAGTTACGCGGTCCTTTTCAGCAGTAACCCACTAGATGTATCACGGTACCCTGGGACTAGGCAGGGTGGGGCACGATTGCTGGGCTGATTGTAAGCAACCAGAACGACGGCTGAGTTGGTGCGCCATTGTAGGTTCAGGCGGACTAGGGACGTGCACTTAGTCCGGAGTTGAAAAAGCAGGCATTGGGCATCAGTAGGATTATCTATGCATTCTTGATTCGTGTCGGTGGTTGGCACCCTAGGTGTAATGACCCGCATTGGCAGAGGTATTATGATTAATTTATTTTATTATATAATGGGTGGTTTAGTGAATTAAATGATCGTGGAATTAAATAATGGTGAATATTTAATTAAAATAATAAATTAAATAATATATTTAATTCTGAAATAATCAGAATTGGCTGAAATGGCGATATGGTGTGAACTAGATCATCTGTGATATTTAATTCAGTTTGGAATTGAATTTGAATAACGAATATATTCAATCGTCGACAGTTGAACGTATAGTTTATAATATAATTATAAACGAGCTCGAAATGACGCTGCAGTTCGTAAATTGGCGATTCGAACTTCAACTGAATGTACGGGATTCGTTTTAAACCGGATTTCTGTGAAACAAGAAACGTGTGGAGCTGGTGGAGTATATCTTTCTAATGGAAGAGAAAAATCGGGATTTCGTCGTGTAGATTTTGAGATATGTCCAAATCAAATTTCAAAATAGTCGCTATAGAATCGTTTATCGACCGTATCAGTTTATTCGATATAACTAGAGATCGGGTTTGAATTTAGACAAGGTTCTTTTGGGACATAACGATAATTTAATTTTTAGAATTTTATTGTAATTTTTAATTAATTAAATAAGCAACTTTTTATTTGGAGTATTTTGCACCCTGTATCAGCGATTTTGGGGTTTCACAATATGAGTTAATCTACCGGTATTATTATAGTTTTGGGGTCGTGACACATCGCTTAACACGATCACCTATTTACTTCTGTCCGTAGCAGTCCATATGTGAATCGAATTTTATGTAGCAAGATATCCTCATTTTTTTTGGTAAACAAAGTAATGTAGTTCTTATTTTTTAAAGGACCAGAAACGAATAGAGAATCGAATAAATTAAATAAATAAAAGAAAAAAATATCCTAATGTTTGTATGATCCTAACCAAGGCCACGTATTCACCTTTTCAACCTCACAACAAAATCCCATTTCCCGTATATAAACTCTTTGTTCAGCCGACACTTAAGAAAAATCAAAACGTGAAAGTTGGATCCTCCATAAATCAAAGTAAATCAAAATAAAATCCAAACAATTTCAAACATGTATAATTGGAATTGTCTTGCTTTTCTCTTCAAACTGGTATGCTACTTTTATGGTGCGACGCAGTTTTAGGATACTCGAAAATCAACAGCGATCCTAGGGTTTCCGATTCGGGGTAGAATAAACCATCGATTGAATTTTCGAGTTGAGATTGGGATTGTTGATGAGATTTAGTTGTTTGCCTGAGGTGTTTGGGGATTCCGATGTTGTTTCGGGTTGTGCGACTCCTTGTAGTCAGGGTGGAAGCGTCAGGTAAAACCGGTGGAAGGGGATGTCGAGTATTACTTTGAGGGGATGAGCTGATGCAGAACTCGAAGGGGAGTTGGATGGCAGGACCGGTTTGGGTTTTAATGGAGTGATGAGGAGCGGTGGATCTCAGAGTGGGCGGTAATGGGTTGGAGTAGGCTTCGATGTTTACTGGAGTTTTATCACGGGGAAGAAGAGATTTTGGTGGATGTGGTTGGGTCTAAAAGGAAGTGGGCTGGTCAAAAATAGTGTGGGCTTTCTTTTCGTTTGGGCCTGGGTTATAGGAGTGAAGAAGAGGAAGTACGTGGAAGTAGGATGGTGATTTTTATTTAAGTTTCGATGGAGAAATGATATGGGATTTTGAAGGTTGTAATCGGCTTTGGCCATGAGAAGCTGGAGTCATATTTGTTTCGGTGGAAGAAGGAGTTTTGGGGGCGCAGGTTATTGTGATGGGGCGACAAAACAAAGAGTGGGTGAGGCCCAAATAAACTGTATAATATATGTTATAGCTTAGTTTTAATTTAAAATAACATATACAATCTTGTAAATAGTATAACTTTATCATACGATCTCAGAATCTGACAAAAAAAGATCCGTTGGGATCGTATGGACGGTGGCTACACACTGGAACTGACTGGGAGTGGATTGGGGTTCGTTACAATTTATAGCAAATTAAATTGTCCAATCTGAATCAACGACAATTATCGTTATTAACGATGAAGTCCAATGTGAGTAAATCTCACTAACTCTGAACAGTTTATAATTTCATGTTGTATTTTTTGAACTGTTAAATATTGACTGATTGACTGTATGTTGACTGTTTGATTGAACTGCTAATCAGTTAGTTAAATTTCTATATTGATTCTGTTTAACATAATGTATCATATAGAACTGAAAGTGATGTTATCTATATTGTTTAACATCTGTGATGCAGGGAAACAGGTTGGAGGAATCCAACTGGATTCCTCAACATTTATTTTACTGTTTTCATATATTGTGATATATGATGTGTTATATAATCTGTTATGGATTATGGGTGTTGGAATGATGTTGATCATTGTTATTCGATATTGTAAATATCATAAAAGACCCTGGGATGTAAAAAGAAGTATTTCAATGTATATTGAAATAAAGGAATTTTATAAAATCACAGGATTTTATAAAAGGAATTATTTATAAAACGAACACGGTTTTATAAAAGGGATATTTATTAGAAAATAATTAGAAATAGAAAAGGAATATTTATTTAGAAAATAAATAGAAGTTACAAATAGGAAATATTTGTAACGGTAAATAGAAGTTATAAATAGGATATATTTGTAACGGTAAATAGAAGTTATAAATAGGATATATTTGTAACGGTAAATAGAGGTTATAAATAGGAAATATTTGTAACGGTAAATAGAAGTTATAAATAGGAAATATTTGTAATGGTAAATAGGAGTTATAAATAGGAAATATTTGTAACGGTAAGTAAACGTTATAAAAAGGAAATAGTTGTAACGGAAAACGTAGTTTAGTAAAAGGAACTAATCGATGTTAGTTTAATCGATTAGTGTTAAGTTAAAAGAAGTTAATCGATGTTAGTTAATCGATTAGAGATTAAGTCAAAAGAAGTTAATCGATGTTAGTTAATCGATTAGAGATTAAGTTAAAAGAAGTTAATCGATGTTAGTTAATCGATTAGAGATTAAGTTAAAAGAAGTTAATCGATGTTAGTTAATCGATTAGAGATTAAGTTAAAAGAAGTTAATCGATGTTAGTTAATCGATTAGTGTTAAAACAAAATGAGTTAATCGAATATAGTTATTCGAATAGAAAGCAAAGGAGCTAATCGATGTTAGTTTAATCGATTAGAATTAAAGCAAATGAGCCAATCGAATATAGTTATTCGAAGGAGGGTTAAGTAAGGAAGTTAGTAAATGGAATATAAAGTGAACTTTGTCTATTTCAAAGTTAGAAATGTTGTTCGGTTAAGGTCTGAGAGGTAGTTCTACCCCAATTTGATTGACTTTATTTTTAACTAAGGAATAGTTAAGGTTCGACAGTAAAGGAAATGGTTTGAGTTGGCATCGCGATGGTTTGTTTAAACATATGTCTAAGTCCAATGAAGAAGCTTTGGAAATGTTTTCCAAATAAGAAACCAGAAATGTTTTCTAATAAAGAAAACGAGAAATGGGAATGTTTTCCATTGTTAATAACGTATATTTTCCCAATTTAGAAAATAAGGAATATTGAACGTAGGGAAACAGGAGATAAGTAAATTTATGAAATTAAGAGATGAATGTTAAATGATGTTTAATCGATATAATTTCCATTTGGAAATATTATCGTTGTTTGCACACTTGTTTTTATTCGATAGTTAAATCACAGACTATCGAAGTTTTGACCATTTTAACGTTGTTAATATGGAGAGACCGGTTGGATTATTATCCAAAGAACCACTCTGTATTGGCATAAGCGTTGCGAATCATATATGCCAAAGGAAATTGAAGACGGAGTTATGCAAGGGCTATCCTGTTTACAGAATAGTGCCTTCGGTTCATCCTGTTCCTGGATGACTTGTATGGACGGATGCTGACAGGGTATTTCCAGACGATCACGTATATTGATTTCTCCAACTGTACCAAGAGTGGAAGCGGAGAAGGAAACTTCTTTTATCTAACGCATAATGTATGGTTGAGGACGTCGATCGGTGATTTGATGGATTTGACGATGTGGCATTCAAAGTGAATCTGGTATGATGGAAAAGCGTAGCTTCTAGCCTCATCATCCGGTAAATGACAGAAATCGGGAAGGCAGCATGGCTAAGTCGGTCGCACCGAAGTAGGGTGTATAATCACCTGATCTAGAGTTTCATTTACTTCTAAAAATCTATTGTTGATGCTGTCCCATTCGGGAAACGGTTGCTGATCCCAACTGTTGGTGATATACATTCGATACACTCAAGCGAAATGAGTGGTCGGTCATGTGTGGCCGGGTTGCAAGATGTTCTTGTTGAACCCAGTGTATTCCTCTCTAGAGGTACACAAGCGGAAGGTGATTCCATACCTTGTCATAGTTGGAAATCCATTACCCAATACGTGCTTGCGGTTTTGATTGTATACTATATATGTAGAACGTGAGATGAAAGCGTTTCTGCTAGATGATTATATATACTGTGGTTGATAGACATTATTATAATATCAAAAGGTTTTTGATATAAAGTTATTTTGGATTCTCATAAGGGAAAAACCCGTTCCGTTATGCGGCGTGGTCTTATGAGATATCGATTACCTGTTTGAACTGTTTTAAACTGTTTTACTCACACCAGTCCCATGACTGACCCAGAATTTACTTTGTTGTTTTCCCTAAACTCTTGGGTGCCTAAATTTGTACGGGCAGTCAAGTAGTCGGGATTTTACAGATATACTGGAAGAGCTTGGAGCAGGAGGCTTCAGGATCATATAGCTATAGTTATTTCCGCTGTGTTGTAAGTGTTGTACTCTGATAATGTATTGTATACATAAAATGATTTATTTCAAGGATATGTTATCTATTATATGTTATTCGTTCCGCTGTGAGATTCGTGTTACTCTGATGTTGTGTTCTTCTTCTTCTTCTATTCTAAGTTTCTATCTTATCTTTCCTCACCCTCTAATTTCTTTCACTAATTACCAGGATTTTTCGATGGTTTGGTTATCGACATCGTGTTTATGTCGATAACCAAAGTCGCTCAAAATCCGGGTCGTTACAGTTGGTATCAGAGCTTAAGTTAAGAATTACTTGGCTCTGTGGCGTGACTCGGTAGAGATAGGGTTAGTTATACCCTAGACTGAGATTGAGTGTATATATACAAGTGGACGTATTTGTTATTGATATAAAAAAATTGTTTTATATTGTGGAGATTCATTGGTTGAATCGTTTATGAGTTCTGGTCGATCAGTTTGATCCACTGTATCGGTAGGAGTTACTAAACACTCGAATACGATGGGTCGACACGATATGTTTTGAAAATAGGGTAAATTAAAATAAGTTTACCCAAGGTATATCTCGATATAGAGAAGATATATATATATATCAAAATGATAATATATTGGATATATTGGTTGTTATTATAATCGAGTAAGATTATAAATTAAATGGTTATGTGAATAACCAATCAGAATTCATATAAGTGAAATACGTGAATTCAGATAAGTTAAATCTGAAATTTAAACCAGAAATTGAATTAGAATTCTGGAGAATTGGATAAGTGTTTGTAAATGGATTTGGATTAAAGGTAAGGAAAATTTAAGATCCTGGGAGATTTTAAATTGTTTTACAAGCAGTGTGAATTATATTTTGAAATGAATTTCAAAGGGGAAATGTTTAGAAATTGTTTTATAGTATTGAACTCACTTCGATCACTGGAAAATAGATTCTGATGATGACAGCTGCATCATCAGTATTCATTTTCGAGTTGTAAGTGACGAATTACTAGCATAGATACTGTTTTGAAATTGTTTTGGGAAAGACAAGTGTGTTGAATTTCAAATGGGATTTATAATAAAGAATGAATAAAGAAAGTTTGAAAAGAAATTTGAATAAAGGAAGTTCAAACATAGAATGTAAATAAGAAAATTCAAAGGGGATTTGAATATAGAGAATTCAAAGGGGATTTGAATATAGAGAATTCAAAGGGGATTTGAATATAGAAATTCAAATGAGATTTGAATAAAGAAGATTTAAATAATGGAAAATTGAATATAGAATTCAAATAGAGTTGAAATGGGAATTGGAATATATAATTCAATGGGAAATGGGAATATATAATTCAATGGAGTTTGAATATACAATTTGAATATCGAAAGTGAAATGAAATTTGAATATAGAAATTCAAAGGGGGTTTGAATATATGAAATTCAATGGAAGTGATATAGAATTTGAATAGAGGAGATTCGAATATAGAAATCAAATAGAATTTGACATATGAGAAATCGAATAGAATTTGACATATGAAAAATCGAATAGAATTTGAATAAGAGAAGTGACATAGAAATTGAATAAAGGATTTGAAAAGGAATTTGAATATTTGTAATTCAAATTGAATATAGAAATTTAAAGGAGTTTAAATATATGAAATTCAAATCGAATTTGAATTAGGAAAATTCAAATAGAGTTAAAAAGGAATTTGAATATAGGATTCAAATAGAATTCAAATGGAATTTGAATATAGCATTCAAAATGGGATTTGAGGATTTATATTCGAAATTGAATATGAAGCGTAAGTTGAAAATGGAGTTCAAATTAGTTGTAAGCAAGTTAAAATATACATGAACATGTCATGTTCAATTATAAAAGTGAAATAGACTAAAAAGTTAATTATCAAATTAATTAACGAATTGAGTTAAAACGATCAGGTATAGTTAAAATAAAGTTGACATGTATAAATATACATGAGACAGGTTTGGATAAGGTATAAAGGTATATAAATAGAATGCTCAAAGAAAAGGTATGTATTTAATTCATATATGAGATTTTATGCGCCGTATCGGCTAGCCGCTTGGCTTTTTCTTTTTCTTTTGGATTGGTGAGGGCCATGGGAGGCTATTAGAAATATCCCGATGCTCCCAGTACAAAGGAGGTTATGGCAAATTTTTCCGGGAATTTAAGGAGTTAGAATATTTTTAAGATAATTCGATAATTAGAGATCTATATATCAATATATATAGAAGTCAATAAGGAAACGAACTTAGAATAGTAAAATCAAAATGGAAGACTAAGAATAAAATCTAGTCAGAATAGAAAGAGGAAGCGTATACGTGTTTAAAAGTGAATAAGTAGTCGTATGGTATTGATTATTCGAGTAAGTAGTCATATCTGTTTTGACGTTATAAATGTTATTCAGTCAAGGTCTGAGAGGTAGTTATACCCCAACTTGATTGATTTCATTATTAACCAATAAACAGTAAGATTTCAGGCTCGAAGATCAATGTTGAATAAGAGTTAGTTGAATATAGTAGTTGGGTGGTCGTAACGATGTTTTACACAACATCCGTTTTAACCCAAATAAGTGTAAGCTTGGAAATATAATAAAGAATATTTCCTAAGTATAGAAATAAACGAGATCGGAAAAGAGATAAGTAATTGAAATATTTTCCAATTATAAATAGCATATATTGTCTAAGAAGTTTAGAAAATAAAGGAAGGCGATATTCGGAAATGTTTTCCAAATAACGTAAAAGGCTAGTATGGTTATTAAAAATATTTGGTTAACAAATTTTGATAAAGAAATAGAGAAGTGATTTAACTAATGGAATATTGATTATGGGCTCAGTTGAATTTCAAAAAGGAAAATTTGATTTTTGAAAAAGTAAACTGTTTAAAATTCCCAAGGAAAGACTGTTTGAATTAAAAACAAATTTAACAGAAATTTGTGAAAGAAAATTTGAATTAAAGTAAAGCCAGTAAATTGGTAACTGAGTTTTGAATTAGAATGATATCAAGGCAAATTTGATTGTGAGATTCAAATGTGAAGTGTAATGTGATAATCAAGTTAAGAGTTGGGGATCAAGAACGAAACTTGAGTTGAAATGAAAATTTGGCTTGGTAAAAAGCGAATGGTTGTGTTGAGGATAAATTGATCAGGGTTTGGTTTGATTAATATTAGTATATGCTGAGTTGATAGCATGTGGAAGTGATGGGGTTGATATGCCTGACAAAAAGGTACAAGTTTATATTTCACATGGATATAAGATTTATGAGCCAAATTGGCTAGCCGCTTGGCTGTTTGATTTTATCTTGGGTTGGAGATGGCCCAGAGAGGCAAGTTGGAGTTTGACCAATTGACCAGTACAAAGGAAGTGCTGGCGAAATTTTTCGAAGAGTTAAGGCATTAGAAAATTTTCAGGATTTTTGAAAATTTTCGTTGATAAGAATTAATTAATAATTTAATTGAAATTAAATTGGTTCAGTTGAAACTGAAGTTAAGAAGTGAACAAATATGTTATAACCAGTCGATAGGGTCGTTCTCTACCTTTTAGCAATTTCGAGGACGAAATTATTTTAAGTGGGGAAGATTGTAATGACCCGCATTGGCAGAGGTATTATGATTAATTTATTTTATTATATAATGGGTGGTTTAGTGAATTAAATGATCGTGGAATTAAATAATGGTGAATATTTAATTAAAATAATAAATTAAATAATATATTTAATTTTGAAATAATCAGAATTGGCTGAAATGGCGATATGGTGTGAACTAGATCATCTGTGATATTTAATTCAGTTTGGAATTGAATTTGAATAACGAATATATTCAATCGTCGACAGTTGAACATATAGTTTATAATATAATTATAAACGAGCTCGAAATGACGCTGTAGTTCGTAAATTGGCGATTCGAACTTCAACTGAATGTACGGGATTCGTTTTAAACCGGATTTCTGTGAAACAAGAAACGTGTGGAGCTGGTGGAGTATATCTTTCTAGTGGAAGAGAAAAATCGGGATTTCGTCGTGTAGATTTTGAGATATGTCCAAATCAAATTTCAAAATAGTCGCTATAGAATCGTTTATCGACCGTATCAGTTTATTCGATATAACTAGAGATCGGGTTTGAATTTAGACAAGGTTCTTTTGGGACATAACGATAATTTAATTTTTAGAATTTTATTGTAATTTTTAATTAATTAAATAAGCAACTTTTTATTTGGAGTATTTTGCACCCTGTATCAGCGATTTTGGGGTTTCACAATATGAGTTAATCTACCGGTATTATTATAGTTTTGGGGTCGTGACACATCGCTTAACACGATCACCTATTTACTTCTGTCCGTAGCAGTCCATATGTGAATCGAATTTTATGTAGCAAGATATCCTCATTTTTTTTGGTAAACAAAGTAATGTAGTTCTTATTTTTTAAAGGACCAGAAACGAATAGAGAATCGAATAAATTAAATAAATAAAAGAAAAAAATATCCTAATGTTTGTATGATCCTAACCAAGGCCACGTATTCACCTTTTCAACCTCACAACAAAATCCCATTTCCCGTATATAAACTCTTTGTTCAGCCGACACTTAAGAAAAATCAAAACGTGAAAGTTGGATCCTCCATAAATCAAAGTAAATCAAAATAAAATCCAAACAATTTCAAACATGTATAATTGGAATTGTCTTGCTTTTCTCTTCAAACTGGTATGCTACTTTTATGGTGCGACGCAGTTTTAGGACACTCGAAAATCAACAGCGATCCAAGGGTTTCCGATTCGGGGTAGAATAAACCATCGATTGAATTTTCGAGTTGAGATTGGGATTGTTGATGAGATTTAGCTGTTTGCCTGAGGTGTTTGGGGATTCCGATGTTGTTTCGGGTGGTGCGACTCCTTGTAGTCAGGGTGGAAGCGTCAGGTAAAACCGGTGGAAGGGGATGTCGAGTATTACTTTGAGGGGATGAGCTGATGCAGAACTCGAAGGGGAGTTGGATGGCAGGACCGGTTTGGGTTTTAATGGAGTGATGAGGAGCGGTGGATCTCAGAGTGGGCGGTAATGGGTTGGAGTAGGCTTCGATGTTTACTGGAGTTTTATCACGGGGAAGAAGAGATTTTGGTGGATGCGGTTGGGTCTAAAAGGAAGTGGGCTGGTCAAAAATAGTGTGGGCTTTCTTTTCGTTTGGGCCTGGGTTATAGGAGTGAAGAAGAGGAAGTACGTGGAAGTAGGATGGTGATTTTTATTTAAGTTTCGATGGAGAAATGATATGGGATTTTGAAGGTTGTAATCGGCTTTGGCCATGAGAAGCTGGAGTCATATTTGTTTCGGTGGAAGGAGTTTTGGGGGCGCAGGTTATTGTGATGGGCCGACAAAACAAAGAGTGGGTGAGGCCCAAATAAACTGTATAATATATGTTATAGCTAAGTTTTAATTTAAAATAACATATACAATCTTGTAAATAGTATAACTTTATCATACGATCTCAGAATCTGACAAAAAAAGATCCGTTGGGATCGTATGGACGGTGGCTACACACTGGAACTGACTGGGAGTGGATTGGGGTTCGTTACAATTTATAGCAAATTAAATTGTCCAATCTGAATCAACGACAATTATCGTTATTAACGATGAAGTCCAATGTGAGTAAATCTCACTAACTCTGAACAGTTTATAATTTCATGTTGTATTTTTTGAACTGTTAAATATTGACTGATTGACTGTATGTTGACTGTTTGATTGAACTGCTAATAAGTTAGTTAAATTTCTATATTGATTCTGTTTAACATAATGTATCATATAGAACTGAAAGTGATGTTATCTATATTGTTTAACATCTGTGATGCAGGGAAACAGGTTGGAGGAATCCAACTGGATTCCTCAACATTTATTTTACTGTTTTCATATATTGTGATATATGATGTGTTATATAATCTGTTATGGATTATGGGTGTTGGAATGATGTTGATCATTGTTATTCGATATTGTAAATATCATAAAAGACCCTGGGATGTAAAAAGAAGTATTTCAATGTATATTGAAATAAAGGAATTTTATAAAATCACAGGATTTTATAAAAGGAATTATTTATAAAACGAACACGGTTTTATAAAAGGGATATTTATTTAGAAAATAATTAGAAATAGAAAAGGAATATTTATTTAGAAAATAAATAGAAGTTACAAATAGGAAATATTTGTAACGGTAAATAGAAGTTATAAATAGGATATATTTGTAACGGTAAATAGAAGTTATAAATAGGATATATTTGTAACGGTAAATAGAAGTTATAAATAGGAAATATTTGTAACGGTAAATAGGAGTTATAAATAGGAAATATTTGTAACGGTAAATAGGAGTTATAAATAGGAAATATTTGTAACGGTAAGTAAACGTTATAAAAAGGAAATAGTTGTAACGGAAAACGTAGTTTAGTAAAAGGAACTAATCGATGTTAGTTTAATCGATTAGTGTTAAGTTAAAAGAAGTTAATCGATGTTAGTTAATCGATTAGAGATTAAGTTAAAAGAAGTTAATCGATGTTAGTTAATCGATTAGAGATTAAGTTAAAAGAAGTTAATCGATGTTAGTTAATCGATTAGAGATTAAGTTAAAAGAAGTTAATCGATGTTAGTTAATCGATTAGAGATTAAGTTAAAAGAAGTTAATCGATGTTAGTTAATCGATTAGTGTTAAAACAAAATGAGTTAATCGAATATAGTTATTCGAATAGAAAGCAAAGGAGCTAATCGATGTTAGTTTAATCGATTAGAATTAAAGCAAATGAGCCAATCGAATATAGTTATTCGAAGGAGGGTTAAGTAAGGAAGTTAGTAAATGGAATATAAAGTGAACTTTGTCTATTTCAAAGTTAGAAATGTTGTTCGGTTAAGGTCTGAGAGGTAGTTCTACCCCAATTTGATTGACTTTATTTTTAACTAAGGAATAGTTAAGGTTCGACAGTAAAGGAAATGGTTTGAGTTGGCATCGCGATGGTTTGTTTAAACATATGTCTAAGTCCAATGAAGAAGCTTTGGAAATGTTTTCCAAATAAGAAACCAGAAATGTTTTCTAATAAAGAAAACGAGAAATGGGAATGTTTTCCATTGTTAATAACGTATATTTTCCCAATTTAGAAAATAAGGAATATTGAACATAGGGAAACAGGAGATAAGTAAATTTATGAAATTAAGAGATGAATGTTAAATGATGTTTGATCGATATAATTTCCATTTGGAAATATTATCGTTGTTTGCACACTTGTTTTTATTCGATAGTTAAATCACAGACTATCGAAGTTTTGACCATTTTAACGTTGTTAATATGGAGAGACCGGTTGGATTATTATCCAAAGAACCACTCTGTATTGGCATAAGCGTTGCGAATCATATATGCCAAAGGAAATTGAAGACGGAGTTATGCAAGGGCTATCCTGTTTACAGAATAGTGCCTTCGGTTCATCCTGTTCCTGGATGACTTGTATGGACGGATGCTGACAGGGTATTTCCAGACGATCACTTAAATTGATTTCTCCAACTGTACCAAGAGTGGAAGCGGAGAAGGAAACTTCTTTTAGCTAACGCATAATGTATGGTTGAGGACGTCGATCGGTGATTTGATGGATTTGACGATGTGGCATTCAAAGTGAATCTGGTATGATGGAAAAGCGTAGCTTCTAGCCTCATCATCCGGTAAATGACAGAAATCGGGCAGGCAGCATGGCTAAGTCGGTCGCACCGAAGTAGGGTGTATAATCACCTGATCTAGAGTTTCATTTACTTCTAAAAATCTATTGTTGATGCTGTCCCATTCGGGAAACGGTTGCTGATCCCAACTGTTGGTGATATACATTCGATACACTCAAGCGAAATGAGTGGTCGGTCATGTGTGGCCGGGTTGCAAGATGTTCTTGTTGAACCTAGTGTATTCCTCTCTAAAGGTACACAAGCGGAAGGTGATTCCATACCTTGTCATAGTTGGAAATCCATTACCCAATACGTGCTTGCGGTTTTGATTGTATACAGTATATGTAGAACGTGAGATGAAAGCGTTTCTGCTAGATGATTATATATACTGTGGTTGATAGACATTATTATAATATCAAAAGGTTTTTGATATAAAGTTATTTTGGATTCTCATAAGGGAAAAACCCGTTCCGTTATGCGGCGTGGTCTTATGAGATATCGATTACCTGTTTGAACTGTTTTAAACTGTTTTACTCACACCATTCCCATGACTGACCCAGAGTTTACTTTGTTGTTTTCCCTAAACTCTTGGGTGCCTAAATTTGTACGGGCAGTCAAGTAGTCGGGATTTTACAGATATACTGGAAGAGCTTGGAGCAGGAGGCTTCAGGATCATATAGCTATAGTTATTTCCGCTGTGTTGTAAGTGTTGTACTCTGATAATGTATTGTATACATAATATGATTTATTTCAAGGATATGTTATCTATTATATGTTATTCGTTCCGCTGTGAGATTCGTGTTACTCTGATGTTGTGTTCTTCTTCTTCTTCTATTCTAAGTTTCTATCTTATCTTTCCTCACCCTCTAATTTCTTTCACTAATTACCAGGATTTTTCGATGGTTTGGTTATCGACATCGTGTTTATTTCGATAACCAAAGTCGCTCAAAATCCGGGTCGTTACACTAGGGCTTGATACACCCTATGGTGGACCTAGCACAGGTGACTACATTCGTGATAGGGTCGTATGACACAGACACATGACGAGCTAGACTTGTAGGGAGCCGATCGATTAGATCATACCGTTGGACCCCGAATTGGGTCACTTCACGATATTGGGCCAAGGGATTATTTCTTGATTTATAGTTGACACGGGATTAGTATACCAGTATAGTTGGTATGGCGAACCTTGAATACGCAATGTTAGACTTGAGTTATCTTGTTAGTTTAGTTATCATGTCAGACTTATCATCATTCCTATGTTTAATTCCAGTTTATTCATGTCTTGTTAACTTTACTAGTTTCTATGCTGATAGTCACTAGGGCTTACCAGTCTTTTTGACTGACCCGTTTTCTTTCGCCTCTTTGTCTTTCGTTCCCCCCCCCCCAGGTTCTCAGGGAGGAAACTCTAGCTCTTAGCTTGGACTTTGCTTGCTTTCTGACAGCTCATGTACGGTTTGGTCTTGAGCTATGCTATGGCTGCACTCATGCACTTTTTGGGGAATAATATTTTACTTATGTTGTTTTAAGTACTTTGCTTCTTTAGAACTTGATGTAATGAAATAATGACTTGGCATTTTGATGTAAGAGGTTTTGACTCTATTTTTCAGTAATGAGATTTGGTTTTAAAGTTTATATCCGCTGCTTTATATACTCTATTTTATCTATGTTCTGTCTTGTATTATCTCTGTGCCTGTTTACTAGATAATACCCCTCCAAAACTAGGGCATTCCCTTTGTGAGTGACCCTAGCGGAGGTGGGGTGTTACAAAAATAGTTCGAACTACATACGATCCGGTCCATCTCGATTTTAATTCCCCAGGGAATAAATGAAGTCGTAAGTCATACAATAGAACTTTTTGGGCTAACAAAAACATTTTTCTTAGGATCGACTTATCATGAAAAACCTTGGTTTTTTCCTTGTAAATTATCACGTTTTCATATGCATCATTCCTAATTTCTTCTAATTCGTTGAGTTGCAATATTCTGTTTCCATCGGCTTATTCAAGATCAAAGTTTAAGTTCTTTATTGCCCAAAGCGCTTTATGTTCTAATTCAACGGGTAAATGACAGGCTTTACCTTAAACCAATCGGAAAGAGGACATTTTGAGATTAGTTTTAAAATCAGTACGATAAGTCCAAAGCACATCAGCTAATTTTTGTGACCAATCTTTTCGATTTTTATTTACAGTTTTCTCCAAAATATGTTTATTTAACGATTCGAAACTTCGACTTGACCACAAGTTTGCGGATGATAAGGAATGGACAACTTGTGGGTTATCAAATTTTTTCATTAAGGATTCAAAAGATCGATTATAGAAATGCGTTCCATTGTTGCTTATTATTGTGCAAGGTGTGCCGAACCTCAAAAAGATGTTTTCTTCTAGAAATTTCACAATAATTTTATGATTATTGGTTTTACATGGAATGGCTTCGACCCATTTAGAAATGTAGTCGATGGTGAGAAGAATATACAAGTTTCCGAAAGAGTTTGGGAAAGATCCCATAAAGTCAGTACCCGATACATCAAAGATTTCGATTGTAAGGATGGGGTTTAAAGGCATCATATTTCATCGATAAATCTTTCCTAGCATTTGGAAATGATTGCAAGTTTTATAGAATTTGAATAAATCTTTAAAGAGAGTAGTCCAATAAAAACCACATTGAAGCACCTTTTCAGCAGTTTTTCTAGGACCAAAATGTCCATTGCACGCATGATCATGGCAGAACGAGAGAACACTCCTAATTTCGCTATCACGAACGCAATGAAGAATGATTTGGTCCAGACAATACTTTAATAAGTATGGGTCGTCCTAGTAGAAGTATTTCACTTGGGAAAGAAATTTATATTTATCGTGTTTGGATTAAAAAGAGGAAGTTTCCTTAGTGACTAGATAGTTCACTATGTCGGCGAACCAATAGAAAGGAGTTGTTCGTCAGGAAAGTTTTCGTTGATTGGCAAAGAAGATGGTGCATTCGGAAGACGATACAAGTGATCGGCTATGACGTTATCGGATCTTTTTTTGTCTTTGATTGTAAAATTGAATTCCTGAAGTAAAAGGATCCATCGGATTAAGTGTGACCTAGCATCCTTTTTAGCAAAAAGGTGTCAAAGAGCAGAATGGTCAGTGTAGAGAATGATGTTGGAACCAATCAAGTAAGATCTAAATTTCTCGAGCGCAAAGACGACAACTAAAAGTTCTTTTTTGGTGGTCATATAATTGAGTTGAGCGTTGTTTAAGGTCATACTCGCGTAGTAAATTATGTGAAGGATTTTGTTGATGCGTTGTCCTAAGACAGCACCAATTGCGAAGTTTGAAGCGTCACGCATGATTTCAAAAAGGAAGTTCCTGATTGGAAGAGCAAATTACGGGGCTGAAATGAGTTCATTTTTAAGATGTTCAAAAGAAGCAACACATTCAGAGTTAAGGTCGAATGGGATGTCCTTACCTAGAAGTGTAGTCAAATGATGAGCGATTTTGCTAAAAAAATTCACATAGCATCGGTAAAAGCCAGCATGCCCAAGAAATGGAAGAATGTCCTTAACACATTTTGGAATGGGTAGTTTTGAAATAACATCAACTTTCGCTTTATCTACCTCAATATCGTTATTTGAAATTACATGTCCAAGGACAATGCCTTGTTTAACCATAAAGTGGCCTTTTCCCCAATTCAACGTTATGTGTTTTTTCTTTACATCGATTTATAATAAGTTCAAGATGATGTAAGAAAGAGGAAATTTAATCGCCAAAGATCAAAAAATCATCCATAAAAAAATTTTCAAGAAAGCTTTCGATCATATCGGAAAAGATACCAACCATACATCATTGGAAAGTCGCAGGTGCGTTGCAAAGTCCGAAAGGCATATATTGATAAGAGAAGGTACTGAATCGACATGTGAAAGTTGTCTTCTCTTGATCATTGGGAGCGATTGGAATCTGGTTATAACCGGAGTAACCATCAAGAAAATAGTAGAATTCATGATCGGCTAAACGTTCGAGAATTTGAACGATGAAGGGAAGAGGAAAGTGATTTTTACATGTTGCAGCATTCAATTTTCAATAATCAGTGCAAACACGCCAACCAGTTTGAGTACGAGTTGGAAGAAGTTCGTTTTGTTCATTTGCGACAATGGTGAGTCTGAACTTTTTAGGAACAATGTGAATGTGGCTGACCCATAAGCAATCGGTAATGGGGTAAATGATACAGTTGTCAAGAAGTTTAAGAATTTTTTCGTGAGCTACCTCTTTCATCTTAGGGTTAAGCCTGCGTTGCGCTTCGTGAGTGGGTTTGGCTTCATCAGTTAAGAGAATATGATGTTAAACGATTGCAGGGCTAATTCCCTTCTTGTCAGAAATGGACTAGCTGCTTGTGTCTTTGTTTTTAGAAAGAGGCAAAAGAAGAGAAATTTCTTGATCACGAGTTAAATTTGAAGAAATTATGACAAGACAAGTTTCGTTATCACCTAAGTAGACGTACTTAAGATGATCGGGAAGAGGTTTAAGATCCAACTTTAGTGGTTTCTCGAACAATCAACTTGGTTGAGATTCGGACTCAACTAAAAGTGATTCAAATGGAAGCATGTATTCGACTTCATTAGGAGCATCGTGGAATAATTTTCATACTCGGCCTCACGTTCATCATTAACATCAATCGATTTATGCTCGAAATTTTCGTGAATGGCATTTACTTCCAAGATTTGGTCACATGATTCATTTGATTGACTTTCAAGATTGAAAATATTAAGATCTAAAGTCATGTTTCCAAAAGAGATTTTCATTGAACCGTTGTGACAATTTATTAAAGCATTTGAAGTAGCCAAAAAGGGTCGGCCTAAAATCAATGGAATTTGACTTATTAGATCATTCTTGGGTTGAGTCTCCAAAATGATGAAATCAACAGGAAATATGAATTCCCCGACTTTGATAAGTACGCCCTCGATTTCTCCAATGGGTTTCTTAATTGAATGATAAACAAATTGAAGAGTTATTTTCGTTGGTTTAAGTTTGCCCAGGCCAGGTTGTTGGTAAACTGAATAAGGAATCAAATTGACACTCACACCCAAATTAACTAAGCATTTATTAATTGTTTTATCTCCTAACGTGCAAGAGATCGTTGGATACCCAGGATCTTTGTATTTGACCGGGATCGATTGGGTCAAGACTTCACTAAGTCCGGCAGCTAAGAAGACTTTCTTAGGTACATGAGTGTGTCGTTTCTGGGTACACAAATATTTGAGAAATTTAGCATAGGTTGGGACTTGTTGAATGATGTCAAGAAGAGGAATTTTGACTTTCACTTGTTTGAAATTTCTAACATCTTGTTCATTTGGTCTGAATGTTTCTTTAGTCGAAGATGATGTGGAAATGGAATACGAACTCAGTAGGTCGGTCTAGTTGAGTTGGAGAAGAATTGGACTCGGAATATGGACCAGGGTTGGACTCATCATTTGGATTAGAAGAGCCGAGAGGAACATCAAGTACAGTATTTGGATTTTCAACTTGATTATCAATTTTCTTACTGGATCGTAAAGCCGTGATAGCATTCAATTGAGTTAGATTGCTATCTTGTACGACATGAGATTGGTTTTGATTTGGATTTTGGCTCTTGGGGTTTGGAAAGGGTTTACCCGGGAGTGATCCTCTTTCCCTTTCGCTCACAGAGGTGGCAAATTGACTCATCTACATTTCATGTTTCACGATTAATTGACTTGTGTTTTGCATAGATGAGGTTACAAGGTTTTGCGGATTATTTGCGTTTTGGTTGGTCGCCTTATTAAAAGCTAACAAACTTTTTTCCAGGGAGGTCATTCATTTATCATCTTGGGGAACGAACGATTGTTGCGCTTGGTTCTGAGAAGGTTGCGCAAAATTTTGAAATTGATTTTGAAAAGGAGAATTCGAAAGATTATTCGAAAATGGTCGAAAAGGGGGTTGAACCAAATTCGAATTTGGGTTATTTTGGTTCCAAGAGAAGTTAGGATGATTTCTCCAACTAGGATTGTACATTGGAGAGAATGGGTCTAACTCTATTAAACATGTTGAGTTGTTCTAATAAAAGTGGGCATTGATCGGCAGTGTGGTTAGGATCGTTACATTTGTAACATGAAGGTTGAGAAGCTTGAGCTCGATTCATTTGATTTGTTGAAAGGACGTTATCGAATTTGGTTAATATCGCGTCGATTTTCGCTTCTAAGGCCAAAGAAGATCCTACGGATTGCGTGTTTGATCAGGAATAAATTGGTTTCTCGTTAAAAAGTTCCCATTAAGATGATTTTTCGACCAAGTTTTCGAGAAATTGCCAAGCGACATCGTTTGGGCTAAAAGGTTTCCTTGGCACATTGATTCGAGCATGGTTCGAGAGATATTTTCAAGTCCATCGTATAAACTTTGGCAAAGAGTCCATTTTTCAAAATTATGGTGTGGACATTTGACTAAAAGTTCTTTAAATCTCTTGAAATATTTTGAAATGGATGCACCCCCTAAATTGATGAAAATTAATGATTTCATTTCAAATTTTGAACAGTTTTTCCAAGGGGTAAAATTTCTTTACAAAAATTTTCATAAATCCCTGCCATGTTCCAATTGAATTTGAAGGCAAGCTATACAACCATTTTTCGGCGTAATCGGTAAGGGCAAATGGAATCATCCTAATTTGACTCCTTCGTCACTTAATTGTTGAAATTTCATGGTTGCACAAACTTTTTCATATTTGGTTAAGAAAATGTAAGGGTCATCACTTTCAAGATTGTTGAATTTTGGAAGAGTATTTACGTCATTAGAATGAATTTCAAAGTGATTACCAGTTGGGGAGGACAATATGATGCAAGAAGGAATAGAAACTCAATCGGGAAGATTCTATCCATAAGAGTTCGAGTGGGATTTTCTTCGCCCATGGTTGAAGGAACGTTCGTTCGAACCAAATGATTAGTGGAAGGGTCACATGTCCAATGATTCGTAGATGGATCGTGAGTCCAAATACTCATGCAGTAGCAAGAAAAATTAGTAAGCAGAAAAAACAAGGTTGAGAAGAGAATAGAAGTGATTTTTTTTTACAAAACGAGAATTGTTTTGAAATTTCTTTTTTTGTTGATTTTTTTTTCTTTTAACAAAAAAGGAAAGCAATGTTAAATTTTTATTTTTATTTTTGGATTTTCGGTTCTTATTTTGTTTTTCTTAAAGAGAAAGGGAAGTTGATTTTTTTGCAAAATGAAAATATTTTTTGGGTTCTTTTTGGTTTTTTTTTTTTTGAAATTTTTGGATAAGAGAAAAAGGATTTGATTTACAAATGAAGATGATTTTTTTATAGATTTTTTGACTTTTCTATTATTATTTTTTTGGTTTCTTTTAATGTATGCAAGAACCTAATGCAACTAAATGAATGCAAGGATTAACTACATATTTGCTGTCCTTAGTGGCTCCTAAGCTAAAACTATATAATGATACGTTTGATTAATTAAAACAAAAAATCTCTTGGCCAGTTAACAAACAAGAGTTATCGATGCACCATGAATCACCCAAGAAATGCAATCAAAGGTTTAAGCACCTTCAATGTAATAACCGATAATATTTACAAATCACTGTAATGTTTATAAACTGTAATGATCCGAAAATACGGTCCAATTTGAGCTGACCAAATAACACAAGTCCAACCCCAAATTGCACTGGAAATTCAAGAAATTAATAGAAAGAAGATAGATGGTGAGGATAGATAAGATAGAACTATTAGAATAGAAGAAGAAGAAGAACATCATCATCAAAGTAACCACGAATCTCACAGCGGAATGAATAAAATATAACATAACTTTTGAAATGCAAACAGTATATGTATACAATAACATTGCAGAGTACAACACTTACAACAACAGCGGAAATAATAATAGCTATAGAATCTTGAAGCCTCCTGCTCCAAGCTCTCCAAGTGTATCTGTAAAATCCCGACTACTTGACTGCCCGTACAAATTTAGGCACCCAAGAGTTTAGGGAAAACAAACAAATAAACTCCGGGTTAGTCATGGGACTGGTATGAGTAAAACAGTTTAAAACAGTTCGAACAAGTAAATGATATCTCATAAGACCACGCCGTATAACGGAACGGATATTTCCCTTATGAGAATCCAAAATATCTTTATATCAAAAACCTTTTGATATTACAATAATGTCTATCAACCACAATATAATAATCATCTAGCAGAAACGCTTTCATCTCAAGTTCTACATATATAGTATACAATCAAAACCGCAAGCACATATTGGGTAATGGATTTCCAACTATGACAAGGTATGGAACCACCTTCCGATCAGTGTACTCTAGGAACGATACACCGGAGTTCAACAAGAACATCATGCAACTCAGCCACACATGACCGACCACTCATTTCGCTTGAGTGTATCGAACGTACATCACCAACGGTTGGGATCAGCAACCGTTTCTCGTATATATATATATATATATATATATATATATATATATATATATATATATATATATATATATATATATATATATATATATATATATGGGCCAGCATTGATAGATTTAAGAAGCAAATGAATATTCTATAGATAGGTGATTATACACCCTACTTCGGTGCGACCGACTTAGCCATGCTGCCTGCCCGATTTTTTTCATTTACCCGATGTTGAGGACAGAGGTTACGACTACTTTCCATTTATTGATAACACGGACACTTTGAATGCCACATTATCAAATCCGTTAATCATTAATTGGTTTACACAAATATTCTGGATGTTATGCTAAGGGAATAAATCCGTTGCAACCATATATATTTATGCAGACTAACCCATTCGATCATTGGAAATACTCTGTCAAACACTCGTCCATATACGTTCGTTCTGGGACTGAATGAAACCGAAGGCACTATTCAGTACATCCATCTTAGTCACTGTTATCTAAGACTTATACAACAGGCCTTGCACTTTACTCCGTCTTCAATTTTCTTTGGCTTATTCACAACGCTTATGCCAATACGTAGTGGTTCTTTGGATATTAATCCAACCGGTCTCTCCATATTAACAACGTTAAAATGGTAAAAAACTTTGATAGTCGGTGATTTAACTATCAAATGAAAACATGTCGGTGTTCACACAACGATCTTAATTCCAAATGGAATTATCGATCAAATCATCCAACATATAAATATATATATATATATATATATATATATATATATTCGTATTTCCTTATTTTCTATGATTTGAAAATATATGTTATTAACATTTGGAAACATTTCCAATCCTCATTCACACATCACTACCATTCCACAACTATTAGTCCCTAACCGTAAACTAGTAAAAGAACAATTCGCTAAGTATAAACCCCGAAGGCCGAAACCAACATCAGATCCACACTCAGAAAACCATTCGACTTAACTAATCTCTAGTCAGTTTCTAATATTGTTTAACTCTATATCTTTAACTCTATTTGATTAATTCTGTTTGGAAAACTCTAACTGGTTAACTCTAACTGATTAACTCTATTCCCTTTTATAATATCATATTTATTTTCTGAATAAATATACGTTTTATAATTCTGTTTATTTTCTAAATGAATAATCCTTTATTCTATTTATTTATTCCCTAAATAAATAAATAAATAATCCCAATTACTCTATTTGTAAACGTTCTACAAATATTTCTTTTTATCTCTATTCTATTTGTAAATGGTTTACAAATATTTCTCTTTCTATTTGGTTGACAAATATGTCCTTTAATTTGATTTACAAACATATTTCCCTTATATTTGATTTACAAATATATTCCCCTAATAATACTTTTGATTTATAAATATTTTCTTTATAAAAATCCTTTTTCCTTTAATATATAAAATCCATCGATTTTATATAAATAATTTATTTTCAAAAATCTACTTTGTAAATCTCCTTTCTATTTTCTAGTATTTCTTACGGTATTTTATATACCAAACCACAAAGATCGATATCACTTAAACACATATAATCAAACAGATTATATCACATCATATATTACAATATATGATAAACAGTAAAATAAATGTTGAGGAATCCAGTCAGATTCCTCCAACCTGTTTCCCTGCATCATAGATGTTAGACAACATATATAACATCACTTTCAGTTCAGTACGAATTATTCTGATAAACAGAATCAATATATATATAACGGTTTGTATATATATATATATATATGTATATATGTATATATAATTTCAACTAACTGACTAGCAGTTCAATCAACCAAATCAACACACAACAGTCAACAGATAATTAACAGTTCTAAAAATACGTTATAAAAATATAACTATTCAGAGTTGGTGAGTTTTACTCACATTGGACTATCATCGTTAAATAATAATAATTGTCGCTTGATTCAGACGGACAATTAATTTTGCTATAAATTGTAACGATCCCCGATTGACTCCTAGTCAGTTCCATTGTGTAGTGTCCGTCCATACGATCCTAACGTGACTGACGGTTCACAGTATGGCCAAGATATGGTATTAAAAAGTTATACAGTTATTTAAATGGATTTTAAATAAAAACTAAGCTAATTTAATCGGGCCTCACACTTGTTTTCCACGGCCCATTACCATATCCAAGCCCGCACTGTATTCAATCTTTCTTCCCCGTTCAAAACACAGACCATGGCTCCTCCTTGTTCACAACCGACGTCTGTCTCCATCCCTTCCTCTCCGCTCCGCCGTTCAACAAACCGGCTTTACCATTCTCATTCTCGTTCAAGACTTCATCACCCCATCTCCTCACAACCTAGCTCGCATCCCTACCCCATATCGCGATGACGTAGCTGCTCGAGGACTGTACAATGTCGTGCGACATTTTGGAGTACGAATCCTCACCAATTGATGCAAAGACCCTCGCAATCCTACCACGAACTCGACCCAATTCACAGAAACTTGAATCAAAGCCCCAAAACTCCAAATCGTTAACCCTAGCTGCTGCATTTGTTTTCCAGCGAGCAGGAAATGGAATTCGAACCCAATAAAACCCACACCGAATTGAAGAGGATTACACAGGGGACTCATACATATATCTCTCTCGATTTATTGATTTTGTTCAGAATTGATTTTGATTTTTAAGTGGTTTCCATTTTACTGTAAAAATGAAAACGAGAGCGGCGGATAAATTCTGACCTAGAAAAATGAAGTGAGGATTTTGAAAGTGTTCAGTTCTATTTATAGGAGATTATAAATATCTAGATATTTTGTAGAGGGAATATTCCCGGTATATTCTTTTTTTTTTTTTGATAATTCGTTTTTCCTTCTAAAAATCCGTGTGATCACACACGATATTCAAAAATCACGAAACTGGACATGTAGCTTAGAGTTTGACATTACGGTCCCAACGAAACTGGTTTCGTCGAATTCTGACTCCGTCTGCTCACACAGCGTATTTTTAACTGTCAAAATACTGACTGTTTTTCACTCTAAAAATCCGTACGGCCACACAGTGACTCTAAAAATCACGAAACTTGAAATCTAACAACTATTCGACATTGTGGATCCAACAAAATTAGTTTCGTCGAATTCCGACTTCGTTTGCAAAAGTGGTTATTTTTAAAGCTCTGGATGACCCATTTGAATATACAAATATATAAATATATTTAAATAAAATTAAATTAAATATTAATAATTTAGTATTATCGTATATATTCGCACAAGAATGCCATACAGCTCTAGGGTAATTATATATTTGATATTTCAAGTCCTGATTGAAATCGATATTCAATTATATACTAAAATTCCTTTTATAACGTAATTAAAGCTTGCAAATTATAAAGGAATTCCACAGCGACTTTTCTGAAATTTGATTTGGACGTAAATCAAAATCTACACGACAAAATCCTGATTTTTCTCTTCCACTAGAAAGATATACTCCACCAGCTCCACACGTTTCTTGTTTCACAGAAATCCGATTTAAAACGAACCCTGCACATTCAGTTGAAGTTCAAATCGCCAAATAACGAACTACAGCACCATTTCGAGCTCGGTTTTAAATTATAATATAATTATACGTTCAAACTGACGTTATTTAAATATATTCGTTATTATAATTAAATTCTAAACTGAATTATATACTTTGAATTGTCCAGTTCACACAATATTGTGAATTCTACTAATTTTGATTATTTCAGAATTTAATATTTTATTTAATTATTATTTTAATTAAATATTCACAGTTATTCAATTTAAACGACCATTTAAATTCTCTAAACCACTATTTAAATAATTAAATTAATTAATTATTATACCCCGGGAAATGCGGGTCATTACATTCTTCCCCACTTAAAATAATTTCGTCCTCGAAATTGCTAAGTTAGAGGACGACCCTATCTATTGGAATTCCTAAGATTGGTTTACCCCTTATTTCTGATTTCAACTGAACCAATTAATATCGACTAAAATATTTATTCATTCCGACTAACTAAAATTTTCAAGAATTCTGAAAATTTTCTAACACTTAAAATTTTCAGAAAATTTTGCCATAACCTTCTTTGTACAGCCCTATCGGTAAAACCACAACTCGCCTCTCTAGGCCATCTCCAACCCAAAAGAAAATCAAATAGCCAAGCGGCTTGCCAATTTGGCTCATAAATTCCAAACTCATATCAATTTTAAACTTGTACCTTTTTGTCGGGTATATCATTATATCCCTACCATCTGCTATCAAATTTTGCATATATCATGCCATCCAAATCAAACTCCAATCGGTCTTTATTCTTAACACAATTATTGGCTTGTACTCAAGTAAAATTCCATTCAAACTCTAATCTCAAATTTCAATCTCTCAACTTACCAACTCAATTTCATATTTACTTATTTCAAGATAAATATCAATTTGTAAATCACTTTTACCAGTTCATCTATTTAACCCATAAGTTAATTTAATTTTCGAATTTAAATTCCTGGGCTTATTCAAATCACTTGAAATCATAATAACAATTCAAAATCCTTTGAATTCCTGAATAACTTGTTTTTGCAAAACAATTTCAAAACAAAATCTTTGGTAGTAATCCGTCACTTAGCAACTCGAAAATTACACCGATGATGTATCGATCCATCATCGGAGTTATTTCCCAACGATCAAAGTGAGTTCAATACTATATTCCTTTAAAAACCACCTTTAAACACTTCCTATTTTGAAATCAATCCCAGATATCCTTATCAAAACAAATTTAAAACCTCCCAGGATTTTAAAATTCATGTATACTTAATCCAGATTCAATTACAAACACTGGTCTGAATTTCCAGTTTTGAATTTCAATTCCGACTTTAATTTCAGATTTAATTCATTCGTACCACTTATACGAATTCTGATTGGTTATTTATAACCTTTCTACTTTTATAATCTTATTCGATTATAATAACAACCAACACATTATAATATTTCCAATATATATACTTGGGTAAAATTATTTCATTTACCCACTTTTCCAAACATACCATGTCGGTTCATCGTACTCAAGTGTTTAGTAACTCCTATCAACACAGTTTGCATTACTGTATCGACCAGAATTCATAACTACTCGACCTATAAATCTCCACAATATAAAACAAATTTTTATATCAAATAACAAATACGTGCTCATATATATATACACTCAATCTCAGTCTAGGGTATTACTAACCCCATCTCTACTGAGTCACGCCACAGAGCCAAGGTAATTCGCTTAACTTAAGCTCTGATACCAACTGTAATGACCCGAAAATCCGGTCCAATTTGAGCTGACCAAATAACACAAGTCCAACCCCAAATTGCACTGGAAATCCAAGAAATTAATAGAAAGATGATAGAGGGTGAGGATAGATAAGATAGAACTATTAGAATAGAAGAAGAAGAACATCATCATCAGAGTAACCATGAATCTCACAGCGGAACGAATAAAATATAACATAACTTTTGAAATGCAAACATTATATGTATACAACAACATTGCAGAGTACAACACTTACAACAACATCGGAAATAATAATAGCTATAGAATCTTGAAGCTTCCTGCTCCAAGCTCTCCAAGTGTATCTGTAAAATCCCGACTACTTGACTGCCCGTACAAATTTAGGCACCCAAGAGTTTAGGGAAAATAAACAAATAAACTCCGGGTCAGTCATGGGACTGATATGAGTAAAACAGTTTAAAACAGTTCGAACAAGTAAACGATATCTCATAAGACCACGCCGTATAACGGAACGGGTTTTTCCCTTATGAGAATCCAAAATATCTTTATATCAAAAACCTTTTGATATTATAATAATGTCTATCAACCACAATATAATAATCATCTAGCAGAAACGCTTTCATCTCATGTTCTACATATATAGTTTACAATCAAAACCGCAAGCACGTATTGGGTAATGGATTTTCAACTATGATAAGGTATGGAACCACCTTCCGATCAGTGTACTCTAGGAACGATACACCGAAGTTCAACAAGAACATCTTGCAACTCAGCCACACATGACCGACCACTCATTTCGCTTGAGTGTATCGAATGTACATCACCAACGGTTGGGATCAGCAACCGTTTCCCGTAAATATATGGGTCAGCATTGATAGATTTAAGAAGCAAATGAATATTCTCTAAATAGGTGATTATACATCCTACTTCGGTGCGACCGACTTAGCCATGCTGCCTGCCCGATTTTTGTCATTTACCGGATGTTGAGGCCAGAGGTTACGACTACTTTCCATTTATGGATAACACGGACACTTTGAATGCCACATTATCAAATCCGTTAATCATTAATTGGTTTACACAAATATTCTGGATGTTATGCTAAGGGAATAAATCCGTTGCAACCATATATATTTATGCAGACCAACCCATTCGATCATTGGAAATACTCTGTCACACACTCGTCCATATACGTTCGTTCTGGGACTGAATGAAACCGAAGGCACTATTCAGTACATCCATCTTTGTCACTGTTATCTAATACTTACACAACAACCCTTGCACTTTACTCCGTCTTCAATTTTCTTTGGCATATTCACAACGCTTATGCCAATACGGAGTGGTTCTTTGGATATTAATCCAACCAGTCTCTCCATATTAACAACGTTAAAATGGTAAAAAACTTTGATAGTCGATGATTTAACTATCAAATGAAAACATGTCGGTGTTCACACAACGATCTTAATTCCAAATGGAATTATCGATCAAATCATCCAACATATAAATATATATATTTATTCATATTTCCTTATTTTCTATGATTTGAAAATATACGTTATTAACATTTGGAAACATTTCCAATCCTCATTCACACATCACTACCATTCCACAACTATTAGTCCCTAACCGTAAACAAGTAAAAGAACAATTCACTAAGTATAAACCCCGATGGCCGAAACCAACATCAGATCCACACTCAGAAAACCATTCGACTTAACTAATCTCTAGTCAGTTTCTAATATTGTTTAACTCTATATCTTTAACTCTATTTGATTAATTCTGTTTGGAAAACTCTAACTGATTAACTCTATTCCCTTTTATAATATCATATTTATTTTCTGAATAAATATCCCTTTTATAATTCTGTTTGTTTTCTAAATGAATAATCCTTTATTCTATTTATTTATTCCCTAAATAAATAAATAAATAAATAATCCCAATTACTATATTTGTAAATGTTCTACAAATATTTCTTTTTATCTCTATTCTATTTGTAAATGGTTTACAAATATTTCTCTTTCTATTTGGTTGACAAATATTTCCTTTTATTTGATTTACAAACATATTTCCCTTATATTTGATTTACAAATATATTCCCCTTATAATTCTTTTGATTTATAAATATTTTCTTTATAAAAATCCTTTTTCCTTTAATATATAAAATCCATCGATTTTATATAAATAATTTATTTTCAAAAATCTACTTTGTAAATCTCCTTTCTATTTTCTAGTATTTCTTACGGTATTTTATATACCAAACCACAAAGATCGATATCACTTAAACACATATAATCAAACAGATTATATCACATCATATAATACAATATATGATAAATAGTAAAATAAATGTTGAGGAATCCAGTCGGATTCCTCCAACCTGTTTCCCTGCATCATAGAAGTTAGACAACATATATAACATCACTTTTAGTTCAATACGATTTCAACTAACTGACTAGCAGTTCAATCAACCAAATCAACACACAACAGTCAACAGATAATTAACAGTTCTAAAAATACGTTATAAAAATATAACTGTTCAGAGTTGGTGAGTTTTACTCACATTGGACTATCATCGTTAAATAATGATAATTGTCGCTTGATTCAAACAGACAATTTATTTTGCTATAAATTGTAACGATCCCCGATTGACTTCTAGTCAGTTCCATTGTGTAGTGTCCGTCCATACGATCCTAATGTGACTGACGGTTCGAATTTCTGATACAGTATGGCCAAGATATGGTATTAACAAATTATACAATTATTTAAATGGATTTTAAATAAAAACTAAGCTAATTTAATCGGTCCTCACACTTGTTTTCCACAGCCCATTACCATATCCAAGCCCGCACCATATTCAATCTTTCTTCCCCGTTCAAAACACATACCGTGGCTCCTCCTTGTTCACAACCGACGTCTGCCTCCATCCTTTCCTCTCCGCTCCGCCGTTCAACAAACCGGCTTTACCATTATCATTCTCGTTCAAGACTTCATCACCCCATCTCCTCACAACCCAGCTCGCACCCCTACCCCATATCGCGACGACGAAGCTGCTCGAGGACTGTACAATGTCGTGCGACATTTTGAAGTACGAATCCTCACCAATTGATGCAAAGACCCTCGCAATCCTACCACGAGCTCAACCCAATTCAAGGAAACTTGAATCAAAGCCCCAAAACTCCAAAATCGTTAACCCTAGCTGCTGCATTCGTTTTCCAGCGAGCAGGAAATGGAATTCGAAGCCAATGAAACCCACACCGAATTGAAGAGGATTACACAGGGGACTCATACATATATCTCTCTCGATTTATTGATTTTGTTCTGAATTGATTTTTAAGTGGTTTCCATTTTACTGTAAAAATCAAAACGAGAGCGGCGGATAAATTCTGACCTTGAAAAATGAAGTGAGGATTTAGAAAGTGTTAAGTTCTATTTATAGGAGATTATAAATATCTAGATATTTTGTAGAGGGAATATTCCCGGTATATTCTTTTTTTTTTTTGATAATTCGTTTTGCCTTCTAAAAATCCATGTGATCACACACGATATTCAAAAATCACGAAACTGGACATGCAGCTTAGAGTTTGACATTACAGTCCCAACGAAACTGGTTTCATCGAATTCCGACTCCGTCTGCTCACAAAATGTATTTTTAACTGTCAAAATACTGACTATTTTTCACTCTAAAAATCCGTACGGCCACACAGTGACTCTAAAAATCACGAAACTATAAATCTAACAAATATTCGACATTGCGGATCCAACAAAATTAGTTTCGTCGAATTCCGACTTCGTTTGCAAAAGTGGCTATTTTTAATGCTCTGGATGACCCATTTAAATATATAAATATATTTAAATAAAATTAAATTAAATATTAATAATTTAATATTATCATATATATTCGCACCAGAATACCATACAGCTCTAGGGTAATTATATATTTGATATTTCGGGTCCTGGTTGAAATCGATATTCAATTATATACTAAAATTCCTTTTATAACATAATTAAAGCGTTGCAAATTATAAAGGAATTCCACAGGGACTTTTCTGAAATTTGATTTGGACGTAAATCAAAATCTACACGACAAAATCCTGATTTTTCTCTTCCACTAGAAAGATATACTCCACCAGCCCCACACGTTTCTTGTTTCACAGAAATCCGATTTAAAACAAACCCTGCACATTCAGTTGAAGTTCAAATCGCCAAATAACGAACTGCAGTGCCATTTCGAGCTCGATTTTAAATTATAATATAATTATACGTTCAAATTGACGTTATTTAAATATGTTCGTTATTATAATTCAATTCTAAACTGAATTATATACTTTGAATTGTCCAGTTCACACAATATTGTGAATTCCACTAATTTTGATTATTTCAGAATTTAATATATTATTTAATTATTATTTTAATTAAATATTCACAGTTATTCAATTTAAACGACCATTTAAATTCTCTAAACCACTATTTAAATAATTAAATTAATTAATTATTATACCCCGGGAAATGCGGGTCATTACATAAACGGTTATTTCTTTACCATAGTCTAGACACCAAGAAATAATTCATTCCAAAGAAATCAACTATCAAAATATAATTAAGCCCTATATGAGCCCGCAAATCCCTTAAGTCCATATCTAACCATTATTATTAGTCAAATTCTATGATGATATGCAATTTTCTAGGCTAAGAAAGGGTAATGAACTCTCTACCTTATGTGCATTTGGGGTGCCTCTAAGAAAAGAAAATAAGATGAGATGAATGTAGAACAAAATTTAAATGTGATATTAACAATTCAACTACAAATGAATTTTTATTTTGTTTTTGGATTTTATTTAATGCAAATGCAAGCAAACAACAATGCTATTAAAATAAAGGGGTTAAAACACGATGCCTGAGAGTGCAGAATTTATTAGCATTTTTTCAATGGCAATTTTTTTATCAAGCAAAGCGGTCCCAAGCGATTATTCCTTTTCAATTTGCTTTGACAACCTGAAGAAGAAATGAATATGGTTTTTTTCTAATGAGTGTAATTAAAACAAAAGAAAAATGGATCTAAATCAGAAACCAAAGAAAACGATTTTTAAAGGGGTGGAAAAACAAAAATTCAAGAACAAATTTCCCCACTATTGCCCCCAACAAAAGTAATAAAAAGTTAACCAAATTTAAGGTTCTTATCTCATAAGCAAGTAAAATCAAATTCGAGAAAGAAAGGGGGAAAATATAAAAGTAAGATTTTTTTTATATGGCCCGCAAGGCCCAACTAAACCGAAGCCCAACTAAGTTAGAAATTAAAACACGCAAGGTCTAATTAAGTCAGTTGGCAATTAGTTCATTCCTCCAAAACACAGTTTTATTTTCGAAATCAAGAGAGAGAAATCGAATTCAGAATCGCAGATTCCGAACAAAAATCGAAATAAAAAAAAGAAATCAATATTACGTTAGGCACGTCTCAGTTTCGGTTTGGATTTGAAAGGGCGTTTCTAAAGAGTTCGAATTCGAGGGTGGCTTTTTGGTGAACTGGTGATGAATTCTGGGGTTTGGGCGATGGACTTATGATGTAGCAATTGTGGATTCTTGGGTTTTGGGGATGAGATTGCGTTTGAATTGGCTTGTGATAGCGGGTGAAGTAATTGAAGTTGATTTTCTTTGAATTTGTGGAGTGACAGTCATGGAGACTAAGTATTGAGTTTGAGATAGCTTTTGAATTGGCTTGTGACAGTGGATATGGTTTGGCAGTGGAGACTGTTGAAGCAGCAATAGGAGGAGAAGCAGGACTGTATGGTTGTGGAATTCATTGTATGTGAAGAGGTACGGGTGAAGGGGAGAGAATGGCTTGAAAGGCAGTGCACGGGATAAGGTAGAAAGGAAGTTAAGGAGAAAATAATGAGGTGTGCAATATGATGACTGTTGGGTAAAGTTGAAGGATGAGTTTGTGTAGTTGGAGGCTCGCGAATTGGAATTGGGTATTCGGGCTTGGGATTTGGGTGGTTGCGAGTTCGACTTTCGCTGGTTGAAGTGTGTGAACTGCTGGAAAGTGGGTAGGTGGTAGAATTGGATAGTGACTGAAGTGGAGTTTTTGTAGGTTAAAGTGGTAGAGGCAAGGGAACTTGGAGGCAGTTTGGTAGATGTGGTTTTTATTGAGTTTGTTGGGATGTTTGGGGATGTGCAATTCGGTTGAGGGTAGAGGATGGTTGAAGATGGAGTTGTACTTGTTCTATATGTGATGAAGCAGTTTTTGTGGCAGTTGTGATAGTTTTGTTTGGTTGTGTGGTTGGTGAACTGGTTATGGTGGAGATAGTCTGAATGTACGTCAAATGGGAGTTTATTGTTGGACTGTGAAAGTGTAAGGTGTAGTAGATTGAAAGCAATGTTGAGGGGTTTGCACATAAGTGAAAGAGTGCATAGTAACAAGAAAAGGATTGTAAGGTAGAAGGATGATGAATGGTAATAAAAATATTAATAGTTTGAAGAGCAAAGTAGTACTAAAAATAAGTGAACTGTAAATAGTTTAAAGAGCAAAGTTTGAAGACAAGTTTTCATAACAAGTGAACTGAAATGCACAGTAGCACTGAAATGCAAATGTAAACACTTTTTTTTAGAACCAACACAAAACAAGAAAACAAGCACGTACACAAAACTAACTCAAGTGAATGAAATGATAAAAACAAATAGATTTTTTTAAAGACGAACAACAAAGAAAAACAAACACACAAGATAAACACAAAACAAGGTGACACAAAACACAACAACAAGTGAACAAATACTAAATTTAAGAATAAGATTTTTTTTCTTTTTCTTTTATAAGAAGAACAAGAAAATTAGTTTGAAGAATAAAATTAAAATTAATTAACTTTCCCTGGCAATGGCGCCAAAAACTTGGTTTCAAAACGGTATTTCTATCGAGTTAAAAATCCATCAAAAAAATATCATAATAAAACCGCAAACATACAGCGTACAATTGTTAGTACGGTGGTGAGTACGGGTCGATTCGCAGGGAAAGAAGTAATTTCAATCTTAGTCAATTAAATTAAACCAAACTTTGGATTGTTTTAACTAACAAAAACTAACGAAAACTAGAAACTAAGTTGAGAGCTAAATATGATATTAGAGAGCAACGTAGAGGTAAATTCACTCTTATATTTATGTAAATCAACAAACATACAATCTATGATCTTTATTTTTAATATCAAGTGACATAAATGTTGAATTTATCATAAGTGTAGTTTATTTATGTTATTAGTTAACATAACATAAACTATCAACTATAACACAACAATTTAATCACTCACTTTCTCATGAACATGAAAGCAAAGCAAAATCCATTTTAAGTATGATCTATTCACTATTGTAATTAGTGACATAGATCATCAAAATTTGATCTTTCTTTTATTTCATAACCAAAAACCACTTAGCAAATATTGGTGTAATTTGCGTTTACATTGAATAAGAAGAGCTTATTTGCATATGCAACATAAACGATCAAACCCACTTGTATAAACTTACATCAAAATCCACTACCATGAAGCACAAAATAGAGAGATCACAAATCATACAAATGTTGAACTTACATAAAATTGGAGAGCTTCATTACCCCTAAATTATAGGGGCTTAGCTACTAATATGTGTTATCATATTAACTCATGTAAGTTTCAACATTTGAAAAGTAAGCAAAATGAAAGAAAATATAAATATAACAAGAAACGAACTAACTAAGTGCATGTAAATAAATATAAACTATAAACATAAATTAGAGAGCATGTAAATAAATCTAAGATATGAATCACAAAGTAGAGAGCATAGAAATTAAAGAAACATAAGATAGACATAAAAGAAAGAGGCTTGAAAGCAATTTTTATTCATTCGATCACTTACATTTTCATATGATCAAAAGGAGATCCAAAATACATAAAACAAAGGCGTATATATACATGATCTAAAACCCTAATCACTCTTCTTGGGACTTCCCTAAAATGCCCATTCAGGAAGCTTCTAATTGTCTTTAGCCACTAATAAGTCATGTAGAATGCATGAGGCCTTTTGTCTCATCCAAACAGTCTTTAATAAGAAGCTTAAGAGTAAGTGGGTTAGTTGAAGAATGAATTATTTCTTTGCCTCCTCTTGTGTATATGCATGCTTTCCTTCGTATCTTCTTATGTATATATTTTTTTTGCTCCTAAATTCCTATAATAGATAATTACAAGGAACAAGTAAATGCAATATCAAAACAGAACATGCACATTTTAACGTTAAACCCCGCAAATGAGTGATGATTCTGAAAACATTTAAAACATGGTTTGATCATATAAAATACCTAAAAATGTTCATTTATTCATCTAAACAAGAATAAATATGTGAATATAAATGTGCATTTTTCCGTGCATAGCATGTGGGTAAATTGCAAGTTTAAACATATTAATTTACAGTTTGTGGGTAAGTTAGGGTCCTAATATATTGATTTTGTTTGTGGGGGTCAAACCAAGGGTTAGCCATTTGGCCAAGATATTTGTTGGGATCCATTCCATGTATCATACTCTTTTTTCATTTTCGGTCTCAATATGAGGTAAGGGCATGCACCATGTTACGTTACGGATGTAAGTTGGTCCAATTGGTGGGTGTGAGTGTGTTTCGATGAGTTAATGTGTGTGCATTAGTCTGATTTGGAAACATAAGTCACTTTGACATCTATGTATAAGGTTATGTCTTTTGACAGATAGGTACTTAGGGCCTGGAACCTAAACCCATAGTGGGCATAGGTTATCCGTGATTCGTTATAGCCGATCGATTAGTAGTATTAGGAACTTCTTCTTAATTATTGTTTCGTTTCGAATTTATGATAGTACAAAACTGTCATCATAATTAATTATTGAATCTTGCAAATGAGAATAACTACACCATTATGTCACTTTTGTTATCCCTATTTAATTTGTCACTTTTAGGTGTGCACAAATACTTGTCCTTTTATGACACTAGACCTACTGTTTTATATATTTTCTTACGCTTATCAGTCATGCTAGAAATCACTACAGCTCACCAAACTTTTTGTCTGGTCTATTTTCTCCTTTTATTCATTCCTTTTTCTTTCCCCAAACTCTCAGGGAGGAAGCGCTTAGCTTGGACTGCTTTATTGATCTTATCTTGGAACACTATTGCAGAGATGTATTGCTTACCTCTTTTCCATAACTTATTTGTACCATTCTGGCTATTTGGGGATAACTATTATTTTACTTTGATATTTCTATAATGATTGGTATTTGAGACATAGTAATTATCTTGGCTAAAATAATAAAGATTATTTTGTTATTTCAATGTAAATTGTCTTTTTCTTCCGTTGTGAATTTATTTGATGTATTGTGAAATCTTAGTCTCTGTGATGTTATTTGTCTTTATACCTACAACGCTCCAAATTTCTTGCAAGATTCGATGTTAGGATAACGTTAAGGGGTGTGGGGTGTTACATTTACTACATATAGCCTGTGGATATCCCAAATTTAATGATAATCAAAACTCAAAAATAAATCAATTTCTATAAACACACAAGATATGTCGACATACATATTCCCTAAATGTCTACATATAATGGGAGTTTCTAAAAAAAATAACTTTCAAACATCTGATTATCAAGTTATGTCATTTAATTCAAATGACTCTCTGCATTTATAAATACATCTTTAGACCATAAAAACTAATTAGAACAACATTACCTTATTCTCCTTTCTCCTTTCAACTTCAACTCAAAATAATGCATACTCCCATCCTTATTTTAACCAAAAATCTTGAAAAAACCCTCGAATCATTCAAAAAGATGCTCTCTTTTGTTCTCCGAAATCAAAGATATTTAGGGCTAAGTTAAATGTAGATGATCACTTTGATGCGAATGATTTCTTCTCTTATTAAAGATGAACCACCAAAAATCCCGAGTATACTACAACCAAAGACAATGTAGACTGTGTCAGGGTTTCTGCAAGATCACTACATAATTATATTTTGAAAGAGGGAAGAAGATAACAATAACAAGCAAATTCCATCAAACAAACCTTTATTAATCCACCAAATAATTACAATGAAAACCTAAAAATAATTAAGAATTTATCTCAATCCCGAAAAAACAAGTTTTTCTTTCCTTCAAGTACAAGTAATTCTCTCCCTAATGAGATGCTTATATAGGCAATTAGAAAAATAGGTCTAAAACCTAATTGGATCATAAAATATCTCAGAAATAAATACTCCTTAAAACTTGCTCAAAACAAATCTTTATCAATTATGCCACCTAATAAGGGAAAACAATATCTATCAAAATCCCATTAATCGGGGAAAACAATATCTATCCAAATCCCATTAATTAGGGAAAGCAATATCTACCCTTTCTCCCTCTTAGAAAAATTTCCTTCCATTTAATCTGATTTAACACACAATCTTCTCCACCTACGATTGAATATCACAAATCACAACACTCCACCTTGATATGAAATCTATCCAATAAACTCCAATTCAAAACAAATCTACCACTTGCAAATGATGCATCTCCCGCATGAAATGCACCTCCCAATAATAAATTCAAAATTGCTTATAACACCACAATGGCCTCCATATAGACTTTGTGGCTTTATGTTGATGGCTCCACCTTGATTCAGATGAACTCGTCTCTCCAAATCCAATTTGAGAACTCATAACATTCTCCACCGTTTTTTCAAACTATGTATATATGTTATCATTTCCCCATTTTGCGCGTAGAAGCTCCTTTTTACCCCTCCAAACCTTTGTGGCTCCTCCTCTAGCTGAGAAATTGCAGCATTTTTGTTCCAACTATCCAATTGAAGCAAGATTCTTCTTAATTTCCGGCCCGTTAGCTTCACCACCTTTCCATCATTCATATCCAATTGGACTGAACCTATGCTTTTAACATGCAATTCTCAACTATTGGCGGATTCCACTTTAGCAGATTGTTCTTCATAATCAATAAATGCTTCCTTTTGATGACATACATGGAAACAAGCTCCCAAATCATGTATTCGATCTTTGCATTCGCCTTCATTAACACATAAAACATTGCCTTTAAGTTCCACACCAAGATTCACCTCATTATCATTGTCCTTTTGTTCATCCGACTCTTCTTCCGATGCCTTCATCTTCTCCTTATCCCTCTTAAGCTTATGACAGAAACTCAGTTGCTGACCGGGTTTGTCACAGTAAAAAAATGTATTCCTTTCTCAGGTTTGTTTTACTCGATTGCCTTTCCATATTTCTTTCATTAACCCTCCCTGCCATAAAAGCTTTTTCAATTGGAGTTTCAATTTCCGTTGCCTCCTTATCTTTTCCTTCCATAAGGCTCGTCCTTCGCATCTCCTCATTAAGCAAGCTACTGACCACTGAACCCATTGAAATAACGCCATTTGAATTTGAGTTATTCAACGCAACCACAAGTGTTTTCCAACTCTCTAGCAACGAACTCATCATCATTAAGACTTGTGTTTCATCATCCACATTAAAATTTACGGTAGCCAATTGATTCACAATTTCCTAAAAATCATTAAGATGCTCTCTAATTGATCCACCTTCCTTAAGCTTCAGATTCACCAACCTTCTCATAAGAAGAGCCTTATTTGTTGCAGAGTTCTTTGCATAAACCCCTTCAAATTTCCTCCATATGGTATATGCAGATGTTTCATTAGCAACAATATGAAACACCGTATTATCCAAAAAAACATTGAATAGACGCAGCAGCCTTCCTATCCAAAGTCTCCCCTTTAGCTTTAGATAGATTGCTAGGTTTTCCCCATTATTCTCCAGTGGCTGATGAAGATCATTAAGATAAAGGAAATCTTCCATCTTCGCCTTCCATAATCCCCAATTTCTTCCATTAAACTTTTCAATTATTATTTTATCCATATTCAAACCCTCTCCAAAAAAATTGTGTAGAAGGATCTGATACCAACTGTTAGGGTTTCCGCAAGATCACTACATAATTAGATTTTGAAAGAGGGAGGAAGATAATAATAACAAACAAATTCCACCAAATAAACCTTTATTAATCCGCCAAAGTATTACAATGAAAACCTAAAAATAATTGAGAATTTATCTCAATCCCCAAAAAACAAGTTTTTCTTTCCTTCAAGTACAAGTAATTCTCTCCCTAATGAGAAGCTTATATATGCAAATAGAAAGACTAGGTCTAAAACCTAATTGGACCATAAAATATCTCAGAAATAAATACTCCTTAAAACTTGCTCAAAACAAATCTTTATCAATTATGCCATCTAATAAGGGAAAACAGTATCTATCAAACTCCCATTAATTAGGGAAAACAATATCTATCAAAATCCCATTAATTAAGGAAAGCAATATCTACCCTTTCTCCCTTTTAGAAAAACTTCCTTCCATTTAATCTAATTTAACATACCATCTTCTCCACCTATGATTGAATATCACAAATCACAATAGACTGGGATGTAAAAAGGAAGAACCTATCTTTAGTGAAGATGGTTGGTTTGAAGTTCCTTGTAATATCTAATTAAATAAGTTTGATTTTATAAAATAATACTTAATTTTGATTAAAATGATCTTTTAAGACCTATGATTGGATTGAAATACTTGTCAGATTTATTTGGATTGGATTGAAATAATTGTCAGATATATTTGGTTTGGATTAAAACGCCTATTTGAAAATTGTATGCTTTATGATAATAATTTCTATTTGACACTATTAAATTCTTTCTTCGCATATATTTATAGTTTATTAGTAATCAAGTCAATAATTGAGTAAAAAATTAGTTCAATATTTAGGACAATTAAACTTTTATTTAGATAGTTGTTTTGGAGAATAGTCATTTTTGTTAGTGACAAAAGGGAGAAATATGAAATATGCACAAATTAAGGGGGAGTTCTGGAATTTAGGATGAGTTAAGATATATTTTATAATGAACGTTGTCATCATCAAGAAAAAGGAGATTGTTAGTACCATGGATGGTAGTCTCGATGATAATAACCCCAAATAATAATATAAAATATATTTACACATGCTACTAATGATTATCTAGATATATATTATATAAAGTGCAGGTTATTAGACAATGAAGACTGTACTATATCAAGATAGAAGATTCAGGTTAATGTTGTTACGAAGATTATTAGATAGATGTTGATAATGAAGATTGTACAGTATCACGATAGAAAATTTAGATATTGTAAAGTATAAGTACTTTTTTTTTGAAAATTGGTACGCTTTTATTAACAACCAGAAAGGTACATTACAAGGTTAGCATATTAACCCGAATAAAAATAAAACAAACAATCTTAAAAACAAAAATTACAAAAGACTAACATGTAAAGTAGAAATAACAAAGAGTTGGATATGACCCATGATGAGGTCACTTATTTCCAAAGCCAATAAATGCGAACCACCCTTCATTTCAACAATCAAGTGCTCCATGAATCCAACAAATTAAACCCACTTTCTATTCATGTAAAGTTTCTAAATGAATTCCACGTTCTTTGTTCAACTCCCAATCCTACAACTGACTGTTCCCAACAATTTCCACGTACTGCAACCAGTTTGTGTTCTAGTTGAACAAAGTAAATTCTACGGTGGAGTAACTGTAGCAACACCTAACCTTCAAATAACCATGCATATGGATCTCTTCCTAATGTCAATCGAAATCGGACATACGTATAATTCTGTTCAGAAGATCAGTTGAAAGGAGTCAGGGATCTTGGCATAATATGTGAGCAGTGGAATTGATTTCACCAAATATTCCACTCTTGATGTCTTGATCGCCTGAAAGTATAAAAGTCACCAGAACTCGGTTTATTGGATGATCAAAATTGGAAGAATTTTTTTGACTTCTAGTGATTTGATGAGTGATAATTAAGGGTTTGCACGTAAAATCAATCAAACTTCAATTTTGATGTACAACTAGTTGAGAACATTTCTTCTATGATGGTGGAAAATAAATTGAACACGAATGTTTGTTGTAGGTCTACTACAAAATGGATTAGAGATTAAAAATGAGGCTTATCAACGATTAAGGAATATGAGATTCCCAATAATCAAAGAAATTTTGGTTTGCCTGGTAGTTAGTCTCTCCCATGGGAGAGAAAAAATTTCGTTGAATTTTTAATAGAGAAATGCTTGAAATCGTAGGAGCGGTGTCGATTTCTTTTGGATCACCTTTCTTCTCTCCATGGAAGAGAGGAAGAAAGCACTTTGTACAAGTATATGTGTGTGTGTGTGTGTGTGTGTATATATATATATATATATATGTCTACAAAGCAAGCTCTTCACAACTACATTAGTCAATACTGCCCTGAAGCCATGATTTAGAATTTACATTGATCCAAGTACCATGAAGTAACCCTGATCTAATTCCTTAGCCTTAACCTTTATGTGACCCACATAGTTTGCGTCTGCCTTGCTCTAAGAGCCTCCCATCCAAGTTTCATGTGGTTTCGTTGAACTTTACTTCGGATATGATTTGATCAAATAATCAAAAACCTAATTCAAGCCCAACACTAACAAAAAAATCAAGAAAAGCATTCGCTTCAGTCATATTAACGATTTAAATAGTACTTACATGCAATTTCATCGAATTATAAGAATTCAATCATATCAACACACGATCAATCACTATTAAACATAAATCTAGCATAAAGCACCTATAATCATGCATTAATTACACTAAATCTTATAAAATAACAATTGTATGCATAATTAGGCTATATTATGGTGTCTAGATATGAAATTAACTTGATCTAATCAATTTTAGTGTTGGTTTAATAATACTAACATAGATTCACCTATTTACTACATATAATTTTACATGGAATACTAATAAAACACTAACAAACACCAAATCACAAAATTAAATGAAATTGGGATGAGATCCCAATTGAAACATCTAATGGTCGGTGAGAATTCAATCAAACTGATGAGGTCTAACCTCTAATTTGAAGATAAAGATGGCTTAAGATAAAATTGAGTGAGAATCGATGGTTACATTGGAGAATATGAGTAGGTCTAGCATTAGGAATGATATAAAATGAGAGGAAAAATTCCAAATAGTCTCAATCATCCTATATTTATAGTTAAAGGTCATTAGTTTAACGAGGTTGCTAGTTCAACCCATTCGCATTACTCTAATTATGACAGGTAGTTTTTAAAATTTAAAACTAGTATTACTCCCTGACCACCTATTCAGTTTTTTTATTTGATCATCCTAGGGAGTGAGAAGCCACCATTTGAAATCAGTGAAATATATTTGATCATCTAATTCAATGTCTATCAAAAGTTATGGTCGAATTACGATTCTTAAAGGCAAAATGGTTACATAGAAATCCGGGAAAAAACATAGATGTGCAAAACATCGTTAACATTTATATCCCAAGATATTAAAGTCGTATAACCTCAAATGAATTGAATAAAATTATTTTACGATCACTTAACACTAAAAATATGGACCTTTAACACTGTTTAATGAGATGTTTCAATTGATAGCGTGGACCTATTTCATGTGCAAACATATACCGTTCAATGGTAGTGGTGAGTTTACTAATACAGTAAAATAATACTTGTATTAAGACTTTGGTGATGATAAAAGGCTAATTTAAAGTTTAAGGTAAATGGTAAGTCCACCACCGATCATATATCAATGTTCAATTTTAGAAAGTGTAAAATCATGAGAGAAAAACAAAGAGTTGAAAAAACAGTAGTTATCAGATTTTTCAAAGACATTAATGGCTTCCACATATTACATAAGTTCTCTCTTCTCTCAAGATTATTTACAAAATTCGAATGAATTCAAAGCTTTACAGGATGATTAGACATGTTGTTCTCCTCATCGTGTCTTACTGTCCACTTCTAGTCATGACCCTTCCCTTGTACTCAAAGATAAACCGCCAAATGTAGATGATGAGGGATTCACTTTTGTCGAAAACAGAAAGAGAAACACCCTTGTTTCTTCATAGAAAGCATCAGCCCAAGATAATAATAAAATACAGTTTTTCTCAATCAAGAAATGGGCAAGAAACCACCAAAGAAAGCAAATAAAAAGCTAAACTTGAATAAAACATCGAATTCAGACAAGAACAATGGATCTATGCGTGAAAAATGAGTAAAAACTGTTACAAATTCAAGATCTGATGAATCTCAAGTCCAATTATCAGGAAAACTTTCAGAGAAATCATCTACTTGGGCTGATACAATTAAAACAAAGGGAATCAATTCTGAATATGATTTATAGTATGTTGCTCCTCTTTTTAATAATGGGAAGAAGATCATTGCCATGAAAGAGGATATAAGTATACGAACAACAAACAAATGGGATCGGTCCATAATTGCTTATGTTTTCGGCACATAGCTAACGTATCATCATTTTAGGACTTACATCTCAAGAACATGGAACCCCTCCGGTTCTTTTGAAATTTTTACTAGAAATAATAGTTTCCTCATATTTAGATCTGCTAAGAATGAAGATTGTGAAAACGTCTTAAAGGAAAGCCCATATTTTATAAACACAAAACTTATTATCTTGAAAATACGGAGCGACTCAATTAAATTTGGTAAAGATATACTCTCAACAATGCCTATTTAGACTAAATCCCTGATTCAAATCTTAAATTATGGGATAAGGAGGCCTTTAGCGTTATAACCAACATGGTGGGAAAAACACTAAAGGTAGATGAATACATTGCTAGAGAAACGAGATTAAGTTTTGCTAAAATTTTGGTTGAAATTAATTCTGACTTAGACCTCCCTAGTGAATTTACAATTTCTATCTATGATGGGGAAGTTATTTCACAATCAATATAATATGAATGGGTTCTGCAGAGATGTAAGCTCCTTAAATGCTTCGATCATGAAATTGAAATATGTTATGCAATCAAAAGACAACAGAGAAACAAAACCCAATCATAAAATGAAAAGAAAATTACAGAAGAAAATGGTAAATGTGGACACTCAACTCACAGCTCTAAAGATATTTCAAAGGAAAAAGAACAAACAGATATGGAAAACAATACTGAAGAACTGGAAATTGAAGACCAAATAATGGCTTAGTAAGAAAATCAAGAAATTGTATCATTCCAATTCCCTGAATTGGATCTGCCTTCAAATACTGATAAAGAATTCGTCAAAATTGAAATAGAAAAATTCTGTCTCTTTGGAAAACAACAAAGAAAATGCTAGCAAAGACATGGTATTTGAAGACAGTGATGAAATAAAAGAAGAGGAAACATTTACAAAGTAAATAAAAAACTGCACCAGTTATGAATGAAGAGACCCTTCTGGCTGAAGCAACATAAATCATTTCTGTTGAGACAAGTCCCACATTGGGAAATTTGTAAAATAAACCATGTATAACTATTAAGAGTCCACCCTTCATATTTCCAATTGGTTTGGTAATAACTTCGGGTTCTCTAACATGGTATCAGAGCGGGTTTAATTCGTGTGCACATAACTTCCACACTTATCCACGTCACCCAATAAGATCCACGTGTTAGGCTCAGGATATGCTACATGTACGGGGGCGTGTTGAGACAAATCCCACATTGGGGAATTTGTAAAATAAATCATGTATAACTATTAAGAGCCCACCCTTCACATTGCCAATTGGTTTTGTGATAACTTGGGGTTCTCTAAAAATTTCCAATTCTCCTTCAGTTAAAAAGGCATCAAAGACCAAAAAGAAAAAGAAAAAAGCAAAATAAGAATTTAAGTGAGATTAACCCTAACTCCAATGAAGCAGGCAGTAACAAAGTAAATATTACTACCGGCATTGATGATTTCAAAACAAATACATTGCAGAAAATCCAAAATGGAAAGCTTAAGTTAGTGTAACAAATAAAGCTTCATACGAGAAATCAAGGAAAAGAAGAAAAATTTAGAGCTTCTATATGATTTATATCCTTTATTTTATAACGACCATAATTTCTTGAAATGATAGGGAGGTTAATTCCCTTGAAAGGAAGTTAGATTTGTCGAATTTGATTTACTCTTATAAGCCTACATCACGGGTGCATTAGAGCATAAATTAAATGATAATAGTATTATGACTCTTTCATTATAATTTGTTGTCTAATAGGAGAGAAGTTAACAACAATTGTAACGACTCGTATTCTTCGCATCGAAGGATCGTAGAATATTTATTTCTTTCACATACGAAGTCGTATGGTCATATAACTTTGGGAGACGACTACTGGGTTCATTTCCCATGTTCATGATTTTTGTCGATTTTTAAATGACCGTTTTGCCCATAGCTGATCTTGTTTTGGCCATAACTTTTGACTGGAAAGGAGTTTTGACTTGAAACTACTTCCATTAGATTCGGATTATGGTTTACCTTTCCGCAGAGTGGTCATATGTAAAAAACAGACTTACCATTTGGGAGATATGGCTGAAATAAGGTTTGGAAGATGAAAAACTGCTTAACTGGGCCAAATGAGGTGATTAGTGAATGGACCATAACTCATTTCGGGATTAGGGTTATGCGGAGGCTGAAATGAGCTAGGTTTTCATTTCATTCCAGTTTTCTAGCCGCCACTTTCATTCTAGAAATTCTAACAATGGCCTCCAACATCTAGAATCACCTCTAATCAAGTATTAGCCTAATCTACGTCAAATCAAAGGGAAATAGCACCAAAGCAAGGTCGGAGCTGCTGTTGGACATCAGTATTCACCCAAATCAGCGGAGTTTCAGTTTTGAAAGTTTTAATTTTTGGCTAAGGTGAGTGATTGGCATAGTTCCTCACTAATTATGGTTAATTAAGGGTAATTAGTGTTAATTAGTGAATTTAAACATGATCAAATTCTGGAAAAATATTTATAAATTTTGAAATATGGTTTTAGGCCCTGTTAGAAAATCTAGTTAATTTGGTTAAGTTTTGCTAATCATATCATTAGTTTTGCTTAAACATGCTTAAAGGAAAATATGGGATTTTGGCTATGTTTGGCTCATTTTAACCTATCAAATTATTGTTTTGGTGTTTGTGGTTGATTATACATGTTGTTATGACTGTTTGGAATGATTTGTGATTGTTTAGAAAAGTTAGATTGGTCGAAAACGCTGTCGAATGGCGTAAACAGGTCGCTGGACAAAGTGCAGGAAATTAGCCGAACCGTATCGGATCGGATATAGGGCTCGAATCGGTGTGCAAGAGGATCTGATCTGGATCAGGACTCTGCACTAAAGGAAGCTTGACAAAAAGGAAGGCAGTTTGTATGAGAGTTGGTGTTGGGATTGGACCAAAGATGGACATGATTGGATTAGATTGACTAGAGATGAAGGACCACCGAACCTTAGCAAGGTGCTTCGAACCAGGACTTAAGTGCCATCGAAGAACCACCGAACCGAACTGTACCTAGGAGCATACTACGAAGCATTGCATCGAACCGAGCCGATGATGACTGGAGCACTATGCATATTCGAACCGAACCGGAGGTGTGCTATTACTACTACGCGACGACTTTTCTGAAGGCCAACTCTAATTCGACCAAAACCTGAGATGCAAAGGAAGTCCAAATGGGAAGTTTGTGCCCAGGATCCAGTTGGGAACCAACGGGTCAACTTCATGAATTGGGATTTGCTGTGGGACGTGTGCAAATGGGTTATCAATGTCTATAGCTTTGATCCACCACCGAGACGGATGTTAGGCTATGTATCAGTGCAATGGGGTAGTTATTACTCCATGGGGCAGAGTGATCGTAGCATGGCTATGAGCCAGTGCAGTGGAGTTGTTATGACTTCATGGGGCAAAGTGGACATAGCAAGGACTAGTGGCTATGGATCAGTGCAGTGGTGTCATTATGGCTCCATGGGGCAGAGTGATCATAGCAAGGAATGGGTGGTCAGAGCGGTGGATATCGTATACTTTACGCACTGAGTGAGAGATGTGAGGATGGTTGCTATGATTGATTGTTTGCCATCACTATGTCATGCACACCCCCACCCCCGTATTCTTTACACCTTATGTTTAGTGGCACCTTAGAGTATTGAGCGGTATGTTGTGCTAACTCTTTGGTTGCAGGTCCAGGTTCAGGTATGGTTTAGTATACCTGTTATTGTTCTATTTTGATGCTTATCGCTCATACCGGACTTTTGTCTGGCCCAGAGTTTTATGTCTCTTCTTATTACTCTGTGTGCCCTTAAACGGGCAGACTAGAGACATGTTAGGTGGTATGCATGGGTAGTTGTACCGGAGATGAGCAGGAGGCTCCCACGTATGATATATATAAATTTTCCCCCTGTGTCGCTGCTGGTTACTACTTTGGGCATTAGTAGTGTACCTTTCCATTCTTTTGCTTTAGAGACAGTTTTAAAGTTGTAATAATGATGGTGTGGAACATAAGCTGTAATACCGCTGCTATGATGTTTAATTTTCAGCTTATGCACTGTCTTACCTATTTTATGTCAAAGTATGTTATTATTATATTTTATTCCATGTGCTATGAGATATTCTACAGGTTCTTTGTTAGTTCACCAGTAAGTTCTCTTCTTTTTCCTTCCTTTGGCAACCGTCACGTGCTGGTTGGACATCGGCACAGCGCACTTTCATGGGAAATGTCGGATGGTGCGGGGCGGGTCGTCACATTTGTTATCAGAGCTCTAAGTTGCATAGTTAACCTAGGGAAAGACACCAGGGAGAGATAATACATATATGAGAGCGCGTATTTGTGATTATTTTGGTTTTCAAAAGTAATATATATACTATTAGTATAGATAAGGATAAAGTCGCACTGCACTAACACCACAAAGAGGATGGTTAATCGTTTCTCTTTACATATTGAACGATGAGCCGATATACGAGGGGTGCTGGTAGAGGAGCCAACAATGGGAATGCCCCTGACATGAGGGCTATGTTTACTGACTTTATGAGAGAGATGCTTAGAAATATGCAAGGATCACTTCCTAATGCTGCAAATGGTGGGGGTGCAGCGGTACAGGTGCCTAGAGCCGATTTCGCCAAGCTTTGCAAAGATTACACTTGTCTTGGTGGAAAGCCGTTCCACGGAACGAAATCGGCTATAGAAGTTTAGGATCGGTTGGATAGCTGTGAGCGTATCTTCGAAGACTTAGGTATCGAGGATGCGATGAAGAGAAAGATAGCGTCTCGTCAGCTGCAAGGACGGACAATGAATTGGTGGAACGCTATTAAGGCAGCTACTCTAGGGATCAAGTTACATGGGATCAGTTTAAGGCCCGATTCGGTGAAAAGTTTATCCCAGCTGCCCAGAAGTCAGAGTTTTTTAGGAAATTTCTGGAGCTTAATCAGAATGGTAGGGCAGTCTCGGAGTACGTTGCAGAATTCGATACTTTATCGAAGTATGGATTATCCCTCATTGACACTCCCGAGAAGGAGAATGAGAAGTTTATAACAGGCTTGGATCAATACTTGGGAGAAAGGCCTATTAACCACATCTATGAGACATTTGAATCGATTGTGGGGAAAGCTTTGAGATCGGAGAGTCTATACCCCAAGTCAAAGACTGAAGTTGCATATGCGGAAGAGCCAAAGCCACAAGTAAGCGGTGGAGGCAAGAATGGTTCTCAGAATAAGAGAAAGCAGAATCAGAACAAGGATGGCCAAAAGAAAAAGAAAAAGAAAGATGTTGAGTGCTTCAACTGTGGTAAGAAGGGCCACTATGCCAAAGAATGTCAGGCCAAGCCAGCGGATTGGAAGTGCTTCAACTATGGCCAAGTGGGACATCACAAGGATAAGTGTCCGCAAACCCCTAAAGAAAAGCAGACTGTGAAAGCATATGCTATCAATGTTGTTCCTTCTTCGTCGAATGCCCCAACTGCGGCGGAGAAAGGAAATAATGTCATCATTCAAGGTATGCTTTCGGTTTATGATGTTCCTATTCGAGTGCTGTTTGATACCGGAGCTTCCCGTTCCTTCATATCTAGTGACCTGGTAGATAGGTCGTGATTGGAACCCGAGATAGTGGATATACCTTTAGCAGTGATGAACCCGATTGCTGGTTCGACTAGCCTTAGCATGATTTGTCGAAATTTGGTTTTATCGAGTCATGGATGCATGTTTGTTTGTGATTGCTTTGTTTTAGGCTTTACTGGGTTTGGAATTATTTTGGGAGTCGATTGGCCCCAAAGATACGGGGTGGTGGTAGACTGTGAGGGCTTTTTGGTGACAGTTAGAGCGGAAGATGGGCGGAGCGCAGTGTTTGGTGGTCTACCTAGTGATGGGGTAATGGCTAGTTTTCTAAATTCCCTCAACATCCCGCATGATGAGTTGTCAGATGTGCCTGTGGCTGGCCAGTATCCGGACGTCTTTGAGGAAGTGACCGGACTTCCACAACACTGAGAGATTGAGTTCCGTATTGATTTAGTGAAAGATGCCAAACCTATAGTGATGCCACTTCGTCGTATGGCGCCAAGGGAGCAGCGAGAGCTCTGGGTGCAAGTAAGCAATCTTTTGAAGAAGGGATTTATCAGAAGAAGTGTTTCTGAGTGGGGAGCACCGGTTGTGTTTGCTACCAAGGCAGATGGTTCCCTTCGATTGTGTGTGGACTACCGCGAATTGAATAAGGTGACGAGGAAGAATAAGTATCCTCTATCGCAGATAGATGATTTGTTTGATCAGTTGAGTGGCACGAGAGTATTCTCCCAGTTGGATCTCGCGACAGGTTTTCATCAGTTTAGAGTGGAAGCTGAGAGTATAGCTAAAACAGCCTTTCGGACGCCGTCTGGATTTTATGAGTGGTTGGTCATGCCATTCGGGTTGACCAATGCACCAGCGTACTTTGTGGATCTTATGACTAGGGTATTCAGAGATCAGTTGAATAAGTTTGTTCTTGTGTTCATGGACGATATGCTTGTTTATTCGAGTACAGAGGAAGAACACAAGGAACACTTAAGGATAGTGATGGAGGTGTTGAGAAAACACCAATTGAAAGAAAAGTTTTCTAAGTGTCACTTCTGGAGGAGGGAAGTGAGATTCTTGGGCCATGTCGTTTCAGAAAATGGTATTGCCGTGGATCCTGCAAAAGTGGCTACAGTACAGGATTGGTCTACGCCCAAGAATGCAATAGACATAAAAGTTTATGGGGATTAGCTGGATATTATCACAAGTTTATTCAAGACTTCTCCAAGATAGCAGCACCATTGACTCAGTTGACTAAGAAAAATCAAGCTTTCGTCTGGGACGAAAAGTGTGAGAATGCATTCAAGAGTCTAAAGGAAAAGTTGACATGTGCACCAGTGTTAGTCATTCCTAAGGGGAATGAAGAGATGATAGTATATACAGATGCATGTGGTACCGGACTAGGTGTTGTACTGATACAAGGAGGCAGGGTTATAGCTTATGCAAGTCGGCAATTGAAACCGCACGAGAAAAGATACCCTACCTATGACTTGGAATTAGCAGCGATCGTATTCGCGTTGAAGATGTGGAGACATTATCTCTTGGGAGAAAGATTCGAGTTGTTTACTGATCATAAGTCACTAAAGTATCTTTTCTCTCAAAAGGATCTAAATCTCTGACAGCAAAGATGGTTAGAATTCTTGGCTTCCTACGATTTCGATATCGCATACACACCAGGAAAGGGCAATGCGGTAGCTAATGCATTGACTAGAAGACATGCCAGTTTAGGGGATATGTTTTTAGAATGGAAGCAAGTGGAGTACATCGTTGGGTATGATTTCAGACCAAAGTACGAATTGGATCCAGAAATGTTAGCAAGTTTGACGATTAGACCTACTTTGATTGAGCGGATTGGTTCTAGTCAGAAGAGCGATCCTAACCTATTGGAAATCATCTCCAAGTTAGAGATAGGTATCGATGAGGAGATGAACAAGTATGGGCTTGATCGAGATGGATGGCTTAGAAAGAATGGAAGACTAGTTGTACTCAATGTCAATGGAATGAAAGATGAAGTGCTCAGAGAATGTCATTACTCAAGACTGACTATACATCCCGGTAGTAACAAGATGTACCGAGACATGAAGCAGACCTACTACTCGGAAGGGATGAAAAGAGACGTTGGGAAGTTTATATCCGAATGCATGAATTGACAATTACTTAAAGCTGAGCAAAAGAAGCCTAGTGGTTTGTTGCAACCATTTGAAGTTCCAAAATGGAAATGGGAACAAGTCTCAATGAATTTCATTGATGGGCTACCAAGGACTAGATTAGGCCATGATAGCATTTGGGTGATTGTGGACCAATTGACTAAGAGTGCAAGGTTTATACCCGTTAAGTCAAATAGAACGAAAGCTAAGTTAGCAGAACTATATGTAAAGTGGGTAGTGAGATTTCATGGAATACCCAAAGGCATTGTGAGTGACTGAGATCCGGTGTTCACTAGTGGATTTTGGAAGAGCTTAAAAGAGGCGTTAGGATCAGAATTACATCTCAGTACCGCGTATCATCCTCAAACCGACGGACAGACAGAGAGGGTGAATCAAGTGTTAGAAGATCTTTTGCGAGCTTGTGTATTGTATTTTGGTGGATCATGGGATGACCATCTACATCTAGTAGAGTTTGCCTATAATAATAGTTATCAATCCAGTATCGGTATGGCTCCATTTGAAGCTTTGTACGGAAGACCGTGCAACTCACCGTCATGTTGGTTAGAAACTAGTGAGAAGTTTGTGCTTGGACCAGATGTGATAAGAAAAATCTCAGACAAAATCAGGGTTATCTAACAATGGATGAAAGCTTCTCAAGATAGACAGAAGAGCTATGCTGATAAAAGGAGAAGAGATTTAAAATTCTCCATTGGCGACTTGGTATTTGTCAAGATTTCTCCGTTGAAGAGTGTGATACGATTTGGCAGGAGAGGCAAGTTAGCACCAAGATTCGTTGGTCCATTCCCAGTTCTTGAGCAAATTGGGAATTTGGCATATAAAGTTGAATTACCAGAGAAGATGGCAGGAGTTCATAATGTATTTCATGTTTCCCAGTTAAGGAAATTCGTGCACGACCCCGATGTGACTATTTCACCTGATCAATTGGATGATATCGAGGTTGAACCCGAGGCGGTTGGGAACCGCAAGCCTATGCGTATTGTTGGGAACGATACAAAGCAACTTCGAAGGAAGGCGGTGAAATTAGTCAAAGTTCAATGTGGCGAGAATGAGAATGACTGTACTTGGGAGACAGAGGAGAGCATTAGGAAGACGTATCCAGAACTCTTCGCATGGTAAGATTTCCATTTCGATTTAGTCTTTCCGCGTGATAGGATAAGTTTGTTTTGTTTGTTTTTCATGTTTGATTATTGTATATGGTCGGTAGGCATGCGGGATCCTTTGTATGCTTTGGGTTAAGGAATTTCGGGGACGAAATTTCTTAAGGGAGGGAGAATGTAACGACCCGTATTCTACGCATCGAAGGATCATAGAATATTTATTTCTTTCACATACGAAGTCGTATGGTCATATAACTTTGGGAGACGACTATTGGGGTCATTTCCATGTTCATGATTTTTGCCGATTTTTAAATGACCGTTTTGCCCCTAGCTGATCTTGTTTTGGCCATAACTTTTGATTGGAAAGGAGTTTTGACCTAAAACCACTTCTATTAGATCCGCATGATGGTTTACCTTTCCGTAGAGTGGTCATATGTGAAAAACGGACTTACTGTTTGACAGATATGGCTGAAATAAGGTTTGGAAGATGAAAAACTGCTTAACTGGGCCAAATGAGGTGATTAATGAATGGTCCCATAACCCATTTCGGGGTTAGGGTTATGAGGAGGCTGAAATGAGCTAGGTTTTCATTTCATTTCAGCTTTCTAGCCGCCATTTTCATTCTAGGAACCCTAACAATGGCCTCCAACATCTAGAATCACCTCTAATCACTTTCTAATCAAATATTAGCATAGTCTACGTCAAATCAAAGGGAAAAAGCACCAAAGCAAAGTTGGAGCTGCTATTGGATATCAGTATTCGCCCAAATCAGTGGAGTTTCAGTTTTGAAAGTTTTAATTTTTGGCTAAGGTGAGTGATTTGCATAGTTCCTCACTAATTATGGTTAATTAAGGGTAATTAGTGTTAATTAGAGAATTTAAACATGATTAAATTCTGGAAAAATATTTATAAATTTCGAAATATGGTTTTAGGCCTCTGTTAGAAAATTTAGTTAATTTGGTTAAGTTTTGCTAATCATATCATTAGTTTTGCTTAAACATGCTTAAAGGAAAATATGGGATTTTGGCTATGTTTGATTCATTTTAACCTATCAAATTATTGTTTTGGTGTTTGTGTTTGATTATACATGTTGCTATTGTTAGAGTTTATGCCCTAGAGGCAATCAATTTGATGAAATAGATAACAATGATGTTGTTATTATTTTATTTGGAATAAAATATATTCTATTATGTTATGTTTACTGCGTAATATAAATAATAACTTAATAGAAGTCCTTAGAATAATAACACGGAATTATATAGTTCGAGTAAGACTGAACTTGAGATTGTATAATATGATAAGTATTATAATTCTTAAATGTCCCTAGTCGAGTTTTATTGTTTATATAGGACAAGAATAAAGCATTGAGACTAGTATATTGATTGACTGATGATCACATCTCATTGATCATTAATATACGTGATATTAAAGTCAAGATATAAATACGTATTAGAGAATATCGTATTGGGCTGACCCACCGTGAGATAACTCCATGGAATATAATTAACAGTATCATAAGTTATTCTCATAGTGACAATAATGTAATGGTCCTTAGACCTGAAATCATTATAGTCTTATTCGAGGATGTTTGTGTTTTGATATCATCTAAAGTTATTCGTAACAGAGTAACGATAACAGTGATTACTCATCTCAATTCGAATGAAAATTATGTATGATCTAGATGGGATTTAACCCTACGATATATTTGTAGTGATATCCATGGGCCTCTTGATTGAGTAAGACTGTGAAATGCATGGTCGTGCTCAAATATTGATTTGTTTTGAAAAGTCTACTCATCGATCAAGGAAAACGGATTGAATTATAAAGAGAATGATGTGATCCATGCCTTGAGTTTAATCCAAGATATATTGGTTAAATGGATTTTATTATATTGAGACACTGGTCACAAAACAGGTTGTATCGAATGGTTGATCTTATTACAGTTTGGGTAGCAGTGATGTATTGCTAGATGCCAATCTCTATTTATGGTTTTAGTTACGATTTAAAACCATTGCCAACATTGTAATAACATATAGGGTCACACATATAGAACATAGTAAAAGGAAAGCCGTTTCAATAGGTAAATAAATTTCAAAGTGTTGATTTTTATTTGGTGTTGAAATGATTTACGGGTTATCTCCTTGAATTATGGTAAATGTTTATTTTATAAAGGGGGCATGCTACCTTCAATAGAATATTGACGGCTACCATTCTATTAGATAAGATCAAAGAAAAAGGAAAACCCTAGTTATGGCGGCTAGCACCGCACCTTTATTTTTCTTCAATTCAGATTGAAGGAGAGCACGTTCTCGTGGATGTCTATGGAGGTATGGCAATTTACATACTATGATTCGATTCTCCAATACTCAAGCTATTCAAGATTAGATCGAGATCTTCATGGATCTGTAACATCAGGTATTAATTCTAACCTAATTGATTTCGATTTTCTGGTTTTTCAATAGATCCTTAGATTAATTCGTTAATCTGTTCTATTTGGGCTATCGATTAGATCGCAAATTCCCTTCAATGGTATCAGAGCATAGGGTTTGCAAAATCAGTAATTTTGAAACTGTGATTTAGGTTTATGTATGCTTAATTATTAGATAACCGAAAATATAATATCCTGAATTCAGATTTAACGATAAATTCGATTTAAAAGTGAAATTGTTTCACTACGAATTAAAACTGTGTTTTGATTCAAGCTGTAAAATGGTTTTACCGTAAACTAAATTTTACATTAAATATGAAACTTAGAAGTGAATTTTGTTAGTTAAATCTGAATCTTATTTGAGTTTTAAAATTTTTATTCGATACTTAAAAAAATTTGTTAACTGCAGTCAAATTTTGACATGAGATACAAAATTATAAATGGGGATTTATCCTTAGTACTGATAATTGATTCAGTATTAGATTGATGTTTTCAGTCTATGTTATTTGATAACATAGTAATGTGATACATATATTGATATGAAAATTGGGTTGGTGTATATGTAAAAGTTTGATTTTGAAATGAAACTTGTCTCATTTGAGTATGAATCAATATCAGTATCTATTCTATTTATTGAATTTTGAATGATTAAAACTTGAGGATGCAGATTTAACGTTGAAATAAAATTGTTTTATGGAGATGCGAATTAATATCAGATAATGTTTGAATCACACTGAATTTGACAATCAGATCTTGAAATTATGAATTTTCCAAAAGCAGCGTATACTTATACCGATGAACAATGATAATCTTATTATCAAAGTGTTTGATTAATAAGTACTCTTGGTCTGTTTTCACACACATTAATTCTCATGATTAAAATTGGTTTTTCTGATTAATGAATCAGTAAGCTATGTTTATGTGTAATTCTGATTTACTGAAATCAATATTATGAAAATTGTTTACATATTTTTCTTTATGATTTTAATCTATATACATGGATATAAAATTGAGAGTTCATGACTAGATAAATTCAGTTTTGAAATTATGATTATATTGATAACTGCTAGAATGAATTCAAGTCACAATAATTGTATTGTGATTTGTTGATTTTATAAAATCAATGTGTACTATACTTTCATGATCATAATGCTTATATGTAATTGACATATACGTAAGGATGCTTATGAATTATAATCCACTAAACCTATATTTGAGATCTGTTTTCAGCATCACAGAAAACTTGATTTTCTGTTATTTTATACTGTTTATATATGATATAAATTGTGTGATCTTAATTGGTTAAAGAATATCACTTAAATAGTATTGATTGATATTAAATGAATTGTTCTGGATGATCTTGATAATTATCATTCAAAAATCATAACAATTTCTGTATTAAACACACCACAGTTATACCGATTTAAGCTTTATATATAATGATATATGGTTAATAGCAAATGTGATTTGCAGGATTAAAACTCACCCTATTACAAATTATTATGATTTGATTCTTTTAAACAGAAAGATCCTAGTTGATGAAGTGTGGATTGAAGATTGTAAATAATATTGTTTCACTAATTTAATGACTGTATGATTCAGTCGATTCGTTTGTTAGACGTATTTCACCCAGTCATTAGATCTCAGCTTATATGATATAAATAGGTTATAGAAGTCCATCCTAAATTTATATGTTTATATGTAAACTGTGGCATTTGTTTCTGGAACATGTATATTTATACATAGTCTCAAACTCGCCACTCATATGGTTGCTATGTATTACAATTATGCATATAAATAAATAATTAGAACATGATATACTGATATTATGACATACTGATATACTAATATACATCTGGGTAATAAGCACAGTTTATTGACATGAATTTGGGTTTAAATGAATCATACCTTGTTTATGATGACCTGTTTTAAATGGATCATACCTTATATGCTGTTTTATATTTATATCTATATTTTTTAAACTGTTTAAATCAAAACAGTTTAAAATATCTTAATCTGGACTGTTCAAATATGATTTGCAACCACACTGTTCATGCAATACACAATTTGATTGTATCTTTATATATATGTACTGATATATATATATATACATAAATTCAATCTGACATGATCAAAGTTCATATCGTTTTATTAGACACAGTCAAAGTAGATACTATGTCGTTTTCTTTTTGCATTGAATCTCTGCACGTATGAATGTTTAAATATAAATGTACTAGATTAAACATACATCAGTATGACTATTTGTATATATTCCATTTTAAATCATAATTACTGACTTATTTGTGTGTATATCTATATCTATATATATATACACATGTTTCATAATACAACTAGACTGTATGTTGAATCAGATTTCATATTAATTGTGTATATTACACAAGTGTGACATGTTTGGTTTTGCCCCATGTACTCGTATATATATGTATAGTGATATATGAACTATACCCACAACTTATAACTTGTGTATAATTTCCTTTTAAACTGAGTCAATACTTATATATATATATATATATATGTGTGTGTGTGTGTGTGTGTGTGTGTGTGTGTGTGTGTGTGTGTGTGACTTCTATGTATAATGATACATGATTAAGTTATACATAATTTTGTGAAAAACATATATGCAAAATCTGATTTTGATTTCATATTTTGAACAATCCCTTAAGATCCTTTTTCAACATATAAATGAATGTCAATGAATTGATATGTATATATGTAAGAGTTACACAATAATATATATATATATATATGCATATATTCATTGACTTTCTTCATATCAATAATATATGATTAACATCATAGAATGACGCATGTATTTCATTAGATCAATGCAGACGGTTTTAACTTTCTTTAATTTTATTACTAAAACTGTCTGCATAAAAACATGAACTGTCAATGGACAATTTTGTGTTGGTGAACCAAATTCTAAACATAAATTGGAATAACACACAATTCAAACAAGACTGTCTTGTATATTGGGTTATTCTAATGCGCTCTTATTAATGCATTCTGATGCAAATTTGATTTGCAACAATAAATCTTATAAAGAGAGGAGCAATGAAGTCATAGGGCTAAAAGGACAAGTTTGACTTGTTATACCAGGATAACGAAAAACGCATGTGAAAAATCAACAGGGATATAGGATTCTTATAAATATATGTGTATATCTTGTATAGTGTATATAAGTATTAGTGAACTGCTGGATATTGGATAAACTAAATTATATATATATGTATAACAAGTTATACATTTACTAATATCTAATAGGATGTATAATATGTGTGTAAACACTATTAAGCTGATAAATTGTATATTGTATCATGTAATTTTATATTTATACTGAAGAGAGTATGACCCTTTATATGTATCTTTCTGGTCATTGTGGTTTCATGTGCAGTGTTTTAATTGTTAAATCAGTTATATAAATACATGAAACTATTTATTTAGATTTAGATAATGTATTAGGTTATATTATATATATTCTAGCCTGAAATTATGAAATCCAAGGAAAGAGGCCTATGTTAATTATCAAAATGGGATTCGAATTGTTTCATATGCTTAATAACTCAATCTGGCAAATGTTTTGCTATTGTACTTGTTTATATGATATTTAATCATTTGCAAAAGTTTATATATAATAATTAAACCTGTCCTTTTGATTGCATACTAATTTGTGGCCCTGTCTATAATAAAGTTGCATCAAATGTTCTGAAATGTTTAGAACAAATTATGTGTGTTGTTTTAGAGAAACAAGTGTATTAATAATTTATTGCCTTAACATGCAAACAATTATTAATATAAAGTAAGTGTATTTTAAAATGTATAATTATAACTAGATATGAATCGCCACTACGAGTTATAAATTCCCTTTGAAACAAATTATTTTGTTATATTAAATCATGGTGAAGTCTTCCAATAGTACTCCCATCACTGTCCAATCTCACTGGATGTAGGTAATGCCAAAGCATTGTGCATCCTTTTAGTTTGGTTACATGCGGTAGGAGTAATTGTGGTGCTTCGACTGCATTATTGGGTCTGATTTAACTAAGGCTGCATAATAGGATTATGGCCTTAGAGACAAAAGCATGAATTATCCTATATTTTGAGCAAATGAATAATATTGAACAATATGTTCATCATGTGATCCAAGAATTATATACGATATAACTGACATAAGATGTCTACCTAAAAGGTTGTGTTTTGGGGCGTAGCCAAAGCTTGGTCAAGGCATGACTAGATATGGATCTTGGTACACCGTTATATATATATATATATATATATATATATATATATATATATATATACTGATATAGGTATATAAACAGGGGGATGTTAATTTGAGTGGGAGCATATTTTAGTTTAAAATACATACATTTATGTTAATATAAATTTTGATTGTCGAAATTTGTATTAAATGAATATTAAAGAATCAGTTATTATTTATTATCTACTGTAGATACTAAATAACAAAATAAATTCAATAATTTAAATTAATCCTTGAGAAGGATAAATTGAATTAATTCAAATTTCTTGACCGACATTAAAATTTGAGAATTGTTGTAATAACCCGGAAAATACGAGCCAATTTAAAATTTTTAAATTGGTGATTTCAAAGGGATTTGAACAATTGAAATAGAATATTTCAATAAAATAGTGAATTAGAATTAGTGAGTCGGTTTGAAAATTTGAATTCAAACTTTGACTGACTGTGCAGGGTGGAAAATATAACGGATTTTAGCGAAACCAAAAATATTTAAATCTGTAAGTCAATACCTTTCTAACGAATCTGAAAAATCGAAGTTTCATAACGGGAATCAAAAGTTATGGCCGAATGAAATTTCAGAAGGGTCGGTATATAGAATATATGACCCTGGAAAATTGATATTTTGCATACGACCTCGGAATTCGACGAAACCACTTTTGTTGGGTCCGGGATGTTAAACTATTGCTAGGTTTCAAATTTCATAATTTTTGAAGCTAGTATGTGAGCGTGGCAAAAGAAAATGTGTTTGGTCAATTTCTGTTAAATTGGATCGACAAGAAAATGGCCATTTTTCAAACGACCTCAGAATTCGATGATATTAGTTTTGTTGGGACCGTAGCGTAAAAACATAGCTAGATTTATTTTTCTGAAATTTTTCGAATCAGTTTGTGGCCCTGGCAAATTGAAATGTACGTTGAAAGTTAAAAATTAAATGTTTTATACTTTAATTTGGAAAATAACTGACTGTAACAGTCGAATTGGCCTATGAAACATATCCCATTGTGTCCGGAATGGGGGTATTTAGCTAGGGGCGACAGTCGTTGGGTTTAAAAAGGAGTTCGTATGAGAAAACACTATTTAAAAATTTAATATAGTCCTCGGCCAATCAGAATTTTCCATTCATAAATTTAAAAAAAAAAAAAAAAAAAAAACCCCAAAATCAACGGCGAAACCCGTTCAAGACCTTCTCTCCTCCGCCGTCGCCGCTACCGCCACCTACAGCCTTCGCCACCGCCACCCTCGACGCGCCTCCGTCCCCTCTTCAAATCCGACTAACCATCGCCCCCCTCGTCGCCTATGCCGCCCGTATCGAAGCCCCAAAGTCCCGACCTTTCCACCGCCGCCGCCGCCGATCTAGACCACCGAACGCCACCAAACCACCACCGACTGGAAGCCCTCTCTTCCCTCTTCCACGTCCAACTCGCTGATCATCCCCTCGTGCCTCGATTCTCGCGAAAACTGTAAACCTAGTTTTGAAGCTTCGTGAAAGTGAGTTTTTCTTTGATCTTTACACTTTGAAAAATCATATCTTTTTGGTGTGTTGACGAAATTCGATGAAACAGGAAACATCGGGACCGCAAGGAAGCTCTCTACCCAATAGAAGAAGCCGCGGATTTTTCTGACATCGTATCGATTTTTAGCACTCCGAAAACCAATGTGAGAAATCTAAATTAACGTGAAATTGAATGGAAAATGTCGTGTATAATTTATATTAGCGAAATATAAATTACATACGTGTTGTATACCTCATGTACATACGTAGTGTAAGCTATATAAGCGAAGTATGAATTTTACATGCATAGAATAATTGGTATATGTGTTGAAATGCAAGTGAAATATAGCAATTATATATATATATACTCCCCTCGTCCACAAACCATGGACGATATTTATTGTTGTGAATTGGTGTGAAATATTGGATGGAAAATACGAATGGTTGAATAATTGTTTGTGGTTGATACTGTTTGGTAGTGGTTGAAAAATACCCATTGGTGATTGAAATGAATTGGAAATATTTGTGGAAATAAAAATAAACATGCCACCTGCGTGCGAATTAGATGCATGAATCCCCATTGTCAAAAACCGCGAGGTTTTAAGGTAGAGCGAGGAGCCGTACTAGGGACGGTGCCGGTTTAACTACCCTGCCGTTATACTGCCGAAATTTTGAATAATCTTTGTGTGTTAGAATTATTTTCATATGTTGAAATAATTTTCATCCGTAGAAATTAAAGCCATATGTTGAAACTATATCCATGTGTGGAAAATGTTCATGTGTTGAAAAGTGTTGTGTGAAAATTAAATTCATTTGTGAATGAATGAAGTGTTTGAACAATAAAAATCACATATATATATATATATATATATATATATATGAAGTAGGAAAAATATTCACCTTATATAAATAGTTTCAACAATAAAAATCCCATCTTTCTAATATGAACAACATAAATAAAATGTCCATGTGTGGAAATGCTCATTTGTTGAGAAGTGTGTATAGTGGAAAAGTTCATGTGTTGAATAAAAGATCGAACAATAAAAATTACATTTTTATTGAAACTATGAAGTGTTGAAACATCTATTTGTCGAATAAATATTTTAAATGATAAAAATATCATTTTTATCATATGTGTGATATGCTAAAGGTATGCGGACGTTGAAATAAATATTTGTGAAAGAAATATTATTTTTAGCATGCATAAGAACTAAATAAAATAGTCATGTGCTGAAATCTATTTTAGTTCGCCAAAATTATCATCTATTGAAATGTGAAGTGTTAAAAATAGCCACTTGTTCAAATAAATGTGCATGAGTTGAAATATACATTAATTAGCTAATGATATGATTTTAGCCTATGAATTCAACATTAGAATGAATGGTGTTTTTAAACCAAAGTAAATCAAATATGAAATTGAATGGAAAATGATAAGTGATAGAAATTGTATATATGTACATGCATATCTATTGAACAGGTTAAAGCAAAGGGGCTAGAGAAGAGAAATAAAATATTGTGCCCGACAAATAGGTACACATTTACTACTTTGTTTGGGTGATGATTTTATGAGCCTGTTGGCTAGCCGCTTGGCTTTTTCTTTTTCTTTTTGATATGAGACGCCCGTGTGGCTATTTGGGAATTTTCCCAGACCCTCCCGTACAAAGGAGGTTATGGCGAAATTTTTTGAAATTTAAAGGCGTTAGTGAAATAATTGAAGTGGAAACGATATAGGAAATTTTGAATGAACTATATTTATATAAATATATAAATATAAATAGAATTAAAACGAAACGTGGCCGTGAAGTTCGAGTTTTTAAACCGTGATTTCAAACGGCTAGTGTGGAAGATCCGACCGTCGGATTTTCCCAAAACTGAAACCGTTGGATTCGTTTTGAAATGACCTTCCTAATGATGTAAAATTTGGGAAGATCCAACGGTTAGATTTTCAGATATGTGTAAAACAAAATTAGTGAAAAGCAGCGCCAGTGCATCGACCCGACCCGAAACGTCGTTTAATTAAATATGGCCATTTTAAATTAAATAAAAATGGCGATATATCGTTAGAAAAAATACTATACACGATATAGAGTGGAAATAAACCAATTTTGTTGTGTTTGCTTGATATGTGATGGTTGAATGTATTTGACATGAAAATTATAACTCAATAACTGAAATGTGAATGTTGAATAGTCCAACCATGTGATTAATTGATTTGAAAATCTAAATATACATGGGTTATTTGAAAAGGCCGAGTTTATCTCATTTCAAATAATCGATCGACGTTGAGAAGTCGAAGAGTCGAAGAGTCGAAGACGGCTGAAGACCGACGATCTCCACATTGGATGGATGGGCGCTACTGATGCTCGCGATTGGAGTAGCTACCATGAAGGAATTGAAGTAGTAGCCGTCCAAACATATTGTTGATTGTACGGATATGCGAGGAATTGGTGCCTCCGGTTTCGTTCAGACCCAGAACAGACTTGTAAATGGACCGCGTGTCTGACATTGGATTTTGTTCTGTGTTGATTGATCTCTGTTAAATATATATCTGTTTGGCGGCGGAGAATTTATTCTCTTGCTTAACGCCATTCTCTGAGACGTACGAGCTCAGAGGTTATACATTGACAGAAATCAGTCGCATGGAGTGGATTGCCTATGTGGCACGCCTAAGTGGCATATGATCAAGGCTTCTGTTGCAAAGCAAAGTCTTGTGGTTGATGATCAAAGCATGGTATGTGTGACATAGCTTTGTGTATAACGTGAATTCGCGAGCTTCACACCTTGGTATGAGTCAAAAACGGGAGACGGACCGCTGGGAGTGCATGACGTTTCTTTCTAGCTATGGTGGTGTCAATGACCTACCAGCCCTGACATTATATATACTTTTCACCTGTGTGGTTGTTGGAATGCGAGGCGCCTCGATTATAGGTCTGTAAGGACCGGGAAACGTGTGTTCAGGAATTGCCAATCCTCAAAAGTAAGAGAGGACCGGCCCCGCCGATTCCTAGGATCATAGTGGGGTCCTGGGACATTTGCTAGAGTGTCTCGAACGGAGAGGAGCTTGCCCCTTGCCTCGACTCATGAAGGAATCCAATTTCCAATACGAAATATGCGGATGTGATTGTATTACTAGTATGGCGACATAGTGGTATGGGTCATTTATGCCGCCTATGATTGATATTTATGATTGAAATCGCTTTTGAAACATATATACACTAGTAATAATATCAAGCACTTTTGTTTTATTCGTATGAAGCATTTTTGGCTATTATAAGGTAAAAACTCTATCCTCCGGCTTGCGTTGTATTATGTGATGGGACCTGAGTCTTATAATGGCTTCATTTTATAAAAAGCATTGCATTGATTTAATTATTTATTTTATTTCATGCACTAGCACTCATTGGAGTAAACCCGTTCCGCGAAAGTGTCGTGGCCCTTTGATTTGCCTTATTATTGTTGTTAGTAAGTTGAGTAGATTTCTCATACCGGTCCCATGACTGACTCGTAGTTTGTTTCACCTTGCAAACTCGAGTGCCCTCATTTTCACACGGGCAGCCTAGTTATAGGTTTCTGACGCACCTTTTGGCTCATGGCGAGGCTTGACTACACCGTGCTGACTTGGATTTTCTCCGCCATTATTGTATCTATATTACGATTCCGCCATTGGCGATGTAGACTGATATTCCTTTTGTGTACTCTTTATGTATTATTCCGCCTCAGGCGATGGTGACTGATTATGTATCATTATGCGCTAAGTTGTATCCTGTACTGTGCTTCTCTGATGTGATGATATCTATATGATTCCGCTGTCATATGTGTGTAAATTATTCTATTTTCTGTTTATGCTATTATCTGTGATCTGCTAATGATGATTAATGTGTTATATTCCAATGATTATCCTTAACACCGTGTCACGGGGTTTTGTGATCGTCACAGCTGTTCTCAAACAAATTAAAACGTAATTGTTCTTACAAATATAGAGGATATGAAACCAAAGTTAAAGTATGACTTCAACTAAATAAGATATAAATGTTATAATAATATACTTATACAATCATAGTATTAGATACAGGATATAAATCACATAAATGTATGTTGATTTAAAGAAATTGCATAATAAGTAGGAAATTGATAAAAGGACAAATTGACTTGTGATTGGAAATAAAACAAATGTTGTTGTATTATCCGTAGGAGGTTAATTCTTGTTCTATATACTGGCTTAATTAAAATAGATAACATAATTGTTATTATGAAATTCCATTTAAAATAAATGTTGACAGGTTTAAATTTCATTTGTAGTAAATGAACAATTGTTGTTCATTTCATTTAAATGAAATATCTAATGGAATTTCACAAATAGTTAATGAATTTTATAAATCTTTAACTGTAATGTACTTGATATAAATACCAAGTGGATTAAATTTAGTGATTTAAATCCAACATACTTCTAGCATTATCAGTTAGCCAATATAAACAAGAAAGTATATCAAAATCCATAATGATGGAATTTTGAGATCATTTGATTTTGAATTATATGAAGAATACAAATTCTATTTATTAGGCAAAATAACTGAATCGCCTTTTCACTTAATAGAGTGAATAAGCGACAAGTATTGGGTCTCGAACATAATGATGTATATAGAGCAACAAATACATAAGCTAGAGGTAGGCTTTATTACTTTATTATATTTACTGATGATATCAGTAGATATAGATATGTATATCTTATGAAATACATATCAGAATCCTTTGAAAAGTTCAAAGAATTCAAAGTGAAGTTAGAAACCAATTTTAATAGAAAATGAATAATTTTCGAAGAATTTGAAAGAGAACATTTAAGCCAAATAAATTTAATGACTATCTGAATGATTTTGGAATTGTTTCACAACTCTGTCCACCTAGAACACCATATTGAAATGGTGTGTCTGGCAAGGGAAATCGCACCTTATAAGATATAGTACGATCGATGATATGTCATATAGATCTTCCAATAAATTAAATTTTGAACAACTGCATTTAATCCTACTCAGACGTTTATAAAAACGCGATATAAGATATTAACTAGAAAATGTTTCAGTGTGTCTATTATGTAGATTTGGGATGTGAAGCGTTTATTAAACGCCTCGCCTTTGATAAGATCAAATCCAAATCTGATAATTGTTTTGTGGAGTATCAAAAAGGATATTATTTCTATAATTCCTTAGAGAATAAAATGTTTATTGCTCGAATTGATATCCTTTCAAGAGGAGCCATTCTTTAAAATACCGATAAGAATGAAATAGATTTCAAAATGTCTCGGAAACCATAAAATACAATTAATCTTGTATAGATAAGAAATTGAGTGGGAGTGATACAATAATTCTGATGTTATTTGATAACAAATTAATTATTGTAAATAATGTTAGTTTAAAAACAAGAAATAGATACTGATTCTAAGAAAGAAAATGTTTGGATTAAGAAGTTCATGATTGAATTTAATTCATTATTGATCCAATGATATCCATTGCGATAACAATATGGCTGTTGCTCAGGCCTAAAACATTAAACTCATTATCGATCCAAACATATATTTAAGAAATATAATTCCTATGTGAAGTTGTTCACAGTGGAAATGAATATATCTGCAAAGTTACAAAAAGTCGTAATGTTGCAGACCTACTGAATTAAACTCTGTTGCAGTAGAAGTTTAATAGTCACACTTGTTTTATGAGTATACGATACGTAAATGATTGACTCTAGTGCAAGTGGGAGATTGTTAGAGTTTATTCCCTAGAGGGAATCCATTTGATGAGATAGATAACAATGATGTTGTTATTATTTTATTTAGAATAAAATATATTCTATTATGTTATGTTTACTGCGTAATATAAATAATAACTTAATAGAAGTCCTTAGAATAATAACACGGAATTATATAGTTCGAGTAAGACTGAACTTGAGATTGTATAATATGATAAGTATTATAATTCTTAAATGTCCCTAGTCGAGTTTTATTGTTTATATGGGATAACAATAAAGCGTTGAGACTAGTATATTGATTGACTGATGATCACATCTCATTGATCATTAATATACGTGATATTAAAGTCAAGATATAAATACGTATTAGAGAATATCGTATTGGGTTGACCCACCGTGAGATAACTCCATGAAATATAATTAACAATATCATAAGTTATTCTCATAGTGACGGTGATGTAATGGTCCTTAGACCTGAAATCATTATAGTTTTGTTCGAGGATGTTTGTGTTTTGATATCATCTAAAGTTATTCGTAATAGAGTAATGGTAACGGTGATTATTGGATACATCTCAATTCGAATGAAAATTATGTATGATCTAGATGGGATTTAACCCTACGATATATTCGTAGTGATATCCATGGGCCTCTTGATTGAGTAAGACTCTGAAATGCATGGCCGTGCTCAAATATTGATTTGTTTTGAATAGTCTACTCAGCAATCAAGAAAAACGGATTGAATTATAAAGAGGATGATGTGATCCATGCCTTGAGTTTAATCCAGGATATATTGGTTAAAAGGATTTTATTATATTGAGACACTGGTCACAAAACAGGTTGTATCGAATGGTTGATCTTATTACAGTTTGGGTAGCAGTGAAGTATTGCTAGATGCCAATCTCTGTTTATGGTTTTAATTACGATTTAAAACCATTGCCAACATTGTAATAACCTATAGGGTTGCACATATAGAACGCAATAAAAGGAAAGCCTTTTCAATAGGTAAATAAATTTCAAACTGTTGATTTTTATTTGGTGTTGAAATGGTTTACGGGTTATCTCCTTGAATTATGGTAAATGTTTATTTTATAAAGGGGACATGCTACCTTCAATAGAATATTGACGGCTACCATTCTATTAGATAAGATCAAAGAAAAAGGAAAACCCTAGTTATGGCGGCTAGCACCGCACCTGTATTTTTCGTCAATTCAGATTGAAGGAGAGCGTGTTCTCGTGGATGTCTATGGAGGTATGGCAATTGATATACTACGATTCGATTCTCTAATACTCAAGCTATTCAAGATTAGATCGAGATCTTCATGGATCTGTAACGTTAGGTATTAATTCTAACCTAATTGATTTCGATTTTCTGGTTTTTCAATAGACCCTTAGATTAATTCGTTAATCTGTTCTATTTGGGCTATCGATTAGATCGCAAATTCCCTTCAGCTATGACTGTTTGGAATGATTTGTGATTGTTTAGAAAAGTTAGATTGGTCGAAAACGCCATCGAATGGCGTAAACAGGTCGCTGGACAAAGTGCAAGAAACTAACCGAACCAGATCGGATCGGATATAGGGCTCAGATCGGTGGGCAAGAGGATCCGATCCGGATCGGGACTCTGCACTAGAGGAAGCTTGGCAAAAAGGAAGGCCATTTGTATGAGAGTTGGAGTTGGGATTGGAACAAAGATGGACATGATCGGATCGGATTGACTGGAGATGAAGGACCACCGAACCGAACTGGAGCAAGGTGCTTCGAACCAGGACTTAAGTGCCCTCACCGAACCGAACCGGCATCTGAAGGAGAAGAACCACCGAACCGAACCGTACCCAGGAGCATACTATGAAGCATTGCACCGAACCGAACCGATGATGACTGGAGCACTATGCATATTCGAACCGAATCGGGCGTGTGCTATTACTACTACGCGGCGACTTTTCTGAAGGCCAACTCCAATTCGACCAAAACCCGAGATGCAAAGGAAGTCCAAATGGGAAGTTTGTGCCTAGGATCCAGTTGGGAACCAACGGGTCAACTTCATTAGTTTGGCTTTGCTGCAGGACGTGTGCAAAGGGGTTATCGACGTTCATAGCTTTGATCCACCACCGAGACGGATGTTAGGCTATGTATCAGTGTAGTGGGGTAGTTATTACTCCATAGGGCAGAGTGATCATAGCTTGGCTATGAGCCAGTGCAGTGGAGTTGTTATGACTTCATGGGGCAGAGTGGACATAGCAAGGACTAGTGGCTATGGATCAGTGCAGTGGTGTCATTATGGCTCCATGGGGCAGAGTGATCATAGCAAGGAATGGGTGGTTTGAGCGGTGGATATCGTATGCTTTACGCACTGAGTGAGAGATGTGAGGATGGTTGCTATGATCGATTGTTTGCCAGCACTATGTCATGCACACCCCCACCCCCATATTCTTTACACCTTATGTTTAGTGACACCTTAGAGTATTGAGCGGTATATTGTGCTAACTCTTGTAGGTCCAGGTTCATTTATGGTTTAGTATACCTGTTATTGTTCTATTTTGATGCTTACCGCTCATACCAGAATTTTGCCTGACCCAGAGTTTTATGTCTCTTCTTATTACTCTGGGTGCTCTTAAATGGGCAGACTAGAGACAGGTTAGGTGGTTTGCACGGGTAGTTGTACCGGAGACGAGCAAGAGGCTCCCACGTATGATATATATAGATTTTTCCCTGTGTCGTTGCTGGTCACTACTTTGGGCATTAGTAGTGTATCTTTCCTTTCTTTTTCTTTAGAGACAGTTTTAAAGTTGTAATAATGATGATGTGGAACATAAGCTATAATTGGATTTTCCGCTGCTATGATGTTTAATTTTCAGCTTATGCACTGTCTCACCTGTTTTATGTCAAAGTATGTTATTATTATATTTTATTCCATGCATTGTGAGATATTCTACAGGTTCTTTGTTAGTTCACCAGTAAGTTCTCTTCTTTTTCCTTTCTTTGGCGACCATCCTGTGCTGGTTGGACATTGGCACAACGCACTTTCATGGGAAATGCCGGCTGGAGCGGGGCGGGCCATCACAACAATAGTATGGGTGGTAATGGCAGAGTGATAGTGGCATGGATTCCTAATATTTGGGAATTAGATACATATTTCATGGACTTTTAATATATCCACTGCTATTTTAAGAAAAAAGGTGGACTTCAATTAAATGTTACCTTTGTTTATGCTTCAAACAGTGAGAATGATAGAAATTTTTTATGGAATCACTTATATCTCTAAAATAATAAAAACCAGCAATGCGGGTTATTTTAGGTTATTTCAACATTGTTATGCATATATCTAAAAAAGAAGGGATTTTGTTTTTCCTTTTAAAAAATTGGAAATTATTTTCCAATTTCTTATTAAAAAAGGTGTAACGAACTGAATTTTCGTACTATCTGAGTTGACTACATACATCACACGTCCAACCCAAATTGCATAGAAATACAAATTATTATGAAATAAGAAGAAAAAGATACAAGAAGAATAGAAAATAACAACACAGAATCTCACATCGCAATGGAACAAAGTATGATATGTCATAACTTTTGAAATACAAGCTGTATAACATACAATTTTCAGAGTACAATACTTACAACACAGCGTAAATAACAATAACTAGACAACGCTGAAGCCTCCTGCTCCAAGCTCCTCCAAGTATATCTGTAAACACCTGAACTACTTGAGTGCCCGTACAAATTTGGACACCTAAGGGTTTAGGATAAAATAAAACAAAATAAACTCTAGGTCAGTCATGGGACTGGTATGAATAAACAATTTAAAACAGTTTGAGAAAATAAACGATACTCATAAGACCACGCTGTATAACATGGAATGGGTTTTTCCCTTATGAGAACCCAAAACACTTTATTTGACTTTCAAAATCCTTTTGAAAGAAATAATAATCTTTATATCTAAACTCTTTTGATATTACAATAGTGTCTAAATCAAATAAATAACAATCTAGTGGAATGTTTGCATCTCACGCTCCATATATATAATATACAATCAAAACCGCGAGCACTTATTGGGTAATGAATTTCCAACTATGATAAGCTATGGAACCACCTTTTGATAGTGTATATCTAGAGAAGAATACACTGAACATCTTGTAACCCGGCCACACATGACCGACCACTCATTTCGCTTTATCACCAGCGGTTGGGATCAGCAACCGTTTCCCCGAATGGGATAGCATCGAAATAGAATAAAGAACTATATGAATTTCTCTAGATAGGTGATAATGCACCCTAATTAGGAGCTACCCACTTAGCCATTCTGTTTGCCTGATTTTTGTCATTTCCCAATTGTTGAGGCCTGAGCAACGATTATTTACCATTCATTGATAGCACAATCACTTTGAATGCCACATTGTCAGATCGGTTAATCATTTATTGATTTGCACAAATATATTCTGGATATTATGCTAATAGAATAAACTCTCCACCACCATATATATTTATACAGACCAACATATGTGATCATTGGAAATACTCTGCCAGACATTCGTCTATACACGTTCGTTCTGGAACTGAACGAAATCAAAGGTACAATTTCTATTAATCCATCTTAGGCAATTTCTACCTAAGATTAACAGAAAAACCCTTGCACTTCACTCTATCTTTGATTTATCTTCATATAATCTGATTCGCAACGCTACTGCCAATACGGAGTGGTTCTCGGATAATAATCCAACCGGTCTCTCCATATTGACAACAATATTGGCAAATACTTCGATAGTCGGTTATTTAACTATCGAAGGAAAACAAACAACCATTCAAAGAATCACTGGGTCCCTTAATTAATATTTCATTAAATTAAACACTTCTCCATTTCCTTGTCAATATTCGTTAACCAAATATTTTCAATAATCATCTTGGCCTCTTACGCTGTTTGGAAAACATTTCCATATATCACCTTCTTTTATTTTCTACACTTTGAAACTATCTTCTATTAATAATTGGAAAACATTCCACGTACTTCTCCCTTTCACAGCAATTCATTTCTACTTAGGAATTGTTTATTATTATATTTCCAAAATTCCACTTATCTGGGTTAAAACGAATGTTATGTAAAATATTGTTACAACAACCCAAAATACCGCATTCAACTAAATCTTATTCAAATCATTTATCTTCGAGCCCGAATCTTGCTATTTATTGTTTAATAATGAAATCATTCAAGATGGGGTATAAATACCTCTCAGATCTTGATTGAATAACGTTGTTAACATCAGAACGGACAAGACTACTTATCTTGAATAGTCAACACCATAAAAACCAATTATTCATTTTAAAACCGTGTATAGTTTCTCTTTCTATTTTACTGGATCTAATTATAGATTTCCTTTTTGTTTATAATATTCTATTTTTAAGTTCGTTTCCTAATCGAATTATATATATTGAGATATTGATTTCTACTTATCAAATTTTCTTAAAAATATTCTAACTCGCCTCTCTAGGCTCTTTCCATTCAAAAAGAAAATCAAAAAGCCAAGCAGCTTGCCGATTCGGCACATAAAAACTCATATGGAATTTAAAAGTATATCTTTTTCTTGGGCACACAAATTAAAATCTTCATATACTTCATTTAATACCTGTCTAACCTATGTACGTCCATTTCCAATTTATTCTAACTCAATCTAGCCATTTTAACAACATTTATTAATTTATTCTTTAATTAGCCCTTTTGCCTATTTCACTTTTTATTTGAACATATATCATTCAACTATATTTTAACTTGCTTATAACAAATCGAATTCCATTTTTAATTCAAGTTCAATATTTGGTTTCCAATATAAATTTACAAATCACATTCACTTATCCAAAGCCCAATTTCATATCAAAACTCAATTAACCAATTTTTCTTCAAATTAGTTACTTCTATTTAATAATTAAAAATCTGATTTTTGTTTCAAAAATCAATCCACTTACTGCACTTGTGTTCATATTTATTTTATAACTCAAGTCTGGATTATTCTAATGGAAATTTGGATTTTTATTTGTTTAGAATCCTTTTATTAATTTAAATAAACCGTTACGGTTTTAAAATGGTTATGGCGCTGTTTTTATGGAATTTGATTTTGACATAATGAAAAAAATCTATAAGATGAAATCCAGATTTTTCTCTTCCATTAGAAAACTATTATCTAATCGGTCTTGACGATTCTTGTTTCAAAGAATTCCGACTTAAATTGAGTTCTATACATTCAATTGAAGTTCCAAATGCCTATTTACGAGCTACCGAGCCACAACAAGCTCATTTTAATTATATTTAAATATAAAGGTTAAACATCATTTATGAAGCACCCCACTTCTGTTAAGGTCAGTAACAAAGGGAATGCCTTAACTTTGGTGGAGCATTTTAGGTAAAAGATGCAGACAAATTACAAGATAGACAAATAAAGCAGCGGAAAATAAAGTCATTTTACAAACAATGTGGTTCAGTCAAGCTTTTACAATAGTTGTCTCAATCATACTTAAAAGTAATATATAGAATTTCTTTCTTGATTTAAAAACTTCCAAATAAAAAAGAAGCATAAAAATAACAATGATATTTCCCAATAAAGCATGAACCAGCCATAGCAGTGGAAGAGATAGTCCAAAGCAATACATCGCCTATCTTCGAGCTTGGAAAGAAAACTGAGCTAAGTGGTAACATTTCCTCCCTTTGAACCTTGGGGGGGCAGAAGAAAAGAGGCGAAACAAAACTAGGTCAGACATAAGTCTGGTAAGTCCAGCGACTTTCAGCATATAAACAGGCAAAAGCATCATGACATGAATAAACTGAATATAAGACAATACCGTGAGAACAAGGATAACAAGATAACATACGATTAGTATAGATATAATAAGGCAGGATAAACTGAATGCGGTTCTACTCTTTCTCTGCTTCGGTACTACCTTGTTATTCTGATTTTTATATCTCTGCACCACCTAACTAGTGTCAAACTAGTAATCTATATAAAATGATCATATTGTAATGTGATCCCAATCCCCGCAATTGTGGTAGCTTTCAGGTGTACATCTATCGTGAGGATTCCACCTCAATCTGCCTAATTGCCATGAACATGTTAGATGTACCCATACTACCCTATCGATCGTCTCCTTACTCGTATTAATTTTTCCTTGTGTCTGTGTCAATCGGCCCTCTCTTGCGTGTAGATACCTTGTGATGGTCCCACCATAAGGTGTATCAATACCTATGATAGCAACCCGACACGAGTCAAGATGCACAGTGTATAACTACTGGTACCCAGTGCTTGCTTTTTCCCACTCCGGAGTACGTGCATGCGCGTAAACCGTCGGAACCTACACTGACGTACCCCCTGCCACTGTTTTGACCGCTTATAATCAGCCCAGTAATCCCCTACCATGCCTAGTTCAGGGTACCATGATACATCTATGTGGGTTACTGCTGAATGGGTCCCCGTTATTAGGGTTTCCTACTGGTTAAGTTTATGGGCCTATATATACAAATATTACCCACCTACACGAGATGTACTTAACCCTCTCACTGATTCAAGCATGTTTATTTAATGATTAAGTTATGTGGGCCTATGTTTACTAATATTACCCACCAACTCGATATCCCTCTTACTGATTCAAGCATGTTTATTTAATGGATAAGTTTGTGGGCCTATATTTACTAATATTACCCACCCAACTTGATATGTACTTAACCCTCTTGCAAATTATGCCATATTGGTTAAGTGTTGTCCATTCATGTTAACTTAACCCACCCATTCATCATGTCATGTTGGTTAAGTGTTTTCTTATTAACTCAACCCTCCTCACTTATCACGTTGGATTGGTTAAGTGTTTCCTATTAACTTAACCCCATTCGTCCATCAAGTTATATTGGTCAAGTGTTTCTTGTTAATTTAACCCCATGTGTTCATCATGTTGTATTGGTTAAGTGTCATCAATCAATTCAAGTTACTTAACCCGCCTACTTGTCATGTTACTTTGGTTAAGTGTTGCCTTCTTGTGTCAACTTAACCCTACCACAAATCAAGTTATATGGGTTAAGTGTTGCCCTCTTGTTTTAACTTAACCTTACCACAAATCAAGTCATGTTGGTAAAGTATTTCTTATTACTTAACCCTACTCATTCATCATACTATATTAGTTAAGTGTTTCCTATTAACTTAACCCTAGTCATTCATCTTGTTATATTGGTTAAGTGTTTCTCATTAACTTAACCCTAGTCATTCATCTTGTTATATTGGTTAAGTGTTTCTCATTAACTTAACCCTAGTCATTCATCTTGTTATATTGGTTAAGTGTTTCTCATTAACTTAACCCTAGTCATTCATCTTGTTATATTGGTTAAGTGTTTCTCATTAACTTAACCCTAGTCATTCTTGTTATATTGGTTAAGTGTTCTTATAAACTTAACCCTAGTCATTCATGTTATATTGGTTAAGTGTTCTTATGAACTTAACCCTAGTCATTCATGTTATATTAGTTTAGTGTTCTTATGAAGTTAACCCTAGTCATTCATCTTGTTCATTAACATTAATTGATTTATTAATGCACCAACCTATCTCATTAGATATGTGTTGTTGTAGTTACTGGATGTGCCGGGCGGTTCCAGGCAGTTTTACACCACAACTCAATCTAATATCGGGTTTTCCTTAAGCATGATGCACTAACCTCTCACATTAGATAGGTGTTGTTGTGGTTACTGGATGTGTCAGGCGGTTCCGGGCAATTTTACACCATAACTCAATCTAACCTCAGGTTAGGAATGTTCATCTTTAATTTACACATTTACCATATATACCCAAATCTAGATTTTACATTCTAATTACCAAATTCACCAAAACTAGTCATGATCCAATTCCCAAGTTATGCCCAACAAATTCCAATTTCCAGTTATTAATCAAAATTGGCTATACCCAATCTTCCCTAAATTTGCAGTACTAGTCATGCCCACAATCACTATGCATTATGTTTGGCGTCCCAAATCAATATTTAAGCCCAAGCTAAATTTAATATTCCAATTTATAATTTATGCCCAAAACTAGGTTTTTCATGCCAAATTTCATACTTTGTCGTGCCAATTCTAGGTTCAATACATCAAAATACATATTCCATAATTCATGTCAAATTACCCCAAATTGCATCTTAACATTCATGCCATAATACATGTTCCAAATTATGCCAAATAAATGTCAATTTCATGTTATACCCAACTACCCCCGCATTCATAACGTACGTATTTCGAGATTCAACGCAAGATTCATGGAATAAGCGGAGAAACAATATGGAACATTAGAGGCATAAGAATAGGCATATGACGATAAGAACTATTGGTCCAATAAATTTGATATACCAAATTGACAGGTTTTGCATTGAATACATTGTAGGCATATAGATATAATAGAATTTCATTATGAACCATCACAGACGTATAGGTTTGATAAGAGTTATATCATGAACTTAAACAGGATTACAATTCTGATATACAACAAGGATAAATATGATTGGACCAATTCCATAGTTAATAATGATTCCCAAAGGCATATACAAGCACGGATTCAAATGAAAGGATTACTTACATCAGGCATAAATCTAATGGATTATATATGAATAACATCACAGGCATAAATCTAATAGATTAGATCTGATAAATCTAAAAGGATTATCTCATAATCAAGTATAGCTTAGATCCAGATTATTACATGCCAAGAATTTCAATTAAGAATTCACATCTGAAAGTAACTTGAAATACAAAAAGAGAATGATTCTTGTATTTCTGGAATCTGTTTTCTGAAACTGAAAAGCGATCCCTTGACGTAGATTATCAGTTCTCTAATTTAGATTTGATTCTTAGAAAATAGTTGTTGAACTCGTTGACTTAGCCTTTGAATCTCTACTTGAATTCTAAACTTGATTTCTTGAAGAACTAGAGACAGCATAAGGATGTCTTTAATTTATTTTGATATGAATTAGGGTAGAGTATAGGCATAATGAAGTTGTGTAGGGAAAACTATAGCCTTAGAGGTTTTTATTTAGCATAGGGATCAACGAATCTGGTCAGAACGGGCGTCCAAATGCAGAAAAACGAAACAGACCTCGGATTTGGAAATAGGGGGAGGTCGACCCCCTGGTCGATCTGGGCCCTGGGCGAGAAATTTCCCGCCCAGCCTGGGTGTGTGATTTAAATTTTTAATTTAAATCCGAGCTGTTTTATTTTATTTAAATTCCTGAAATTTCTGAGGGCCATAACTTCCTCATACGAAGTCCGATTTACGAAAACTTGGACTCTATTCCAGGCAGAATTTCGAGACAAACGCAACGGCGTAACCCATTTCCCTTAATTCTTCTTTCAAAAATTAAGTATACTTTAATTTGTTACTTTTAATATTCTCAGAAAATACGGGGTGTTACATTCTCGCCTCCTTAAAGGATTTCGTCCCCGAAATCTCTAAGTTAAGAAGAATGCATATCCTAACATCCAACATCCACCTACTCAACCTTTCAATCACAGGCGTCCATTGTCCTTAAAAAGATTTCTAATGCTTTCATGATCGTATGCATAGTGTGTGTACATGTCCTTATCTAATGCAAAATCAGGCGGTCTACTGATTTTGTTGACCTCCTCAACGCAAATTATGTCAGTGCCATGCGTCCATCATGTATGCAATTATTCCTAATCGTACTTTATAACTTCTACATGAGTGTACAATCATTCATACAAATGCAACATCCATATGATAACACATCAAGTTTCAGTTCATACATATATAAATTCACTCATGTATATGCAATATGGAAGTGACTGAGCCGATCTAGTGCCTAATGTGTGTATATGCATCCACGAGCAACCACTAGCAACCACTTGCAACCACCAATCATAACATGTTTCAAACACATCCATTGGCTTCTACCTAAGGATCATAGATATGACCTAAAGGATATAAAAAAGATTGAAACAAACATGCATAGAATTCCTAGAAAAAGAGATCAAGGATATACCCTCAAGAAAAAGGGTATGATGCGCGTGTCTTATCTTCAGTCTCCCACGCCGCGTCTTCTTGGGCTTCACTCCATTGTACCTTAAATAATTTAACTTCACGATTGCGAAGCTTCTTGACCTCCATTTCCAAAACCCACTAGTAAAGATAGGACCTCGATCACTTACTATGCTAGAGGATATCCAATGTAGTCGAACTATCTTTCCAAGATAAATAGGTGTTAACCGTGATACCAAGTGTATATACTAAGATGATTAGAGGTCTCTCCTCTACTTAGCTTATCCATCATGTCACAAATCTGAGGGTCTAAAGCTAAAGGTTGCTATGTACTTTTTACCTTTCTTAAGGTCAGTCTTACTTAGGGCGCCTGCCATAACCATTTATTTCTCACGCAAACCATCCTAGTCGAACTCGACATCCTTCAAGTACAAGCCCCAAAGGCCTGAACCAATATCAGATAAGCACCCAAGGAATACCTCCTCCGAATTTGGACGATCTATGTGAGATGATACTAGCAAAACAACCAAACAATTGAGCACTTAACCTACTCTAACTATCCTCGCCGATCTTGCTCCAAACTATCGTTGATCGCATAATTGGCTTTGCATTGTCAACTAGATATATGCGGAAGTCTATCTCGAGTTTTAGGGGGAAATCCCCTAACCTAATCAAAAACATCTGCGTACTCATGGATTATTCTAACGGATTGCAAATCGTCGATAGATGCATCAAGTGATTCTAGGTAGATAAGCCTAACTGATCCCCTCAGGATCGCACGAAATCTCGAGGGTATTCACGAGGCAAGTAAAAAGTCTAACTACCCTCCTTTCACACTTACTAGCTAACCAATCCATGCCTAGAAACAACCCATAGCCCATGAAATCAAAAACATAAGCATTACACTTAAAATCAATACTTAACATAGCTATTCTCAAATCCTTACAAACCAAAGATAAATGAGCCGAACCACCAACCGGATTTGAGACAATAATGGGATCTTCTATTATACTAGTACTACGGTGCAGAGACTCAACTACGGAGCAGATATAAACAAATATGAAGAGCTAAAATAAAAAAGAGTACTAACAGGATGATCAAAAAGAAAAACTAAACTTTACTATCTTTCTCTCAGGTACGCTGGCTGTGAAAGCATGCACTTGTCTTCCTGAAAATCCTGTCATTTGTCCTTGCCCTTGTCCTCCGAACAATCCTTGATAAGATGCCCTGCCTCACCATGCTGAAAATAACCACTTATCTTTTACTTCCTACAGTTAAATGACCTGCTATATCGCAGAAAAGATACTTCCTCTTGTTGTGGGATCTATTATTTCCTCCGCCCTTCTTATATTCCAATCCCTTGTTTGTGATTCTTCCCCATTGGCCTCTTTCTCTTTACTTCCTTTGTGAACCATGTTGACAATTCTCTCGAACGTTGCCCCTATTGCACGGGAAACCCTACAAAGCTTGGAAGAGAATTAGCCATAGGTGAAACTACTACGACTATGGATGGAGGTTGGGCACTTCTTCGCCCTTTGACAGGTGTCATAGTCTCATCCAGCCTACGGAACCATGCCGCGATGAGGTTACCTCCCAGAAAGCCAGGAGCTCCGGAGACTTAGGAAAGAAGGAAACAAGGGTTCAAACAGAGGATAAAAAGATAGTACATATGGTTTTGGGGAATATGCCTTTAAACAAAACCTTTCTTTTGAAAATGCTTCTTTTAAAACCGTTTTGAAAATAATTTTTCAGATCTTTTATCTGATCCGGTAACCTTCAGCTCTGATACCAAGTGAAACACCCTACCTCGTTAAGGTCACTCACAAAGGGAATGCCTTAACTTCGGTGGAGCATTTTAGGTAAAAGATGAAGATAAATTACAAGATAGACAAATAAAGCAGCGGAAAATAAAGTCATTTTATAAACAATGTGGTTCAGTCAAGCTTTTACAATAGTTATCTCAATCATACTTAAAAGTAATATATAGAATTTCTGTCTTGATTTAAAAACTTCCAAATATAAAAGAAGAATAAAAATAACAATGATATTTCCCAATAAAGCATAAACCAGCCATAGCAGTGGAAGAGAGAGTCCAAAGCAATACATCGCCTATCTTCGAGCTTGAAAAAAAAACTGACCTAAGTGGTAACATTTCCTCCCTTTGAACCTAGGGGGACAGAAGAAAAGAGGCGAAACAAAACTAGGTTGGACATAAGTCTGGTAAGTCCGGTGACTTTCAACATATAAACTGGTAAAAGCATCATGACATGAATAAACTGAATATAAGACAATATCGTGAGAACAAGGATAACAAGATAACATACGATTAATATAGATATGATAAGGCAAGACAAACTTAACGTGGTTCTACTCTTTCTCTACTTCGCTACTACCTTGTTATTCTTATTTTTATATCTCTGCACCTCCTAACTAGTGTCCCAACTAGTAATCTATATAAAATGATCATATTGTAATGTGATCCCAATCCCCGCAATTGTGATAGCCTTCAGGTGTACATCTATCATGAGGATTCCACCTCAATCTGCCAATTGCCATGAACATGTTAGATGTACTCTTACTACCCTATCGATTTGCTCCTTAATCGTATTAATTTTTCCTTTTGTCTGTGTCAATCGGCCCTCTCTTGCAAGTAGATACCCTGTGCGGGTCCTACCATAAGGTGTATCAATCCCTATGATAGCAACCCGACACGATTCAAGATGCATAGTGTATAACTACTGGTACCCAATGCCTGCTTTTTCCCACTCTGGAGTACGTGCACGCCCGTAAACCGTCGGAACCTACACTGACATACCCCCTGCCGTTTTTTTGACCGCTTATAATCAGCCCAGTAATCGTGCCCCACCCTGCTTAGTTCAGGGTACCATGATACATCTATGTGGGTTACTGCTGAAATGGGTCTCCGTTACTAGGGTTTCCTATTGGTTAAGTTTGTAGGCCTATATATACAAATATTACCCACCTACACGAGATGTACTTAACCCTCCTACCAATTCAAGCATGCTTATTTAGTGGCTAAGTTTTGTGGGCCTATATTTTCTAATATTAACCACCAACCCGATATGTACTTAACCCTTCTACTGATTCAAGCATGTTTATTTAATGGTTAAGTTTATGGGCCTATATTTACTAATATTACCCACCCAACTTGATAGTACTTAACCCTCCCGCACATTATGCCATATTGGTTAAGTGTTGTCATTCATGATAACTTAACCCACCCATTGATCATGTCATGTTGGTTAAGTATTTTCTTATGAACTCAACCCTCCTCACTTATCACGTTGGATTGGTTAAGTGTTTCGTATTAACTTAACCCCATTCATCCATCAAGTTATATTGGTCAAATGTTTCTTGTTAACTTAACTCCATGTGTTCATCATATTATATTGGTTAAGTGTCATCAATCAATTCAAGTTACTTAACCCACCTACTTGTTATGTTACTTTGGTTAAGTATCGCCTTCTTGTGTCAACTTAACCCTACCACAAATCAAGTTATATTGGTTAAGTGTTTCCCTCTTATTTTAACTTAACCTTACCACAAATCAAGTCATATTGGTTAAGTGTTTCTTATTACTTAACCCTATCCATTCATCATACTATACCGGTTAAGTGTTTCCTATTAACTTAACCCTAGTCATTCATCTTGTTATATTGGTTAAGTGTTACTCGTTAACTTAACCCTAGTCATTCATCTTGTTATATTGGTTAAGTGTTTCTCATTAACTTAACCCTAGTCATTCATCTTGTTATATTGGTTAAGTGTTCTCATTAACTTAACCCTAGTCATTCATGTTATATTGGTTAAGTGTTCTTATGAACTTAACCCTAGTCATTCATGTTATATTGGTTAAGTGTTCTTATGAAACCTAGTCATTCATCTTGTTTATTAGCATTAATTGATTTATTAATGCACCAACCTCTCACATTAGATATGTGTTGTTTTGGTTACTGGATCTGCCGGGCGGTTCCGGGCAGTTTTACACCACAACTCAATCTAACCTCGGTTTTCCTTGGGTATGATGCACTAACCTCTTACATTAGATAGGTGTTGTTGTGGTTACTGGATGTATCGGGCGGTTCCGGCCAGTTTTACACCACAACTCAATCTAACCTCGGGTTAGGCATGTTCATGTTTAATTTACACATTTACCATATATACCGAAATCTAGATTTTACATGCTAATTACCAAATTCACCAAAACTACTCATGATTTAATTCCCAAGTTATGCCCAACAAATTACAATTTCCAGTTATTAATCAAAATTGGCTATACCCAATCTTCCCTAAATTTGCAATAATAGTCATGCCCAAAATCACTATGCATTATGTTTGGCGTCCCAAATCAATAGTTAAGCCCAAGCTAAATTTAATATTCCAATTTACAGTTTATGCCCAAAACTAGGTTTTTCATGCCAAATTTCATACTTTGTCGTTCGTGCTAATTCTAGGTTCAATACGTCAAATTACATATTCCATAATTCATGTCAAATTACCCCAAATTGCATCTTCATAGTCATGCCATAACACATGTTCAAAATTATGCCAAATAAATGTCAATTTCATGTTATACCCAATACCCCTGCATTCATAACGTACGTATTTTGAGATTCAATGCAAGATTTATGGAATAAGCGGAGAAACAGTATGGGACATAAGAGGCATAAGAATAGGCATATGTCAATAAGAACTATTGGTCCAATAAATTTGATATACCAAAATGACAGGTTTTGCATAGAATACGTTGCAGGCATATAGATATGATATGAATATCATTATGAACCATCACAGACGTATAGGTTTGACAAGAGTTATATTATAACGAAAAGGAATTTCGCTCGATCCGAATTGATTGCTAAACCGACCAAGATCGTTCGAAACCCCTAATTGTTTTGAGAACACGACAAATCAGAACGCAAACAGAAGAACATTTCATTGTATATTACAACAATTCCATCAGAATACAAGAATATACAGAGTATGAATAAATATTACATAGAAAATATCAGAGATTTAAATTACATTTAAATACATCGTAGCGGAAAATAATACAAAACACAACTAGAAGTAATACACAGATACAGAGCTTTCCGAGTATCGTTCCAGCTGTAAATCAGGATCCTATGAATATAAATCAGCGAAACCAAAACTACTAGCTGCCCATGTCAAAATAAGGGCACCCAGAGTTTAGGTTAAAACAATAAATTCAAGGTCAGTCATGGGACTGGTGTGAGAACTAAAACAGTTATTAATCTTTATTTTAAAGTTAGGTAAATCAAGGGACCACGCCGTATAACACGGAACGGGTTTCCTCCCAAGAATACCAGTGCACAAAATCACAGCGCAATGCTAAATAAATAACAATGAAGCTATTATAAGACCCAGGTCCCATCACACAATGCAACACAACGAAGGATAGGGTTTTACCTTATAATAGCCAAAGAATGCTTGATACGCTAAATTTCATCTTTTATTATTACTATAAGTGTATAGAGTCAAAACAATTTCAATCATAAGTATCAATCATAGACGGCATAAGTGCCCCATCCCACTATGTCACCATACTAGGCTCTACAATCAAAACCGCAAAGTCACGTATTAGAAGCTGGATTTCCATCTGTGAACCAAGGCAAGGGATCGTCCTCCACCGAATTCGAGACGCTTTAGCCCGCCCCTCGGGCAAGTACTCAGTCAAGCCTTTGGATCGTCAGGGCCGGTCCACCGATGTGGATTAAAATGCCTGACCACTGCGTTTCCCCACCCTATGGGGTGTCAATGAGTCCAATGACTCCATCGGCTCCAAACAGTCACCGATATATCTAAGGCGCTTCGCAACAACAACAACCACATAAGTCAAACTCGTCAGGGCGTGTAAAACCACTGACACCACTTCTAGCTAGAAGGAAACGCATGCCCTCCCTGAAGTCCTCTCCCGTTTCTGGTTCACAACCGGGGTGTGAGGCTCGCGAATCAACGCTACACAAAGCTGTGCCACACAGGCTGTGCTTTGATCATCAACCACAAGACTTTTCTTTTCAACAAAAGCCTTGATCAATTGCCACTTAGGCATGCCACACAGGCAATTCACTCCAAGCGATTGATATCCATCAATATATAACCCCTGAGCTCGTACGTCTCAGAAAATGGCGTTAAGCAAGAGAATAAATTCTCCGCCGCCAAACAGATATATATTTAATAGAAATCAATCACATAGAATAAAATCCAATGTCAGGCACACAGTTTATTTACAAGTTCGTTCTGGGTCTGAACGAAACCGGAGGCACCTTGTACCTCGCATATCCATCGATCTCCAAGTACGTCTGGATGATCACCAACTGATTCCCTCCTCTTAGGTGTATAGCCAAATCAAGATCATCAGTAATCACCTAAACGATGTGAAGACCTCCGATATTCAACCATCGTCTTCATCCTCGACACCACGTCGAATCAGTTATTCAGAATGGGATAAACCCGGTCTTTCTGAATAACTCACATATATAATAAACAAGTGTTACACAAACACAACATACGCCTCACTCCAATTCAGAATATTCCTTTATTCAAATATTCTCATACTTTGGGAAAGGTTCCCATTAATTTTATCAAAGATAAATTCTTTAAATTTATTCTTTAATCTTCCTTTGAATATCAATTCAAACTAGTCGGGATTAGCGAACCTTACCGAAGTAATCAATTGTTTCAATTTCCCAATCCCAACCTACACATCCCATGAAGTAAAATTGGTCATACTTCATATTTAACACCATGGTGTTATCGGTAAATTCAATTACCATTTCACGTTCAGATCTAATTAAAGATTTAACTATCGCCTGGAGAAAAACTGGTGATACTCCATTCTCGATCACCTCAATCTAATAAAAGATTCATTAATACTCCACTTAGTTTTAATCTTCCCAAAAATCAATATCCTGTCTTTAACTGGGTTAAAGAACCAATGTCATTTAAAAGACGGTTCACGATAAACCCAAAATCACATTCCATTAATTATCGGGTTAAGAACAAGTGTTATTCAAAATACCGTTCACGATAAACCCAAAATTCAATTCCAATTCAATTCCAGTAAAATACCATTTAATTGGTACACTTCATTAAATCTAAATAAAAAGATTTAACCTTTTTTCTCAACTGGGTTTAAGAACAGTGTTAATGAAGACACCATTCATGACAAACCCAAATCACATTTGATATTAAATACAAGGCTCTGAATAGAAAATGTATCAACTTATATTCAATATCAAATTCTACGATCAACAAATATCGTATTGGAAATAACGATATAAATATATCTTTCAAATTTCGATAACAATATATGTATCTTCACGAAATCCAACATCGAAATATTCCAAAGACAATTTTGATTAAAATCCGTTCCAATTCAATTATTGGAAATTCTCGTTAACTTTAAAACCATTTCAAATCCAATTTATTTATTTCAAAAATAAATGGATTTTAAATCTAGTTCAAAACCAGTTCATTTCGATAAAAATCTATTTTTATCTTTTCAAATTTGGAATTTTTCATCCCAATTCTTCACAAATCATTTCTTATGATTTTACACAAATTATTACTATTTTTAATAATTTTATCAAGGCCCGTACAGTCGATTTCCATCAACGGCCATCGAACTGCACTTACAACGACCGTTTCCAAATTTGATTTGGACATAATTCCAAATCCAGTCGTTAGATTTCAAATGTCTAATATTCTTAGGAAGCTCTTTTAGATACGAACCCAACGGTTCCGGTTTTAGGAGAATCCGACGGTCGGATCTCCCGTAACGTCCATTCGAAGTCAATGGTCGAAATTCGCGAACTACCGCGGCGCAGTGCGTTCTATTCAGGCTATTATATTATATATATAATATATATAATATATACTTCATCGGTTTCCTTTTAAAACGTCTTTTACAAATCGTTTTTAAATTCGTTTTCACAATGATTTCAACTTCATTTTCAATTTCGAATCAAAATTGAATATTCCACATCATCGATATATAAATGATAATATTTTCAAAACGTTATATTTTGAAATCACTTCGTTTTCTATAATCATTATAAAAACGAATATAATCGATATAAATATCGTTCGCGTCAAAATGGCGCATATCTAACCATCACGACTTTATATATTTCAATAACTTCGTTATTCTATTCAACAAATGAATATTTTCTTCAACACATGAACTTATATTTCTATTCAACACATGAATATTTATTTCTATTCAACACATGAATTTATATTTCTATTCAACACATGAATTTATATTTCTATTCAACACATGAATTTATATTTCTATTTTCCAAATTGGAATGAGGCCCAATCAATTACCATATAACGTTTATTATATGGATTCCCTACAATACATGTATATAACAGCAACGATAAATCATCAACCATCATCCAGAGTGCACCACACAACTGCATAAGCATTAAATATAAATAATTAACGCTTACACAGTCTGTCAACCCATCGATTGACATACAACTAAACAATCGGGATTATTGTACGTCAAATATCATCCCAATACCCGTGTGGGGTTTTAAATCAACAAACTCAGATTTTATTTGTGTAGTTGGACGATGTGTAAAATTTATTGTCCCAATCAGTATCAGTCAAATCAGTGTATATAAACAAATCGTCCGATTTGTTTATTACTATTTATTTTATATACACGTTAAAAATCATACTTTAATTATAAAATATTTTATTTCATTCCACGTCACACAATCAAATTTCACAACACAGCAATCAAATAAACAAGTCATCCATGGTCTGTGGACGACGGGTGTCGGGTGCTACTAAGCACCGTCTGCATCCTAGTATATATTTCAACTAGAAATTAAATTAAAAGCGAGAAGTTCTCACCGACTAGCTAAACCAATTCCCCGCGACTCTTCATATGTAGAACATTTTCGTCGTGCTTCCAACGAGAACTGTTACACGCGGTTCACATTAAAATCACATTTTCAATTTGCTTGACATATAAAAATCCCATTTTTTATCAAAGTAAAGATCATATTTTTACTTCACTAGTATATATATAAAAATCAATGTTTCAATATATAACTAAAAATTATATTTTTACTCAACTAAAAAAAATCATAGATTTTTACAACGCTTCTTTCTATATAAAAATTATATTTTTATTTTTCTACTTTTTATATAAAGATCGAATTTTTATTTCGCTTTATCTATAATAAAAATCGAATCTTTATTTTATTGGATATACATGATAAAATTTATGTTTTTCTCTAACCAAAAACAATATTTTCCTATCGCTCTTCAAATTATGAAAATCATATTTTTATCATTCCTATAATATAAAAACATATTTTAAACAAACAAAGATTATATTTTTAAATAAACATAACTTCACATACATAAAGATTTCATCTTTATGTAAATAAAAATCCATTCTTTTTATTTAAAAATCACTTCTTTATCTAAGTAAAAATCACAACTTTATCTACAATAAAAATCCGATCCTTACACACAATAAAAATCGTATTTTTAATTCTAGAATCATTTCAAAAAAAACCAATCCTTTTCCATTTATATAAAAATCAAAACTTTTATTCATTTTATATATAAAAAAAGAAAATTAAATTAAATAAACAAACCAAAATAAATCAATTAAACACTTACAGTTGAAAAAGGGAGAGAGGGGGTTGTTTGCGTCACTGGAGGGGGGAAGGGCCTGTTGGTCGGAGCTAGGAGGAAGGGGTGGTGGCGCTGCAGGCAGTGGGGCCCGGGGTGCTAATGGCGGAGGTCGATTTAGGGTTTGGGGCGCGATTTTCTATAGAAAGAGGAGGAAAAGGAAGGAGAGAGGGGAGGGGGATGAGGCGGAGGCCGTCGGAGTTGGACGGGGGTGCAGGGGAGATGGCGCGGTAGCGAATGTGAGGGGGAGGAGGGGCACGGTCGTAGGCTGAAAGGGGAATTGGGGTTTTTTTCTTTGAACGAGAAAATAAAAAGAAAAGGGAGGGGGTAAAGGGAAGGAAGGAGTATAAGATTATATATAATTTATTATTTTTAATTTCAAAAGTACCTTTTTATTTTGAACTCGAAATCAAACCCACCGACTGTCGTTCCTAGTTAATTATCCCCATTCCGAACACAATGGGATATGTATCATAAGCTGATTCGATCGTTTCAATCAGTTTCCGTCAAAATCAAAATATAATTCTATATATTGATTTTGAACGCGCATTTCAATTTACTAGGGCCACATACGGACTCTAAAAATTCCCGAAGAATATTTTCTAGCCTCGTATTGACGATACGGTACTAACAAAACTAGTTTCATCGAATTCTGAGACCGTTTGAAAAATGGCCATTTTCCAGTCGATTAAAATCAACTAAAACTAGTCAAACGCGCTTTCCTTTTCCACGCTCACATATTGATTCAGAAAATTACGAGTTTTGAAACCTAGCAATAACTTGACATCATGGATCCAACAAAAGTGGTTTCGTCGAAAACCGAGGTCGTTTGCAAAATTTCCATTTTTAAGGGCCAGAATTTCATAGCGACTACTCCAAATTTTCAACTGGGCATAATTTTTTATTCCCACTATGAAATTTCAATTTCTCTGATTCTTTGTAAAGATATTCACAATTATATTCTAATATTTTTGGTTTCGCTAAAATCCGGTTTATTTTGAATCAAGTACATTCATTTGAAATTTGAAATTGAATTTTCGAACTACCACGCCATTTTCAATTCCTTTTATAATTTAAAATAAATATTTATATTCTAACAACGATCTATATAAATATATACATTTTAATTCTATTCAAAATAACTTTCTTGTCGTTAATATTTAAAATAATTCATTTTAAATATTCAAAATTCACTAAAATCGCCAAAATAAAATTTTTAAATTGGCTCAGATTTCCGGGTTATTACAATCTCCCCCACTTAAAACTTTTCGTCCCCGAAAAGGAACGAAGCTGAAAGTTGTTTTACTAATCAACTCAACTTCCATTATTTTAATTACGGCTTAAGTTCTTCAACTTTTCAGTTTCTAAGAACTTTTCAATTTTTTCAAAAATTTGGCTAACACCCTAAATTTTCGAAAAATTTCGCCATAACCTCCCCTGCACTGGGAGCTTTGGGATATTTCAAATAGCCTCCCATGGCCCTCATCAGTCCAAAAAGAAAAAGAAACAACCAAGCGGCTAGCCAATCGGCTCATAAAATCATCAAAAACCCAAGAAATACAATAAACCTGTACCTATTTGTCGGGCAAACAATTTTATTCCTCTTCTCTGGCCTCCTTGCTATGACCTGTTCAATGGATACACATGTAAATGCATGCAAATGCGATATATTTTCAATACAACTCACTATTTGATATAATTTGGCTAAAGGTTCAACATTTAATTAATCAAACAATAATCAAACAACACAACCAGCAATCAATTAGTTGATTATCTTTTCAAATTCATAATTTTGATACATAATCAAAAATCACATTTTTGGTGCCAAATCACAATAATAAACCCTATCTAATTTTGGTTCTCACACCAGTCAATTGGAAATATATAGAAATCCCACTTTCGTCACTCGAACATAAATACTGATGATGCGATCGCTATTATCAGAATCATGCCCGGACGACTAGAGTGTGATCCTATATCTATCGAATATATTTGAGGCTTCAATACACGTTGTAACGACCCAGATTTTTGGTCGATTCATTTTAAATATTTAGTATGGGTTTAAATATTGAATTCATAATATAAATGAATTTTATATTGAATTAGGAATTATAAGTGGATTTTTATATTGAATTTATCAATATAATATTTAATTTCGAAAATATTGAATTTTAGTGATATAAAAACAAAATATAACTGAACATGAGGTTAAAATGAAATCAAAATGATTCTAGCAATTTATTTGAACTCTATACTGAATTAGAACAATGATAATTCATTTTTGATGAATTTAATTTTAAATCGATAGTTTAAATTATTATTTCCCATATCTGATCAATGTAAATTGCAAAATCTGTTCCGATTGAATTCAGAATAACGTTGTAATATGGAAACGCCGGTCGGTACGTTTAAATAGGAGTTCGGAACCGCGAGATATTTTTCAAATTAGAAATATATATAAATTCAAATCAACTTCAAATCAAAAACCTACATTTCATACTTCAGCCGACCTAAAAACTGAAATCACGCAGACTACTTCTTCTCGAGCTAAAATATTTGTTTCCCATTTCCAATATCAGCAAAACATCAATTTAATGGTGATGTACTTGATGTCTCCCTTCGCACCACTATATAAACAGTCGATAGCCTTCATTTTTCCATTCAGGAACCAAAAGAAAATCCAAGCCGATTCCTCTAATTGAAAATCCAGCGTTCTTGCTCTTCAAACTCCTACGATTCAAATCTGACGCGAGTGCCAATGGGAGGAACGACGTTCGACTTCGATTGATTTTTGGGTATGGGGCCAACGCTCGTCGCGATGAAGCAAGGAGGGGTCTCGGGGCTCGAACTGAGGTGCGATGCTCACCTCCGTGCTCGAATTCGAAATGGGAAATTAGGGCTCGATCTAGCTCGCAATCAAAGAGACTGCGATGATGTACGGTTCAAGTTATTGGAAGGTATGACGGTTTCAAAGGGGATCGGCGTTCGAAGCTGAGGTTGCGGTGGGTCTTTGGAGAGGTGTGATGGCGATTTAGGGTAGTGCGATGGGGTTTGGTTGCGATAACTGGAGGGCGACAGTTGAAGAGGAGGAGACGATCAGTAAGTTCGAAGCTGATGGATTTTCTGGCGGTCCGACAACAGTGAAGAAGAAGTTATAGTGTTGGCTAGCTTGCTAAAACAGGTAAAAAAATAATATAGTTAATGTTTTCTTATATGAATTAAATTAATTTATCAGTCAGGATTTAATTCATATATCGGTTAGAATTAAATCATTATATCGGTTAGGATTTTATTAGCATATCAATTAGAATTAAATCAGTATACCAGTAAGGGTTTAATGAGTATATCAGTTAAGGTTAAATTGGTATACTATCAGAAGTGAAGAAAATAGCACTCATTGTTATCGGGGAATTTTGAATCATGAAGGAAATTTTAATTTTTGTATATTTTTAATATACAACCTTGTTAAGGAAATTCAGTAGCTAATTTATAAAATTCGGATTTTTCTTAGACAAGGAAAAATCAAATAAAATCATTCGTGTGGAGTTCGAAGACTCGGAAATCGATGAAAGAAATTGAAAACTGGTACAAGTGCAAAGGAAAATCACCGGTGAGTAAATCTCACTCACCTTTTATCTATAATTATTTTTATTTCGTTAAAAATAATTGTTGTTGCTTGTGTGAATGCTTTCTGCTTGCTTTATATATATTAGTTATTTAGGCTATATATATATATATATTGGGTTGGTTGATTGGTTGGATTCCCGCAGTCTCATTAGCGGATGCCCGCAGTTTCATAGCGGATGATTACCCTATACGCCCCACGCTATGATTAGTGGATGACCTTCTATACCGCGATATTCTGCCACGAAGCAGAATGGGTATTATTTGTGTGCTAACATCTGTGGATGCAGGAAAACAGGTTGGAGGAATCCAACTGGATTCCTCAAAAATATATTATCTGTTTGTTTATTTGTTTGCATATATATTGTTATATATGATGTGTTAGAAAAATAAATAATTCGTTGCTTATGTGTTTAAATATCACTGGGCTTAAGTAATGGTATTTTAAAATATCGTGGAAGAATATTTGAGGTTTAAAAAGGGGAAATTCTATTTTTAAATAGAATTTGAATTTTAAATGGAAATAAAATATAATCTTGTTTTTTTTAAAAATAAAACAAGTAGTTATTTATAAACGAAGTTTATAAATAGTTCTTTTATAACGAAGTTATAAATGAAGTGACAAGAATTATCATTTGATAATTCAAAAATAGAAATACAAGTGTGAAACTGGAATTTGAAATGAAATTTCAAAATAGGATGTGAACTGGAATTTTTAAAATATAGAACTCGAATGAAAAGTGGGTATAACATTTGAATTTTAAAAGGAGTTTGAATGTTTGAATTTTCAAAGGAATTCGAATAAAGAAATTCAAATAGAGATTTGAATGTAGAATTTCAAAATAGAATTTGAAATATAGAATTTCAAAGAGGAATTGAATAGAAATTGAAATGTAATATTTCAAGGAAGAATTCAAAATGTGAAATTTGAATAGAGATTTGAAAAAGAATTCAAATATGAAATTTGAATAGAGATTTGAAATAGAAATTCAAGTATTGAATTTGAACATGGAATTGAATATAGAAATTCAAGTAGAAATTTGAATATGAGATTTCAAAATAGAATTTGAAATAAACTTTGAAAGTAGGATTTCAAAGTAGGATTGAAATAGGATTTCAAAATAGGAAATCCAAATAGTTTTGAAATGGAATTTGAATTCAAGGGAATTCAAATGAATTTGAATATTAGAAATTCAAATGGTGTTGAAAATGAATTTGAATATTAGAAATTCAAGTGGGGTCGGAAATGGAAAATGAAATTTGAATGTAAGAGATTCAAATTGAATTCAAATAGGATTCGATCTATGGAATTTGAATATGAAATTCAAATGGGTTTTAAACTATGGAATTTTGAATATAGAATTTAAAAAGGAGTTTGAATATTTGAACTTCAATAGAATTCAAATATAGAAATGGGAATATAGAAGTTCAAATGGAATTTAAGTATAAAGTTTGAATAAGAGAATTCAAATGAATTCAAGTCTAGAATTTGAATATAGGGAATTCAAATAGAAATTCAAATATTGAATTTGAATATCAAATAGAAAAGGAATTGGGATTTGAAATATAGAATTCAAAGGTGAGATTGGAATTTGAATCAAGGAATTCAAATAAGGTTAAAACGAAGTTGAATTCATTTTTAAGAAATTTAAAGGTTTATATTTATAAATATAATTAAAACGAACTCGCCGCAGCGCTGCAGTTCGTAAAATAGCGATTCGAACTTCAATTGAATATACAGAACCCAATTGAAGTCGAAATTCTTTGAAACAAGAAACGTCAGGACCAGTTTGATAATAGTTTTCTAATGAAAGAGAAAAATCTGAATTTCGTCGTATAGATTTTGAGTTATGTCAAAATCAAATTTTCAGAAAAACAGCACCAGAATCGTTTTAAAACCATAATGGTTTATTTAATATTATAAAAGGTTTTTAAGCAAAAAAATCCGAAGTTTCTATTTAGAAAATTTCAGAGTTGAGTTGTAAAATATATGCGAATTCAAGTTGTGTAAATAAATATGATTTTTGAAACAGAAACCAGATTTTGATTTATTGAATGGAATCAACTGAATTGAATAGAAATTAGTTAAGAAGCTTTCAAATGGATATTGGGGTTTGAATAAGTAAATTCGATTTGAAAATTTATATTCGAAATAGAAAAGAGAACTAGAATTGAAATTGAAATTCAATTTGTTTATGAACGAGTTAAATATTTTGTTTGAACATGTTATGTTCAACAAAGAAGTAAAACAGGCAAAATGACTAATTAAAGAATAAATGGGCGAAACTGAATTCAAACGATTAGATGGTATTGAATTGAATTGAAAACAGGTGAACATGTGTAAGCAGGTTGGATATGAAGTATATGAAGATTTAAATTTATGTGCTCGACAATAAGGTACATGTTTAATTCATATATGGGTTTTATGCGCCGTATTGGCAAGCCGCTTGGCTTTTCCTTTTTCTTTTTGATTGAGGAAGATACCGGGAAGCTATTTGAAATTTCCCGATGCTCCCGATACAGGGGAGGTTATGGCGAAATTTTCCGGAAATCTAAGGAGTTAGAATATTTTTAAGAAATTTGACAATTAGAAATCTATATATCGATATATATAGAATTCGATAAGGAAACGAAATCAAAAATAGCGTAAAGGGCCAAGATTGATTATTGAAAATATTTGGTTAACAAATATTGATAAGGAAATGGGAAAGTGGTTTAATTAATGAAATATTAATTAAAGAGCCCAGTGATTTGTTGATATGTTTGGATGAACACTTGTTTTTATTCGATAGTTAAATCACAGACTATCGAAGTTTTGACCATCGTTGTCAATATGGAAAGACCGGTTGGATTATTATCCGAAGAACCACTCTGTATCGGCATAAGCGTTGCGAACCAAGTATGCTGAATATATTGAAGACGGAGTAAAGTGCAAGGGCTTTTCTAGTAATAGAAATAGTGCCTTCGGTTTCGTTCAATCCCAGAACGAACGTAAATGGACGAATGTCTGACAGAGTATTTCCAATGATCAAATGGGTTGGTCTGTATAAATGTATATGGTTGCAACGGATTTATCCCTTAGCATAATATCCAGAATATTTGTGCAAACTCAACTAGTGATTAACGGGTCTGACGATGTGGCATTCAAAGTGATTGTGTTATCAATGAATGGTAAGTATGCGTAGCCTCAGGCCTCAACAACCGGGAAAGGACAAAAATCGGGCAGGCAGCATGGCTATGTGGGTCGCACCCATTAGGGTGTATAATCACCTATCTAGAGAAATTCCTTTTGTTTCTAAATCTATCGATTCTGCCCATTCGGGAAACGGTGGTTTGAGCCCAACCGTTGGTGATGTACATTCGATACACTCAAGCGAAATGAGTGGTCGGTCATGTGTGGGCCGGGTTGCAAGACGTTCTTGTTGAACCCAGGTGTATTCGCCTCTAGAGATACATCATCGGAAGGTGGTTCCATACCTTGTCATGTTGGAAATCCAATCTCCAATAAGCGCCATGCGGTTTTTGAGTTTACACTATATATGTAGAGCGTGAGATGCAAGCGTTCTGCTATTTGGTTATTTACTTGATGTAGACATTATTATAATATCACTGGATTTTCGTATCAAAGAGTTTTGGGTTATAGTAAGGTAAAAACCGTCCGTGTTTATGTGTGGGCTGGTCTTACTATTATCTTTTCTTTCGAAAAAGAGTTTTGAAAGTTAAACAAGTGGTTGGAGTTTACTCACACCAGTCCCATGACTGACCCAGAGTTTGTTTTTGTTTGTTTTCCCTAAACTCTTGGGTGCCCAAATTTGTACGGGCAGTCAAGCGTTTCAGGCTTTTACAGATACACTTGGAGGAGCTTGAAGCTGGAGGCTTCAACGTTAGTTATTTAGAGTTACTTCCGCTGAATCAAATGTTATGTGTACTCTGATGATGGTATGTATATATGTACCAAACAGATTTGTATTTCGAAGCTTATGTTATAGAATATATTTTATTCGTTCCGCTGTGAGTTGTGATCTTTGTTTTTCTTCTATTCTAATATTTCTTTCTTTCTATTTCTCATCCTCTATCTTCTTTCTAATAATGAGTCGTATTTCTGTGTTATTTGGGTTGGACGTGTGGTATATTTAGTCAACTCAGATAGCTCGGATTTGCGGGCCGTTTCAGTTGGTATCAGAGCTGGTTGCTTAATTGGTACGGATGATAGGGGGTTCTCGCTTCGCGTTTGGTGGCGAACGGGAGACTCTTACCCCTACATCTCCCGACAATGTGGGTTGGTCGAGTCGAGAGGCTGGCCGTAAAAGCAGTTCTGAGGTATCTCTGTAAGCCACGCTGGGAGGTTAGCCCAGTGCCGAGGGAGGAGAGGATGGTTGAAAAGCCTACTCGAATCCCGTGGTCGTTTCAGTTGGTATCAGAGCTTAGGTTGAGCGAATACCTAGGCTTGTGTGGGATGTGCTCGTTAGAGATAGGGTCAGTAGCACCCTAGAATGAGTTAAGTATATAGATACGAGAGAGCGTATTTGTTAATTGATATAAAAATTGTTTTATATTGTGTTGACTAGTCTGTGAGTGGTTTATGAATTCTGGTCGAATCGTGGGACGCCACGACGTCGATAGGAGTTTCTAAATACTTGAACAGAGGATTGAACACGATATTGTTTTAAATGGGTAAATGAAATAATTTTACCCAAATTCCTATTTTGATATAGAAAGAATAATTTTCTAGAATTATTATTATATGGATGAGTTGGATGGTGGTTTCATAATCAAATGAGATTATAAAATTAAAATGGTTATTTATAACCAAATAGAATTTGTGTAGGAATTAAATATACAAATGAGATGAATTAAAATAAAATTCAAACCAGAATTTAAAAATCCTGGGAAGTTTGAAAATATTTTCCACAGAATAATAATATAGATTTGTTTTGTAAAGGTTTTGAATAAATACCATCTTTGAATGGATTTTGAAATAATAAAGCACTGAACTCACTTCAGTGGCTGGGAAATAATTCTGATGATGATTGTAACATCATCAGTGTTCATTTCCGAGTTTCTAAGTGATGAATTGCTACCTTAGAAAAAGTTTTTGACGGAAATTTGTTTGAAAAAAAACCAATTGGTTTGAATATTCAAATGTTTTGAATTTGTGATGGGAATAAATATATGTATATATTTATGGGATTTCAGAAGGATTTGAAATGAAAACCCTGGGATTTGGATTCTGGAATTTAAATTTAACTGAAGCAAGTTAAATGGTTCGAGGTGAATAAATTGACTAGAATCAATTTGAAATAAAATGAAATGAAAATCAATTAAAATGCATATGAATGGAAACCAAAAGTTTTGGTTGAAATTAAAGTCATAGAAATATGAGGAGCTGAGTTTCAACATAAGTGGATTGTTGAAAGGTAATGGATTTGTATCATTTTTCCTACTTTAGCAATTTCGAGGACGAAATTATTTTAAGGGGGGAAGAATGTAACGACCCAGATTTTTGGTCGATTCATTTTAAATATTTAGTATGGGTTTAAATATTGAATTCATAATATAAATGAATTTTATATTGAATTAGGAATTATAAGTGGATTTTTATATTGAATTTATCAATATAATATTTAATTTCGAAAATATTGAATTTTAGTGATATAAAAACAAAATATAACTGAACATGAGGTTAAAATGAAATCAAAATGATTCTAGCAATTTATTTGAACTCTATACTGAATTAGAACAATGATAATTCATTTTTGATGAATTTAATTTTAAATCGATAGTTTAAATTATTATTTCCCATATCTGATCAATGTAAATTGCAAAATCTGTTCCGATTGAATTCAGAATAACGTTGTAATATGGAAACGCCGGTCGGTACGTTTAAATAGGAGTTCGGAACCGCGAGATATTTTTCAAATTAGAAATATATATAAATTCAAATCAACTTCAAATCAAAAACCTACATTTCATACTTCAGCCGACCTAAAAACTGAAATCACGCAGACTACTTCTTCTCGAGCTAAAATATTTGTTTCCCATTTCCAATATCAGCAAAACATCAATTTAATGGTGATGTACTTGATGTCTCCCTTCACACCACTATATAAACAGTCGATAGCCTTCATTTTTCCATTCAGGAACCAAAAGAAAATCCAAGCCGATTCCTCTAATTGAAAATCCAGCGTTCTTGCTCTTCAAACTCCTACGATTCAAATCTGACGCGAGTGCCAATGGGAGGAACGACGTTCGACTTCGATTGATTTTTGGGTATGGGGCCAACGCTCGTCGCGATGAAGCAAGGAGGGGTCTCGGGGCTCGAACTGAGGTGCGATGCTCACCTCCGTGCTCGAATTCGAAATGGGAAATTAGGGCTCGATCTAGCTCGCAATCAAAGAGACTACGATGATGTACGGTTCAAGTTATTGGAAGGTATGACGGTTTCAAAGGGGATCGGCGTTCGAAGCTGAGGTTGCGGTGGGTCTTTGGAGAGGTGTGATGGCGATTTAGGGTAGTGCGATGGGGTTTGGTTGCGATAACTGGAGGGCGACAGTTGAAGAGGAGGAGACGATCAGTAAGTTCGAAGCTGATGGATTTTCTGGCGGTCCGACAACAGTGAAGAAGAAGTTATAGTGTTGGCTAGCTTGCTAAAACAGGTAAAAAAATAATATAGTTAATGTTTTCTTATATGAATTAAATTAATTTATCAGTCAGGATTTAATTCATATATCGGTTAGAATTAAATCATTATATCGGTTAGGATTTTATTAGCATATCAATTAGAATTAAATCAGTATACCAGTAAGGGTTTAATGAGTATATCAGTTAAGGTTAAATTGGTATACTATCAGAAGTGAAGAAAATAGCACTCATTGTTATCGGGGAATTTTGAATCATGAAGGAAATTTTAATTTTTGTATATTTTTAATATACAACCTTGTTAAGGAAATTCAGTAGCTAATTTATAAAATTCGGATTTTTCTTAGACAAGGAAAAATCAAATAAAATCATTCGTGTGGAGTTCGAAGACTCGGAAATCGATGAAAGAAATTGAAAACTGGTACAAGTGCAAAGGAAAATCACCGGTGAGTAAATCTCACTCACCTTTTATCTATAATTATTTTTATTTCGTTAAAAATAATTGTTGTTGCTTGTGTGAATGCTTTCTGCTTGCTTTATATATATTAGTTATTTAGGCTATATATATATATTGGGTTGGTTGATTGGTTGGATTCCCGCAGTCTCATTAGCGGATGCCCGCAGTTTCATAGCGGATGATTACCCTATACGCCCCACGCTATGATTAGTGGATGACCTTCTATACCGCGATATTCTGCCATGAAGCAGAATGGGTATTATTTGTGTGCTAACATCTGTGGATGCAGGAAAACAGGTTGGAGGAATCCAACTGGATTCCTCAAAAATATATTATCTGTTTGTTTATTTGTTTGCATATATATTGTTATATATGATGTGTTAGAAAAATAAATAATTCGTTGCTTATGTGTTTAAATATCACTGGGCTTAAGTAATGGTATTTTAAAATATCGTGGAAGAATATTTGAGGTTTAAAAAGGGGAAATTCTATTTTTAAATAGAATTTGAATTTTAAATGGAAATAAAATATAATCTTGTTTTTTCTAAAAATAAAACAAGTAGTTATTTATAAACGAAGTTTATAAATAGTTCTTTTATAACGAAGTTATAAATGAAGTGACAAGAATTATCATTTGATAATTCAAAAATAGAAATACAAGTGTGAAACTGGAATTTGAAATGAAATTTCAAAATAGGATGTGAACTGGAATTTTTAAAATATAGAACTCGAATGAAAAGTGGGTATAACATTTGAATTTTAAAAGGAGTTTGAATGTTTGAATTTTCAAAGGAATTCGAATAAAGAAATTCAAATAGAGATTTGAATGTAGAATTTCAAAATAGAATTTGAAATATAGAATTTCAAAGAGGAATTGAATAGAAATTGAAATGTAATATTTCAAGGAAGAATTCAAAATGTGAAATTTGAATAGAGATTTGAAAAAGAATTCAAATATGAAATTTGAATAGAGATTTGAAATAGAAATTCAAGTATTGAATTTGAACATGGAATTGAATATAGAAATTCAAGTAGAAATTTGAATATGAGATTTCAAAATAGAATTTGAAATAAACTTTGAAAGTAGGATTTCAAAGTAGGATTGAAATAGGATTTCAAAATAGGAAATCCAAATAGTTTTGAAATGGAATTTGAATTCAAGGGAATTCAAATGAATTTGAATATTAGAAATTCAAATGGTGTTGAAAATGAATTTGAATATTAGAAATTCAAGTGGGGTCGGAAATGGAAAATGAAATTTGAATGTAAGAGATTCAAATTGAATTCAAATAGGATTCGATCTATGGAATTTGAATATGAAATTCAAATGGGTTTTAAACTATGGAATTTTGAATATAGAATTTAAAAAGGAGTTTGAATATTTGAACTTCAATAGAATTCAAATATAGAAATGGGAATATAGAAGTTCAAATGGAATTTAAGTATAAAGTTTGAATAAGAGAATTCAAATGAATTCAAGTCTAGAATTTGAATATAGGGAATTCAAATAGAAATTCAAATATTGAATTTGAATATCAAATAGAAAAGGAATTGGGATTTGAAATATAGAATTCAAAGGTGAGATTGGAATTTGAATCAAGGAATTCAAATAAGGTTAAAACGAAGTTGAATTCATTTTTAAGAAATTTAAAGGTTTATATTTATAAATATAATTAAAACGAACTCGCCGCAGCGCTGCAGTTCGTAAAATAGCGATTCGAACTTCAATTGAATATACAGAACCCAATTGAAGTCGAAATTCTTTGAAACAAGAAACGTCAGGACCAGTTTGATAATAGTTTTCTAATGAAAGAGAAAAATCTGAATTTCGTCGTATAGATTTTGAGTTATGTCAAAATCAAATTTTCAGAAAAACAGCGCCAGAATCGTTTTAAAACCATAATGGTTTATTTAATATTATAAAAGGTTTTTAAGCAAAAAAAATCCGAAGTTTCTATTTAGAAAATTTCAGAGTTGAGTTGTAAAATATATGCGAATTCAAGTTGTGTAAATAAATATGATTTTTGAAACAGAAACCAGATTTTGATTTATTGAATGGAATCAACTGAATTGAATAGAAATTAGTTAAGAAGCTTTCAAATGGATATTGGGGTTTGAATAAGTAAATTCGATTTGAAAATTTATATTCGAAATAGAAAAGAGAACTAGAATTGAAATTGAAATTCAATTTGTTTATGAACGAGTTAAATATTTTGTTTGAACATGTTATGTTCAACAAAGAAGTAAAACAGGCAAAATGACTAATTAAAGAATAAATGGGCGAAACTGAATTCAAACGATTAGATGGTATTGAATTGAATTGAAAACAGGTGAACATGTGTAAGCAGGTTGGATATGAAGTATATGAAGATTTAAATTTATGTGCTCGACAATAAGGTACATGTTTAATTCATATATGGGTTTTATGCGCCGTATTGGCAAGCCGCTTGGCTTTTCCTTTTTCTTTTTGATTGAGGAAGATACCGGGAAGCTATTTGAAATTTCCCGATGCTCCCGATACAGGGGAGGTTATGGCGAAATTTTCCGGAAATCTAAGGAGTTAGAATATTTTTAAGAAATTTGACAATTAGAAATCTATATATCGATATATATAGAATTCGATAAGGAAACGAAATCAAAAATAGCGTAAAGGGCCAAGATTGATTATTGAAAATATTTGGTTAACAAATATTGATAAGGAAATGGGAAAGTGGTTTAATTAATGAAATATTAATTAAAGAGCCCAGTGATTTGTTGATATGTTTGGATGAACATTTGTTTTTATTCGATAGTTAAATCACAGACTATCGAAGTTTTGACCATCGTTGTCAATATGGAGAGACCGGTTGGATTATTATCCGAAGAACCACTCTGTATCGGCATAAGCGTTGCGAACCAAGTATGCTGAATATATTGAAGACGGAGTAAAGTGCAAGGGCTTTTCTAGTAATAGAAATAGTGCCTTCGGTTTCGTTCAATCCCAGAACGAACGTAAATGGACGAATGTCTGACAGAGTATTTCCAATGATCAAATGGGTTGGTCTGTATAAATGTATATGGTTGCAACGGATTTATCCCTTAGCATAATATCCAGAATATTTGTGCAAACTCAACTAGTGATTAACGGGTCTGACGATGTGGCATTCAAAGTGATTGTGTTATCAATGAATGGTAAGTATGCGTAGCCTCAGGCCTCAACAACCGGGAAAGGACAAAAATCGGGCAGGCAGCATGGCTATGTGGGTCGCACCCATTAGGGTGTATAATCACCTATCTAGAGAAATTCCTTTTGTTTCTAAATCTATCGATTCTGCCCATTCGGGAAACGGTGGTTTGAGCCCAACCGTTGGTGATGTACATTCGATACACTCAAGCGAAATGAGTGGTCGGTCATGTGTGGGCCGGGTTGCAAGACGTTCTTGTTGAACCCAGGTGTATTCGCCTCTAGAGATACATCATCGGAAGGTGGTTCCATACCTTGTCATGTTGGAAATCCAATCTCCAATAAGCGCCATGCGGTTTTTGAGTTTACACTATATATGTAGAGCGTGAGATGCAAGCGTTCTGCTATTTGGTTATTTACTTGATGTAGACATTATTATAATATCACTGGATTTTCGTATCAAAGAGTTTTGGGTTATAGTAAGGTAAAAACCGTCCGTGTTTATGTGTGGGCTGGTCTTACTATTATCTTTTCTTTCGAAAAAGAGTTTTGAAAGTTAAACAAGTGGTTGGAGTTTACTCACACCAGTCCCATGACTGACCCAGAGTTTGTTTTTGTTTGTTTTCCCTAAACTCTTGGGTGCCCAAATTTGTACGGGCAGTCAAGCGTTTCAGGCTTTTACAGATACACTTGGAGGAGCTTGAAGCTGGAGGCTTCAACGTTAGTTATTTAGAGTTACTTCCGCTGAATCAAATGTTATGTGTACTCTGATGATGGTATGTATATATGTACCAAACAGATTTGTATTTCGAAGCTTATGTTATAGAATATATTTTATTCGTTCCGCTGTGAGTTGTGATCTTTGTTTTTCTTCTATTCTAATATTTCTTTCTTTCTATTTCTCATCCTCTATCTTCTTTCTAATAATGAGTCGTATTTCTGTGTTATTTGGGTTGGACGTGTGGTATATTTAGTCAACTCAGATAGCTCGGATTTGCGGGCCGTTTCACACGTGGATCAGACGTATACTAAAATCTCTATATACTTGATTGTCCAAATCAATACAAATAAATATTCAAATACGAATAATTGAATTTAATTTTCAAAACAAAAATTGTTCTCATTTTTTTTTAAAATATACTCTTCACACTCGTTCTAGGATACTACTGATCCCATCTCTAACGAGTCATTCTTATTGGATATTACTAATCCAATCTCTGATGAATTCTTTCATTTGGTTCTAATGTGCCTTGTTCTCCGAGCTCTGTAAACCAAAGCTCTGATACCAACTATAACGAAAAGGAATTTCGCTCGATCTGAATCGATCGCTAAACCGACCAAGACCGTTCGAAACCCCTAATTGTTTTGAGAACACGACAAATCAGAACGCAAACAGAAGAACATTTCATTGTATATTACAACAATTCCATCAGAATACAAGAATATACAAAGCATGAATAAATATTACACAGAAAATATTAAAGATTTAAATTACGTTTAAATACATCGCAGCGGAAAATAATACAAAACACAATTAGAAGTAATACACGGATACGGAGCTTTCCGAGTATCGTTCCAGCTGTAAATCAGGATCCTATGAATATAAATCTGCAAAACCAAAACTACTAGCTGCCCATGTCAAAATAAGGGCACCCGGAGTTTAGGTTAAAACAATAAACTCCAGGTCAATCACGGGACTGGTGTGAGAACTAAAAAAGTTATTAATCTTTATTTTAAAGTTAGGTAAATCAAGGGACCACGCCGTATAACACGGAACGGGTTTCCTCCCAAGAATACCAGTGCACAAAATCACAGCGCAATGCTAAATAAAAAACAATGAAGCTATTATAAGACCAGGTCCCATCACACAATGCAACACAAGCCGGAGGATAGGGTTTTACATTATAATAGCCAAAGAATGCTTGATACGCTAAATTTCATCTTTTATTATTACTATAAGTGTATAGTGTCAAAACAATTTCAATCATAAGTATCAATCATAGACGGCATAAGTGCCTCATCCCACTACGTCGCCATACTAGGCTCTATAATCAAAACCACAAAGTCATGTATTGGGAGCTAGATTTCCATTTGTGAACCGAGGCAAGGGATCGTCCTCACCGAATTCGAGACGCTCTTGCTCGCCCCTCAGGCAAGTACTCAGTCAAGCCTTTGGATCGTCAGGGCCGGTCCACCGATGTGGATTAAAATGCCTGAACACTACGTTTCCCCACACTATGGGGTGTCAATGAGTCCAATGACTCCATCGGCTCCACACAGTCACCGATATATCCGAGGCGCCTCGCAACAGCAACAACCACATAAGTCAAACTCGTCAGGGCGTGTAAAACCACTGACGCCACTTCTAGCTAGAAGGAAACACATGCCCTCCCTAAAGTCCTCTCCCGTTTCTGGTTCACAACCGGGGTGTGAGGCTCGCGAATCAACGCTACACAAAGCTGTGCCACACAGGCTGTGCTTTGATCATCAACCACAAGACTTTGCTTTTCAACAAAAGCCTTGATCAATTGCCACTTTGGCATGCCACACAGGCAATTCACTCCATGCGATTGATATCCATCAATATATAACCCCTAAGCTCATACATCTCAGAGAAAGGCGTTAAGAAAGAGAATAAATTCTCCACCGCCAAACAGATATATATTTAATAGAAATCAATCACATATAATAAAATCCAATGTCAGACACACAGTCCATTTACAAGTTTGTTTTGGGTCCGAACGAAACCGGAGGCACCTTGTACCTCGCATATCCATCGATCTCCAAGTACGTCTGGACGATCACCAACTGATTCCCTCCTCTTGGGTGTACATCCCAATCAAGATCATCAGTAATCACCCAAACGATGTGAAGACCTCCCGTTTTCAACTACCGTCTTCATCCTTGACACCACGTCGAATCAGATATTCAGAATGGGGTAAACCCGGTCTTTCTGAATAACTCGCGTATATATTAAACAAGTGTTACACAAACACAACATACACCTCATTCCAATTCAGAATATTCCTTTATTCAAATATTCTCATACTTTGGGAAAGGTTCCCATTAATTTTATCAAAGATAAATTCTTTAAATTTACTCTTTAATCTTCCTTTGAATATCAATTCAAACTAGTCGGGATCAGCGAACCTTACCGAAGTAATCATTTGTTTTAATTTACCAATCCCAACCCATTCATCCCATGAAGTAAAACCGGTCATACTTCATATCTAACACCACGGTGTTATCGGTAAATTCAATTACCATTTCACGTTCAGATCTAATTAAAGATTTAACTATCGCCTGGAGCAAAACCGGTGATACTCCATTCTCGATCACTTCAATCTAATTAAAGATTCATTAAAACTCCACTTAGTTTTAATCTTCAAAAAAATCAATATCCTGTCTTTAACTGGGTTAAAGAACCAATGTCATCTAAAACACGGTTCATGAAATACTCAAAATCACATTCCATTAATTATCGGGTTAAGAACAAGTGTTATTCAAAACACCGTTCACGATAAACCCAAAAATCAATTCCAATTAAATACCATTTAATTGGTACACTTCATTAAATCTAAATAAAAAGATTTAATCTTTTTCCCAACTGGGTTTAAGAACAGTGTTAATGAAGACACCATTCACGACAAACACAAATCACATTTGATATTAAATACAAGGCTCTGAATAGAAAATATATCGACTTATATTCCATATCAAATTCTATGACCAACAAATATCGTATTGGAAATAACGATATAAATATATCTTTCAAATTCCCATAACAATATCTGTATCTTCACGAAATCCATCATCGAAATATTCCAAAGACAATTTCAATTCAAATCCATTCCAATTCAATTATTGGAAATTCTGGTTACTTTTAAAACCATTTCAAATCCAATTTATTTATTTCCAAAATAAATGGATTTTAATTCTAGTTCAAAACCAGTTCATTTTAATAAAATCTATTTTTATCTTTTCAGATTTGGAATTTTTCATCCTAATTCTTTACAAATCATTTCTTATGATTTTACACAAATTATTACTATTTTTGGTAATTTTACCAAGGCCCGTAGAGTCGATTTCCATCAACAGCCATCGAACCGCACTTACAGCGACCTTTTCCAAATTTGATTTGGACATAATTCCAAATTCAGTCATTAGATTTCAAATCTCTAATATTTGTTAGAAAGCTCTTTTCGATACGAACGCAACGTTTCTGGTTTTAGGAGAATCCGACGGTCGGATCTCCCGTAACGTCCATTCGAAGTCAATGGTCGAAATTCGCGAACTACCGCGGCGCGGCGCGTTCAATTCAGGCCATTATATATATATATATATATATATATATATATATATATATATATATATATAATATATACTATATACTTTGTCGATTTCCTTTTAAAACATCTTTTACAAATCGTTTTAAATTCGTTTTCAAAAAGATTTCAACTTCATATGCAATTTCGAATCAAAATTGAATATTTCACATCATCGATATATAAATGATAATATTTTCAAAACGTTATATTTTGAAATCACTTCATTTTCTATAATCATTATAAAAACGAATATAATCGATATAGATATCGTTCGCGTCAAAATGGCGCATACCTAACCAACACGGCTTTATATATTTCAATAACTTTGTTATTCTATTCAACAAATGAACATTTTCTTCAACACATGAACTTATATTTCTATTCAACAAATATTTATTTCTATTCAACACATGAATTTATATTTCTATTCAACACATGAATTTATATTTCTATTCAACACATGAATTTATATTTCTATTCAACACATGAATTTATATTTCTATTTTACAAATTGGAATGTGGCCCAATCAATTACCATATAACGTTTATTATGTGGATTCCCTACAACACATGTATATAACAACAACGATAAATCATCAACCATCATCCAGAGTGCACCACACAACTGCATAAGCATTAAATATAAATAATTAACACTTACACAGTTTGTCAACCCATCGATTGACATACAACTAAACAATCGAGATTAGTGTGTGTCAAATATCATCCCAGTACCCGTGTGGGGTTTCAAATCAACAAACACAGATTTTATTTGTGCAGTTGGGCGATGTGTAAAATTTATCGTCCTAATCAATATCAGTCAAATTAGTGTATATAAACAAATCGTTCGATTTGTTTATTACTATTTATTTTATATACTCGCTAAAAATCATATTTTTAACTATAAAATATTTTATTTCATTCCACATCACACAATCAAATTTCACAACACAACAATCAAATAAACAAGTCATCCATTGTCCGTGGACGACGGGTGTCGGGTGCTGCTAAGCACCATCTGCATCCTAGTATATATTTCAACTAGAAAATAAATTAAAAGCGAGGAGTTCTCACTGACTACCTAAACCAATTCCCCGCGACTCTTCATATGTAGAACATTTTCGCCGTGCTTCCAACGAGATCTGTTACACGCGGTTCACATTAAAATCACATTTTTAATTCGCTTCACATATAAAATCCCATTTTTATCGAAGTAAAGATCATATTTTTACTTCACTAGTATATATATAAAAACCAATGTTTCAATATATAACTAAAAATTATATTTTTACTCAACTAAGAAAAATCATAGATTTTTACAACGCTTCTTTCTATATAAAAATTATATTTTTATATTTCTACTTTTTATATAAAGATCGAATTTTTATTTCGCTTTATCTATAATAAAAATCGAATCTTTATTTTATTGGATATACATGATAAAATTTATGTTTTTCTCTAACCAAAAACAATATTTTCCTGTCGCTCTTCAAATTATGAAAATCATTTTTTTTTATCATTCCTATAATATAAAAACATATTTTAAACAAAAAAAGATTATATTTTTAAATAAACAAAACTTCACATACATAAAGATTTCATCTTTATGTTAATAAAAATCCAATTTTTTATTTAAAAATCACTTCTTTATCTAAGTAAAAATCACAAATTTATCTACAATAAAAATCCGATCCTTACACACAATAAAAATCGTATTTTTAATTCTAGAATTATTTCAAAAAAAACCCAATCCTTTTCCATTTATATAAAAATCAAAACTTTTATTCATTTTATATATAAAAAAAGAAAAGAAAATTAAACAAACAAACCAAAATAGATCAATTAAACAATTACAGTTGAAAAAGGGAGAGAGGGGGTTGTTTGCGTCACCGGAGGGGGGAAGAGGCTGCTGGTCGGAGTTAGGCGGAAGGGGTGGTGGCGCTGCTGGCGGTGGGGCCCGGGGTGCTAATGGCGGAGGTCGATTTAGGGTTTGGGGCGTGATTTTCTATAGAAAGAGGAGGAAAAGGAAGGAGAGAGGGGAGGGGGATGAGGCGGAGGCCGTCGGAGTTGGAGGGGGTGCAGGGGAGATGGCGCGGCAGCGAAGGTGAGAGGGAGGAGGGGCGCGGTCGTAGGCTGAAAGGGGAATCGGGGTTTGTTTCTTTGAACGAGAAAATAAAATGAAAAGGGAGGGGGTAAAGGTAAGGAAGGAGTATATAATTATATGTATTTTTTTTTCAAAAAGTACCTTTTTATTTTGAACTCGAAATCAAACCCACCGACTGTCGTCCCTAGCTAATTATCCCCATTCAGAACACAATGGGATATGTATCGTAAGCTGATTCGATCATTTCAATCAGTTTCCGTCAAAAACAAAATATAACTCTATATATTGATTTTGAATGCACATTTCAAATTACGGGGGCCACATACGTACTCTAAAAATACCCGAAAAATATTTTCTAGCTTCGTATTGACCATACGGTCCTAACTAAACTAGTTTCATCGAATTCTGAGACAGTTTGAAAAATGGCCATTTTCTAGTCGATTTAAATCAACTAAAACTGGTCAAACGCGTTTTCCTTTGCCACTCTAACATATTGATTCAGAAAATTACGAATTTTGAAACCTAGCAATAACTTGACATCACGGATCCAACAAAAGTGGTTTCGTCGAAAACCAAGGTCGTTTGCAAAAATTCTATTTTTAAGGGCTAGAATTCCATAGCGACTATTCTAAATTTTCAACTGGACATAACTTTTTATTCCCACTATGAAATTTCAATTTCTCTGATTTGTTGGAAAATATTCACAACTAAATTCTAATATTTTTGGTTTCGCTAAAATCCGGTTTATTTTGAATCCTGTACATTCATTTGAAATTTGAAATCGAATTTTCGAACTACCGCGCCATTTTCAATTCCTTTTATTATTTAAAATAAATATTTATATTCTAACGACAATCAATATAAATATATACGTTCTAATTCTATTCAAAATAAATTTCTCATCGTTATTATTTAAAATAATTCATTTTAAATATTCAAAATTCACTAAAATCGCCAAAATAATTTTTTTTAAATTGGCTCAGATTTCCGGGTTATTACATATATCATGAACTTAAACAGGATTACAATTTCGATATACAACAAGGATAGATATGATTGGACCAATTCCATAGTCAATAATGATTCCCAAAGGCATATACAAGCACAGATTCAAATGAAAGGATTACTTACATCAGGCATAAATCTAATGGATTATATTTGAATAACATCGCATGCATAAATATAATAGATTAGATTTGATAAATCTAAAAGGATTATCTCATAATCAAGTATAGCTTAGATCCAGATTATTACATGCCAAGAATTTCAATGAAGAATTCACATCTGAAAGTAACTTGAACTTACAAAAAGAGAATGATATTTGTATTTCTGGAATCTGTTTTCTGAAACTGAAAAGTGATGCCTTGACGTGGATTATCAGTTCTATAATTTAGATTTGATTCTTAGAAAATAGTTGTTGAACTCGTTGACTTAGCCTTTGAATCTCTACTTGAATTCTAAACTTGATTTCTTGAAGAACTAGAGACAGCATAAGGACGTCTTTAATTTATTTTGATATGAATTAGGGTAGAGTATAGGCTTAATGAATTGTGTGGGTAAAACTGTAGCCTTATGGGTGTTTATATAGCATAGGGATCAACGAATCTGTTCAGAACGGGCGTCCAAATGCAGAAAAACGAACCAGGCCTCGGATCTGGAAATAAGGGGGAGGTCGACCCCCTGGTCGACCTATGTGACCCAGGTCAACCCCCTGGTCGACCTGGGTCTTAGGCGGGAAATTTCCCGCCCAGCCCGGGTGTGTGATTTGAATTTTAAATTTAAATCTGAGATGTTTTATTTTATTTAAATTCATGAAACTTCTGAGGGACATAACTTCCTCATACGAAGTCCGATTTACGAAAACTTGGACTCTATTCCAAGCAGAATTTCGAGATGAACGCAGTGGCGTAACCCGTTTCCCTTAATTCTTCTTTTAAAAATTATGTTTACTTTAATTTGTTACTTTTAATATTCTCAGAAAATACAGGGTGTTATGGTTTATTTAAAAAATTCCAACTCCATTATTTAATATTTATATATAAATTAAACTGTTTTTCTAAATCTAACTTAAACAAGTCCAATTTTTCTAAATCATCGGTTATTCCCTTCAACGTTTAACTCAGTTATAATCTCAATTACAATTTAAATTTTATGTTAACTTCCAATTTCTTTTGGGAACAAGATGTATTATTGTAATTCGATGAAATCGAATTCCAATAGTACATCCTTTGGATTTATTTCCATCCAGTTTATATCTCAAATTCTAAAATAAAATCTATCGTTCTCTTCTCGAAATGATTTATGATTTCCCTTTTAAATTCGTACTTGAATTTAAGCTTTTCAATTATCTAATGACAATTTCCTTGCTAAATTTATAAACATTATTTATGAATTTAACTTCCTTGTTTATATATTAAAAACAAGCTCCATTTTAAAATCTATTTAAAACCCAAATCCTATTTGGAATATTTTATTTATTATAACTTATATATAATATATAATCTATTTTCATATTTCATTTCAGTTTCAATCTAATACAATTTAAATACATTTGCTAGAAATATTTTATTTGCAATAAATCCAACATAGTCGAATTCATATCCTAAATCCATATGGATTTATTCAATTTAATTTCCATTCCGACCATCGAAATAAATTTCATCGCTTACTATTTAAAACAAATTTTCAATTCTCTCTTTAAATTCACATTTGAATTTAAATATTCATATTATCCAATGATAATCTATTTCCCTTCATGTATAAACATCGCTTATAAGTTCATTTCATTTCCACACATTATCCAATTAAAATTATTCCATTTAATTTATAAACACCGTTTATAAATTTATTACTTGTTTTTATTTTCTTGTCCATTCAAAATTCATAATCTGTTTTAGAAAAATAAAATTTTCATTTTAAAATCTCAAAACCCTTTTTTATGATATTTTTAAAATCAACATTAGAGCCAATGATATTCAACCAATCAAAAACACACAATTATCAACCATAGATTTTTTTAAACACATCAAATATGATAATATATATGAAAACAAACAAACAATAATAATATTTTTGAGGAATCTAGTTGGATCCCTCCAACATGTTTCCCTACATCCACAGACGTTAGCCAACATAAAAAAATACCCATCCTGCTTCAAGGCAGAATATCGCGGTATAGAAGGTCATCCACTATCATACTGTGGGGCGCATAGTGTCATCCGCTAATGATACTGCGGGCATCCTCTAATGGTACTCCGGGAAATATCCAACCACCAATATATATATATATATATATATATATATATATATATATATATAGCCACAAAAACGAAGCTTAAATAACTAATATATTTAAAATAGCCACAATAATATTTAAACGCAACCAAACAACCAATAGATATTTTTAACGATAAAAATAAATTTTAATATATAACCTGAGTGAGATTTACTCACCTGAATTTTTCCATTGCCGAATATCCAGTTTAATTCTGTATTGTTGCTACGGATTTATCAAGCACCTACCTTAATTTGATTTTTATAAATCGATTTAGCTTATATTAATTTACATTAACTACTAATATAATTAAATCATTTATTCTACGTATATTAAAATTTAGTAAAAGCTTATACCGTAATGCTACTGCAAATACTTGACCAATTCATGAAGCAAAACCCCGACCAGTCCCAGTGAACTGCTCTCAGACCATATCGGCACTTCACCGAATATCTCCTAGTCAACACTACTACCCCTCTCATTGCTTACACCACTGATTTTGCTGCTGCAACATCTGAATGGCCCAATATTACTGCTTACTTTGGTTCAACTCTTCACACCACAATCCTATACTTCCCAAATCAATACCTAGTGAAAGCATCGAGTTCCACTCCACCATACCCAACAATAAAAGACAGATCTATTTCCTTTTCACTCGTCAAATTGCACATAGACTCACCATTCACTACTGTTATTCTTCTTCTTTACTTTCACAGAAATTGAAACTCGTTCTTGTGAACATGAATGCGACTTCACCCTTAGCAGATCGTGTAACGATCCAGAATTTTTAACCAATTTAAAATTGGAATTTTTATTACTTAGTTTGAATTTAAATTTGAATTTTACATAAATATATATGGTTAAAAACTTTGATAAGTTAAATGATAGATTTTATTTGAATTATAAATGAGAATGATTATTAATGAATCTAGATTTGTTGATACTATTTGTCGTTCGATCAGATTTGTCAAACCATAACATGAATTAATATCATTAGAATTAAGTGTTGCCCTTAGTTTTCATAGCATTTAAGGGAAAATGCTACCAAAAGTTCACCTTCTCTTCTTAAGACTAGTGTATGGACACTTGTAATTTTGCATGTTAACTTTCATGCATGGTTTCCTCTTGTCTCCTTATGTGTCTTTACCTCCTTACTCCTCCTTTCCTATATAAGAAGCTCTTTACTTCATTTTTTATCATCCATTTTAATTTTTCCTACCTTCCTTCTTCTTAAGCATATGGCTATGGTTTCCATGGCATAAGTCTTCCTCTTTTCCACCACCACCTTGCCAAAGTTCGTCTTCATCCTCCTGCTCTTCTTATAATATAACGAGAGAGTTTAGTGTACATTATATTATATTATATTATATTATATATTGGTGAAGAAGACGTTGCACCGAAATACTGTCTGACAGTTCGCTCAGCTAGGCTCGCCTACCATGAAGATTTGGAAAGCTGTTAGGTGAGAACTCTTTAACCATGGTTTATATATTTAATTAGTAGTTAGAATAATTTAAATATAGTGATGAATTACTAGTGGTTAATGATGATTGATGTTTGTTGTGATGGATGATGGATGCGTAGTTTAGAACACACGCGTAATTAAGCGTTAGTGTTATAACATTTGTGCACACTTATGATTTATTTAATTATGTTGATGATGGTTGATATAGATATTTGTAATGGTTGTTGATGCTGTTTTGCACATACTATGATGCAACAAGTATGGTATCACATTGGTGATCGACAAATCGCCTTCATAATTAGAAACAATATCATTATAGAAATTGAAGGTTAATAATTGGGAAAGACCATATGTATGAATTCATATATATTGATAAAGTTCTTTAAACGAATAAATAAATAAATACCGGAATGTTCTAGGATGACAGAGAGGATAGTGTCTAGGCTTGGGTTTGGAAAATATAGTTTCCTGCTCTCCCTGGCTATCCCTAACTGATTCGACGAATGAGATGGTTAATTTGAAATTATTTGAATTTAGAAATGAATTGGAATTTGATTTATTAAGTAAAAAATAAATTTTGAATTTTGAACCCAAAATAAATTTGGAAAGTCAATGTAAATTACTTTAAAAGGTTTTAAATGATTTACATGAGTATATAATGGTTTTCTAAGGTATTTTGAAGTACTGAAGAATAATTTTTATTTCGGTCGAAATAGAGCTTGTCGCACAATGATAATTTGCATAATTTAGTTACAAACTTTAAACGCTTATAACATTTGCAATCTAAATCAAATTTCCAAGAAATGAAAAACAATTGATTTATATTAAGAGCTTTTAAATGAGTGAAAGCGGATTTTAATTTCAGGTTATATTTTTCAAGTTATGTTTAAAACCGTTTTGGAAAAGGTCGCTGTAAGAGCAGTTATCAACCATAACTATAAACAGTTATTTTAAATGTTTTAAAAATATGGAAAAAATGGTAAAATCATTATAAATTACGTAAAAGTGTTTTGAATCATAAAGTTTAAATTTTTGCTAAGATAAATGATATTTTGATCAAAGTAGTTAAGATAGCTGTTTTGTGACACTTTTGTAACGCTTTTGAAACACTATGGTAACTCTTTCTTTGAAAATAATCTATTTTAAAGTGGTAAAACGCGAGCTGTTTAACAAACTATAAGTAATCATTTGTAAATGATTGGTGGAATGTTTTCAAATATTTAAAAGTATTGAAAATGTTTTATATGGAAATTAAATTCATTTACTTGATACTAAAAGGGGTTTTCAATTTTAAATAATCGGATATGGTTGGAGATAAATCTTCGGATGTTTGATATTAATCTGGTAGAGGTTGACTCTTACTATTTGAGGAATTTAAAAGGTAGTTTACCATTATTCCATATATAGTGTGAGTTGGAAACATAGATTAATATTAAGTATAAGTGGATGATATTTCTATCCAGTTCTAATGTCAAAGAGTTGGACAAATCTTTAAATTAAGATATGGGTTTCCCATTTTGATTGGGATAATTTGGATAGAAATAATCTTCGGATATTTGATATGAAATTCTTTGGTGTAAATGTATACTATTTGAGGAATTTGGAAGATATTATTATTATATCGTTATTCCACTTATAGTATTCGTTGATTATGAGAATTGAAATTGAATATAAGTAGATACAATTTCTGTGTAACTTATGTTCAATATCGATTGATTTGTGTTTTGTCGTGAATCATATCTTCAATAATATCATTCTTGAAACCCAATGAGATTGAGTTATGGAAATTCATATCGTAATTTGGGGATTACCCAAATCTTTGATTTGAAAAAATTAAAAATAAGGAATTGGGAAGGAAGAATAATATTTTAGTTAAGATTATAGAATTGAATGTTCAGAAACCAATTTAATTGGAAACTTGAGTTGAAATGTAGGGTAAGGGTTTTCAAAGGAAATTGGATTTTTTATAACGAGTTATCAAATGGAAAATTAATCAAGGCTTTGAGGCTAAATTATCTTTGATTTAAGGGATGTGTTTTAAAAGAGAAAGATTAAATATGGGTTTTGTTATAATTTGAGAATGGATTTAAAGAAGTTTAACTTAACAAAATCCAAGATGGACGGAGATTTGGTTGAAAGCCTGTGTGCTCCGTAATTGTATTTTTTTTTTAAATTGCGATTATTATTTGGAAAGTCCAGGATCGAATATATATTCGAAAACCATTCCAAGTAATAATACGATGTTATGGAACAATTCAAGACTTGGAAAACGACAAATGAAGACCGGGATTCTTTGAATTGTTTAGATTGATTACTGATGTCTCGGTTAGGCTGATCCCCCGATACGAGGTTATAAATGGCATGAGGTTTGAATATATTTGGAGATTTTCGGATTGGTGTTTCGTTCAGACCCAGAACGTACATATACGGATTGTGTGTCTGGCATTGTAATTGACTGCATAACTGATCTCTGTTAAATATATATCTTCTTGGTGGCGGGGAATTTATTCTCTTGCTTAACACCCTTCTCTAAGATGTATGAGCTTAGAGGTTATATACTGATGGAAATCAGTGATGCATTGTGAATGGACAATGTGGTATACTTAGGCGTACTCCAAGTTACCCAGTTAAGGGGTAACCCGGCCTTGTGTTGGCATGAGGGGCATTAGTTGATCCTCGGACATCCCTTTAGAGGTGTTCAAAATTAGGTTTGGAAGGAAGTTCCTTTGCCTGGTCATTGTTGGAAACCCAATCTCCGCCACGAGCCCGTACGAATTTAGTTTTATACTATACGTCAGTATAGCATATGGTACCTATGCTGGCTAAGATTGATACATTTACTTTCAAAATTGTCTTCACATTATATTATAGTATTGAAAGAGGATTTTCATGTATCAAGCATTTTTGACTATCATAAGGAGAAACCTCGCCCATGTATACGTTTGGATTGTGTGTGCACCGAGAGACTTATGGTAGTTTCATTTTTCAAAAGTCATAGTGAATTTCTATGCACGGGAATTCATATGGAGTAGACCCATTCCGCATTAGCGGCGTGGTCCGTTGAATTACCCAACGTTAAAATGAATCATAAATAACAATTGTTTTGAGCTCTCCCACCAGTCCCACGACTGACCTGAAGTTTATTGTTCCCATACCTAAACTCTGGGTGCCTATAATTTTTCACGGGAAGCCGTAGCTTAGTTTGCAGGTTTAGCTTCCAGAGTTGGATTCAGGGTTAAAGCCAGAGTTATATTTTGGATTTTATCAGTCCACTGAAGAGTTTACTTCCACCGAGCTTATATTGTACTCTGATGTTATATTATGGCCATGAAATAAAATGTTCTGTTATTTTTTGTGCAAATGTGTCAATACCCATAACCATCCGTCTTTATGAACGGTCTAAGTTGGTTTAATTACCGGCGAGAACCGGGCAAAAAGCCGGGTCATTACAGATGGAGATACCCCTATGATTGATCCCACATCCACTTACGTACCCAATTCGAATATCTGAAACACGTCAATCTTCTCACTAGAATGTATTGCTATAATGCTTAAGCCCTAAATCGAACAAAAGTTCGACCCCAATTCCATCGTTCGAACTGTAGTGCTTTCGACGTTTGCTATTATCGTGATTGGAGATCACGATTATCATTTTCAATTCCATTTTCTCGATTTGAATTTGAATCTGCTTAGCAATTTATAACGGACTGAGATGGTTTTGAATTCACAGTATAACTCATGCGAGTTTATGGAACCAAAAATTTGACTGATTTGTGGAAATTCGAGTTTCATGGATTAAAGAGGGTAGCCGAGTTTTGATTTTACAGAAGGAAAAAAAAAAGACCATTTTTATCGTTCGTGAAGCTCGGATTTTTCTTCCAGAGATTAAGGGGAGGTCGCGTTTATATAAATTGAAGAATACTTTGGCATTAAGCAATTTGCACTACGCAAGGTACACCATTATTAAATACGATTTGATTTTTGATTTAATTTGGTTTGATTTCAAATTAATGCGATTTGATTTTGATCTTATCCACTAAAATATCTTAGGGTTCACACACAAACCACTTATTTTAACGTAACAACTATCGTTTCAACATTGTAACACTATTCTAAACTGAATATATTTCGATATTTAATTTGGATATAAATATACATAACCATGTTAAATCGATAAAATATAATTTAAATTCAAAAACTAATCAATTTCTCGATTATAATTTATTCTTATTATCGGTTATATTCGCTTAGAATTTATATTTATTATTAGAATTGTTTTGACTCGGTTTAAATCTCAAATTGAATTATTTTCCGTATAACGATAATTTAATATATTCGATATTAAATCAAAATCGATTACTAAATTGATTAATTAATAGAAAAATCCAATTATATTATCAACTCGATATTTAAAATCGTATTAAATTTTTAAAATAAATTGTTCGAAAAATCTGGGTCGTTCATTCTTCCCTCCTTAAAAGAATTTCATCCCCGAAATTACTATGGTAGGAAAAATGTCAAAAACCCATTAACTTTTTCTCAAATTTCATATTATACATATATATGATTACAATCATTTAACTTGAATGATTTACAACACATATATTCACATTTACTTTATGAGCACTCAAATATATTCCAATTGATTTTAATCAATTCATTCACTTCGATCTATTTAACTTGTTTAAGTTAAATTTAAATTCTAGAATTCTAACTCCCGGGTTTTCATTTCAAATCCTTTTGAAATTGTAACAACCCAGATTTTCAAAACCAATTCAAAAAATTTATTTTTGCAATTTTTATTGATTTTGTATATTAAAAATGATTTATTTTGAATAATAATGACTAAAAATTTATCAAAATCGAAGTTAGAACGAATAAATTTATTTTAATTATAAAACGAGCCTAAAATGGCGCGGTAGTTTGAAAATTCAATTTCAAATTTCAAATGAATGTACAGGATTCGAAATAAATCGTATTTCAGTAAAACCAGAAATATTTGAATCTGTTTAATAATATCTTTCTAACGAATGTGAAAAATCCAGATTTCATAACGGGAATAAAAAGCTATGTCCAGTTTAAAATTTAAAATAGTCGCTATGGAATTTATATGTATATTATATAATATATATATAGCCCTTAAAAATAGCCATTTTTCAAACGACCTCTGTCTTCGATGAAACCACTTTGATTGGATCCAGAATGTGAAATTATTGCTAGATTCCAATTTTCATAATTCTTGTAATCAATACGTGAGAGTGGTTATTTAGACGCGTTTGGTAATTTCTGTTTGAAATTAATCAACTGGAAAATGACCTTTTTCAAATGGTCTCCAAATTTGACGAAATTAGTTTTGTTAGGGTCGTATTGTGTGATGAAAAGGGATTTCGCTCGGTCCGTACCAGTCGCTAAACCGACTCAGACCGTTCGAAAACCCCTGATCGTTTTGAGAACACGACAAAATAGAACGCAGACGGAAGAGCATTTCATTGTATATTACAACAATGCATCAGATTACAAGAATATACAGAGTATAAATGAATAAATATTACATAGAAATATCAGAGATTTAAATTACATTTAAATACATAGCAGCGGAAAATAATACAATACACAACTAGAAGAGATATACGGATACAAAGGTTTCCGGATATCGTTCCAGCTGTAAACCAGGATCCTTTGAATATAAATCTGCAAAGCCAAAACTACTAGCTGCCCGTGTCAAAATAAGGGCACCCAGAGTTTAGGTTAAACAATAAACTCCAGGTCAGTCATGTGACTGGTGTGAGGACTAAAACAGTTAATCTTTATTTTTAAAGTTTGGTAAATCAAGGGACCACGCCGTATAACACGGAACGGGTTTCCTCCCAAGAATACCAGTGCATAAAACAAACAGCGCAATGCTAAATAAAGAAAAATGAAGCTGTTATAAGACCCAGGTCCTATCACACAATGCAACGCAAGCCGGGGGATAGGGTTTTCCCTTATAACATCCAAAGAATGCTTGATACGTTTAAAACAAATCATTTGATACTATTATCAGTGCATAGTGTATAAAACAACTTCAAATCATAAGTATCAATCATAGGCGGCATGGGTACCATATATCATGTCGCCATGCTAGTTTTACAATTAAAACCGCAAATGTCACGTATTTGGAAATTGGATTTCCATCTATGAACCGAGGCCAGGGATCGTCCTCTACCGATTCGAGACGCTCTAGCCCGTGTCTTAGGAACAGCCGCAACTGCCCCTTGGATCGTCAGGGCCGGTCCACCGATGTGGATTATTATGCCTGAACAATACGTCTCCCCGCCCTTTGGGGCGTCAATGAGCCAAAAAAATGACTCCATCGGACCCGGATCGTCCGATCAAACCGAGGCGCCTCGCAACAGCAACAACCACACAGGTGAAAAGTATATAAATGTCAGGGCTGGTAGGTCACTGACACCACCCTAGCTAGAAAGAAACGCATGCTCTCCCTGATGTCCTCTCCCGTTTTTGGTTCATAACCGGGGTGCGAGGCTCGCGAATTCACGTTACACAACGCTGTGCCACACAGGCTGTGCTTTGATCATCACCACAAGACTTTGCTTTTCAACAGAAGCCTCGATCAATTGCCACTTAGGCATGCCACACAGGCAATTCACTCCATGCGTTTGATATCCATCAATATATAACCCCTGAGCTCGTACGTCTCAGAGAAGGGCGTTAAGCAAGAGAATAAATTCTCCGTCGCCAAACAGATATATATTTAATAGAAATCGATCACACAGACTAAAATCCAATGTCAGACACACAGTCCATTTACAAGTCCGTTCTGGGTCTGAACGAAACCGGAGGCACCTAGTACCCCGCATATCCATCGATCTCCAAGTACATCTGGACGATCACCAACTGTTTCCATCTTCTTGGGTGTACAGCCCAATCAAGATCATCAGTAATCACCCAAACGACGTGAAGACCTCCGGTCTTCGACCATCGTCTTCATCTTCGACTTATCGTCGTATCAGTTATTCAGAATGGGATAAACCCGGTCTTTCCGAATAACTCGCGTATATTTTAAATAAGTGTTACACAAACACAACATACGCCTCATTCCAATTCATCAGTCACTAACCGTAAATTAATCAAGAGAATAATTCCCCAAATATTAACCCCGAAGGCCGAAACCAACATCAGATCAATATCCAGGAAATCATCCTGCTTAGCTAACCGACAGTTAGTTTCTAAATTTCACATTCCTAGGGAAAGGTTCCCATTAATTTAATCAAAGATAAATCCTTTAAATTTATTCTTTAATCTATTTTTGAATATCAACTCAAACTAGTCGGGATTAACGAACCTTACCGAAGTAATCATTTGTTTTAATTTCCCAATCCCAACCTATTCCTCCCATGAAGTAAAACTGGTAATACTTCATATCTAACACCACGGTGTTATCGGTAAATTCAATTACCATTTCACGTTCAAATCTAATTAAAGATTTAACTATCGCCTGGAGTAAAACTGGTGATACTCCATTCTCGATTATTTCAATCTAATTAAAGATTCATTCAAACTCCACTTAGTTTTAATCTTTAACTGGGTTAAAGAATCAATGTCATTTAAAACACAGTTCACGATAAACCCAAAATCACATTCCATTAATTATCGGGTTAAAGAACGAGTGTTATTTGAAACACTGTCCACGATAAACCCAAAAATCAATATCTATTCAATTCCAATTAAATATTATTTAATTGGTACACTTCATTAAATCTAAATAAAAGATTTAATCTTTTCTCAACTGGGTTCAAGAACAGTGTTAGTGAAGACACCATTCACGACAAACCCAAATCACATTTGATATTCAATACAAGGCTCTGAATAGAAAATATATCGGCTTATATTCAATATCAAATTCTACGATTAACAAATGTCGTATTGGAAATAACGATATAAATATATATCTTTCAAATTTCCATAACAACACCAGTATAATCACGAATTCCAACATCGGAATATTCCGAAGACAATTTCGATTCAAATCCATCCCAATGCAATCATTGGAAATTCTGGTTATTTTCAAAACCATTTCAAATTCAATTTATTTATTTAAAAATAGATAGAATTATAATTCTAGTTCAAAACTAGTTTACTTCGATAAAAATCTATTTTTATCTTTTCAAATATGGAGTTTTTCATCCCAATTCTTCACAAATCATTTCTTATGATTTTACATAAATTATTACTATTTTTAATAATTTTATCAAGGCCCGTACTGTCGATTTCCATCAACGGCCATCGAACTGCACTTACAGCGACCTTTTTCAAATTTGATTTGGACATAACTCCAAATCCAAAAGTTAGATTTCAAATTTCTAATATTCGTTAAAAAGCTCTTTTCGATACGAACCCAACGGTTCCGGTTTTAGGAGAATCCGGCGGTCGGATCTCCCGTAACGTCCGTTTGAAATAAATGGTCGAAATTCACGAACTGCCGCGGCGCGGCGCGTTCTATTCAGGCCATTTATATTATATATATAATATATATTTCGTCGATTTCTATTTAAAACGAATTATATAGATAGTTTTAAATTCGTTTCAAAAACAATTTCAACTTCCATTTCAATCCAAAGCAAAATTGAATTCTTCTTTATAAATTCGTTTTAAAATTCATTTCTATTCAATTCAAATTTCAATTCAATTTGAATTCAATTCAATTCGCTTTCAATTCAATTTGAATTCGTTTTCCGTTCAATTCATTTCGAAATCGTTTTCAATTCAATTCATTTCGAAATGAATAAAATCGATATAAATATCGTTCACGTCAAAATGGCGTCAATCTAATCAACACGGCTTCATATATTTCTATTTTCGAATATTCTATTTCAAATATTTCTTTTTCAAAATAGTTGTTATTATCAAAATATTTCGTTCAACACATGACTAATCTCAACGGGTGAGTACTGTCAACACATGAACCTTTATTTTATAATATTCTTTATTTTCTAAATTGGAATGAGGCCCAATCAATCACCATATAATATTAATTATATGGATTTTCATACATCACACGTATATAATAGCATGGAAAAATAATCAACCATCAACCAAAGTGCACTACACTGTATAAGCATCAAATATAGATATCTAACGCTTAAAACAGCCTGTCAATCAACCGATCGACATATTTAATCAATCAGGATGAGTGAACTTCAAATTTCATCCCAACACCCGTGTGGGGTTTCAAACAATCAAACACAGATTTTAGTTGTGCAGTTGGGCGATGTGTAAAATTTATCGACCCAATCAATGTCCTTCAAATAGGTGTACATAAACAAACCGTCCGGTTTGTAAATGAATATTTTATTTTATTCACTTCCACGTTAAAAATTATATTTTTAACGATAAAATATTTTATTTCAACACATGAATTTCTATTCAGTTCATTCCTCAAATAAAATGATATTTTTATTTTTCTAACATATTTTAGAAAATTTCGGCGGCATAACGGCACGGTACTAGAAACGGGACGAGGCCTAGCCTTATCCCCGGTCTAGTGAAGGCCCACGCCATTCACACATCAATCAAATCAATTTCATATCACCAAACAATTCAATTTCAATCAAATGATCTAACTAATTTTTGCAATCAAACAAACAAGTCCATGGTCTGTGGACGATTGTGTCGGGTGCTACTAAACACCGTCTGCATCCTAGTATATATATATAACTAGAAAAGAAATTTTCAGTGAGAAATTCTCACTTTTTGCTATCCTAACTCCACGGCACTTCTAAGGCAGGAAATCTTCACTGTTCTCGTCTCATATCACTTTCTTCGCCTGTAGCCACTACATATATAAAAATCGAATTTTTACTTCGTTGTTCAATATATAAAAATCGAATTTTTACTATGTTATTCAATATATAAAAATCGAATTTTTACTTTGCTATTCAATATATAAAAATCGAATTTTTACTATGTTATTCAATATATAAAAATCGAATTTTTACTTTGCTATTCAATATATAAAAATCACATTTTTACTTCGATGTTCAATATATAAAAATCAAATTTTTACTTCGATGTTCAATATATAAAAATCACATTTTTACTTCGATGTTCAATATATAAAAATCACATTTTTACTTCGCTAAGTAAATAAAATTCATATTTTTAAAACCAACACCATTTAGATTTTTAAATCAAGCTACTTATTTAAAAACAATCCTTATATATTTAAATTTAGAACAATGTTTTATTATTTAAAATAACTGAATTTAACCTACGTTTTACTATCTTAAAAACTGATTTTAATCTATGCTTTACTATTTTAATAGTTAAACTAAAAATAAAAATCATTAAAACTCACTTTTTTTCGAGCCGAAAGGGGGGGAGACCCACGGCAGTGCTTAGGAGGAGGAGGGTGGGTCTGAAGCGGCGCTGGTGATCGATGCCCTCAGGTGGTGGCAGGGGCGGACGGGAGCTCGATGAAGGGAGGCTGGACTTTGCGGTGTTCGATTTTAGGGGCTCGCGGCAGGGAAGAAGACGGTGGAGGAGCTTCGAGATCGGAGAGGAGAGGGGTGGAGGAGGAGAGAGGAGAGAGGAGGGTTGCGGCTAGGCGTGGTGACCATTGGGGGAGCGGCGGCGTTGATTTCGAGGGGCGACGGGGAAGGGGGTTTCTGAAAAAGAGAGGGAGGGTTACGGGTTTGGGCAAATGGAAAGGGGATGGGGGGGTTTTATAAAAATTTATATTATTATTTATTTATTTTAATTCCTAAATGTTGACTTTTTCATACGACCTCCATACGAGGCCCAACGACTGTCGCCCCTAGCATTATACCCCCATTCTGAACACAATGGGACATGTATCGTAGGCTGATTCGATAGTTACAATCAGTTTCCGTCAAAATCAACATATAACTCTATATATTGAGTTTGAACGCACATTTCAATTTACCGGGGTCACATACTAACTAGAAAAATTCCAGAAAAATATTTTCTAGCTTCGTATTGACGATACGGTCCTAACAAAACTAGTTTCGTCGAATTCTGAGACCGTTTGAAAAATGGCCAATTTCCAGTCGATTAAAATCAACTAAAACTGGTCAAACGCGTTTTCCTTTGCCACGCTCACATATTGATTCGAAAAATTATGAAATTTGAAATCTAGCAATAACTTTACATCACGGATCCAACAAAAGTGGTTTCGTCGAAATCCGAGGTCGTTTGCAAAATGGCTTTTTTTAAGGGCCTGAATTCCACAGCGACTATTAAGAATTTTCAACTGGACATATCTTTTTATCCCCGCTATGAAATTTTGATTTTTCGGATTCGCTGGAAAGATATTATCAAATAGATCCCATTATTTTTGGTTTCACTAAAATCCGGATTGTTTTGCACCCGGTACATTCAATTGAAGTTTGAAATCGAATTATCGAACTACCACGCCATTTTCAATTCCTTTTATAAATATAAATAATTATTTATATTCTAACGATGACGCGTGTATAATATATACGTTCTAATTATATTCAAAATAAATTTTCGTCGATATTATTTAAAATGATCCATTTTAAATAATCAAAATTCGCTAAAATTGCCAAAATAAAAATTTTAAACTGGCCCAGATTTTCCGGGTTGTTACATATTGTCAAAACATAGCAAGATTTATTTTTATATGGTTTTGGAGTCAGTATGCGTCCCCGGTAAATTAAAATGACGTTGAAATCAATTTTGAATGTTATATTAATTTATATTTTAATTCTGATAAAACCCTATCGAAACAACCAAATTGGTTTATGATACATATCCCATTGTGTCCGGAATGGGGGTGTTTACTATAGACCGAAAGTTGTTGGGTTTGATTTGGGTTCGAGAGAAAAACCCTAATTTTAGAATTTAATAATATTATATATTCATATACCTTATTTCATTCTCCCCCATACTCGTTCAAATAGAAATCGCTGGAAGAATTAAAAAAGAAAAAACATTTAAAAAAATGGTCGCAGCCTATCGTCGCTCTCTTGGTGCCACCGTCGCGCCGCCGGCCTCGAGGCCGCCACCAGCCCTGCTTCCTCTCCCCCTCCAACGATGAAGCACGCGAACCCCAGAACACGAAGACCCAACCAAACCTCAACGAGACCACCACCGTGCGAACTTCCAGGCGCGCCACCACACCCGCCTGCGACAAACAGCAGCCGCCGCCCCTACTCCTAACCACCAGCGCCTCCGGCGAACGAAAGAGGTGAGCCCCTCTAATTTTTGCATTGGTTTCCTCTCTTGATTCCTCTTTTGATTGCTCTGATTTTAATTCCAATAGAAAGATTGGATTTTTAATAATTGAAAAATATGATTTTTAATAATAGAAAGATTAGATTTTTAATAATAGAAAAATATGAATTTTAATAATAGAAAGATTATATCTTTAATAATAGAAAAATACGATAGATAAAAATACGATTTTTAGTCATATAAAATTTTGATTTTTAGTTATATAAAGATAAGATTTTTAGTTATATAAAGGACTGATTTTTAAGTTAGTAAAAATGTGATTTTTATGCATATGGTTATAAAAATATGATTTTTATTATATGAATAACATTATAAAAATATGATTTTTATTATATAGATTACATAGTAAAAATATGATTTTTATACAAGTAGTAGCATGATAAAAAAAATATTATTTTTAGTATATGAATGACATTATAAAAATTTGATTTTTATTATATGTATATGAATGGCATTATAAAAATGTGTTTTTTTTATATATATAGCGACATAATAAAAATATGATTTTTATATACGTAATGGCGTTATAAAAATGTGATTTTTAAATATATGAAGCATTATTTAAAAATGTGATTTTATTATAAACTGCGTGAAACATATTGCGCTAGAACTGATTGGAAACAAATCCAAATCCAAACCGTTCAAACAAAGAATGACGGAGTGGAAACCAAAGGTGAGAACTCCTTCTCACTTAATTTATTTTACAGTTAAAAATATTCTAGGATGCAGATGGGGATTAGAAGCCCCAACACTATTTATTGTACAAACCATATTACGTAATTTGAATTATATGGAGTTCAACACTTGAATTCGCATAATCACATAATTGAAAGCGATGTATGGATATTACCGACACACGGATTCCATACTCCGTGAATAACCACTTATAGCACCGTAAATGGCATTTGGGGTAGTTGAGTATTTATTTATTTATTTGGATGTTCTGCGTGATTTGATTAGGATTGTAAAATTGGTTGTGAATTCATTGTAAATTGATTAGAATTGGTTTGTGTATGGTGCGAGCCAGTATTAGGGGAGGGATAAGGCTAGACCTTATCCCGGTTCTAGTATCATACCGTTGTGCTACCGATTTTTTTTAAAAAATGTTAGAAAAATTTAGTTAGTTGAAAATATTATTTTTATCTTATAATGGCGATAAATAAAATAATTATTGGATAGTAAAAAAATAAAAATAAATTTACACATCCATTTACAAGTCAGACGACTTGTTTATATGCTGGCCTATTTTTGTGATATCGATTGGGATGATAATTTTTACACATTGCCCAAGTGCACAAATAATAATTATTATTTGATGGTTGAAAGACCACACGGGTATTGGGATGATATTTGACATACACTATCCTAATTGTTTAGTTGTATGTCAATCGATAGGTTGACAGACCGTTGTAAGCGTTAATTTTTATATATAACGCTTATGCAGTTGTGTGATGCACTCTGGATGATGGTTGATTTGTTTTGATTAATTGTTATTACATGTGTTGTATGAAATCCATATAAATAACATTATATGTTAATCGACTATGTTAGATTCCAATTCAGAAAATAACAAATATTTTAAAATAATGAATATTTTAAAATAATATGTAGTAAAGGATTGAAATGTGAATTTGATGTCCGATTTTGGACGGACACGAAAATATTAAAACATATGAAGCCATGTTGATTAGATATGCACAACTTTGATGCGAACGATATTTATATCGATTTTATTCATTTTTATAATGAATATCGAAAAGGAAATGATTACAAATCAGATATTTTGAATATTATCATTTGAATATTATAACAATAAGGAATATTCAATTTTGATTTAAAATTGAAAATGAAGTTGAAATCGTTTTTAAAACAAATTTAAAACGATTTATAAAATATGATTTAAATGGAAATCGACGAAATATATAATATATATATTATATATATTTAATGGCCTGAATAGACCGCGCCGCGCTTCGACCGTTCGCGAATTTCGACCATTGACTTCGAGTTGACATTACGGGAGAACCGATCGTCGGATTCTCCTAAAACTGGAACCGTTGGATTCGTATCGAAAAGAGCTTTCCAACGAATATAAGAGATTTGAAATCTATTTGTTGGATTTGGAATTATATCCAAGTCAAATTTGGAAAAGGTCATTGTAAGTGCAGTTCGATGACCGTTTATGGAAATCAACTGAAAGGGCCTTAATAAAATTATTAAAAATATTAATAATTTGTGTAAAATCATAATAAATTATTTAGAAAGAATTTGGATGAAAAATTCCATGTTTGTAAAGATAAAAATATATTTTTATCAAAATGAAATAGTTATTAACTAGATTTGACATCCAATAATTTTTAAATAAAATAAATTGGGTTTTGTGAATGGTTTTAATATAACCAGAATTTCCAATATATGAATTGGAGTTGGTTTGAATGGAAATCATCTTTGAAATAATTTGATATTGGATTCCGTGATTATACAGATATTGTTATGGGAATTTAGAAGATATACACACACACACATATACATCGTTATTCCCAAAATGATATTGGTTGGTTTCAGAATTTGATATTGAATATAAGCCGATATAATTTCTATTCAGAGAATTGTATTTGATATCAAATTGGATTTTGGGTTTGTCATGAACGGTGTCTTAAATAACACTGGATTTAAACCCAGTTGATAAAAGAATAAATCTTTTAATTAAGATTTAGTAAAGTTTTCCAATTAATCAATATTTAATTGGAACTGAATAAAAGAAATGGGATTTTGGGTTTGTCGTGAATGGTGTCTTAAATAACACTGTTCTTAAACCCAGTTGAGAAAAGAATAAATATTTTAATTAAGATTTTGTGAAGTTTTCCAACTAATCAATGTTTAACTGGAATTGAATAAAAGAAATGGGATTTTGGTTTGTCATGAATGGTGTCTTAAATAACACTGTTCTTAAACCCAATTGAGGAAAGAATAAATCTTGTAATTGAGATTTAGTGAAGTTTTTCAATTAATTAGTATTTAATTGGAATTGAATAAAAGAATCGGATTTTGGGTTTGTCGTGGATGGTGTCTTAAATAACATTGTTCTTAAACCCCGTGTGAGAAGAATAAATCTTTTAATTAAGATTATTAGAGTTTCCAATTAACTAACATTTAATTGGAATAAAATGGAATACGAATTGGGTTTGTTGTGAACTGCATTTTAACGACATTCGTTCTTTAACGCAATTTACATTGAAATGCGATTTGGAATTTATAAATCTTTTTATTAAGATTTAATGGAAATATTCCAACGTAAAGTTTTCCAATTTAATATATTAAATTGGAATTGAATAGAATTCAATTTGGTAATAATCGAAGTGAGCTTATGTGGAGGAAGACAGTTAATATATATGGAATTTAAAAGTCTTTGTCGATATTCCATAATTAATGGAATGTGATTTTGGGGTTTATCGTGGACTGTGTTCAAATGACATTGGTTCTTTAACCTAGTTAAAGATAGGATTACATGTCTAACATTGTATTTCGAACTGTATTGTTGATCTCTGTTAAATATATATCTGTTTGGTGGCGGAGAATTTATTCTCTTACTTAACACCCTTCTCTGAGACGTACGAGCTCATAGGTTATATCGGCAGAGATCAATGGTACGGTGTAGATTGTCAGTGTGGCATGTTTGTGTTTCTAAAGTTAAATAATCACTAATATAGATTTTTGTGAAGATTAAGACTAAGCGGAGTTTTAATGAATCTTTAATTAGATTGAAGTGAGAATGTGATAATTTAAATTATCAAATTCGGGAAATGATCGAGAATGGAATACAACCAGTTTTACTCCAAGCGATAGTTAAATCTTTAATTAGATTTGAACGTGAAATGATAACTAAATTTACTGATAACACCGTGGTATTAAATATGGAGTATTACCAGTTTTGCTTCATGGGATGAATAGGTTGGGTTTGGGGAATTGAACAAATGATTACTTCGATAAGGTTCACTAATCCCGACTAGTTGATAAACCTTAATTTGGTTTAGAATTGATATTCAAAGGAAGATTAAAGAATAAATTTAAAAGAATTTATCTTTGATAAAATTAATGGGAACCTTTCCCAAATTATAAGAATATTTGAATAAAAGAATATCCTGGATTGGAATGAGGCGTATGTTGTGTTTTTATAACACTTGTTTATTATATATGCGAGTTATTCGGAAAGGCCGGGTTTATACCCATTTTGAATAACTAATTCGACGATAAGTCGACAATGAAGACGGTGGTTGAAGACCGGAGGTCTTCACATCGTTTGGATGATTACCAATGTCGTGATTGGGCTGTACACCCAAGACAAGGTAATAAGTGATGATCGTCTAGACGTACTTGGAGATCGACCGGATATGCGAGGACCTGTCTCATGTATTAGACATATAGGACGAGGAATAAGGTGCCTCCGGTTTTGTTCAGACCCAGAACGAACTATTAAATGGATATGTGTCTGACATTGGATTTTATTCTGTGTTGATTGATCACTATTAAATATATATCTGTTTGGCGGCGGAGAATTTATTCTCTTACTTAATACCCTTCTCTGATACGTACAAGCTCAAAGGTTATACATTAATAGACATCAGTTGCATGGCGTGAATTGCCAGTGTGGCATGCTAAGATGCAAGTGATCAAGGCTTCTGTTGAAAAGCAGAATCTTGTGGTTGATGATCAAAGCATGACTTTAATATAGCATAGCTTTGTGTATAGCGTTAATTTACAAGCCTCATGCCTCAATATAATTCAAAAAGGGATCAGACTGCAGGGAGTGCACAACGTTTCTTTCTAGCTATAGGTGGTGTCATGGCATGGAGCCCAGACATTTATATTTTTATTACTTATGTGGATGATGGATTGCGAGGCGCCTCGGATATATGGTTACTACGGAGCCAATGGATAGGTCGAATAGGACCGGGAAACATGGGTTTAGGAATAATAATCCACTAACGTAAGTGCGGATCAGCCCAGAAGATCCAAGGGTTCACTGCGGGGATCTTGAGGCATTTGCTAGAGTGTCTCGAATTGGTGAGGAGCCATCCCTTGCCTCGAGTCATAGATGGAATCCAATTTCCAATACGTGACATTTTGGTTTTCATTGTAGAACCTAGTATGGCGACATAGTAAGATGGGGTACTATGCCGTCTATGATTGATACATTTATATTTGAAGTTGTTTTATACACTTTACTCTTATAATAGTATCAAAATGATTTGTTTTAAACGTGCCAAGCATGTTTGGCTACTATAAGGGAAAACGCTATCCTCTATCTTGCATTGCATTGTATGATGGGACCTGAGCCTTATAATTAGCTTCATTTTTTTCAAAAAGCATTGCATTGTTTGTTTTATGCACTGGTATTCATGGGAGGAAACCCGTTACGTGTTATACAGCGTGGTCCATTGATTTACTCTGTTTTAAAGTAAAGTTTTAAATAGCTGTTTTATTTCTCACACCAGTCACATGACTTATCTGGAGTTTATAGTTTTAACCTGAACTCTGGGTGCCCCTATTTTCCACACGAGCAGCTAGTAGTTGGGTTTTTGCAGATATTATTTTCACAGGATCCTGGACTTACAGCTGGAGCTGTATTCAGAACGCTCTATATCCGTGTATTCCTTACAGTTGTGTTATGTATTATTTTTCCGCTGCTTTGTAATTTGAATCTCTGATATTTATCAAATGTATATTTTTTATTTATACTCTGTTATATTCTTGTACTCTGATGTAATTGTTGTAATAAGCAATGAAATGTTCTTCTGTTTGTGTTCTGATTTGTCGTGTTCTCAACTCGATCCGGGCTTTCCCGTAAGGGCGAGTTTGGGTCGTTTCAGAAATCACATAAATATATACATACACACACACACACACACACACACATATATATATATATATATATATATATTTCCATTTCAAATTCAAACATTTGAATTTTCAAACCAACTTGTTTTCTTTTAAACAAATTTACACCAAAAACTTTTCTAAGGTAGCAATTCATCACTTAGAAACTCGAAATGAACACTGATGATGTTGCGATCATCATCAGAGTTATTTCCCATCCAACGAAGTGAGTTCAGTGCTTTAACAATTTTAAAATCCATTCAAAAATGGTCTTCATTCAAATTCTTCAAAGTATTGTCATATTACTTTAAATTTATTTAGAAAATCATTTTTTTTTTCAAACACCCAGGATTTTAAATTCTCATTTCTGATCCTGAATCCAAATTTAATTCATCTCATTTGTATATTTCATTAATGTACAAATTATATTCGGTTTTATATAACCATTCTAATTTTTATAATCTCATTTGATTATAATAGCAACCAACACATCCATATATTATAATAATTTCAGAAAATTATTCCTTTTCTATATTAAAATACAATTTTAGGTAAAATTATTTCATTTACCCACTTTAAAAACAATATTGTGTCAAATTTCTCTGTTTAAGTGTTTAAAAATTCATATAGACTTCGTGGCGTCTCACAATTCATAAACCACTCAACAGACTAGCCAACACAATATAAAATTATTTTTTATATCAATTAACAAACACGCTTTCTTATATATATATACACTCGACTCATTCTAGGGTACTACTGAGCCTATCTCTAATGAATAACCACCCACCAAAGCCTAGGTATTCGCTCAACCTAAGCTCTAATACCAACTGTATCGAACTGAATTTTCTGTACTATTTGAGTTGACTACATACAGTCCAACCCAAATTGCATAGAAATATGTAACGACCCCTATTTTTATGGTATATAAATAATTTATTTAATTATTTAAATAATGGTTTGGTTATTTAAAATGACCAGAATTAATTATAGTGAATAATTAATTAAAATAATAATATAATAATATATTTAATTTCTCAAATAATCAGAAATAGTGAATTGACAATATAATGTGAACTGGACAATTCAAAATATATAATTCAGTTTGGAATTGAATTAGAATGACGAATATATTATTTGAATGACAGTTTGAATGTATAATTATAATATAATTAAAATCGAGCTCGAAATGGTGCGGTAGTTCGCTATTTGGTGATTTGAACTTCAACTGAATGTACATGGTTCGTTTTAATTCAGATTTCTGTGAAACAAAATACGTATGGAGCTGGTGAAGTATATTCTTCTAGTGGAAAAGAAAAATCGGGATTTCGTCATGTAGATTTTGATTTATGTCCAAATCAAATTTTAGAAAAGTCGCTGTGGAATTCCTTTATAATTTATATCAATTTATTTATATTATAAAAGGAATTTAATATAAATTGAATATCGAATTAACTGGGAATTTTGAAGTATCGAGTTATAAATCTAGTAGGAGCTGTATGGTATTCCACTATGAATATATACGATAATATTTATTTATAATATTTAATTTAATTATTGTTTAATATATTTATATATTTATAAGGGTTATTTAGAGCCTTAAAAATAGCCAGTTTTGCAAACGAACTCAGAATTCGACGAAACCAATTTTGTTGGATTCATAATGTCAAATTATTGTTAGATTTCAATTTTCGTGATTTTTGAAGTCAGTATGGGGCCGTACGGGATTTTAATGTGAAATACAATTGATAAATTGACCTTTAAAAATACGCTGTGTGAGCAAACGGAGTCGGAATTCGACAAAACCTGTTTCATTGGGACCGAAATGTTGAACTCTAGCTGCATGTCAATTTTCATGATTTTTGAATATCATGTGTGATTACACGGATTTTTATAAGGCAAAAAAAAATATAAAATGATATAAATAAAATATGTAACAAATATCTAAAAATATCTAGATATCTTATCCACCCTATAAATACCTCCTTAACTTATACTTGAACCTAATTTCATTCTTCTGGTTAAAACAAAGTCGACCGTCACTTTCTTTTGTTCTTCAGCAAAAACGTGGAGTTTGAAATTCCACATAAAATCAAAGAAAATCTCATAAATCCTTTTGCATATAGATTTGCAACTCTGAGAGTATCCTCTCCACTTTGATGTGAGTATTGTTGGGTTCTACGCTCATTTTTTGAGTTCGATATTGAAGACAGTAAACTAGGGTTTTCGAAATTATGGGTTTCGGTGCATCGATTTTGAGCTTGAGTTCGTATTCGGATCTGTGAGGGGGTTGAGCTTCTCGTTGAGGAGTTTGGGGGATTCCGGTTCGTATTATGTCGATCGATAAACTGTAGTTGTAACACCCCACCTCCGCTAGGCTCACTCTTTCGGGGGCACTAGCTTCTGGGGGGCGTTAGAACTGGGTAAGCATGCATAATGATATATCAAGGCAGAACAAGAACATAAATATATATGTAAAACAGAGTAAGTGAGAATAAAACAGCGGAATATCTCAAACCATCTCAAAACAAGTCTAGTACATCATAAAGTCAACTGCCAAAAATAAACATGTCTAGTACATCATAAACAGAAATACTGAAATACATAGTGCTATCCCAAAAATAGAGATGATAAGCCATAGCGAGCTCAATGTCCAGATATACATGAGCTATCCAGCAAACAAGCAAGCGATCCAAGCTAAGCACCACTATTCCCTCCCTGAGAACCTGAGGGGGGGGAATGGAAGAAAAGAAGCGAAAGAAAACAGGTCAGTCAAAAAGACTGGTAAGCCCTACTACGATCAGTCTATAAACTAATAAAGTTAACATCATGATGGAAACTGAGATGAACATACTGGCAATAGATAAAGGTGTCATCACATAAGGAAGATTAAGCTTTGCACCACAGTGTACTAGCAAACTAACATAACAGGTATTGATCCCTCAGCCCAAACTTTGGCCCAATAACATGAGGTGACCTTAATACAAGGTCCAGCCCAACGGTCTAGTCGATCGGCTCCCTATAAACCTAACACGTCAAGTGTTGGTGTCCATACGGCCCACATATGGTTGTAGTCCGACTGTGCTGGGTCCACCTTCGGGTGTATCAAGCCCTCGGGTGTCAACCCCAGACACCTAAGCAATAATGCACAATCTAAACCTACTGGTACCCGTGCCTCGAGTTTGTCCAACACCGGACTACGTGCACGTCCGTAGCCCACCTGGACCCGCACCGCTGTACCACTCAGCCGTCGCTTTGGTCGCTTACATCAGTCCAGTAATCGTGCCCCGCCCTAGCCTAGCCTCTAGGGTTGTGAATGATACCAAACTGGGATTACTGCTGGAACAGACCACGTTGCTAGGGTTTTCTAAGAGGGTTAAGTGTGGTTTAACCCCTCACTAATCATGGATTAAATTAGTTAAGTGTAACCAACAGTTCACCACTTAACCCCATTTAATCCCTCGTATCCCCAAAATTGGTTAAGTATTAGTGGGCCATGACTTAACCCTAATCATGAGGCATTAATTTAATTGTACCTTAACCTCTCACATTAGACTTTGTTGCGGTTACTAGTTAAGCCGGGCGGGTCCGGGTAGCTTTACACCACAACTTGGTCTAACCTCGGGTCCAAGGTACACATGACCAACTTCTCACATTGGGTCCTATTGTTTGTAGCAACTAGTTAAGCCGGTCGGTTCCGGGTAGGTTTACGCTACAAACTCAACCCAACCTCGAGTTGGCCACACTTATGTTTTCTAAGTGTCATGTCCACTTTATTTTCAAAACATAATTACAAGTTTAACAAATACTTGGGTAGACCTAACTTAATAGGTAAATTCCCAAGGGGTAGACCTAACTTAATAGGTAAATTCCCAATCTCATATTTTCATGTATTTTAAGTTTTACCCCAAACCCCCCAACGTCATTCTATCGCTTACATATTCGTCATAACGCATAAAGGATAGAAAGAGGGAACTTGGCACAACATACGTGATAAATCTTACATATCATAATAAACATGCATAACGTGTTGGACTTGCATAACTTAGCATAGTGAACTTGCATAAACATGCATAACTTGTTAAACTTGCAAATCATGGCATAGTGAACTTGCATAAACATGCATAACTTGTTAAACTTGCAAATCATGGCATAGTGAACTTGCATAAACATGCATAACTTATCAAACATGCATAACATAGCATAGTGAACTCACATAAGCATGCATAACTTATTAAACATGCATAAATCCCAACTTTCATCACATATTAACTTTAGAGTTTCTAAAATGAAGGTAAGAGGGCTTACAAATATTATGAAGACACAAATCTACTAATAAAGATTGAGAAGCCCTTTATGCAAGCATATAAAAACCCAAAACAAAGCTCCAATTAACAAAAATCCCAAAAACTCTAGCTTAGCAATTAAAGCTTGCAACTTGATGATGTATGCAAGCTAATGATCGTTCATACAACTTAGAAATGCTTGTATGAACATCAAAACCTTCATAGGAATGATTTTTGAAGAGGGTGGAGGCTAGGGTTTTTAGGTGGAGGCCATTTGAGAATTCAATTTGACATAGTTTGGTTGCTAGGATGAATAATGAGTGATTTAGGGTAGGTTAGGGTCTTATTTATAGATTAGGCTAGTGATTTAGACCATAGGATTAACCCTAGGTTGAATTAGGTCCATCAGATTTCGGAATTCTCCAGAACCAAGCCACACAACCAAGCCTAAATCAAAAATGGTGCGCCAGGCAAAACTGCCCGGCCACCCCGTGTCGACAGGGCTGTCGACAGGGCAGTCGACACCCTTAGACCCCTGTCGACATGCCTGTCGACATGGGGGTCTTGGCGGGAGTTTTCCCGCCTGACGCCAGTTAGCCCTAATCCTTGTTTTTAATTTAAAATTTAAATCTGTTTTTAACATGGAAATTTGTGAAAACTTCAATGGGCCTTAACTGGGTCATACGGACTCCGATTTTCGAAAACTCGGACTCTATTTCGCGAATTTTTCCGAGACGACCGCAATGGCACAGCCCGTTTCCCTTGATTCAGATTTTAAATTAAGTTCTGCCTCAATTTATGTTATAACAGGTTATTGAAAATACGGGTTGTCACATTCTCCCCTCCTTAAAGGATTTCGTCCCCGAAATCTTCAAGTTAGGAAGAACGTATCCTACCATCCAATCATCCATCTACTCAAAGCATCATCCACGAGCAATCATTGTCCTTAAAAGATTCTAAATGCTGTATGAACATGTGCAAAAGTGTGTGTATATGTACTTATCTAATGCAAAGATCAAATGCAAAATATGTTAGTGAAATGTATCCATATGTATGCAAATCCCTAACATAATGTATAATATCTACATGCGTGCTCAATCATACATCCATATGCAACATCCATGTGATGGCATACAAATTTCATCCAAGAATAAGCATAAACACTCATGCACATGCAATATGAGGAGTGTGTGAGCCGATCTAGTGCCTAATGTGTATCATGCATCCACGAGTAACCACTTGCAAACACTTGCAACCACTTGCAACCATCAAACATAACATGTCTCAAACACATGTTTCATCCAAAGGGTTTCTACCTAAGGTTCTCATGACAAGATTAGCACGATAACTAGATAAACATGGATAGCAAAGAGAAAGATATGCTAACAAAGGAAAGAGATTGAGAGTGTACCCTCAAAAAGGAATGGATAAAGCCCACGCATCTTCTCCTCGGTTTCCCAAGTTGCGTCTTCTTCGGCTTCACCCCATTGAACCTTCACCAACTTGACCTCTCGATTTCTTAGCTTCTTGGTCTCCGTCCCCAAGATACGAATCGGAGCTCTCCTCAAAGTTGCCTCTTTCTCTACTTCCACGTCTTCAAGAATGCTAGGTTCAACCACCTCAGCGGACTCATGTAGGCACTTTCGGAGATGCGAGACATGAAAGACATTATGCACTCCAGACAGCTTCTCGGGCAATTGCACTTTATAAGCCATCTTCCCAATTCTCTCTATGATAGGGAAGGGTCCAACAAATCTCGGTGCTAACTTCCCAACAGCTCCAAATCGGACCACATTCCGCAAAGGAGACACCTTTACGAAAACCATGTCCCCAACATCAAACTCCAAATCAGATCTTCGCTTATCAGCATAGGATTTCTGTCGGTCTTGGGCCGCTTTCATTCGTCTCCGAATCAACTCGATCTTCTCGGACGTATCTCTGATCATGTCAGGCCCAAGTATGAGCTTCTCTGTAGTCTCCCACCAACATGTAGGCGACTTGCACGGCCTCCCATATAAAGCTTCAAATGGTGACATCCCTATGCTTGCCTGATAACTGTTATTATATGCAAACTCAACAAGAGGAAGATGGTCTTCCCAAGTACCACCAAAATCCAGAATGCAAAGCCTCAACAAGTCCTCAAGTACCCTATTCACCCTTTCTGTCTGACCGTCCGTTTGTGGGTGATAGGCTGTACTCAGGTTCAACCTCGTGCCCATAGCTTCCTGCAAACTATTCCAGAACTGACTAGTAAAGATGGGGTCTCGGTCACTGACTATGCTGGAAGGGACTCCATGTAGTCGTACTATCTCACGAAGATATACTGATGCTAGTCCAGATGCGGTCCTTTTGCTCTTCACCGGAATGAAATGAGCACTCTTCGTAAGCCTATCCACAATGACCCATATGCTTGTATTCCCTTTTCTTGACCTTGGCAATCCGTCAACAAAGTCCATAGAAATACTCTCCCACTTCCATAGCGGGACCTCTAGAGGATGCAATAGCCCACCGGGCTTCTTCGACTCGGCTTTTACTCTCTGACAAACGATACATCTAGAGACAAACTCCGCCACATCCTTCTTCATTCCAGGCCAGAAGAAAATGCGCTTCATATCCTTATACATCTTATCTCCACCCGGATGTATAGTCAACTTGGAACGATGTGCTTCCTCAAGAACTTTCCTCACCAAGTCTTCCACAATCGGAACGCAAAGCCTTCCGTCTCTCCTCAGCCAACCCTTATCATCTATAGAATATCGAGCAAGGTGACTAGATGTCTCCCCTCGAATCAGCTTATCCATGATCTCAATTATCTGAGGGTCTTCCTTCTGCGAAACCCCAACCTGATCCAGAAGGGTAGGCCTGAGCTCAAGAGATTCTAAAGAACCGGTCATCGACTCAACCGCCAAAGAGAAATCAAAGGTTGCCAAGAACTCTAAATTCTTCATCTCAACAAATAGAGGACTTAGTGTCAACCTTTTTCTACTCAACGCATCCACTACAACATTCCCCTTGCCAGGGGTATAGGCTATATCAAAATCATAGGACGCCAAGAATTCCATCCATCTTTGCTGCCTCAAGTTCAGATCCTTCTGCGAAAAGAGATACTTCAAAGACTTATGATCAGTATACAGCTCGAATCTCTCTCCCAGAAGATAATGACGCCAAGCCTTGAGTGCATATACTATCGCTGCTAGCTCTAGATCATGAGTGGGATAATTCTTCTCGTGCACCTTAAGTTGCCTACCACCAAAACATATAACTCTGCCCTCTTGCATCAGAACGGCGCCCAATCCCGTGCCACAAGCATTAGTGTACACGGTAAACATCTTACCACCATCGGGTAAAGCTAGAACTGGTGCTGAGGTAAGGGCTCTCTTGAGTCTCTGAAAAGCAAGCTCACAGTCCATATCCCAAGCAAAAACTAAGTGCTTCTTCGTCAACTTAGTAAGAGGAGCGGATATCTTCGCGAAGTCCTTGATGAACTTCCGGTAAAAACCCTCAAGACCTAGAAAACTTCTCACCTCGGTTGCATTCCTTGGAGTCTTCCAATCCTGAACTGCAACCACCTTAGCGGGATCCACCGCTAAGCCTTGCTTGGATACGATATGCCCAAGGAATCTAACTTCCCTTCTCCAAAAGTGACACTTGGAGAACTTGGCCTTTAACTGATGCGCTCTAAGCGTATCCATCACCTCTACAAGATGCCTCGCGTGCTCTTCTTCATCCTTGGAGAAGATCAGAATATCATCCACAAAGACCACGACAAACTTGTTCAAGAACTCTCGAAACACCCTACTCATCAAGTCCACGAAATACGCGGGTGCATTCGTCAAACCGAATGGCATAACAAGCCATTCAAAGAATCCATCTGGAGTTCTGAATGCAGTCTTGTCTATACTATCTTCAGCCAATTCCTTGCTTCAACAAAAGATTCCGTGCCTAGGAAATTCTTGCCTCCCATCGCCTTGAAGTCTTTACAAACCTTCGTGAACTCAACCTGAGGATGCTGAGGGGGAGGAGGAGGAAGAGGAGCCTCAGCAACTGGAGGAGGAGGAACATTAACTATTGGAGGAGGGGGAACAGGAACCACCAGAGGAGGGACATTAGGGGGAGGATTCTCAACTACAGGAGGAGGAGTGGGAGTTGGGTTTGCGGGGCCGGCTGCCGCCCTAGCTTCTAGAAGTCTCCTATACCAGAGTGGTACGTTTACTCCATCCGGGATGGCAAGATCCTCAGCCATACTGAAACGAAGGATAAGGTAAGATTAGGTCAAGGGAACGAAGGATAACGCTAATGGCTTTTTGGGGAATAGCCTTTTAAAATACTAGACTTTTCTTTGGAAAATACTTTATACTTGTTTTGAAAATAGTTTTTCAAAAGTCTTTTAAAAACTTTTTGTTCTTTCTCGTAAACCATATGCTCTGATACCAAATTTGTAACACCCCACCTCCGCTAGGGTCACTCTTTCGGGGGCACTAGCTTCTGGGGGGCGTTAGAACTGGGTAAGCATGCATAATGATATATCAAGGCAGAACAAGAGCATAAATATATATGTAAAACAGAGTAAGTGAGAATAAAACAGCGGAATATCTCAAACCATCTCAAAACAAGTCTAGTACATCATAAAGTCAACTGCCAAAAATAAACATGTCTAGTACATCATAAACAGAAATACTGAAATACATAGTGCTATCCCAAAAATAGAGATGATAAGCCATAGCGAGCTCAATGTCCAGACATACATGAGCTATCCAGCAAACAAGCAAGCGATCCAAGCTAAGCACCACTATTCCCTCCCTGAGAACCTGGGGGGGGGGGGGGGGGAAACGGAAGAAAAGAAGCGAAAGAAAACAGGTCAGTCAAAAAGACTGGTAAGCCCTACTACGATCAGTCTATAAACTAATAAAGTTAACATCATGATGGAAACTGAGATGAACATACTGGCAATAGATAAAGGTGTCATCACATAAGGAAGATTAAGCTTTGCACCACAGTGTACTAGCAAACTAACATAACAGGTATTGATCCCTCAGCCCAAACTTTGGCCCAATAACATGAGGTGACCTTAATACAAGGTCCAGCCCAACGGTCTAGTCGATCGGCTCCCTATAAACCTAACACGTCAAGTGTTGGTGTCCATACGGCCCACATATGGTTGTAGTCAGACTGTGCTGGGTCCACCTTCGGGTGTATCAAGCCCTCGGGTGTCAACCCTAGACACCTAAGCAATAATGCACAATCTAAACCTACTGGTACCCGTGCCTCGAGTTTGTCCAACACCGGACTACGTGCACGTCCGTAGCCCGCCTGGACCCGCACCGCTGTACCACTCAGCCGTCGCTTTGGTCGCTTACATCAGTCCAGTAATCGTGCCCCGCCCTAGCCTAGCCTCTAGGGTTGTGAATGATACCAAACTGGGATTACTGCTGGAACAGACCACGTTGCTAGGGTTTTCTAAGAGGGTTAAGTGTGGTTTAACCCCTCACTAATCATGGATTAAATTAGTTAAGTGTAACCAACAGTTCACCACTTAACCCCATTTAATCCCTCGTATCCCCAAAATTGGTTAAGTATTAGTGGGCCATGACTTAACCCTAATCATGAGGCATTAATTTAATTGTACCTTAACCTCTCACATTAGACTTTGTTGCGGTTACTAGTTAAGCCGGGCGGGTCCGGGTAGCTTTACACCACAACTTGGTCTAACCTCGGGTCCAAGGTACACATGACCAACTTCTCACATTGGGTCCTATTGTTTGTAGCAACTAGTTAAGCCGGTCGGTTCCGGGTAGGTTTACGCTACAAACTCAACCCAACCTCGAGTTGGCCACACTTATGTTTTCTAAGTGTCATGTCCACTTTATTTTCAAAACATAATTAAAAGTTTAACAAATACTTGGGTAGACCTAACTTAATAGGTAAATTCCCAAGGGGTAGACCTAACTTAATAGGTAAATTCCCAATCTCATATTTTCATGTATTTTAAGTTTTACCCCAAACCCCCCCAACGTCATTCTATCGCTTACATATTCGTCATAATGCATAAAGGATAGAAAGAGGGAACTTGGCACAACATACATGATAAATCTTACATATCATAATAAACATGAATAACGTGTTGGACTTGCATAACTTAGCATAGTGAACTTGCATAAACATGCATAACTTGTTAAACTTGCAAATCATGGCATAGTGAACTTGCATAAACATGCATAACTTGTTAAACTTGTAAATCATGGCATAGTGAACTTGCATAAGCATGCATAACTTGTTAAACTTGCAAATCATGGCATAGTGAACTTGCATAAACATGCATAACTTATCAAACATGTGTAACATAGCATAGTGAACTCACATAAGCATGCATAACTTATTAAACATGCATAACATAGCATAGTGAACTCGCATAAGCATGCATAACTTATTAAACATGCATAAATCCCAACTTTCATCACATATTAACTTTAGAGTTTCTAAAATGAAGGTAAGAGGGCTTACAAATATTATGAAGACACAAATCTACTAATAAAGATTGAGAAGCCCTTTATGCAAGCATATAAAAACCCAAAACAAAGCTCCAATTAACAAAAATCCCAAAAACTCTAGCTTAGCAATTAAAGCTTGCAACTTGATGATGTATGCAAGCTAATGATCATTCATACAACTTAGAAATGCTTGTATGAACATCAAAACCTTCATAGGAATGATTTTTGAAGAGGGTGGAGGCTAGGGTTTTTAGGTGGAGGCCATTTGAGAATTCAGTTTGACATAGTTTGGTTGCTAGGATGAATAATGAGTGATTTAGGGTAGGTTAGGGTCTTATTTATAGATTAGGCTAGTGATTTAGACCATAGGATTAACCCTAGGTTGAATTAGGTCCATCAGATTTCGGAATTCTCCAGAACCAAGCCACACAACCAAGCCCAAATCAAAAATGGTGCGCCAGGCAAAACTGCCCGGCCACCCCGTGTCGACAGGGCTGTCGACAGGGCAGCCGACACCCTTAGACCCCTGTCGACATGCCTGTCGACATGGGGGTCTTGGCGGGAGTTTTCCCGCCTGACGCCAGTTAGCCCTAATCCTTGTTTTTAATTTAAAATTTAAATCTGTTTTTAACATGGAAATTTCTGAAAACTTCAATAGACCTTAACTGGGTCATACGGACTCCGATTTTCGAAAACTCGGACTCTATTTCGCGTATTTTTCCGAGACGACCGCAATGGCACAGCCCGTTTCCCTTGATTCAGATTTTTAAATTAAGTTCTGCCTCAATTTATGTTATAATAGGTTATTGAAAATACGGGTTGTCACAGTAGTGGTACAGGTTGGTCTGAAATTGAAATAGCTGGGGATGAGTTCGAGTAAGCCGTGGTGGCGACGACTAAAAGCTGCTCGCGGAGGTGTGATGATCGGTGAAGGTGGCGGGTGGTTACGTGGTATGTGATGGTTGTAAGGAGCGATGTAAGAAACAACTGAGGTGAACTGGAGTTGCCATCGGGATGTTTCACTAGAGAGCGATTTTAGTTGAAGAGGAAGAAAGGTGTGGACATGAATGAGGCGGGTCTGATTTGGTTAAGTGGGCCGAGTGAATGGCAAGGCCCAAATGAGAGAATTTAATTAGTTTTGTTTTTAATTTAAAACAGTTATAACTTGTACAATGTATAACTTAGGCCTATGTTATCAGAATTCTGTGAAATAAGATCCATTAGGATCGTATGGACGGACACTACCCAATGGGACCGACTCAAAGTGGATTGGAGCTCGTTTGGATTTATGATGAAATTAAACGCCTGAATCGAATCAATGACCAATTATCGTTATTTAACGATAATCGTCCAATGTGAGTAAAACTCACTAACTCTTCTCAGTTATATTTTTATAACGTATTTTTATAACTGGTAAATAATGGTTGTTTGTTGTGTGTTGGCTGTTTGGTTGAACTGCTAGTCAGTTGATTGAAAATATAGATAACGATATAGATATAAATCGTTAATCAAATATTGATTCTGTTTAGCATAATGAAATTGATGTTAATTTTATTGTTTAACATCTGTGGATGCAGGGAAACAGGTCGGAGGAATCCAATTGGGTTCCTCAACATTTATTTTACTGTTTTTCATATATTGTGTTATATGATGTGATATGAAATCAGTTGTTGATTTTGTATGTTGGAATGATACCGATCATTGTTATATGGTACATTAAATACCATAAGGAATACTGGAATGTTAAAAAGGAAATTTTCAATGTTATATTGAAAAAGAAATATTTATAAAATCAAAAGATTTTATAAAAAGAAAATATTTATTTATAAAATAAATAGATTTAAAAGGAATATTTATTTGTTAATCAAATAAATAGAATTGAGGGGAAATATTTGTAAAACATTTACAAATAGAATTGAAAAAGAAATATTTGTAAACCATTTACAAATAGAATTGAAAAGGGACATTTACTTGAAAAATAAATAGAATAGAAGGAAGAAATATTTATAAAACAAATAAAAAAAGAAATAGTTAGATTATAAAAGGAATTACTTATAAAATCAATGGATTTTATATAAAAAGAAAATATTTTATAAATAAATATAATTATTAAAAAGGGATTTATTCTGTAAATAAATAGATTATAAAAAGGAAATACTTGAAAAGTGAATAGAATAGTATAAAGGAGAATTTTACATTTGAAAGGTTTAGACCCGTGCTTCGCACACGGGTATAACATGACATGGATTTAAAGCAAAGATTTTAAATAGAATCTATTCTATCCAATAGATTGAGAAGATAAATTTACAAATAATATTTTATAAATTAAATAAAATATTTATCATTGTATAAATAGAATATATAAGCCAGGACTTATATAGAGAAGTAAGAATCGATTTCAACATCGATATTCGAAACAGAATAAAAGTAGAGTTAATCAGTTAGAGTGAATCAGTTAAAGTTAAATCAGTTAGAGTTAATTAGATAGAGTTAATTGAATTAGAATTAATTGAATATTAGTTATTCAATTAAAGTTGATCTAATGCAGTTATTTGAGATAGAGTTAGTCAAACATATTTATTTAGGATGTGTTGCCATTTCGTTCGACTGCTAGCGTAATTCGCAGGGCTGCAGATAGCCTACGGCGGTCAGATGTTTCCTGAGGGAATCAGGCGTAACCATTGTGATCGTTGCGATTTAGAGTCAAGCGAGTGGAGTTAAATCGAATATTAGCCATACGAAATAAAGTTAAAACAGACATAGTTATTCGAATATAAATTAATCAAATATTAGTTATTTGATAGGAGTTAAATAAGTTGAGTTAAGCAAGTAAATTAATCAAGTGAGTTAATCAAGTTGAGTTAGTCAAGTTGAGTTAATCAAACCAAGTTAATCCAAAGGAGTTATTCAAAATAGTTTATTCGAATAGAATTAAAGGAGTTATTCGAAGTAGTTTATTCGAATAGAATTAAAGGAATTATTCGAAATAGTTTATTCGAATAGAATTAAGGGAGTTAATCGGATATAGTTTATTCGAAAGAAGATTAATCGAATGTAAATCATTCGAAGAAAGAGTTATCGAATATAGTTTTCGAAGAAAGAGTTATCGAATACAGTTTATTCGAAAAGGAGTTATCGAATAGAGATTTTTCGAAAGAGAGTTATACGTTGGAATTCGATTATATCGAATTCCAAAAAGTACACTTTCCTTTGTAATCAAGATTTAATGATTTCTTTATAAATTGTCTATTTAGTTATTTAGTTAAATTAAGGAATAAAATTATATTTTTAAGTTAGATATTTAAGAAGGGATTGTAACACTATGGTTATAATCAATGTTTTAAAATAAAGAAGTGGATTCGTAAATAGAATCCGAGAGTTCGTAAGGAAGTTGTTAAAGATTTAAAAGGAGAACTTTATCTATTTCGAAGTTAGAAATGTTGTTCAGTTAAGGTCTGAGAGGTGATTATACCCCAACTTGATTGACTTCATTTCTAACTAAGGAATGGTTAAGGTTCGATAGTGAAGGTTGGTTAAGTGAATTTAGTTAATGAGCGAAATGATTTGAATCGGTATAGCGATGTTTATTTAAACATCTGTTTCAATCTAATAAAGGAGTTTTTGGAAATGTTTCCGAATAAGAATCAGAAATATTTTCTAATATAGGAAATAAAAAATGGGAGTGAATATGGAGATGTTTTCAAATGATTTATAAAGTATATTTTCTAAATTTAGAAAATAAGAATTTACGAATATATATAGAAATGGAAAATGAATAAATTAATGATAAGTGAATTTAAGAGATAAATGTTGAATGATGATTGATCGATAGAATTTCTATCTGGAAATAAGATCGTTGGTTGTACACCTATTTTTCTTTGATAGTTAAATCACCGACTATCAAAGTTTTTGACCATTTTTCCATCGTCATTACGGAGAGACCGGGACCAGATTCATTATCTAAAAACCACTCTGTATAGACATTAGTGTTGCGATCAAGTATGATGGAGATAATGAAGATGGAGTTATGCAAGGGCTATCCTGTTTACAGAATAGTGCCTTCAGTTTGTCCAGTCCTAGGACAAACGTGAATGGACGAATGTCTGACAGAGTATATCTAACGGATCGCGTAAGTTGATCTCTTCAAACGTACTCACGTTTGGTGGCGGAGGAATTCGTTTCTCTTAGCTTTATACCCGTGGTATTTTTGGGGAAATCAATGTGTGATTTGGCGGGTATGACGATGTGACATTAAAGCGAAGGGTGGTCAGATGTTCCAAAAGATACGTTTTGACCTCAAGCCTCATCAACTGGGAAATTACAGAAATCGGGCAGGCAGCATGGCTAGGTGGGTCGCTCCCATTAGGGTGTATATCACCTATCTAGAGAAAATCCATTTCATTCTTTTATCTATTATCGATGTTATACCTTTTCAGGAAGCAGTGGGTAGCTCCCAACCATTGGTGGTATACATTCGATACACTCAAGCGAAATGAGTGGTAGGTCATGTGTGGGCCGGGTTGCAAGACGTTCTTGTTGAACCCAGTGTATTCGCCTCTAGAGATACACTATCGGCAGGTGGTCCCATACCTTGTCATAGTCTAAATCCAATCTCCAATAAGTGCCTGCGGTTTTGTTTGTATACTATATATGTGGAACGTGAGATGCAAGCGTTCTACTAGATTTTTAATTACTTGTGATTAGACATTATTATAATATCAGAGAAATATTAGTTTCCAAACTGTTTTGGGTTATCGTAAGGTAAAAACCATCCGTATTTATGTGTGGATCGGTCTTACGATTACCTTTTCTTTTGAAAAGAATTTTGAAAAGTTAAACCAAAGATTTGAGTTTACTCACACCAGTCCCATGACTGACCCAGAGTTTATTTTGTTTTGTTTTCCCTAAACTCTTGGGTGCCCAAATTTGCACTGGCAGTCAAGTAGTTCAGTTCTTCACAGATATACTCGGAGGAACTTGAAGCAGGAGGCTTCAGGATTATATATATATAGCTATTGTTATTTCCGCTGTGTGTAAGTGTTGTACTCTGATAATGTTATTGTATATATATATACTGTTTTATTTCAAAGTTATGTTATAATATATTTTATTTGTTCCGCTGTGAGATTCGTGTTACTCTGATTCTGTATGTGGTGATCTTCTTCTTCTTCTATTCTAATTTTCTATCTTATCTATTCTCACTCTCTAACTTCTTTCTCTTAATGATCAGGTATTTCTGATGTCTGAATAGTCAACATGGTAGTCTTGTGTTGATTTTCGGAGCCAAAATCCCGGTTCGTTGCAAAATACGAATCATTATGAAATAAGAAGAAAAAGATAGAAGAAGAACTGAAAATAACAAAACAAATTCTCACATTGCAAGGGAACAAAATATAATATATCATAACTTTTGAAATACAAAATTTTTGCTGTATAACATACAATTTTCAGAGTATAACACTAATAACATAACGGAAATAACAATAACTAGATAACGCTGAAGCCTCCTGCTCCAAGGTCCTCCAAGTATATCTGTAAACACCTGAACTACTTGACTGCCCATACAAATTTGGGCACCCAAGAGTTTAGGGTAAAATAAAACAAAAACTATGGGTCAGTCATGGGACTGGTATGAGTAAACAATTTAAAACAGTTTGAGAAAATAAACGATATCTCATAAGACCACGCCGTATAACACGGAATGGGTTTTTCCCTTATAAGAATCCAAAACACTTAATTTGAATTTCAAAATACTTTTGAAAGAAATGGTAATCTTTATACCAGAACTCTTTTGATATTACAATAGTGTCTCAATTAAATAAATAACAATCTAGTGGAATGTTTGCATCTCACGCACCATATATATATATATATATATATATATATATAATATACAATCAAAACCGCGAACACTTATTGGTTAATGAATTTCCAACATGGCAAGGTATGGAACCATCTTCCGATAGTGTATTTCTAGAGAAGAATACATTGGGTTCAATAGGAACATCTTGTAACCCGACCACACATGACCGGCCACTCATTTCATTTCAGTGTATTGAATGTATATCACCAACGGTCGGGATCAGCAACCGTTTTCCCAAATGGGACATCATCGAAATAGAATAAAGAATGAAACGAATTTCTCTAGATAGGTGATAAAACACACTAATTGGAAGTTCCCACTTAGCCATGCTGCTTGCCCAATTTTTGTCATTTCCCGGTTGTTGAGGCCTAAGGCTACGATTACTTACCATTCATTAATAGCACAATCACTTTGAATGCCACATTGTTAGATCCATTAATCATTAATTGATTTACACAAATATATTCTGGATATTATGCTAAGAGAATAAATTCTCCGCCACCATATATATTTATATAGACCAACATATGCGATCATTGGAAATACTCTGTCATACATTCGTCCATACATGTTCATTCTAGAACTGAACGAAACCGAAGGCACAATTTGTATTAATCCATCTTAGGAAATTTCTACCTAGGATTAATAGATAAATCCCTTGCACTTCACTCTGTCTTCAATTTATCTTCATATAACCTGATTCGCAACACTACTGCCAATACAGAGTGGTTCTCGGATAATAATCCAACCGTCACTCCATATTGACAACGATATTGGAAAATACTTCGATAGTCGGTTATTTAACTATCGAAGGATAACAAACATCCATTCAAAGCATCAAACAATCACTGGGCCCTTTAATTAATATTTCATTAATTAAATCACTTCTCCGTTTCCTTACCAATATTTGTTAACCAAATATTTTCAGTAATCATCTATGCCTCTTACACTATTTGGAAAACATTTCCATATATCGCCTTCTTTTATTTTCTATACTTAGAAACTATCTTCTATTAATAATTGGAAAACATTCGAAGTACTTCTCCCTTTCACGACCATTCATTTCTACTTAGGAAATATTTATTATTATATTTCCAAAATTCCACTTATCTGGGTTAAAACGAATGTTATGTAAAACATTGTTACAACAACCCAAAATACTGCATTTAGCTAAATCTTATTCAAAACATTTATCTTCGAGCCTGAATCTTGCTATTTATTGGCTAATGATGAAATCAATCAGGTTGGGGTATAAATACCTCTCAGACCTTGATTGAATAACATTGTTAACTTCAGAACGGACAAGACTACTTATTTTGAATCAAACCACCATAAAAACCAATTATTCATTTTAAAACCATGTATATGTTTCTCTTTCTATTTTTATCGGATCTAATTATAGATTTTCTTTTTGTTTATAATTGTAATATCCCGTATTTTTACGGTATAATAATCAATTTATTTAATTATTTAAATAGTGATTTTGAGATTTAAATGGTTGTTTATTTAAATAATATTAAATATTTAATTAATATTTATAATGGATAATAAATCTATATTTCCGAAATAGTCAAAAATAACTGAATTCATAATATTGTGTGAGTTGGATTATTTATAAGATAAAATTCAGTTTAGAGTTGAATTATAATAATGAATATGAAAAGTCGGTGTGAATACGACTTAAGGATCTTTCTATATGGATATTACGGAATATAAATGTGATACTAACTAGTTGATTCTACAATAGTTATGCAAATAAATAGAGCTTAATATGATATATCACAAATAATAAAATGCAGTAAAGTAAGTGAGAAAGACACCAGGAAAATTTATACTAGTTTGGATTCCCGCCCTACGTCCAGTCCTGAAGCTCCTCTTTGGAATTCACTAACAATGCCATCTCTTAACTCGGAGGAATAGGTAAGTACACACGAGCCCCAACAAGGATGCCTCTCGCCTGAGCAACTACACAGGTCTTCAACAATCACAAGAGTTTAACTTCTGATTTTTGTTCTTAAATCAACACGAATAGCCAATGTTTTAAGTACAACCTTCCTATAATCTGATCCTCGAGTATATGCTTTGAATGCGAAGATTTAAGGAAGTAAAATTTACTTATTGAATCAAATGATATTAATATGATTCACGTATTCAATAAGTATTCAAATTGGAGAGCTTTTAATTGCAAAGAGTGTAAATGGAGAGATTAGAATGATGATCAGAAAATCAGTAAAATTCAGAGAGATTAGTTTATCGTAAAACATGATTGAAGTTGTTTATATAATAGTCTAAGAGTAGCAAACATTCATGAATATTTTCCATAAAAAGATATGTCCATTTCCTTTTATTAATGAAGAGGAATCTCTTCATGAATGAAAACAACTCTTCAAAAAATAAAATCTGGGTCGAATCAGTCGACTGGTTAAAAATCATCAGTTGACTGGTAGAAATAAAACATATATATAAAAAAAAATTAAAACTAGCCATTATATACCAAAACAGGTCGACTGGTCCATTTCCTAACAGTCGACTGGTAGGCCAGTTTTCGTATGTTTCTGGCTTTTTGATGGCTTTATAAATATATATTTATATATAACTTTGATTAGCATGTTTGTGTATACTTGAGGATAGATTTTAACATAATTCTAACACGACTCAATGTGTGTGTGTGTATACATATATATAAAACCTTATCTTTATGGTTCAATTTCCATAGTAGCTTTGTTCGTTGACATCGATCAAAATCTCATTATTCAACATTCTCCCTCTTTTTGATTGATGACAACACTTTGATTTTTCTCCCCCTGAATGTATAGCTCCCCCTGAATTTCTGCACAAATTTGTTAGTTCATATATTTTATATACTTACCATTTGAATCCTTCATTCACAAGTGTTAGCACAATTTTCCAATAATATGGAAATACAATAGTATAATAGCATGGAAACATAACAATGGTATATAAAATAGATAATGCATGAGAGATATTTTTCTCCCCCTTTGTCATCGATTAAAAAGAGATTAAGATATTTCAAGCATATGATAATCGAAGCGAAACTTAAGATAAAAATAATGGATTGCATAATGAAAATAGAAATCCCATAGATTACACAACCAAAATAGAGTGATTACACAATCCAAACTAAGAAGGTCATTAGAAAAGTAAACATAACTAAGCTAAGAGTGTCATAAAAAAAATAAGAACATTATCACACAACCAAAATAAGAGTTTTAAAACGATATTAAAGCAAATAAATTTCCCAACGTCATACTTAAGCTTCATCAGATTCAGTTTCTTCAGAAGAGGTCCAGTTAAGAGGTGAAATTGGTCGCTTTTCCGAATCCGTTATGTGACCAGTTGCAGCAGGAGAACATGAGATAGATTTCCACATCCTTCCTAGAAAATCTTTTATCTTATCAAATTTTTTGTCATTCTTCTTATCCATCCTTTTGAGCCTTGATTCTAGGAGGAGTTGATTGCGTGCAACTATATCAATAGCTTGCTTTGCTGTTTGATTTGGTTCTGTGAGACGAACATCTTCTGGATTAGCTCAAATGGTACTTTGTAACGACCCGGAAAATCCGAACCAATTTAAAATTTTTAAATTGGCTAAAATAGTGGATTTTAAATATTTAAAATAAATATTTTAAATAATAATGACGAAAAGCAAGTTTGAATCAATGTTTGAAAATAAATATAATCACTTTGAATTATAAACAAGGCCTGAAATGGCGCGGTAGTTTCAAATTTTCATTTCAAACTTTGACTGACTGTACCGGGTGCAAAACAAAACGGATTTGAGTGAAACCAAAAATATTTAAATCTGTTAGTGAATACCTTTCTAACGAATCTGAAAAATCGAAGTTTCATAGCGGAAAGCAAAAGTTATGGCCAAATGAATTTTCAGAAAGGTCGCTATGGAATTTATATAGCCCGTGAAAATAGCCATTTTGCAAACGACCTCGGAATTCGACGAAACCACTTTTGTTGGATCTGGGATGTTAAACTATTACTAGGTTTCAAATTTCATGATTTTTGAAGCTAGTATGTGAGTGTGGCAAAGGAAAACGTGTTTTGGTCAATTACAGTTAAATTGGATCGACCAGAAATGGGCCATTTTTCAAACGGTCTCAGAATTCGACGAAACTAGTTTTGTTGGGACCGTATCGTCAAAACATAGCTAGGTTTATTTTTCTGGATTTTTTCGAATCATTATGTGGCCCCGAAAAATTGAAATATACGTTCAAATTAAATATTGAATGTTTTATATTTTAATTTGAAGTAAAACTGACTGAAACAGTCGAATGGGCCTATGAAACATATCCCATTATGTTCGAAATAGGGGTAAAACGCTAGGGACGACGGTCGTTGGGTTTCGTTTAGAGTTCAAATATAAAAGTCAACATTTTTCGAATTAAAGTAATAAAATAATATTAAATAACTTCTACAAAGGGACCAACTCAGAAACCCTAATCGCATTAACTATCTGTGCCGCCAATTCATTTCCGAGGGCGGATATCATCCGAGATTTCATGCCTCATTTACTCCCAATCGATTCAGTATTATTCAAACCAAATTGAACGAAAATCAAAGAGGGGTTCATGATCTTCAAATCAGTACCAACTAGAGAAGTTTTCATCAAGAATTGAGCTCGAATTTTGGCTCCAAAAGCTCGTTGTTCGTGCTCGATTTTCATGCGCCTGGGTCATTCGAATGGGCCCATATGGCCGGCGCAGGTGGAGGACGTTGTCGCCGATGTCGTGGTGTTCTCTGATGGGGGGCGATCACTTCAGGTGGCTCGTGTGGTGGAGAGAGGGGATCGAACCATGGGTTCGACGGTTACAGTAGGCTAAACGAAGGATTAGGGGAAAACCATGTAATTAGTGAGATAATTAGTTCATTTGATTTATTTATTTACTTAAAAATGTAATTAAAGTTTGTAAGCTGATATCTTTTTCATACGGAAACGGAATTCAGTGATTTCAGTTGCGTTGTGGTCGTGGGGACGAGAGCTTCACAACAAAAGAGACCGCATATTTTTCTGAGCCTTCTGCTATTTTTGGTGGAGTGGAATCCAATGTGAGATTTCTAATTTATAAACGGTATGGAAAACGACGATGTATAAATTATATAGTAGATGTATGAGTTATATAAGCGTTGTACACCTCTTGTATAAGCGTTGTATAAGTTGTACGTTCGATGTATAAGTTATATATGCATTTTAAAAATTATATATGTGTTGGAATAGAAGTGAAATACTTATATAAATATATATATATATGCCCCTCGTCCACAAACCATGGACGATATTTATTGGTTGTGATTGGTTGATTAGAATTGTTTGTGGTTGAAATTGATTGATTGTGGTTGAAAAATACCCGTTTGTGGTTGAGAAATATTTGGTTGAAACCACATTGGATTAGTTTGTGGAAATGAAAAAAATATACATGCCACCTGCGTGCGAACTAGATGCATGATTCCCCATTGTCAAAAGCTGCGAGGCTTTAAGGTAGAGCGAGGAGCCGTACTAGGGACGGTCCCGGTTTTAACTACCCTGCCGTTATGCTGCCGAAATTTTGAATAATATTCATGTGTTAGAATTATTTTCATTTGTTGAAACTATATTTATTCGTTGAATAGAAATTCATGTGTTGAATGGTATTCATGTTTTAAATATAAAAATCACCTTTTTATCTATATATACAAACTATAGAAAACCTTCATGTGTTGAATCGAAATTCATTCGTTGAATTGAAATTCATTTGTTGAATGGTATTCGTGTTTTAAATATAAAAAACACCTTTTTATCTATATATACAAACTACAGAAAACCTTCATGTGTTGAATCGATATTCATTCGTTGAATTGAAATTCATGTGTCGAATGGTATTCGTGTTTTAAATATAAAAATCACCTTTATATATATATATATATATATATATATATATATATATATATAAACTATAGAAAACCTTCATGTGTTGAATCGAAATTCATTCGTTGAATTGAAATTCATGTGTTGAATGGTATTCATATTTTAAAAGAAATTGTTTTATAATAAAAATCATATTTTTATTACCTATATGAACTATATAAAATAATCTCATTTTGAAATAAATTGTTTTATAATAAAAATCATATTTTTATTACCTATATGAACTATATAAAATAATCGTGTTTTGAAATAAATTGTTTTACAATAAAAATCACATTTTTACTGTACACATGAGTTGTTAAAAATAGTGAAGTGTCGAAGTGACTGTTTGTTGGATAAAAAGATCATTTTATCAAATGTATGAAAAGAATATAGCTTTGAATCAAAGAATTGATATATATATATATATATATATGAATAGAATTAAATTAAATCGAATAACGAAGCTGCAGTTCGTATTTTGAAACCGTCATTTCAAACGATTAGTGCGGGAGATCCGACCATCGGATTTTCCCGAAACCGCAACTGTTGGGTTCGCTTTGGAAATATCTTTCCAACGGCACCAACTTGTAAAAATCCAACGGTTGGATTGTTTGTAATGTTTAATTCAAATCTGAAGAAAAATAGCGCCAGAATCGTTTATTTTATATATATATATATAATTAAATTAAATCGAATAACGACGCTGTAGTTCGTATTTTGAAATCGAAACTTCAAACGATTATACCGGGAGATCCGATCGTCGGATTTTCCCGAAACTGGAACCGTTGGATTCGTTTTGAAAAGATCTTTCTAATGATGTAAATTTTGTGAAGATCCAACGGTTAGATTTTCAGATATGTGTAAATCAAATCTGAAGAAAAACAACGCCATGTCCGCGTTATGGCCCGAAGCATCATTTTGAATAAATTGGCTATTTTAAAATAAATAAAAATAGCGATAAATCATTATAAAATGTTATAAACGATATGGATGTGAAATTTAGAAACTAACTATAGGTTGGCTAAGTCGAATGGTTTCCTGGGTGTTGATCTAATGTTGGTTTCGGCCTTCGGGGTTAATATTTGGGAAATCGTTCTCTTACTGATTTACGGTTAGTGACTAATGAATTGAAATGATGCGTATGTGTGTTTGTGTTGCACTTGTTTATTATATACGCGAGTTGCTCAAAAAGACCGGGTTTATCCCATTCTGAATAACTGAATCGACGATAAGAAATCGAAGATGAAGACGGTGGTTGAAGACCGGAAATCTTCACCTCGTTTGGATAGTAACTGATGTCCTGATTGGGAGGCATCCCAAAATATGGATAATGAGTGGTAATCGTCCAGATGTACGTGGAGATCGATGGGTTTGCGAGGTATATAGTGCCTCCGGTTTCGTTCTGACCCAGAACGGACTTGTAAATGGATTGTGTGTCTGACATTGGAATTTATTCTATGTGATTGATAGCCATCAGTTGCATGGTGTGAATTGCCTGTGTGACATGCTAAGATGCAGTGATCAGGGCTTCTGTTGAAAAGCAAAGTCTTGTGATTGATGATCAAAGCACCGCCTGTGTGGCGTAGCTTTGTGTATAACGTGAATTCACGAGCCTCACACCCCGATATGAACCAGAAACGGGAGAAGGACCTTAGGGAGGGCATGCGTTTCTTTCTAGCTAGGAGTTGTGTCAGTCTTTTTACACGGTCTGACATTTTACTTATGTGGATGATGGATAGTGAGGCACCTCGGTTATATCGGTCAATCCGGGACCGATGGAGTCATTCGTTGGCTCATTGACGCCCCATAGGGCGGGGAAACGTAGTGTTCAGGAATTTTAATCCACATCGGTGGACCAGCCCTGAAGATCCTAAGGCTTGACTGAGTACTTGCCTGAGACACGGGCTATAGCGTCTCGAATTCGGTAAGGACTATCTTTTGCCTTGGTTCATGACGGAAATCCAATTTCCAAATATGTGACTGTGCGGTTTTGATTGTATATATATATGGCGACATGATATATGGTACCCATGTCGTCTATGATTGATAGTTATGATTGAAATTGTTTTTGAAACCTAAAAACACTAGTAATAATATCAAATTCTTTTGTTTTATTCATATCAAGCATATTTTGGCCATTATAAGGTAAAACTCTATCCTCCGGTTTGCGTTGCATTGTGTGATGGGAACTGAGTCTTATAATGGCTTCATTTTTACAAAAAGCATTGCGATGTATAAAAGAAATATATTTTTTAAAGCACTGGCAATCCGATGGAGTAAACCCGTTCCACGAAAGTGGCGTGGTCCTATGATTAGCCATATTTGAAATGTGTTAAATAGATTTCTCATACCAGTCCCCTGACTGACTCGTAGTTTGTTTCACTTGCAAACTCGGGTGCCCCTTTTTCTACACGGGCAGCCTTGTCTTCAGGTTTTAGCAGGCTCTTTCTGGATAGCTGGAGATGAAAACGGATTCTATCATTTATCTCTTTTTATGTTGTTCAGCTCCTATTGTACATATTTTGTTTGTTTTCTACTGTAGACATTTATGTATTGCTGAACTGTATTTGTTCTAAGTATGATCCTGTATACTGTGTAACTCTGATGATTACGTTTATCCAGTATATTCTATTGTTCATTATCTGGTGTATTTATTTAATTCTGTTTTGCCATTATATGTTTATGTGTTATATTCCAAAGATTACCCTTGCCACCGTCAGTATGGGGTTTGGGGTCGTCTCTTTTGGTATCAGAGCTTTGGTTAAGCTTAGCTCTGGTATATAACACATTAGCGAACTCGTCAGAGATAGAACCAGTAGTGTTCTAGGACGGGTAACTCAGTACAGATAGGATCAGCAATATCCTTGTATGAGTACAGCAGAATCAGAACAATTCGTTAGAGATGGGGTCAGAAGTGCCCCAGAACGAGTCAAGAGTTATATGTTTATAAATAACGTATTTGTGATTATATATATAGTTTGGTTTTAGAAATATAATTTTTGAATATATAAAAGATATATATTTGAAAAGTTAAAAACAATTTGATTGTTGTTTGCATTGTGTGATAGTAAATTAGATTAATTAAATTATTGAAACGATAGTTAATTTAATTAATAAGAGAATGAATGGTAGGATTTATTCGATTAACTCACACATTGAACTGATTTAAAAATAGATAGAAATATATACATGTGCATATATATGTTTGAACAGGAAAATGGATTAGCTGTTGAGTAAAGATTTTATTTGTGTGCCCGACAAATAGGTAAACCTTAATGACTTGGATGGGCAATTTTATTATTATATCAACTCCTGTGATTGCCATTGGATGCGGAGTGCTGGTTGTTCTGTGTGTAATCATAAACGTCGCCATAGGATAGAAACAATTAATTTTGAACTACATTACATGGCATACTTCTGGAAGATAGGCATACTTCATCATATACCACATAAGCATTTGGAGCTTGTGTGACAAGGTGGAAGATTTACCATATGAGCGAGAGGCTTGTATGGCGATGACTATATTTTACAGGTTGAACTGATGACTAATATGGACATATAAAATTATAACGATAAATTTCCAGATTAATAAAAAAAAACCATATGGGTCTGGAGTTGACAATAATCACGTCTCTCTAGTCATTAGATACGGCACATGGATTATTTATTTCCCACACGGGACGAGGTGACGAGGATTTATCCTATGAAGCAATTAAAATACACACTCCCTCAGGCTTTGACAGGGTGACGAGAATTTATTCTCTGGAGTTATTATCTATACATGCTCCGCTGTAAACACCATATTATATCACTATAAATATGTATATACTTTATAGGATTTATTGGGTACCTAATACGGCCCAATAAATTTCCGAACCCCTCCTCGTATAAAGGAGGTTATGGCGAAATTTTTCGAAAATTCAGGGTGTTTGCCAAATTTTTGAAGAATTTGAAAATTCTCAAAAACTGAAAAGTTAGAGAATGGAAGCCAGATTGAACGTAGAGTTGATAAATCAAACCACTTTCAACTTTGTTCCTTTTCGGGGACGAAAAGTTTTAAGTGGGGGAGATTGTAACGACCCGGAAAATCCGAACCAATTTAAAAAATTTAAATTGGCTAAAATAGTGGATTTTAGATATTTAAAATAAATATTTTAAATAATAACGACGAAAACCAAGTTTAAATTGACGTTTGAAAATAAATATAATCACTTTGAATTATAAACAAGGCCTGAAATGGCGCGGCAGTTTCAAATTTTCATTTCAAACTTTGACTGACTGTATCGGGTGCAAAACAAAACGGATTTGAGTGAAACCAAAAATATTTAAATCTGTTAGTGAATACCTTTCTAACGAATCTGAAAAATCAAAGTTTCATAGCAGAAAGCAAAAGTTATGGCCAATTGAATTTTTAGAAAGGTGGCTATGGAATTTATATAGCCCGTGAAAATGGCCATTTTGCAAACGACCTCGGAATTCGACGAAACCACTTTTGTTGGATCCGAGATGTTAAACTATTCCTAGGTTTCAAATTTCATAATTTTTGAAGCTAGTATGTGAGCGTGGCAAAGGAAAATGTGTTTCGGTCAATTATAGTTAAATTGGATCGACCTGAAATGGGCCATTTTTCAAACGGTCTCAGAATTCGACGAAACTAGTTTTGTTGGGACCGTATCGTCAAAACATAGCTAGATTTATTTTTCTGGAATTTTTCGAATCAGTATATGGCCCCGGCAAATTGAAATATACGTTCAAATTAAATATTGAATGTTTTATATTTTAATTTGAAGTAAAACTGACTGAAACAGTCGAATGGGCCTACGAAACATATCCCATTGTGTTCGGAATAGGGGTAAAACGCTAGGGACGACGGTCGTTGGGTTTCATTTAGAGCTCATATAAAAGTCAACATTTTTCGAATTAAAATAATAAAATAATATTAAATAACTTCTACAAAGGGGCCAACTTAGAAACCCTAATCGCATTAACTATCTGCGCCGCCAATTCATTTCCGAAGGCGGATATCGCCCAAGATTTCACGATTCATTTACTCCCAATCGATTTAGTATTATTCAAACCAAATTGAACGAAAATCAAAGAGGCGTTCATGATCTTCAAATCAGTACCAACAAGAGAAGTTTTCATCAAGAATTGAGCTCGAATTTTGGCTCCAAAAGCTAGCTGTTCGTGCTCGAGTTTCGTGTGCCTGGGTCATTCGAATGGGCCTACATGGCCGGCGCAGGTGGAGGACGTTGTCGCCGATGTCGTGGTGATCTCTGATGGGGGCGCGATCACTTCAGGTGGCTCGTGTGTTGGAGAGAGGGGATCGAACCATGGGTTCGACGGTTACAGTAGGCTAAACGAAGGATTAGGGGAAAACCATGTAATTAGTGAGATAATTAGTTCATTTGATTTATTTATTTACTTAAAAATGTAATTAAAGTTTGTAAGCTGATATCATTTTCATACGGAAACGGAATTCAGTGATTTCAGTTGCGTTGTGGTCGTGGGGACGAGAGCTTCAGAACAAAAGAGACCACATATTTTTCTGAGCCTTCTGCTATTTTTGGTGGATTGGAACCCAATGTGAGATTTCTAATTTATAAACGATATGGAAAACGACGATGTATAAATTATATAGTCGATGTATGAGTTATATAGGCGTTGTACACCTCTTGTATAACCGTTGTATAAGTTGTTCGTTCGATGTATAAGTTATATATGCGTTGTAAAAATTATATATGTGTTGAAATAGAAGTGAAATACTTATATATATATATATATATATATATATATATATATATATATATATATATATATATATATACGCCCCTCGTCCACAAACCATGGACGATATTTATTGGTTGTGATTGGTGTGAAAATTGGTTGATTACGAATGGTTGATTAGAATTGTTTGTAGTTGAAATTGATTGATTGTGGTTGAAAAATACCCGTTTGTGGTTGAGAAATATTTGGTTGAAACCACATAGGATTAGTTTGTGGAAATGAAAAAAATATACATGCCGCCTGCGTGCGAACTAGATGCATGATTCCCCATTGTCAAAAGCTGCGAGGCTTTAAGGTAGAGCGAGGAGCCGTACTAGGGACGGTCCCGGTTTTAACTACCCTGTCGTTATGCTGCCGAAATTTTGAATAATATTCATGTGTTAGAATTATTTTCATTTGTTGAAACTATATTTATTCGTTGAATAGAAATTCATGTGTTGAATGGTATTCGTGTTTTAAATATAAAAATCACCTTTTTATCTATATATACAAACTATAGAAAACTTTCATGTGTTGAATCGAAATTCATTCGTTGAATTGAAATTCATGTGTTGAATGGTATTCGTGTTTTAAATATAAAAATCACCTTTTTATCTATATATACAAACTATAGAAAACCTTCATGTGTTGAATCGAAATTCATTCGTTGAATTGAAATTCATGTGTCGAATGGTATTCGTGTTTTAAATATAAAAATCACATACATACATATATATATATATATATATATATATATATAAACTATAGAAAACCTTCATGTGTTGAATCGAAATTCATTCGTTGAGTTGAAATTCATGTGTTGAATGGTATTCATATTTTGAAAGAAATTGTTTTATAATAAAAATCATATTTTTATTACCTATATGAACTATATAAAATAATCTCGTTTTGAAATAAATTGTTTTATAATAAAAATCATATTTTTATTACATATATGAACTATATAAAATAATCGTGTTTTGAAATAAATTGTTTTACAATAAAAATCACATTTTTACTGTGCACATGAGTTGTTAAAAATAGTGAAGTGTCAAAGTGAATGTTTGTTGGATAAAAAGATCATTTTATCAAATGTATGAAAAGAATATAGCTTTGAAATCGAAGAATCGATATATATATATATATATATATATATATGAATAGAATTAAATTAAATCGAATAACGAAGCTGCAGTTCATATTTTGAAACCGTGATTTCAAACGATTAGTGCGGGAGATCCGACCATCGGATTTTCCCGAAACCGATACCGTTGGGTTCGCTTTGGAAATATCTTTCCAACGACACCAACTTTGTAAAAATCCAACAGTTGGATTGTCTGGAATGTTTAATTCAAATCTGAAGAAAAACAGCACCAGAATCGATTATATATATATATATATATATAATTAAATTAAATCGAATAACGACGCTGCAGTTCGTATTTTGAAATCGAAACTTCAAACGATTATACCGGGAGATTTGACCTCAGATTTTCCCGAAACTGGAACCGTTGGATTCGTTTTGAAAAGATCTTTCTGATGATGTAAATTTTGTGAAGATCCAACGGTTAGATTTTCATATATGTGTAAATCAAATCTGAAGAAAAACAGCGCCACGGCCGCGTTATGGCCCGAAGCGTCGTTTTGAATAAATTGGCTATTTTAAAATAAATAAAAATAGCGATAAATCATTATAAAATATTATAAACGATATGGATGTGAAATTTAGAAACTAACTAAAGGTTGGCTAAGTCAAATGGTTTCCTGGGTGTTGATCTGATGTTGGTTTCGGCCTTCGGGGTTAATATTTGGGAAATCGTTCTCTTACTGATTTACGGTTAGTGACTAATGAATTGAAATGATGCGTATGTGTGTTTATGTTGCACTTGTTTATTATATACGCGAGTTGCTCAGAAAGACAGGGTTTATCCCATTCTGAATAATTGAATCGACGATAAGAAATTGAAGATGAAGACGGTGGTTGAAGACCGAAAATCTTCACCTCGTTTGGATGGTAACTGATGTCCTGATTTGGAGGCATCCCGAAATATGGATAATGAGTGGTGATCGTCCAGACGTACGTGGAGATCGATGGGTTTGCGAGGTATATAGTGCCTCCGGTTTCGTTCCGACCCAGAACAGACTTGTAAATGGATTGTGTGTCTGACATTGGAATTTATTCTATGTGATTGATAGCCATCAGTTGCATGGTGTGAATTGCCTGTGTGACATGCTAAGATGCAGTGATTAGGGCTTCTGTTGAAAAGCAAAGTATTGTGATTGATGATCAAAGCACCGCCTGTGTGGCGTAGCTTTGTGTATAACGTGAATTCACGAGCCTCACACCCCAGTATGAACCAGAAACGGGAGAAGGACCTCAGGGAGGGCACGCGTTTCTTTCTAGCTAGGAGTTGTGTCAGTGTATTTACACGGCCTGACATTTTACTTATGTGGATGATGGATAGCGAGGCTCCTCAGTTATATCGGTCGATCCCGGACCGATGGAGTCATTCGTTGGCTCATTGACGCCCCATAGGGCGGGGAAACGTAGTATTCAGGAATTTTAATCCACATCGGTGGACCGGCCCTGACGATCCTAAGGCTTGACTGAGTACTAGCCTGAGACACGGGCTAGAGCGTCTCGAATTCGGTAAGGACTATCTTTTTCCTTGGTTCTTGACGGAAATCCAATTTTCAAATACGTGACCGTGCGGTTTTGATTGTATATATATATATGGCGACATGATATATGGTACCCATGCTGTCTATGATTGATAGTTATGATTGAAATTATTTTTGAAACCTATAAACACTAGTAATAATATCAAATGCTTTTGTTTTATTCGTATCAGGCATATTTTGGCCATTATAAGGTAAAACTCTATCCTCCGGTTTGCGTTGCATTGTGTGATGGGAACTGAGTCTTATAATGGCTTCATTTTTACAAAAAGCATTGTGATGTATAAAAGAAATATTTGTTTTAAAGCACTGGCAATCTGATGGAGTAAACCCGTTCCACGAAAGTGGCGTGGTCCTGTGATTAGCTATATTTGAAATGTGTTAAATAGATTTCTCATACCAGTCCCCTGACTGACTCGTAGTTTGTTTCACTTGCAAACTCGGGTGCCCCTTTTTCTACATGGGCAGCCTTGTCTTCAGGTTTTAGCAGGCTCTTTCTGGATAGCTGGAGCTGAAGATGGATTCTGTCATTTATCTATTTTTATGCTGTTCAGCTCCTATTGTACATATTTTGTTTGTTTTCCGCTGTAGACATTTATGTATAGCTGAACTATATTTGTTATAAGTATGATCCTGTATATTGTGTAACTCTGATGATTACGTTTATCCAGTATATTCTATTGTTCATTATCTGGTGTATTTATTTAATTCTGTTCTGCCATTATCTGTTTATGTGTTATATTCGAAAGATTACCCTTGCCACCGTCAGTACGGGGTTTGGGGTCGTCTCATACTCAATGATGGTTGATCTGAATTGCTATTTCTCCATTCTTCTAAACTCATAATGCGGACTTTAGGAGGAGGCATGTGCATTTGCCTTAAGTTCTTTTTGTCTAGAAATTTTATTTCAATCATTCCCGAGTCCGTTTTTGGAATCTTTTCACTCTAAAAAATTCTCATCAAATATTCTCCATAATAAAAATATGTGGTGATTTCTTGTGTATACAGGGGAAGATGATCCATAATAGTTTGCATCCAATTAATCTTAATATTTCCAAATTTTGCATATAAGGTCCGGAAAGTGTCCGAGTATACAAGGTCGTGAGCTCCGGACCTAGGAAGTATTGTCAGAGTAAGGACATGATGGAGTACCCTCGCATTAGGTTGTAATCCCTTAGTTTTTGTTCCATCCGAGTCATCATCCATAAAGAGATGACTAATTTCATCACGTACTCCATGTTCACAAGTTAATTCGGATAATGCAATTCCATCCGTTGGTGAATTCAACACTTCTCCAAGTCTATCAATGGTTATGAAAATAGGTTGTCCACACACAACACTCCACACACAATTACGTGAATTTTTTGGTGGTCTTGATTCATGTTGGCTAGGAATAGTTTGATCATAGTGACATTAATTTTAACATTATTTTGATTGTAATCCAAGAGAGTTTCAAGTCTACCTTGGTTTGCTAATTGTTGTAGACCGTAGGTGTTAAAATCTTCAAAATTTGCAAAAGGACCAGCCATGAATTTTACTTGAGATAAAACCTTCCACCTCTTTCTAGCCACATCATTCCAAAGCCACTTATTTATTGAGGATTCTTTTGCCTTCTTTGATCTAGTCCTTAAATAGGATCCTGTATCTAATTGTCTTTTGGGAGCCATGAGAGGATTTCGAATTTTTAGGGTTTTGAAAGTTTTTAGAAGCTTAGTAATGAGCAAAAGGGAGGTATAAGGGTACATAACCCACGTTAAAAGTTGAAACCCGGTTTTCGGGTTTTCAGCTAACTAGTCGACTGGGTGATAAGTTACCAGTCGACTGGTAAGTGGAGAAATGCCCAGCAACCTGCTTTTTATATGAAACTCAATAATGAAATTTATATAGAAATATGTTTTTATTTATGCAAAAATGATGAACCAAATGACTCTTTTAAGTCAGACAAACCATAATATTTGCATTATCGATCAATGCAAGTATTATTTTACAAAAAGAAGAAATCCTATTATCCAATAACTACTCGAGGTCGATTTTCTTGGTGTTCTAACTCCTTCATTTTGTTGATAATTCTTCTCCTAAGAATTAGGACTATCCTTCTTACTTTTGTTAGTTTTCTTCCATGCACTCCATAGTGAAGAAGGTTTCCTTGATGATTCCGGAGTTGTAGAATAAGGATACTGTCCTGGTTCTAAAACCACTGATCGACAACATATTCGTAGTGCTACTGTTTCAAGAAACGTAAGTCTATCCAATGTTTGATTTTGTTCAAAATATAGCTCTATTTGTAGCTTTAATTGCTTATTTTGGTAGTGTCTTAAGTCGTCAATTTTATCCCTTTCTGATGGATATCCATAACTTCTTTTCTTTCCTTCCGGAGTATATACGGTGTGATACTCTTACCAGTGGAGACCAGGTTCTTCGTTTGGAGTTGGAGATGTAAGGATGTTAATAGAATCCGATGTCGTTTTGTCGGATGATTTGGTTGGAGTAGAGGAGGTTTTTTCTTGTTTTGACATGATACTATATAGTTTCCGGTTATTGTATTATTATTTGATTTGAGATTAAGAGCTCTTTTTCTCTGATATTTATATTAACATATATTCTAAACATAGTATACAAGATGAATGGCTATGTGAAACTTAACCAAAAAAATTGTTCGATAGAAAACAAAAATGCTTAATTATAGGATATCTAAATTAACACTAATATTTAACAACCTATATATAGAACAAAAACGAAAATACTTACAGAAGAAAAGTCATGAACTTCTATATTTATGTAAAAATTATAGTATACTTATTTTATCTAAAAATAGAGCTAAAATAAATTAATTATGGAAAAGAATAAGTGTTTAAGAAATCCTTTTCGATTGAGCTAGTCACAAATATAAACTTAGTGGTACCTGCACAAAATAAAAGTAAATATGGTACCCACTTCCTCCGTTAGGGTCCTAAGGGTTAAGTCTTAGGAAGCCAAACCCAAAAGGGCTTAGTTTCCTTTTTGAACAAATAATCACTATTATAATGAACCGTATTTAAAAAGTTTTTAATATATTTATTCCTAATAAGAATATTATTTGTTTTAAGAATCCATATACTAATATTTTCTGAATATTTTTTCTTAGTAGAAGTATTTAATTTTCTACTAGAAATTACCAGTATATTGTTAGAATATTCAAAATTAGATTTCCTTTTTGAATTTTTTATATTATCATATCCAAGTTCTTTTTTATTAAAAACCGATTGAGAATTTTCTAAAATTCTCTCTACCCTTGTTAAAATTATTTACATTTTTTGAAATACTTTCTAATTTGGTTATTAAACTAGAATTTTCTAATTCTATAATTTTAACTTTATTTTTCAAATCATGATTTTCAGAAAGCAATAAATCAATTTTATTCTTTTATATTTCTATTTCATGACATAACAAAGAAATTTAAGAATTTGCATTTGAAAGAGAATCTTGTAATCTTCTAATTTCATCTTCTAAGATTTCATTTTCATCTTTCAAAATGTCTCTCAAATTCAGCTTTGTTTTTGTGTAATGGCCCGCAAATTCGTACTATCTGAGTTGACTAATAACACCACACGCCCAACCCAAATTGCACAAAAATACGAATCATTATTAGATAGAAGTTAGAGGATGAGAAATAGAAAGAAATTTTAGAATAGAAGAAAAATGAAGAACACAAATCTCACAGCAGAACGAATAAAATATATAATATAACATAACTTTTTGAAATCAGTAACTGTGAAACACCCCACCCTCCATTAAGGTCACTCACAAGGGACTGCCTTAACTTTGGTGGAGGTTTGTAAGTAAAAGTCACAGATAAAACACAAGACAGATATAAATACATATATATAAGCAGCGGAAAACATCAGACTTTTATTTCATAAAATACTTGTTCATACAAAACATTTCCATAATTGTCTCATACCAACTTCCAAAAAATTACAATATCATTTCTGTCTTGGTTTTTAAAATAAAGAAGCATATAACGTGATTAAAACTGCATAAATCCCCATAGAGTGTGTCCAAAAGCCATAGCCAAGGAAAGAGACTCCAAACCGTACATCAACTATCTTGAAGCTTTTAAAGAATCAGACTATGTTGGGTTGTTTCATCCCTGTGGACCTGGAGGGGGGGAACGAAAGAAAAGAAGACGAAAGAAAATAGGGTCAGACATTAAGCCTGGTAAGTCTAGTGACTCTTCAGTATGAGAATAAGAATAAGGGCATGATAGGTATAAACTGAAAACAGGAAAGTATCATAAACTAAGATAAGGTAGTTCTGAAACGAATATACTATGGCACCCCACACTATATCTCTGCACCAACCTGCATTAGTCCTAAACTTGGCACCCCATGCTGAGGGTGAAGTGATCCCCTTATTTTAAATATCGGCTCCTACTCGCATAATTACATGTGTCTTACGGCCCCCAAATGTTGTAGATACCTATGTTGGCCCCACCATGGGGTGTACCAAGTCCTATGGTGGCGACCCGGCACAATACTTAGAATGCATAGGTTATACTACTAGTGCCCACAGTGCCCTATTTGCCTGCTCCGAAGTGTGTGCACGCCCGCACTCCGTTAGAACCCACACTGTTTCATCCACCACCGTCGCTTTGACCGCTTACAATCAGCCTAGTAATCGTACCCCACCTGCCTAGTTTCAGGGTACCATGATACCTAATTGGGTTACTGCTGAAATGGGTCCCCATTACTAGGATTTTCTAGTCAAACATGTTAAGCGGTTAAGTGTCTGTATTTACCTAACCCCACCCATCAGTTTAATTAACATGTTGAATTGGTTAAGTTTTTTAGTTAACTTAACCCTACCATCCTGACTTGTCTGTCCTTGGCCTTTTAAAGCACCGACCACTCACATTAGACAGATATTGTTACGGTTACTAGATGTGCCGGTCGGTTCCGGGCAGATTTACACCGTAACTCAGTCAAACCTCGGGTCCTTATTGGGCTCAATGCTTAACCACCCATATTGGATAGGTATTGTTGTGACTACTGGACAGCAGGGTGGGTCCAGGCAGATTTACATCACAACTCAATCCAACCTATTGTTAAGCATATTCGTATTTTCTAAATTTACATATTTGTCTTTATTACTTAATATATGTAAATTTGTCAACAATTAAATGTTATAGCCCACATTCCAAGTTTAACATTTTTGGTATAAGAATTTATACCGTTTAAATGCCACCAATTTTGGCATGTGACAAACATGCCAATTTCATATATTTTTATGTCAAGTTTTACTAATATTCCCAACGTTACCCCGTTTAAACATTAGGCTAACAACCTTAGCCTAATTTTCGTTCGCATAGTTTTAACATACAATATTAGGCTAAAAATTTAGCTTAATTTAGCGCACACAAATAGGCATAAGGGAATTCATAAACATAAACATGACATAGGTGTAAACTTGGCATTTTTGACATAGTCAATATGAACATCATAGGTGTGAACTTGCAAAATAGCCAACATGAATGTCATAGATGTGAACTTGCAAAATAGTCAATATACATATATGTGAATTTGCGACATAGCCTAAATCAATTTTCATATATGTGAATTTGCATTGAAATAAGGGTCTAACCAAGTAGGTGTCACATGAATTAGCATATGATTTAGACAACATAAGTCTAAACTTGTTTTTGGATCTAGGCATAACATCGAACATCACTAGCACATGACAAGAATATGACATTTTCATAAATATGTATAACTTTATGACAAGGGTGTGAACTAGATCCAATCGCATATCTAATTACAACATGAAACATGTACTAAAGTGGATCTTGACATGGATCCAATTTGCAACTTTTGTATAAACATAGGGGCATGGATATGAACATAACCATTTAGGCATAAAGATTTCTAGCATAAAGTATATACATGAGGTTCTAATCACAAACGACCTATATAATCACATAAACATGAACTATGCAACTTGCTTGCGATGTTGTTGTCATTCTAAAAGTACAATAGGATCAACATCAATCTTAATTATACCACAAACATCCCAATTTCATTCGCAACACAACCATTTCAATACATAGATATGAATTAACATCGTCGTTACATAATAGCACGATTCCACTTCCAATTTACATCGAACCAAGTCTTAGTTTTATTCTCATTAGAAAAATCACTATACTTACAAAGAACGACGAACTTGGATTCTGGATTCTGGATTCTGAATTTGATATGCTTTCCTTTGGGTAGACTAACATTGTTTTGATTCGTGTTTTACTTTAGTATTGGCTTGTCTCTAAGCTTTGTAACTGATGGCCACTCCTAGTTTCTTTCCAACCTCATGATGACTTTAGTTATGTATTATTTGTGTGAATTTAGGTTTAGACTTGAGTTGTATTTATAGAATTTTAAACTGATTAGAGCCCTCGATGAAGCTAGAGTGAATCCAGACCATCCATCTCAAGAGAAGCCAATCAGAAAGTGACATGTAAGCTCTAGTGACTCAGCCAAGCCTCAGAAATCGACCAGAACCTGAGCAGGCCAGCCAGGGCCTGACCAACAGGTTTTCTGGCCTGGGCGCACTTGGCAGGTGCGCTAGTGCTAAAATTGTACTGGCGCACTTCCCAAGTGCGCCAGTGCAATTTTGTTCTGGCGCACTTCCCAAGTGCGCCAGTGCATTCTGACCCATTTCTGGTTTTTCTGCCCAACTTCGTTTATCCATATCTTCTTCATACTGTATCTGTTTTACGCAAACTCAGACTCAATCTCAAGCAGAATTCCGAGACGAACGCAATGGCGTAACCCATTTCCCTTAGTTCCATCATTTAGAATTAATTATAATTTAATTTGTTAAGTTACAGTTATCAGAAAATTCGGGGTGTTACATTCCCCCTCCTTAAAGTATTTCGTCCCCAAAATCTTCAAGTCTTGGAGAACGTTAGTCCTAACATCCAATTGTCCATCTACCCAACCATCAAACACATGCGTCCATTGTCCTTAAAAGACTTCTAATGCTTTATGATTATATGCACCGTGTGTGTATATGTCCTTAACTAATGCAAAATCAGGCGGTCTACAGATCCAGTTGACCTCCTTAATGCAAATCATGTAAGTGTCATGAGTCCATTATGTATGCAAATTTGTCATTATTCATAATTCTACATGAGTGTGCGACCATCAATACAAATGCGACATCCATATTACAACATATCAAGTTTTCAACCACATACAAATATGAATACATATATGCATATGTAGTATGAAGTGACTGAGCCGATCTAAAACCTAGGTTGTGTGTGTATATGCATCCACGAGCAACCACTAGCAACCACTTGCAGCCATCAACCATAACTGTTTCAAATACATGTTTACATCCAAAGGGGTTTCTATCTAAGGATAAAAGATTATATCGAGAAGATATACCTAAAAAGATAGATACAAGCACAACTTAAGGACAAAGAGAGGTCAAAGGTGTACCCTCAAAAAGAAAAGGGTAGGCCGCGCGTATTCTATCCTCAGTTTCCCAAGTCGCATCTTCCTCGGCGTCGCTCCACTGAACTTTAACGAGCTTGACTTCGCGGTTGCGTATCTCTTACACTTAAGTTCCTACGATTCGAGTTGGAACTCTCCTCACAGTTGCTTCGCGTTCCACTTCGGCTTCTTCTAGAATGCTTGGCTCCACCACTTCCGCTGATTCATGTAGACATTTCCGGAGATGAGAAACGTGAAAGATGTTGTGAATTCCAGCCAATCTTTCAGGCAGCTCTACTCTATAAGCCATCTTCCCAAAGTTCTCGTTGATAGGGAACGGTCCTACAAATCTTGGTGCTAGCTTTCCTGCGGATCCATAGTGAACGACGTTCCTTAAAGGGGATACCTTAAGGAAAACCCTGACCCCAACCTCAAACTCAAGGTCGGTCCTTCTTTTGTCGGCGTAGGATTTTTGTTTGTCTTGGGCAGCCTTCATTCTCCTTCGTATCAAGTCCACTTTCTCTGAAGTCTCTCTAATCATGTCTGGCCCAAGTATAATCTTGTTGGCAGACTCCCACCAACAAGTTGGTGATCGTCAAGGTCTTTCATACAAAGCTTCGAACTTCGGTTGCATTCCTTGGTGTCTTCCAATCTTACACTGCCACCACTTTCGCGGGGTCCACAGCCAACCCCTCTTTGGACACTATATGCCCCAGAAATCTTACTTCCTTTCTCCAAAAGTGGCACTTGGAGAATTTGGCTTTTAGCTGATGTGCACGGAGAGTATCCATGATCTCTTTCAGATGCTGAGCATGTTCTTCCTCATTCTTTGAGAAGATCAAAATATCGTATACGAAGACCACCACGAACTTATTGAGGAATTCTGTGAACACCCTGCTCATTAGGTCTATGAAATAAGCGGGTGCGTTTGTCAAAATGAAAGGCATGACAAGCCACTCAAATAAACCGTCTAGGGTTCTAAACGACGTTTTATCTATGTTATCTTCAGCTACCCTTAGCTGATGGAACCCAGTAGCTAGATCAAGTTGGGAGAAGACCGACGCACCTACAAGCTGATCAAACAAATCGTCTATTCTGGAAAGCGGGTGTCTATTCTTTTTGGTCAGCTTGTTTAGCTCCCTATAGTCCATAAAAAGACGTAGTGAACCATCTTCTATGGTGGAGAACACCATTGGAGCACCCCTGTAACACCCCACATCCGTTAGTGTCACTCACAAAGGGAATGCACTAAGTTCTATGGAGCATTTAGGGTAAAAGATGCAGATAAATTACAAGACAGACAGAAATTAAACAGCGGAAATTAAAACTTTGCTTTATTGATAAAATAGTTTGTACAAAGATTTCTTTACAATATCAGAGTGTCATCTGTCTTACAAAATAAAGAAGCATAAAACAACATTTATATTCCCCAATTTTAGCAAGAGCCAGCCATAGCATCTGACAAGAGAATCCAAGCAAACTTCGACAAATCTTCAAGCTGGGAAAGAGCGACAGTCCAACTTAACCTGAGCTATACTACTCCCTCCTCTACTACCTGGGGGGGAAACGGAAGAAAAGAAGACGAAAGAAAAATAGAGTCAGACATAAAGCCTGAGTAAGTTCAGTAACTTCTAGCATGTGAACATGGAAAAAACAAACGACATGAATTAACTGAATCCAAGATTAAACCCTGACCATAGGGTCAGCAAGATTAGATAAGATAATTACAAGATATGCTAAGATAAGATAAATTGGATATGCTCTAATACTCTCACCGCTTCACTATTTCCTTGTTATACTGGTTTCGATATCTCTGCACCGCCTAACTAGTGTCCCAACTAGTAACGATAACGTGATCCCAATCCCTGTATCTTTCATTGCCTTCGGGCATCCATTTATTATTTATTACCTAGATCTTAATCTAGGGTTTGCTATCAAATGCTTTCTAAATTAGAGTTTACGCTATCTGCTGAATGCTTCTTAGATTCAGGGTTCATGCTACCTAGTCCAACTAGGGATTAAGCTACCTGACGAACGATACCCCCAAGTCTAGGACACACTACCTAGAGTGGTATATGTTCCTATACTTCCCCACGCATGTATCGCGAATCATTGTCTCTTGTCTAGATGCACATGTCCTGTAATGTGCGACCCGAGTCCTGTGTCAGGGCAAATCAAGGAATATAGAACTCGGTCGGGAGATTTCAGATATCTGCCGATGCAGATGCTAAGGTCTGTTTTTATTCCAGTGGCTATGGTCCCACTTGACCCCTCCCTCAACTAATGAAAGGCACACCTTGTAAAATGAGAACTATACGCCGGCCCCCGGTGCCCCACTATCCTATGGCCATCCTCACCCATAACTAGATAGCAAGTATATGGTCTTTTCGAGTTCTCCGCCTTTCCGCTTCACGTACCTCGATTGACTCAAGATGGATGGTAGACGACGAGTTGCTATCACAGGGCTACCGTCTTCTCGCCGAATCACGCTGGTCCATCCTAGTCTTTAGGTTGCCATGTATTGCAACCAAGGCATACTCCTGGTTCTTCTACGCAGACCTTAACCTCTGTGAGCCCAGGAGAATCATCTGCAGCCTCACAGAAGGATACCAAGAGTACCCTCACGTCCCCTCGAAGCCTCGGGCTTCGTAACCCAATTCGTTGGAGCCTTCTTTTTACTCAGACGGACATTCGCTCCTTCCCGTGTTATACTAAGAATTACTACTTAGTTTTACTAACTAAGATTTACCACTTAGTTTCCAGAATCGTTGTTTTCTTAACTAAGGTTTACTACTTAGTTCCCTTTCCCGTCAATTTGGATTGGTTAAGTGTCATTAGTCAATTCAATCCGACTTAACCCTCTTCATTTATCCTGTCAAACTGGTTAAGTGTTATCAGTAATTCATGTTGACTTAACCCCACCACAAACCAAGTTATATTGGTTAAGTATTTCTTATTACTTAACCTTACCCATTCACCCTGTATTGGTTCAGTATTCCTTTTTAACTTAACCTTGCCCGTCTGTTTTAACTAACCTGTTATTAACGGTTAAGTATTATCGCTTCATGTTTTAGACTTAACCCTATTCCTTTATCAAAATCTGATGGTTAAGTGTTCAAGTTTACTTAACCCTACGGTCTAGGCCAGCTAACATATCAAATTGGCTAAGTGTATTAAATCTTACTTAACCCCAACCTCTAGTCTAGTTAACATGTTAATTTGGCTAAGTGTATTAACTTTACTTAACCCCGCTTTCTAGACTAGTTAACATGTTAATTTGGCTAAGTGTTTTCTTAGTTACTTAACCTCTATAAATTTTGTCTTGTTACCATGAGTTTGGTTAAGTGTCCCTGTGGACTTAGCCCGCCGTTCTAGCTTAACTGTGCTTAAGTTGGTTAAGTGTTCCTATGGACTTAACCTTCCCATTCTAGCTTAACTGTATGAACCTAACCCCACCTACCAGTCTTGTTATCATGTTGAGTTGGTTAAGTGTCTTAGTTAACTTAACCCTAGCATTCTTGTTCTAGCTTTAACTAAATAAACTAAAGCCACGACCACTCACATTAGACAGATATTGTTGCGATTACTGGATGTATCGGTTGGTTCCGGGAAGGTTTACATCGCAACTCAGTCTAACCTCGGGTTAGGCCTATTCGTGTTTTCTAGTTCAAAGGGTTTTGATTAATTTTCAAATCAGGTTTTGAAAGTAACCATGCCGTCCGTCGGATCAGTTAGGGATAGCCTGGGAGAGCAGGAAACTTGTATTTTCCAAACTCAAGCCTAGACACTATCCTCTCTGTCACCCTAGAACTTTCTGGTGTATTATCAAAAGAGATGTCGTTAATAAACCTTTAATTTATCTAAATTAGTATTTCCTCATTTAGGACAAATTCTATAAGTAAATTATTCCTAATTTACTTATTTCCCAATTACTCTTTTTATGTAAATTGTCAACATTTATTCTTATGGCCCATTCTCCCCTCTATATCATATTTATGCCCTTTTGGTATGTAAACTATACCAAATTAAGTGTCACTAACCATGATTTTGCTAAACCTAATAGTTATTCCCAACTATGGCCAATTTCACATTTATGCCAATATACTTACCGTGCCAAATTAGCTAATCCAATTCCGATTCAACATTCTAATTCACGTCAAACTAGACTTATTACTCTAGTTCACAATTCATGTAAATGCTAGATTTACACGCCAATATTAGATTCAAATTACACATCCTATAATTCATGTCATATTTATCCAATTTGCATGTCGTACTGCATGTTCCCAATTTATGCCAATTTCCAAGTTAAAAAATACGCTTTAGTAAATTTCATATTTTGCCCAAGTCGTATTCCCACCATTCGTATAATCGTGATTCAATCTAGATTATAGATAAATCTAGATTCGCAGAAAATAGGGAATGAACCAAACATGCTATGCAAAAGATAGACATAATAACTGGCATAAAAAGGGTTGAATAACGACGTTGGTTCAAGAACATGGGTAGACCTGACTTAATAGGTAAATTCCCAAGGTCTATAACCAAAGAAAACCAAGAATAGACAGAATAGAGACGTAGGTTCAAGAACATGGGTAGACCTAACTTAATAGGTAAATTCCCAAGGTCTAAAACCAAAGATAACCAAGAATAGACAGAATAGATGATCGGGTTTAGACCCAATTTCATAGTCACAAAACTTAAGCAACACTTTCCTAGTCATGAATCACAGATGTCCTTGTTATGTCATAGGCAATAGTTTATATTTCCTAATCAAAGGCATAGGCTTAGTCAAGGAAATAATCCTCATAGTCCCAGTCACAGTCATAGGCAATGTTCATAGTCATAGGCAATGTCCATAGTCATAGGCAATATTCATAGTCATAGGCAATGTTCATAGTCATAGGCAAATGTTCATGGTCATAGGTAATGGTTTTTAAGGTCCATAGTTTCATAGTCACGGTCTTATTTGTCCTCGAATCATAACAATTCTTAATTAGGTTCAAGAGTATAGGCACTGATTCGAATAGAGAGAGAGATTTGGCATATTCTTTTATTCCTTTAATTTCATGTCACGAACAGAGAAAAACGTTCAAATCTAGAAATAACTGACTTACAGAGATTAGATTAGAATAGAAAGATGGAGTTTCTATGATTCGTAGAAAAACAGTCCTTGAAGTTGTTTGAACCTCCTCTTGATCCTAGCTTGACTTGAACCCCTTCTTGAAGCTTTAATCTTGATTTGAATCTCCAATTAGAAGAAGAAATATAACTTGTTTTAGTGGAGAATTAGATTTATTTTAATGGTGGAGGCTAGAGTAGAGAGAAGAAGCATGTAAATGCCTTAGAGAATTTGTGTGGAGGAACCCTTAGGTCTAGGCATTCTTTTATAGGTGTAGAGAGTGTTTTAGGGCCCTTAGATCATCATAGAAGCCATCAGAATCGCACAGGTCGAATACACATCATCCAACCACTCAAAAGGAGACACGTCAGCACAGAACACTCCAAAATTCGGTGCTGGATTAGTATGGGCGCACTTGGCAGGTGCGCCAGTGCATTTTTGTACAGGCGCACTTCACAAGTGCGCCAGTGCATTCTGGTCTGTTTCCGGTTTCTCTGCCTAACTTCGTTCGTCCATATCTCCTTCATACGGAGTCCGATTTATGCAAACTCGGACTCTATCTCAAGCAAAATTTCGAGACGAACGCAATGGCGCAACCCATTTCCCTTAATTCTTCTTTTAAAAATTAATTATACCCTGATTTGTGAATCTTAGTGTTACAGGATTACGGGGTGTTACATTCTCCCCCACTTAAAAGGATTTCGTCCCCGAAATCTTCAAGTTTGGAAGAATGTGTCCTACCATCCAATCACCCATCTACTCAACCATTCAATCATAGGCATCCACTATCCTTAAAAGTTTTCTAATGCTTTCATGTTCATTTGCATAGTGTGTGTATATGTCTTTATCTAATGCAAAATCAGGCGGTCTACTGATTCAGTTGACCTCCTTAATGCAAATCATGTCAGTGCCATACGTCCAATCATGTATGCAAGCATCCCTAGTTATGTAAATACTATATGTGTGCATAGCCATTCATCCGTATGCAACATCCATATGATAATATCAGGCTCAACTTACAAACAAATACATTCCTGTAAATGCAATATGAAAGCGTCCGAACTGATATAGTGCCTAATATGTATGCATATGCATTCACGAGCAACCATTAGCAACCACTTGCAACCACAAACCATAACATGTTTCAAACACATGTTTACATCCATTGGCTTCTACCTAAAGATCGAAGATACGACCTAGGTGATATACTTCGGAAAGAGAGAAACAATTATGCGTAAAGCTCCTACACAAAGAAATCAAGGATGCACCCTTAAGAAAAAGGGTATGACGCTAGTATCTAGCCTTCTTGAGCTTTACTCCACTGTATCTTAACTAATTTAACTTCATGATTGTGAAGTTTCTGACCTCCAATTCAAAATAAATAGATGACAATCACGGTACCAAGTATATGTACTAAGATGATTAGAGGTCTCCCTCTTATCCGCCATGCCATAACTATAGGGGTCGAAAGGTTACTACGTGCTTTTTAGATTACCTTCCACAACTATTCATCCTTCACGCAAACCATCCTAGTCGAACTTGACATTCCTCAAGTACAAGCCCCAAAGGCCTGAACCAATATCAGACAAGCACCCAAGGAATATCTCCTTCGAATTTAGACGATCTACGTGAGATGATATAAGCAAACTCGATAGCTATTCTCAAATCCCCTATTAACCAAAAATAAACTGGTCGGACCACCAATTGGATTTGAGACTCTAGTGGGATCCTTTTACTATACAAGTGCTATGGTGCAGAGACTCAGCTATGGAAGTGGGTATGAACAATTGCGAAGCGCTAAAACCGAAAGAGTATGGACATAAAACTAAACTCTTCCAACAGAACTTTACTTTCTTTCTCCTAGGTGTGCTTGGTGGTGAAAGTATGTACTTGCCCTTCTGAAAATCTTGTTCCTCGTTCTTGCCCTTGTCCTTAATTCTATGCCCTATCATACCCTAGTAAAGATACTTCCTCTTGTCTTAGGTTTTATAATTTCTTCTTCCTTCGTGAGCTAAATCTACATCCATGAATTCCTCATCCTAGGGTTATGCTCCTTAGCCAAACTCCTCATCCCCTTCTGTGTGTAACCATGTTGACAAATCTCTTGAAAACTGCCTCCATCGTCTGGAAAACCCTATAAGCTTGAAAGAAGACTGGCCGTAAGTGAAACAACTATGGTCATAGATGGAAGTCGGACACTACTTTGCCCTTCGATGAGGTTACCTCCCAGAAAGCCAGGAGCCCCAGAGACTCAAGGAAGAAGGAGACAAGAATTCAAACAGAGGAAGAGAAGACAGTGCGTATGGCTTTGGGGAATATGCCTTTAAAACAAAACTTTTCTTTTGAAAATGCTTCTTTAAAAACCGTTTTGAAAAAAAAATAATTTTTCAAATCTTTTATCTGATCCGGTAACCTTCGGCTCTGATACCACATGTAACACCCCACATCCATTAGTGTCACTCACAAAGGGAATGCACTAAGTTCTGTGGAGCATTTAGGGTAAAAGATGCAGATAAATTACAAGACAGAAAGAAATTAAACAGCGGAAAATAAAACTATGCTTTATTGATAAAATAGTTTGTACAAAGATTTCTTTACAATATCAGAGTGTCATCTGTCTTACAAAATAAAGAAGCATATAACAACATTTATATTCTCCAATTTTAGCAAGAGCCAGCCATAGCATCTGACAAGAGAATCCAAGCAAACTTCGACAAATCTTCAAGCTGGAAAAGAGTGAAAGTCCAACTTAACCTGAGCTATACTACTCCCTCCTCTACTACCAGGGGGGGGGGGAACGGAAGAAAAGAAGACGAAAGAAAAACAGAGTCAGACATAAAGCCTGAGTAAGTTCAGTAACTTCTAGCATGTGAACATGGAAAAAACAAACGACGTGAATTAACTGAATCCAAGATTACACCCTGACCAAAGGGTCAGCAAAATTAGACAAGATAATCACAAGATATGCTAAGATAAGATAAATTGGATATGCTCTAATACTCTCGCCGCTTCACTATTTCCTTGTTATACTGGTTTCTATATCTCTGCACCGCCTAACTAGTGTCCCAACTAGTAACGATAACGTGATCCCAATCCCTGTATCTTTCATTGCCTTCGGGCATCCATTTATTATTTATTACCTAGATCTTAATCTAGGGTTTTCTATCAAATGCTTTCTAACTTAGAGTTTACGCTATCTGCTGAATGCTTCTCGGATTCAGGGTTCATGCCACCTAGTCCATCTAGGGATTATGCTACCTGACGAACGATGCCCCCAAGTCTAGGACACACTACCTAGAGTGGTATATGTTCCTATACTTCCCCACGCATGTATCGCGAATCATTATCGCTTGTCTAGATGCACATGTCCTGTAATGTGCGACCCGAGTCCTATGTCAGGGCAAATCAAGGAATACAGAACTTGGTCGGGAGCTTTCAGATATCTACCGATGCAGATGCTAAGGTCTGTTTTTATTCCAGTGGCTATGGTCCCACTTGACCCCTCCCTCAACTAATGAAAGGCACACCTTGTAAAATGAGAACTATACGCCGGCCCCCGGTGCCCCACTATCCTATGGCCATCCTCACCCATAACTAGATAGCAAGTATATGGTCTTTTGGAGTTCTCCCCCTTTCCGCTTCACGTATCTCAATTGACTCAAGATGGATGGTAGACGACGAGTTGCTATCACAGGGCTACCGTCTTCTCGCCGAATCACGATGGTCCGTCCTGGTCTTTAGGTTGCCATGTATTGCAACCAAGGCATACTCCTGGTTCTTCTACGCAGACCTTAACCTCTGTGAGCCCAGGAGAATCATCTGCAGCCTCACAGAGGGATACCAAGAGTACCCTCACGTCCCCTCGAAGCCTCGGGCTTCGTAACCCAATTCGTTGGAGCCTTCTTTTTACTCAGACGGACATTCGCTCCTTCCCGTGTTATACTAAGAATTACTACTTATTTTTACTAACTAAGATTTACCACTTAGTTTCCAGAATCGTTGTTTTCTTAACTAAGGTTTACTACTTAGTTCCCTTTCCCGTCAATTTGGATTGGTTAAGTGTCATTAGTCAATTCAAGCTGACTTAACCCTCTTCATTTATCCTGTCAAACTGGTTAAGTGTTATCAGTAATTCATGTTGACTTAACCCCACCACAAACCAAGTTATATTGGTTAAGTATTTCTTATTACTTAACCTTACCCATTCACCCTGTATTGGTTCAGTGTTCCTTTTTAACTTAAACTTGCCCGTCTGTTTTAACTAACCTGTTATTAACTTTTAAGTATTGTCCCTTCATGTTTTAAACTTAACCCTATTCCTTTATCAAAATCTGATGGTTAAGTGTTCAAGTTTACTTAACCCTACGGTCTAGCCCAGTTAACATATCAAATTGGCTAAGTGTATTAAATCTTACTTAACCCCAACCTCTAGTCTAGTTAACATGTTAATTTGGCTAAGTGTATTAACTTTACTTAACCCTACTTTCTAGACTAGTTAACATGTTATTTTGGCTAAGTGTTTTCTTAGTTACTTAACCTCTACAAATCTTGTCTTGTTACCATGAGTTTGGTTAAGTGTCCCTGTGGACTTAGCCCTCCGTTCTAGCTTAACTGTGCTTAAGTTGGTTAAGTGTTCCTATGGACTTAACCCTCCCATTCTAGCTTAACTGTATGAACCTAACCCCACCTACCAGTCTTGTTATCATGTTGAGTTGGTTAAGTGTCTTAGTTAACTTAACCCTAGCATTCTTGTTCTAGCTTTAACTAAATAAATTAAAGCCACGACCACTCACATTAGACAGATATTGTTGCGATTACTGGATGTGCCGGTTGGTTCCGGGCAGGTTTACATCGCAACTCACAAGGGACTGCCTTAACTTTGGTGGAGGTTTGTAAGTAAAAGTCACAGATAAAACACAAGACAGATATAAACACATATATATAAGCAGCGGAAAACATCAGACTTTTATTTCATAAAATACTTGTTCATACAAAACATTTCCATAATTGTCTCATAACAACTTCCAAAACATTACAATATCATTTCTGTCTTGGTTTTTAAAATAAAGAAGCATAGAACGTGATTAAAACTGCATAAATCCCCATAGAGTGTGTCCAAAAGCCATAGCCAAGGAAAGAGACTCCAAACCGTACATCAACTATCTTGAAGCTTTTAAAGAATCTGACTATGCTGGGTTGTTTCCTCCCTGTGGACCTGGGGGGGAAACGGAAGAAAAGAAAGCGAAAGAAAATAGGGTCAGACATAAAGCCTGGTAAGTCTAGTGACTCTTCAGTATGAGAATAAGAATAAGGGCATGATAGGTATAAACTGGAAACAGAAAAGTATCATAAACTAAGATAAGGTAGTTCTGAAATGAATATACTATCGCACCCCACACTATATCTCTGCACCAACCTGCAATAGTTTTAAACTGGCACCCCGTGCTGAGGGTGAAGCGATCCCGTTATTTTAAAGATTGGCTCCTACTCGCATAATTACATGTGTCTTACGGCCCCCAAATGTTGTAGATACCCATGCTGGCCCCACCATGGGGTGTATCAAGTCCCATGGTGGCGACCCGACAAAATACTTAGAATGCATAGGTTATACTACTGGTGATCTAGTGCCCTGTTTGTCTACTCCGAAGTGTGTGCACGCCCGCACTCCGTTAGAATCCACACTGTTGCACCCACCGCCGTCGCTTTGACCGCTTACAATCAGCCTAGTAATCGTGCCCCACCCTGCCTAGTTTCAGGGTACCATGATACCTAATTGGGTTACTGCTGAAATGGGTCCTCGTTACTAGGGTTTTCTAGTCAAACATGTTAAGCGGTTAAGTGTCTGTATTTACCTAACCCCACCCATCAGTTTAATTAACATGTTGAATTGGTTAAGTGTTTTAGTTAACTTAACCCTACCATCCTGACTTGTCTGTCCTTAGCCTTTTGAAGCACCGACCACTCATATTAGACAGATATTGTTACGGTTACTGGATGTGTCGGTCGGTTCCGGGCAGATTTACACCGTAACTCAATCTAACCTCGGGTCCTTATTGGGCTCAATGCTTAACCACCCACATTGGATAGGTATTGTTGTGACTACTGGACAGCCGGGCGGGTCCGGGCAGATTTACATCACAACTCAATCCAATCTCGTGTTAAGCATATTCGTATTTTATAAATTTACATATTTGTCTATATTACTTAATATATGTAAATTTGTCAACAATTAAATGTTATGGCCCACATTCCAAGTTTAACATTTTTGGTATAAGAATTTATACCGTTTAAATGCCACATATTTTGGCCAATTTCATATATTTTTATGTCAAGTTTTACTAATATTCCCAACGCTACCCCGTTTAAATATTAGGCTAACAACCTTAGCCTAATTTTCGTTCGCACAGTTTTAACATACAATATTAGGCTAAAAACTTAGCCTAATTTAGCGCACACGTATAGGCATAAGGGAATTCATAAACATAAACATGACATAGGTGTAAACTTGGCATTTTTGGCATAGTCAATATGAACATTATAGGTGTGAACTTGCAAAATAGCCAACATGAATGTCATAGATGTGAACTTGCAAAATAGTCAATATACATATATGTGAATTTGCAACATAGCCTAAATCAAATTTCATATATGTGAATTTGCATTGAAATAAGGGTCTAACCAAATAGGTGTCACATGAATTAGCATATGATTTAGACAACATAAGTCTAAACTTGTTTTTGGATCTAGGCATTACATCGACATCACTAGCACATGACAAGAATATGACATTTTCATAAATATGTATAACTTTATGACAAGGGTGTGAACTAGATCCAATCGCATATCTAATTACAACATGAAACATGTACTAAAGTAGATCTTGACATGGATCCAATTTGCAACTTTTGTATAAACATAGGGGAATGGATATGAACATAACCATTTAGGCATAAAGATTTCTAGCATAAAGTATATACATGAGGTACTAATCACAAACGACCTATATAATCACATAAACATGAACTATACAACTTGCTTGTGATGTTGTTGTCATTCTAAAAGTACAATAGGATCAACATCAATCTTAATTATACCACAAACATCCCAATTTCATTCTCAACACAATCATTTCAATACATAGATATGAATTAACATCGTCGTTACATAATATCACGATTCCGCTTCCAATTTACATCGAACCAAGTCTTAGTTTTATTCTCATCGGAAAAATCACTATACTAACAAAGAACGACGAACTTGGATTCTGGATTCTGAATTTTGAATTTGATATGCTTTCCTTTGGGTAGATTAACGTTGTTTTGATTCGTGTTTTACTTTAGTATTGGCTTGTCTCTAAGCTTTCTAACTGACGGCCACTCCTAGTTTCTTTCCAACAGCATGACGGCTTTAGTTCTATATTATTTGTGTGAATTTAGGTTTAGACTTGAGTTGTATTTATAGAATTTTAAACTGATTAGAGCCCTTGATGAAGCTAGAGTGAATCCAGACCATCCATCTCAAGAGAAGCCAATCAGAAAGTGACATGTAAGCCCTTGTGACTCAGCCAAGCCTCAGAAATCGACCAGAACCTGACCAGGCCAGCCAGGTCCTGACCAACAAGTTTTCTGGCCTGGGCGCACTTGGCAGGTGCGCCAGTGCTAAAATTGTACTGGCGCATTTCCCAAGTGCGCCAGTGCAATTTTGTTCTGGCGCACTTCCCAAGTGCGCCAGTGCATTCTGACCCGTTTCTGGTTTTTCTTCCCAACTTCGTTCGTCCATATCTTCTTCATACTGTATCTGTTTTACGCAAACTCAGACTCTATCTCAAGCAGAATTCCGAGACGAACGCAATGGCGTAACCCATTTCCCTTAGTTTCATCATTTACAATTAATTATACTTTAATTTGTTAAGTTACAGTTATCAGAAAATTCGCGGTGTTACAAACTGTATCTACATACCATTATCACAGCTTAATAGTTATTCCTGGAACAGTTATAAACACTTGTTTCTAGATACCACATAGTACACAGCGGAAATATGATAGTCTATAGCTAACAGGTGAAGCCTCCTGCTTCCATCTCTTCAAAGTGAATCTGTAAAATACCGAATTGACTGCCCATACAAATTTGGGCACCCAAGAGTTTAGGGAAAACAAACAAAATAAACTCTGGGTCAGTCATGGGACTAGTGTGAATAAACTCCAACCATTTGTTTAAATTTCAAAATCCTTTTGAAAGAAAGGATAATAGTAAGACCAACCCACACATAAACATGGATGGTTTTTACCTTACTATAACCCAAAACACTTTGACAAGAAAATCCAGTGATATTATAATAGTGTCTAAATCAAATAAATAACAATCTAGCAGAATGCTTGCATCTCACGCTCCATATATAATATAAAATCAAAAACCGCATGGCGCTTAATGGAGATTGGATTTCCAACATGACAAAGTATGGAACCACCTTCCGATAGTGTATCTCTAGAGACGAATACATTGGGTTCAACAAGAACATCCTGCAACCCGGTCCACACATGACTGACCACTTTCGCTTGAGTGTATCGAATATATATCACCAACGGTTGGGATCAGCAACCGTTTCCCAAATGGGACAGCATCGATTATATTAAAGGATGAAATGAATATCTCTAGATAGGTGATTATACACTCTAATGGGAGCGACCCACATAGCCATGCTGCCTGCCCAATTTTTGTCATTTTCCGGTTGTTGAGGCCTGAGGCTACGATTACTTATCATTCATTGATAGCACAATCACTTTGAATGCCACATTGTTAGATCCGTTAATCACTAATTGATTTTCACAAATACATTCTGGATATTATGCTAAGAGAATAAATTCTCTGCCACCATATATATTTATACAGACCAACATATGCGATCATTGGAAATACTATTTCAGACATTCGTCCATATTACATTCGTTCTGGGATTGAACGAAACCGAAGGCACAATTTCTGTTAATAGAAAAAGTCCTTGCACTTTACTCATATAATCTGATTCGCAACTCTACTGCCAATACGGAGTGGTTCTCGGATAATAGTCCAACCGGTCTCTCCATATTGACAATGGTATTGGCAAACACTTCGATAATCGGTTATTTAACTATTGAAGAAAAATAAACGAACATTCATATCATCAAACAATCACTGGGCCTTTTAATATTTCATTAATTAAATCATTTTTTCCATTTCTTTATCAATATTTGTTAGCCAAATATTTTTAATAATCATCTTGGCCTCTTACGCTATTTGGAAAACATTTCCATATATCGTCTTCTTTTATTTTCTATACTTAGAAAATATTTTCTATTTGCAATTGAAAAAACAATTTCAATCACTTATTTCTTTCCCGTCTACTTTACTTATACTCAGGAAAATATTTACTTTTATATTTCCAAAATCCCAGCACTTGGGTTAAAACGAATGTTGTGTAAAACATCGTTACAATCCAAAATATTTTATTTAACTAACTCTTATTCAAACACTTCTATTCGAGAATGGATCTTGATATTTATCAATTAAAAATGAAATCAATCAAGTTGGGGTATAACTACATGTAACGACCCGTATTCTACACATCATAGGATTGTAGAATATTTATTTCTTTCCCGTATGAAGCCGTATGGTCATGTAACTTTGGGAAACATCCATTAGAGTCATTTCCCATGTTCATGATTTTTGTCGATTTTTAAATGACCATTTTGCCCTTAGTTGGTATTGTTTTGGCCATAACTTTTGATTGGAAAGGAATTTTAACCGAAAACTACTTCCATTGGATTCGTTTGATGGTTTACCTTTCCGTAGAGTGGTCATAATAGCCAAACGGACTTACCGTTTGGGAGATATGGCTGAAATAAGGTTTGGAGGGTGAAAAACTGCTTAACCGGGCCAAATCGGGTGATTAGTGAGTAGGCCCATAACTCATTTCGGGATTAGGGGTATGGGAAGGCTGAAATGAGATGGAGAATCATTCCATTTTAGTTTTCTAGCCTCCACTTATCACCAAGGAACCCTAAAAATGGTCTCCAACCTCTAAATCACCTCCAAATCACCTTTTGGTCAAGGATTTGGCTTAGCAACCCCTAATCAAGGAAGATCTACACCAAAGCAACATTGGAGCTGCTGTTTAGCATTGGAATTCACATCAAATCAGAGATTTATTTCAAATCTTAGTTTATTTGTGGCTAAGGTGAGTGATTTGCATAGTTTTGCACTAATTATGGCTAATTAGGAGTGATTAGTGTTAATTAGCGAATTTAAACATGATAAAATTTGGGGAAAATGTTCATAAATTCCTAAATAATGTTTTAGACCTCTGATATGAATTTGGGTTAATTTGGTTAAGTTTTGCTAATCCTATTATTAGTTTCACCTAAACATGCTTAAGGGGAAGTATGAGATTTTGGGGTATGTTTGATCCATTTTAACCTATCGTATTGATGTTTTGATGTTTGTGGTTGATTATGCATTTTGCTATGACTGTATGAAATGCTTTGTGATTTGTTTCAATAGTTAGAATGGTCGAAAACGTCGTCGAATGGCGTAAACACTTGTTGGAACAGTTTCAGAAAACAGTGCAGGTTTCAGATTGGATCGGATATAGGGCTCGGATCAGATATGTTGAACTGGGCAAGGGATTCGATCGGATCGGAACCTGACACTTGGGAAAATTGGCAAAAAGGAAGGCCACGCTAACTGGACTGGGATCGGATCGGATTAAGGAGGACGGATCGGAGCGGAAGTATGAAGATGGATCGGATAGGAGCATGTGAAGGATGAGGAGGCGGATCGGAGCGGAAGCACGAACTGGAGGGGAATGACACCCGACCCGACCCAAAGTAAAGCACCCGACCCGACCCGACCTGAGGAGAAACACCCGACCCGACCCATACCAGAAGAAGACCCGACCCGACCCAATGGAGGACACCCGATACGAACCGATAACTTGAAGAGAATGCGACCCGACCCAGTATTGACCAATAACCCGAGATGCAAAGGTAGTCCAATATGGGAAGTTAGAGCTCAGGATCCAGTTGGGAACCAATGAGTTCACTTCATGGTTGGTCTTTGCTGCGGGACGTGTGCTAAGGAGTTGTCGACGTTCATAACTTCGATTCACCACTGAAAATGAATGATGGCTACTTATCAGTGCAGTAGGGTAATTATGACCTGAGGGGCAAGGTGATGGTAGCAAGACTACGTTATCAGTGCAGTAGGGTCATTATGACCTGAGGGGCAAGGTGATGCGTAGTAAGACTATGAGCCAGCGCAGATGGGGTGAACAACTCCATGGGGCAAGTGGACATAGTAAGGATTGGTAAGGCTATGAGCCAGCGCAGATGGGGTGAATAACTCCATGGGACAAGTGGACATAGCGAGGAATTAGTGGCTACGTTATCAGTGCAGTGAAGCCATTTATGACTTCATGGGGCAGAGTGATCGTAGCAAGGCATGCTGGGTGATCGAAGTGGTGAATATCGTATGCTTTACGCACTGAGTGAGAGATGTGAGGATGGATGCTATGTTTGATTGTTTGCCATCATTATGACATGCACACCTCCCCCACCTCCGTATCTTTACACCGTTTGATATGGTACCTTAGAGTGTTGTACAGTATGTAGTGCTAACTCTTTGGTTGCAGGTCCAGGTTCATGTATGTTTTAGTCTACCTGTTATTGTTCACTTTAGATGCTTATCGCTCATACCAGACTTTATGTCTGACCCAGAGTTTTATGTCTCCTCTTATTACTCTGGGTGCTCACACGAGCAGACTAGAGACAGGTTAGCTAGTGATGCGCGAGTAGCTGATTTGGAGGCGGGCAGGAGGCTTCCACGTATGATATATATATATATACACACACACATACACACACACATTCTCCCTGTGTCGTTGGTGGTCGCTACTTGGGCATTAGTAGTGTACCTCATTTATCTTACTTTTTCTTTGAGACAGTTTGAAAAGTTGTAATAAGCTGTATTTTGGATTTCCGCTGCTATGATGCTTAGTTCTGGTTTTCAGCTTATGCACTGTCTCTCCTGTTTTATGTCAAGTATATTATTATTATATTTTGTTCTATGCGCTGTGAGACATTCTACAGGTTCTTTGTATGCTCATTTCCTTCTTCCCTTTTTCCTTCTGACGACCCGTTCCGTGCTAACTGGACATGTGTACAACGCACTTTGGGAGTAAATGTCGGTTGGTGCGCGGCGGGCCGTCACACTACCTCTCAGACCTTGACTGAAAACATCCTTAACTTCAAAACGGACAAAACCACTTATCTCGAATAATCAACATGATAAAAACCAATTATTCATTTTAAATCCGTAACGTTTCTCTTTTTAATTTTATCTGATTTAATTATAGATTTCCCTTTTTGTTTATAACATTCTATTTTAATTTCGTTTCCTTATCGAATTCTATACATATCGATTCATAATTATCAAATCTTCTTAAAGTATTCTAACTCCTTAAATTTCCGGAAAATTTCGCCATAACCTCCTTTGTACCGAGAGCATCGGGAAAATCCCCAAACCGCCACACAGGCCCTCCCTATTCAAAAAGAAAATCAAAAAGCCAAGTGGCTTGCCGATTCGGCGCATAAAACCTCATATGGAATTTAAACGTGTACCTTTTTGTCGGGCACTTCAATTATAATCTTCATGCACTTCATTCCATACCTTTCTAACACATATGTGTCCATTTCTAATTTATTTTAACTCAATCCGATCATTTTTAACTTGCTTCACTAATTTATGCTTTAATTAGCTCTTTTGCCTATTTCACTTCTTATTTGAACATATCACGTTCAAATATAAATTAATTTGTTTATAAAACAATCAAATGTCGTTTTCAACACAAATTTCAATATTCGATTTTAGATATGAATTTACAAATCCAGTTCACTTATTCAAACTCCAATTTTGATTCAAAATTTCATTAACTAATTTTTATTCAAATTAGTTAATTCTATTTAATAATTAAAAATCTAATTTTTTTTTTCAAAAATCAATCAACTACTCCACTTGAGTTCAGACATATTTTCATAACTCAAGTCTATATTTTCTAATGAAAAATCCATATTTTATTAATTTACTTAAAATCCCTTTATTTATTCCAATAAACCGTTATGGTTTTATAATGGTTATGGCGCTGTTTTTTTTTAAAAGTTGATTTTGACATAACTCAAAATCTATAAGACGAAATCCTGATTTTTCTCTTCCATTAGAAAACTATTATAAAATCGGTCCTGACGATTCTTGTTTCCAAGAATTCCGACCTAAATTGAGTTCTATATACTCAATTGAAGTTCGAGTCGCCGATTTACGAACTGCAGCGCTGCGGTGAGTTCGTTTTAATTATATTTAATATATAAATGTTTTAAATTTTGTTTATATAAAATTCCAACTCCATTATAATATATTATAATATATATTCAGCCTATTTACCAAACCCAACTTAATATTCTCGATTATCTCTATCCGTCGATTACTTCATAACTCAGTTATAAATTTATTTATAACTTAAATTTTTATATCTAATTCTAATTTATTTAGAAATAAATTATTTTATGAAATTCGATAAAATCGAATTCCAATTATAAACTCGTTGGATTTTTCTAATGCAAATTCAACTTATATTTCGAAATAAAATCAATCGTCCTATTTCAAAACACTTTCCAATTCATTTTTAAATTCATATTTGAATTTAAACTACTACATTATCAAATGATAATTTATTTCACTATATTTATAAACATTGTTTATAAAAAAAAATCTCGTTTCACCAAATAGAACAAGCTTCCCTTTAAATTATCTATTTGAAAATCTAATTTCTTTTATATTTCGAATTCCGAAATAAAACCCATCGTTCTCCTTTTCGAAATGATTTCAACTTCTATTTTTAAATTTATGCCTGAATTTAATATTTTAAATTATCTCTGGATAATTAATTCATTCTATTTATAAACACTGTTTATAAATTTCTTGTTTTATATATTTAAAACAAGTTCCATTTCGAAATCTATTTAAAACAAAAATCTTATTTTGGAAATTTCTATTTTTAATTACTTATATATATAACACCCAATTTATTTTCATATTCAATCTAACTTCTATTTAAATAAATTCGAATTAATCGAATTCAAAATCATAAATCCTTACGGATTTATTTTAGTTCAATTTATATTCTGAACATCAGAGTAAATTCCATCGTTTAGTTCTTTAAAACAATTTCCCTATTTCTATTTTAAATTCACAATTAAATTTAAATATTCGAATTATCAAATGATAATTTTTCCACTTTATATAAACACAGTTTGTAAATTAACTTCAATTCCCTGATTATCCAATGAAAGTCTTTCCATTTAATTTATAAACACCATTTATAAATTTACTTTAATTTCCTGTATTATTTAACTTATAAACATCGTTTATAAATTCAATACTTGTTTATATTTATTTTCTAAACAAGTAAATATCTTTAGCCCATTATAAATTCAAATTCTATTTTTTAAAAAATAGAATTTTTCTTTTTAAATTTCAAAACCATATTCACGATATTTCTATAAATTACCATATAGGCCCAGTGATATTTCAAACATCCAAAATACCAAATTATCGAATCACAGATTTTTCTAACACATCATATAAGATAACATATTAAACCAAACAAACAATAATATTTTTGAGGAGTCCAGTTGGATTCCTCCAACCTGTTTCCTTGCATCCAAAGACGTTAGCCAACATAAATAATACCCATCCTGCTTTGAGGCAGGATATCGCGGTATAGAAGGTCATCCACTATCATAGCGTGGGGGCGTATAGGGTCATCCGCTAATGATACTGCGGGTGTCCGCTAGTGGTACTGCGGGAATCCAACCAATTACCAATATATATATATATATAATAGCCACAAACACAAATCCTACATAACTAATATATTTTTAGCAGCCAAGAAATATTTTAATGCAACCAAACAACCATCAATTATTTTTAATGACTAAAAATAATTCTAAATAAATAAATTGAGTGAGATTTGCTCACCAGAATTGCAGTTGTTGAATATCCTGTTTATTTCCAAATCACCGGCTACGAATCTTCTCGAATGAATTCGTACCTACGATTATTTGATTTAAATTTATTGATTAACATTTATTTATTTAAATTTACTATTTTAAACGAATAAATAAATTTCCTATATATATATATATATTCCCTTTTTATTATTTTTATTACTATTTTTTATCATCATGAGTCATTTTAAGTAAAATATCTAAACCATGATTATAACCTTGTATAAATCCAATATAGTATCTAAAACGTGCAATTTATATAAGTTATATATTCTATTTTCCTCTTAACAAAAATTTGGATTTTTATTTAGTTAATAATACTTATACCTTTTTATTTCTCTTCTTTGTATGTATATAAATTAAATATTATTGATAAAATTAATTAATTAACTTACCTTAAATATGACATTTATTAGTTAACCATAGTCTTTATATATATTTATACCCAAAATAAATGAATTTATGCACTAAAAATGAATTAAATAAATTACCTAATTCAAATTCCGACCCCTTTCCAATAGCGCAACCCCAGTATCGATGTTGGCTTCCAGAATTTGACATGCCGTGGTGACCAATTTAAATTCAAATGCCTTCTTCAACTACACTTCAGATTGCGTCAACCGAACTCCGCTTGAATCGCACCACTGGCCACAATCCAATGAGACACTCGCGCTCCTCTATCATCGTCATTCACGCATGAACCTTCGTGACCTAGAACCCCAAAACCAAACTCGAGTTTCCAATTCCGACATCTTCACGCACACTGTAATAGGTGCGATCATTCTTGTCACTGAATCCCTCAAAAACTCCATCTCATTGAATGCCAATCCACTGTGAAATCCTTCGAACACCACCTCCAGCCTTCCCACCCCCCTGAATTGCTAGCCCTAGCTTTGAAATCATCCTCGCATCACTCTCAAAACTCCGAGGTTGACTCGAGTTCAGACCGAAAATCGAAATCGAGTTTGAACCCATTTTTCGTAATCGAATGGAACGATTTCCCCTTTTTGATTTAATTGTGTTTTGAACAGGAACGAATGGTTCTTATACTTTATTACTGATAGAACTAAATGAGGAAATGGCCATTTTAATTTCCTTTTGATAGAATTCATTTCATTCGCAAGACAGAAGAGGAAAATAAAAAAAAAGAGATCATCATGTATATATAATCGATAACCCTTAGCACCCAAGTAATAGGCAGTAGGGTTGCTGTAGAACATAGGTGGCTGATGTAACATGTATTAAATTTCAATTTAACTGCGATTTGATTTAAAGAGATTTTGTTTCTTTTTAAATAGATACTGATTTGATTTCGATCCTATCCACAATCAAATATCTCGAGGTCCATTAATTTAAACCACGAACCGCTATTTTAACGTAACCACTGTTGTTTCAACAGTGTAACACTATTCTGAACTAACTGAATATATTTTGATATTTAATTTCTACGTATATACCATATTAAATTAATATAATATAATTTAAATTCAAAACTAATCAATTCGCTAGTAATAAATTATTTTTATTATCGTCCATATTCAAACACAATTAGTATTGATCATCTGAATTGTTCTAATTCAGTTTTTGACTTCGATTTGGATTATTTTTCATATTACAATGATTATATGTATTCAAGAGAAATTTTATATCGATAATTCAATATAAAAATTCTTTTACATTATTAATTCAATATTTAAAACAATATTAAATATTTAAAATTAATCGACCAAAATACGGGTCGTTACATTTTGTCTTCATTAGCTTGTTTAAATTTTCTTTTAAACATTTTTCTAGATTCTAAAATTTGCATATTTATTTCTACTAATTCATCAAAAGTAAAATCACTTACATCGTTGTCTTTAGCCATAAAGCACACCTTTGCTTGCTCACTATCACTGCCGCTATCAATTTAAGAAGATGAGTCTGAATTATCCCAAGTGACTAAAAAAGCTTGTTTCTTTGATTTTTCACTTTTGTTATTTTTCTTTTAGTTCTGGGCGGTTCTTTTGATAGTGCCTGGACTTGCGACAGTTAGAACATTCTAGTAAAGCTAAATCAGATTCTTTTGATGATTTCTTCTTTATATTTTTGCTTTGACTCTTTCGGTATTTTTGAAATTTTCTAATTTTTTTAGCAACAAATGCTATATCTTCTTCATCTGAATCGGAATCTTCTTTTTCTACATGGAAAGCTAAATTCTTATTATCTTGTACCTATGCTTTCTTCGCCCGCAATTTCACTTCATATGACATTAGATTACCGATCAATTCTTCCGGATTCATGGCAGAGAGATCATTAGCTTCTTCAATTGCTAATACTTTTCTCTTCCATTCATCGGTTAAAGAATTTAAAATTTTTGAAACTATGTCAAAGTCGGAATATTTTTCTCCTAGTCCTAATAATGAATGATAAATATTTTTAAAACATGAATACATATATTTATGGATTCGTTCTCATTCATTTTAAAACTTTGAAACTGATTTTTAAGCATAGAAAATTTACTGTTTTTAACTTTGTTAGTGCCTTCATGAGTAACATTAAGTGTTCTCCAGATTTCATATGCAGTATTGCACATACAAATCTGATTGAACTCATTTCTATCAAGTGCACAATGTAGCATATTCATGGCCTTAACATTTGTAGTAGCTTCATTTTTCTCAGTGTTTGACCATTCAGTGTATGCAGTAGTAGGTGATGTATATTCTTTTTTAGTAATGTTCCATACATCATAGCTATTAGCTTGCATGTATAGTCTCATTCTAGTAGCCCAGTAACTATAATTCATGCCAAGGGTGGTCTAGCCGTTGACTGGCCTTCAGAATATCTGGTGTTATTACTAACGCTAGTGTTACTATCCATATTATCTAATTATCAAATAACGGTTTTACGGTTATATGATAGCCCTCTTCTGATACCAATTAAAAAGTCGGTGTGAATACGACTTAAGGATCTTTCTATATGGATATTACGGAATATAAATGTGATACTAACTAGCTGATTCTACAATAGTTATGCAAATACATAGAGCTTAATATGATACACTACAAGAAAACATACATATGGTTACATTCATTGGTTGCGTTTATACGTAAATGCAACCGATTTGACTTTTAATTATGTATTTAGGGGGTTTTGGTTACATTTATTTAACAATTGATTAAAATGCTGGTTACGTTTAATGGTTCCCTCCCATACGTTTCACTTCCCTCCTCTTTTTCTATTTTTCCGCCTATCGTCAACCCCTAAATTACATTTTTTTTTTTCACACTATTCTCGCTCGGCTCTTACTTCTTTTGCAATGGCCTCCGTAAAAAATTAGGGTTCCAGCCATCCCTTCAAATCGTGGCTATCTTCCTCAATTTATTGGCTGTTAGAAACTGTTGTGGCTCCAGTTGATTTCCTCGATGGTCTTTCTCCACAATCTGAATTGCAGAACTTCTGTTGATGATCGAAACGTTGAAAGTTGTAAGTTTCTCTTCTGATTTTACAGTTACTTTCATGCTCGATTTATTTGCTTGGTTTTGATACATTCCTCCTTTCTCGTCTTCATACGAAGTTTCGCCTCCTACGTTTACTACTACACCATTCTCACTACCTTCAACCGCAGAACGCACAATACTTTCCCCAATCTTATTACTTTCCGCTAAAATTACAACTATGTTGAAAATTGAAACCCTCGTCGGATGACATCCTAATTCTTAATCGATGCATTGTCGAATCAATTGCAGTTTCAGCGGTTACTGGATGTTCACAGCTTAATCTATGCTCTCATCTGTAACATGCTGATTTTAAGGTATTATCCTTTGTTTACTCATTCAAATAGGAATTTTCTCACCACATATTTGATTGTTAGCCTGATAATCCTGCGTATGCCCTGTAATATCCTTGATACTGTATAATGCATGTAGCAGCTTGCGTGATTAGTTCGTAGATGAAATTTATCATGTATGTGCATGCAAGCCATTCAGATGAATGGGTAATTTAATTTTTATCACAACTATTTTGCAAACTTGTATCTTAAAAGAGGCCTGAATAATTTCCGTGTATGCATAAATATTTGTTAGCGGTTAAATGCACAATTTTTTCTTATTTAAACATATAATAAAAATTTTTTTTATGTCTACTTACATTAAGCGAACTCAAGATAGTCCCAGCAGATCATAGTATATTTTATAATAGGTTCGCTCAATTGTCCTCATGTAGTAGTGTAGTGGCACGGGGTCCTAATCATACTGCAGCAAGTAGCCGAAGCAAAGATAATTACCTTAACCATGTATTTGCTGATCAAAAGTAATCTTGGGAATTCAATAAATTAGTTATCTCCACCTCACAAAATTAAGCATACAACTTAAGTTACCCAATAAATCGTGAATGCCAAAAATATGGAGTATAAATGTTGGTAGGTTAGAATAAATTACCCGTTTCACCAATAATTGGTTGGTCATCAAAATGCTGGTGCAGTTACAGTTAATGTGGAGAGTGCCAGCGACCATAGTGGATAAGGAAGGAAAAAATAAGGCAAGATGAATTTGGAGAGAAAATATTGACTATTGGCCATTTCGGGGGGAAGAAAAAGACATGCTTTAATAAACTTCATGGATGCTTATGTAATAATATAATTTTTATATTAAGTAGTGAAACTGTAATAAAACAATAGAAGTAAAGCAAGTGGTTGTTATCCATTGCTTAGTGTTTAGTGTTCACAATTTGCATTAAATTCAATTTCTTATTCATTTATTCACATAATTGTGGGTTGTAATTATTTTGGTTTTGATGCATTCTAATCACTATCATGATTAAATCACCACAATTGTTTGTTACTATAGTGATTTATACCAATCAAACGTGACTTGTTGCTATTCTCTGCTATCTCTATACTCTCTACTAGTCTACAATATGCGATCTTTTTTTCATTTGATTGGTTGATAAATGACTACATTTGGTGAACATGTTGAATTATGTGTACGTTTACAAATATTGGATTTGAACTATGAATTATAAATAAGCTCATATTAACCTTTGTTTAATTCATGTTTACCTTTTTATCATCGTATCCTTTTGAAATATGATGTAACATCACACCTTGTTAGCACTAACAGACTGCTAACTCCATCTATTTGGTCTCCTCTTCTAAAAAAAATCAAATGCGCAATCTCGTTTTCAGTTTCCGTTTTCTTCCTTTCTTTGTTTACTTTGTACTCACTTTCGCATATGGTAAACCTTATTTTGGTCGAACAACAAAAAAGAACATTTGACAATAAAGAAGATGGTGCCTGGACTTATCTATCATCCGCACGTCTACTCCTTTACTATTTTAGTCTTGTCATTTTTTTCCAGATCTTCCACGTTGCTGCTTCAGCAAACCTTAATTTTGAACATGCTAAAACAATATTTAGTTCTGGTTTAGTTGGGATAAATTATTTAGATGCCTCTCTTTGGAATTGTACTTCACATATTCCAATCTCAAACTCTCCTACTGTTCCAGTCTGTTAATTAGATAATTTAGAAGATCGAAATTATCTAAAAGGTAATCGGGATTGATAATTTTTTCTCATATGGGCTTTGAACTTTGCGTTCAATTTATAAGTATGATGTGACCTCACATTAAGTAAATTCATTAGACCATAATGCAAAAATATAAATGAAAACTTTGCATTTATGCATAATTTATATTGACCTGGACCGTTGAGTTTTAATACACAATAAGGTTTGAATGTAGTTATTAGCCTTCATTTGTGTTGGTAAATGAATACTGTACATTGTAAATGCATAATTTATATTAACCTAGACCATTGAGTTTTAATATACCATAGGTTTTAATGCTGTACATTTGTTCTAGTATAGTTTTTTGTAATTTTGGAATTCATTGCGTTAATAAAAATGTTACGTTATTGCAAAATTTGCTGGATTGACAGATGATGTGTTTCGCCCATGAATGTATTAAATTTCTAATTAACCGAGATAAATAATACAGAATTCAAGAACAATGTATACCTTTGGTGCTAAACGTTTTGATCTTAGTATCTATAAGTTGTATACTGTTTGTTAGCAGAAAATTATTCATGCATGCTTCTTTTATCAGTCACCTGGAGTTCACCTTGAGTCATCGTTACTCGAGACCAACAACCCTTTGAACTGTGAAATAACTGGAGCCACAACGGCTCTAGAAATCATCACCATCGGTGGTGATAAACCTGCCATCAGTGGATGAGAAAACCTGGAGCAAGTATAGCTCCAGTTTCCTCTTCTTGCGGCTATACTTATCCCTATGTTTGACCCAGTAACTTACTGTATACTCATGTTTATTTTTAGCAATAAAAATAATTATGGATTGAAGAAAGCATGTATATAAATTTATGTCAGAAATAAAAAGGAACGGATAAATTGAAGTAAATAAAAACATTCTTGTCATAGGTGAGTTATGGACTTTAAGTAAAATTTATAAAATGTATGTATGACTTTTTAATTATGTGTGTTTGCGATCTTTTCTTCTATGTAGAACATGCAGTGCTCACAACGTAAGATCGAATGTTCAGTTTTTTCAGATACATATCATTGTAGAAATTGAACAAGTTTAGCACAATCATATGATATACATTAAGTCAGCTTTTATTTCTTTTAATATTATTATTTCAAGCATTATGATCCTAGATATAATTATAAGCTCTTGGAGCAGCATATTTAGCATATTCTTTAATACTGAAATCAAGTTGAAACCATTAATTAAGGAGATATACCTGAATATATTGCTAAGTTCAGAAAAGGATTGGGAAGATATCCATATTTAAATACATGTAACTCCTTACCTAATTGCTGAATGAAGCGCTCAACATCATGTTTCTGTCACGTTTATTGGAGGAGTTAAGCATTTTGATTAGATGCTTTTAAACAAAGATATAATTTGGGCAATATCCCCAAATTCTTGATGATTTATAATTTGTACTGTACTGAAAAATAATTCCAACTTTAAGATTTTCTAAATACTGCATCATTTACAATCTGTAATCAAGAGTCTAGTGAAACAGTAGACCCTCTGTGGTGGGCATAAATCAAACAGCATCAACCCGCTATTGGTATTGCAAAACGTATATTACATTAACATGTTAATAAATAATAGTCAAGACTTGTAAACAAAACAGTAATTACCTAGTGATTGCTACTTTCTTTCACATGAGAAGGCATATTTCGTTTAGATATCATTATAACATGCATTGGTTAAAATCTTGATATTATCCAGGTATTTGATTATATGAGGAAAGAGGACACATTCAAATATGACATATCTTTCTACAGCGACATGATTCTTATGCTAGGGAAAAATGGGTTAATCGAAAAGGCAGAAAATCTGTTCTCAAAAATCAAAACAGAAAGTCTAGAGCCAGTTACAAGAGCCTACACTGAACAATAGGTGCATATTTAAAATGCAAAATGATGGATGAAGCAGTGCATATGTACGCAACAATGAAGGAATCAGGATGCTCTCTAGATAAATTGACATTTACTATATTATTAAAGAACCTTGATAAAGCTGGGGAGAAAGAGCTTGTGTCTGCTGTGAAGAAAGATTATGAGAAGTACATTGAACGCCTGGAAAGTTTTCTAGAAGAAATCAGCAAGACATATGTAAGTATCTTTGAACACAATATGCAAAATACAATAAGCTTGGTTAAATAGGGATTTCATTTATGATGTATGCTTAAAAGTCAAGATTTAGTTTGTTGGGTAACTCCAATTTTCCTAACAAAAGTATTTTCGTAAGTAAATGCTCTTCTTGCTGTTCCTCGCCCAGTTGATTTACAATTAAACTTCATATATTTCTTTGTTATTCATAAGAATATAAAGTGGTGCAAGTTGTATGATGTATTTTATGGGAATATAAACAATATACATTGACGGCTGATTCTTGATTGTGCGTAATTTACGCCATTCAAAGCAGGTCATCGCAATATGTGTAACTAGTCAATTGTAATATTTATTATTATTCAGCAATATTTAATATATTTTCATACTGTTGTCTGTTGCAAGTAGGAGATCGCTTGAATTTGTGTGAAGAGCGAGTTGGAGAATGTTTCACTTGGTAGTACAAAACACAGCAGAGATGGGTGCAATTTTGATAACATGGGTATATGAATCACTGTCTAAATCATTATTATTATTTCTAACAGTTTTGTTGCAAGGAGACATGTTTGTACATTATTGTCTATTGCTACCGGATTCTATAATTTTTTGTGCATTATAACTTTTTCAGTGGATTACATAACTGTAGAATTACAAATCAAAATGAAATCCCTTGTTTCACATTCAAATTCCGAGTTAAATAATTACATATCATCATCACCATAATAATGGTATTATAGAACAAGCAAATTAATGCAACATATGATGTAGGACCTTTCTGTATCTTATAGTAATAATAGCATTGTCAACATGGCTTATTTAAAAGAAACATGTCATAATTCTTTGCTAGTCAGTAATATAAGGCAGTTAGACCAAAAACAAACCCAGCCCAAAACAGTAGAATTTCAGTCTTCCGTCACAATAAAATTGTTATTTTGGTTTACTTATCAAACAGAGCACAAATCTGGTCGTAAAGAATAGATGCAAGTTAGTTGATGTGGCTGAAACGAGACAAGTAGCGGCCGAAGGAACTATCTTTTCTACTGATCCAACAACAATGGTTCACTCTGTTCCATTACGAAAAGATGCAGTATCAGTTTAGGTATACTTTGTTATCATCGCTTTTCAAGGCTGCGCTTAATCTTTCTTTTACGTAATCATCATTTTTTATGCAATTTTCCTTTCTTCTATTGATAAATTTTCTGTATTCTATTTTACAGTATTTGATAATTACTTAAAAGATTCCAAGTTTTGAAGACTAATATCGAAATTTTGACGTACGGTAAACTTACTTTAACCTTTATGTATGATTAGTTTATCATATATTTGTTGATTTTTACTTGATGCAATTTGTCAATTTTACAGTTGGATATTTTAAAACTATTATCAGGTGGGCAGCAAGGTTAAGAACAGGCCAGCCATTGAAAAGAGTGATATAAATCTGGTTCTAAATAGCTATAGCATTGGGGGTAAAAGACAAGGACTAAAGGTGAGAAAACCATTTACGTTAAGGCACATCGCACTCAAAATGACTGTCAATACAGGTACTCCTAACTGACAAATCAGTTTGTCAATACAGGTAAAATATATATTCTGCACCCATTTGAAAAAAGAGAATGTAACTCTCTTAGGACAACAATATAATGACTATGAATATAATGCTACTATCAATAATACAGTGATCCTTGCACCAATAATCTAGCGGTTTGTACAGTGAACTTACAAGAAAAAGATAATAATAAGATGCAGATCTTCCAAAATTAGATGTAAATGTGCTTGCTAACATTTTTATAGAAAGTGGTTTCTCAATTCGATGTGCAATGAAATCCACATGGTAAGTAACTTGCAATAACATGAACACAATATATTCACTTATTGTATGACATAGCTAGATGAAAAGATTACGTGTATAAATATAACTTACATATATGCCATCCTAGATCAAGAAACTGACGCAGGATCAATTTGTCCAACCATTGTCGCTTCACTAGGGCCATTCTCATTATTAGAAAGCTTTCCACCCGATTCTTCAACTCGCACCCTAATACCATCCAATTTTTCACGATATCCTGCAGAAATGAATTGTATTGTGATTATGTTAGCCTCATACTACGCTTCTTACTATCATTGACATTATTAATTGTAGGGCGATGTCCTTTTGGAATATTTACATAATTTCTTAATAGTTTTTTTTGTAAGAGTTAATTTGGAAATTGTCTTATCATGCAACAAAGCTGGAGCTTACTGTCAATTAATGAATGGAAAAATATTTTGGTTTATTAATACTGAAATAAACAATGTTTAAGATGTTCAATGGTAATTATTTTGATTTAGTAATATGTAAATATTTTGTTTGTTGACATTATTCATTATCTTTTAAAACTTCTGATATGTTTCAGAAACAAACTTATAATGGTGTTAGCACAAAAGAGGTTGACCAAGATGAGTCTAGAAATGGAAAAATATGGAGAAGTCCACCTTATTTTCCTAAATTAAACTCCACAGAAACAGTAACTGTATTATATTTGGTTACTCATCATATGTCATGACTGAAACGATTTATGACAATTTTTTGAATTAGGAAATCAACATAATTACGAAGCAATAGCTCATTCATCTAGCCTGACACTTCCATCCTCACATCTGAAAGTAGGGCTAACTTATTTGTTATATTTTTGTTTGGAAAATCTCATTATTGGTTAACAGATAGTTGAATGTTCCAAATGAAGAGTAGGAAAATGATTCTTTTTGGAGGAGAGTTTGGTGATAGTGATGGATGTGTAGTAACAAGACAAGTTTTGATATTGCCAAAGGTGCATGGAGTTGTTTGAAGAGGTAATTGGAGATGGCAGGTCGTCGAAGGCAGTTTTGCTGGAGAGTTCAAGTGATTGAAGTAAGAACGGACTTCGATTTGGGTGGTAGTTGATGTTATTGTTAAGGCTGATCAGTTTCAAATTAGTGATTAGTACCTTGTTGTGAGTTATGGTTGGGTTATTAGGTGAGGCTGAAGTGGTTCTTGTTTGGTTTATAGAAAGAGGACAAAATGATAGTTTGTGAAGGGCTGTTGCTTAGGGGGGGGGGGGGGGGGGGGACGTCAAGAAGGTTATATGAGATGGTTTGTGATTGGCAGGGTTTGTTAAGTGGAGGGTGTAAGGGGGAGTCTTTAGTTTGCTAATTTGATTTATACAAGAAGCTATGAAGTGATTTGTAGTAGATGTTGGAACGAATAGTGATTGTGCTAGTAGATTGGTGATTGAGGTAAGGAAAAATGGTTGTTGTTTAAAGGTGACAATTTTAGATTGTGGAAGTTGTGGCTTCAGGTGATAAAAGGGATTCAAGTTGGATGATGATGAAGGGGATGTTGCGGGAAATTAGGAGAGGAAACAAAAACGTAATGCAGCTGCAACGTAAATTAAAAATGCAATCCAGTAGAGAGTTAATAGGAGCAAAGCTGAAAGGTAGAAAATAACAAGAGAAGAGAAAGAGAATGAGAACTAAAAATAATGAATTTGAAGAGAGAATTTAATGTTAAATTGCTTTACCCAACAATGACGACAAAAACTTGTCCGGAATAGATTCAGCCTTGAATTTGAGGGCACAAAGTGAGTAAATATGTTAAAGAACATAGTTAGTTTTATTTAATAATAGAAATCTTTAACTTGTTTGTATGCAGCTTACTTGGACAAGGCACGAGGCAGATTTGTTTATCAATGACCCAAGATAAGAAGACTCAAAGAAGGTATAATGTTTACTCAATGAATTATTATTCTTTTCTTGTTTTTGATGAAATATGTTACATAACTGGTTTGTTTCCAATAAATTTTCATTGACTGGTTAGGCGATAATACGTATATATTGAGCATGGGAAATTTCGAGCATCGTGCATTTTGAATGTGCAATAACGGGTGATATGATATTATATTTCTCAGAAGCTTTAGGCATCAATTTCTTTTAAAATGTACTTATGTTAAGTGAAAACAGTTGTTTTATTAAAGATCTTTTGTGTGAATATGTGCTACATAGGGTGAAAATCAGAGTGCTTAAGTCTAAGCACACCAATTTTTTGAATCTATTGGATTAAAATATATGCATGATCAGACAAAGTGGTTGAAGTAGAGTTATTGATTCAAAATAATACTTTATACTTTTAGCTAATAATTAGCCTTGAGACACAAATTAACAAAACACAGAATCAAGTTAACAACATTGGAATGCAAACTGTTCAGTAGCAGATAATTATCTGTCAAAGTTAACAAACATCAAAGGTACATCCTAAATTAATAAACTTCATAAAGCAACAATATAGCACATAATTATACCGGAAAATAACAAGAAAACAAAGAAGTTTCATGAAAAAGAAACGTCTGAGATGCTCAGGTTTATTTTTGAATGGCAGTAATTAGTCAACTAAACTCTAAGTAGCTCATTATTGGCTAGAACTGCTTGACTCCCAATGTTTGCAGCTGCCGCTGCATAAAACCTATTTTTAAAAGTTGCATCTTCTCCCTCTTGCCAAAAAATAACCAAGTACTATTTTATTGGAAAAAAATATCCAAGAAAACAACTTTTATGAAATATATTTAGGTTGGAAGCACTAAAAATTCGTAGTTCAAAATCTAAATATAGAGGTGGTGGCGTTGATGTGTTTTGTCTCTAAAACAACTGCTTGATGTAGTCCTTTTTTTAATGCTTAAGCGACCATTGTTTAAATCATCGTCTTGACCACATTTTGCTAATCAAAATTCTTTTTGTTGATTATCAACCTTGTCTACAGATAATTAGCTTTTCTGGAGTGAAGCCCAGAATTAACAATGGACATGACTTTAAGTGTTATATGTATTATGATATTTGTTAATATTTATTATGTAAACTTGTTTCTAAAAGCTTGTACTATGTGAATTTGTTGATTTTGTCAAATTGCTATTATTTGATATGTAAAATACTTATGTGATTAATATGTTTTCAGTTATTTGAATATGATGATTATATAATTGATTGAGTGTTGATTTAAATTAGATTTTTATATGATTGTTGATGATTTTAGTTTGATTATTATATAACTGGTTGTTGGAAATAATATAAGCCATTAACAGTATATAGTAGCATTTAAAATATGTTACCAAACTATCAACATGTTTTAGTAGCGTTTAAGAAACGCTATAGAAAAAAATGTAAAACACCATTTGAATTTTTAGTGGCAAAAAACAAATGCAACAAAAAGTTTTTAGTTGCACAAAATAAACGCTACAGAAAAACAAAAAAATACTCCTACACAAACCTTCAGTAGCATTTGAAAACCGCAACTGTACAGAAGATTTGGTAGCATTTATTAAAACGAAACCAAAAAAATAAGACTTTTAGTTGCGGGACCTGTAGTAGCGTTCTTTAAAACCCTACCATAAGGTTTTGGTAGCGTTTTTCAAACGCTGCTAAAGGCCTTTTCTGGTGTAGTGATATATCACAAATAACAAAATGCTGTAAAGTAAGTTAAAAAGACACTAGGAATTTTTATATTGGTTCGGACTTCCTGCCCTACGTCCAGCCCTGAAGCTCCTCTTCAGAATTCACTAACAATGCCCTCTCTTAACCCAGAGGAATAGGTCAGTACACCCAAACCCCAACAAGGATGCCTCTCGCCTGAGCAACTACACAGGTCTTCAACAATTACAAGAGTTTGACTTCTGATTTGTGTTCTCGAATCAACACAGATAGCCAATATTTTAAGTACAACCTTCCTATAATCTGATCCTCGAGCATATGCTTTGAATGCGAAGATTTAAGGAAGTAAAATTTACTTGTTGAATCAAATGATATTAATACGATTCATGGATTCAACAAGAATTGAAATTGGAGAGCTTTTAATTACAAAGAATGTAAATGGAGAGATTAGAATGATGATTAGAAAATCAGTAAAATTCGGAGAGATTAGGTTATCGTAAAACATGATTGAAGTTGTTTATATAATAGTCTAAGAGTAGCAAACATTCGTAAATAGTTTCCAAAAAAAGATATGTCCATTTCCTTTGATTAATGAAGAGGAATCTATTCATGAATGAAAGCAACTCTTTAGAAAATAAAATCTGGGTCGAATCAGTCGATTGGTTAAAAATCATCAGTTGACTGGTTGAATTAAAACGTATATATAAAAAATTTAAAACTAGCCATTATATACCAAAATAGGTCGACCAGTCGACTGGTCCATTTCTTACCAGTCGACTATTAGGCCAGGTTTGGTATATTTCTGGCTTTTTGATGGCTTTATAAATGTATATTTATACATAACTTTGATTAGCACATTCATGTATACTTAAGGATAGATTTTAACATAATTCTAACACGACTCAATGTATATATATATATATATATAACCTTATCTTTATGATTCAGTTTCCATAGTAGATTTGTTCGTTGACATCGATCAAAATCTCGTTATTTAACAGAATATATTTAATAAATGATGGTTGAACATTTAATTATAATATAATTATAATCAAGCCCTTAATGTCATTGTAGTTCGTAATATTGAGTTTTGAACTTCAGTTAGATATACGGAATCCATTTTAAGTCGGATTTCCATGAAATAAGAAATGTTCAAATCTGTTGAACGGTATTTTTCAAATGAAAGAGAAAAATCGAGATTTCGTTGCGTAGATTTTGAGTTATGTCCAAATCTAATTTTAAAATACTCACTACGAAATCGTTTATATACCATAACGATATATTTAATTATAAATAAATATTGGTTTCGAATTTGGACAAGAAGTTTGAGACATAGTTATAATCTAATTTTTAGAATTTTCTGTAATATTTATTTTGGAAAATAAGCCACTTTTTATTTGGAGTATTTTATACCCTATATCAGCATTTTGGGGTTTCACAAATTGAGTTAACTAGTCTATATTATTACATCTTTGGTATCGAGATACATTGCTTGAAATAGCGATACGTTTAATTCTGTCTATGACGATCTATAAAACAAATGAACTTTATGGAATGAAGTACGTACAACTTCACTTTGGAAACAAAGCATACCCACGCCAACGAACCATAAATATATACATGTCATAACAGTGACACCGCATTTATTTATTTGGCACACCCAGGCACTAAACAAAAAGAAAAAAAGGGATATTTTGAATTCCTTCATCACTAAGTACTTGTACAGCTCTTTTCAACGCGGTCCCTTCCAACGCAGAAGCTACCATAATCAACCTCCCGCACGTGCCTATAGCTTAACACTTGAGTCTTCTTATCTATGTATATAAGCAAGGAAGCAGTACTTCATTTATCTTCTTCTTTCGAAACAAACCCATCTGTTTTTATATATTTTTCCACTTTGAAAACTTCAAGCTGAATGTAACGATTCGTCATTGTCTACGTTTTAAAACTTCGACTAAATCAAAGTTGTCTCGAATGTTAACGGTCAATATGAGCGATGGAAAATTAGGTCTTTGATATGCGTCCATTTAAAGATAGCGAGTGGTAATATTTTGTCGGTAAATTTAAAAATCCATTTTTGCAGCGTTATTTCAGCGTAAACCAGTTCAAATGTTGAGCGAACGAACTTATTTCCAGAAACCTAAATATCTATATATAAGAAAAATATTTTGCTCGTTCTGATGACGACGGCGTAATTCTTTTCGCGAAATTCGGACGTTTCTAGCTCCGTTTGAATTCTTCCGTACGAAGTAGCAGTGTACCGTAATGTAAAAATATGAGTTTTGACAAAAGAGTTATGACACTGATGTTTTTGTACCATCGCGTTCGTCTGGTCGAGCTGATTACCGTAGTATATTCATTTGTCGGTTTTGGTGTTTGGTTCGTACCGAAATGGTGAAAATACTTGCACAGTTCATTTTTGAAACACAGCCATTTGAGTTCAATGTGTCCCTATTCGGATCCTGCATATTTTTTCTAGTGATTTTGGATCTGCAAAACTTGTTTTTTTTTTAAAGGTTTAGTTTGGACACCATTTATCCTTCTCCATTCTCAAAATTTCATACGTTTTGGTCCATTTCTCAACTCAATGCATTGCGTTTCATGTGCATGCATCTTGTTCCATTTTATAAATCACAACTACTTTGATGCATGCGCACGGTATTTTCCTGCATGACACGTCTCTTTCTTTGTTTTGAATTTTGAACGTCATAATTCATGTAACGCCGCATGACCAATTCCTTCACTGTTATCCCAAAAAAAATCCGCTCCATTAGCCCACGCCATCCTTATTTTATGCCACTTCCTACTGATATTCTTCTTACAAACTTAACCTCTTCATAAATTACAAACCCATTCGTTCTCTCCATTAAGCTTTCCTTCTCCTTGCAAACACAGATCGCTGCAAATCCACGCAAGGTAAAGTTACATATTTCCATCTTATATTTTTCTTTCTCTTCTGTTTGTATTGAAGATTTCTCTTATTTTGCTGTTAAAGTTGGGTTCCGAGAAGATATATTTACACTTTTGGGAACAATGAGTCCATTTCCATTTAGAGTTTATATGGAACGTGAAGGCTATCATTTGGTTTTTAGTGTTGGATTTGAATTGTTAAAAACTTTGGTTTTGTCAATTATACCTTACTGTAATGTAATACATATATGGTCCAAATTCATGAAACAAGGTTCATTTACTTTTGTGTGTTATGCGCATACTTTGCTAAGTTTTGCTGTAATCTAAAGTTCCTAACTTTTTCCTCCATGCGAGTATGTGTTGAAACTTGTACATAATGACATATATTATGTTGTTCATGCACGATGAAAAAAAAAATTATTTTTTTTTTATTTTTTTTATGCGCAGGTATATATGTAAGTGTAGTGATGAAAACTTGGCCAAATACATGACTTGGTACTTGGTAGATATAGGATACATGTATTAATATATATGTCGTAGGTGATGGGAAAGTGTTGGCTGTTATATATATGCACCATGCATATCAAACTTTAAGGAGAATGAAAACCAACTTTATGCCAGGAAGTTGCGTTTTAAATGTATATAAATAAATTTGGGACATTTTTGTTAAGTTTTGCCTTGGAACTTTTACTGTAGTCTTACGTTAGTAGTTGCATGCTTCTTTTTATGTCTTTCTTTCCATGCGCCAAAATAATAATAATAATAATAATTTAGTTTTGTTATTATTTTATTTTTGAAATCAAACGCTACTCGGTTTATACGTGTCTTGACCGTAATTTGTTGTTCAGTTCGGTGAAGTTTCGGTGCCGTTCTTTTTCAGTATTGCTGTCTCTATTCTGCGCCACTGTAGGTGAGTTGTTCAACTCACACCTGACTAATATTTTCATGAAAGTGAAATAACTGTATTTGAAGTGTTATTGAAATGTTAGCACTCTACATGCAAATATGACACACCGACACACACATGACTTGAAATGATATTTTGTTAACTAGATGATTGATACCGTTCTTTTCTTATTTGATTGTTGAAATTCAGTGCAAGTTCCCTATAGCTTAGAAAATCATTGAGGGTTGAAATGATAGATACCCGAATTACTGTATAGATTTAGGGACAAAACTGAATCGATTTGGGATGCGGGTTGAAATGATACACACCCGGAATTTGAAACTTGACGGATTGAAATGATATACATCCGTATTACTTGATCTAGGAAGAAATTATTATATGAACACCGTTGGTCTATTTTTGAAATTTTTCTAAAATAATAAAATATTTTACTTATAAATTATTTTGGATTTTAGATTTTATTATGCTTTTGGTTAATAAAAGTTAAAATATGTATATGTATTTTTTAGAAGTTATCAAATCAGTTTTATTCAAATCTAGAGTTTTCTTTTAAAGTAAATTATTTTTCAAGGTATTTTATATACAAATAAAGTAATAAGCTTTTAAGTAATTTAACAAATATTTTATTTTAACTTATTATACATATGTTTCTAAAAATTATTTAAATCTAAGATATCCTATAAACGATTTATAAAGTAATTATAAACAATGACCATGGTGTGAAAAAAGTAAACGATTGGTTGTTAAAGAGACCGGGATCGGCTATTGTCATACTCTCTGCCAATACCGAAAACCACTTTAACAACTGTATACGCGGTGGAGTTCCAGAATGAAGTAGGATGGTTTGACGAACGCTACTGGAATGAAGTAAGAGAACGATAATGGATAGCCTTGACTTTCGGGTCATAATTAAAATGACTAAAACAGGAGCTACACCGAGACCAATGGGGTCATACCCCTTATCGAGCATGCTTCTTCGAACCCATCCTATTACTTTTGTGATCGATTTGGTGCGCACCTTTGATTCGAAGTGTGTTCGAGGTGGGCGGTAGTTGCGGCTATGCGTCACCACCAGTCCGGTTCTGTAAATGGTAGATTCCTACCCTGGGTATTGCCTCGCGTGCCTTGTCATATTTATCCTGATCGCGTCCACTACGAGTTTGTTTTGTACCGTACCTATGGAGTACTCCCTGAGTATCCCGCTGGTTTGGAGGGGCTTACAGTACTGTATAGACTACGAGAATATATATAAACGATGTAAGGGTAATATGGTAATCCCGCTTACATTATTTTGATACTTTACTTTACTGATAGACATTATCGTACATATCGTATTCTATTATGTAGTAAATAGTTTAACGGATCCTTAAAGGATAGTGATCCCAGATATCCTTTAAGTTATTTGTGCATTCAGTTGACATTTCACTTGAGTTTGTTTACTTACATGAGAATGTTAGTCCTGACTCGAGTGTTTTTGTTTTTACTTTACTCTCGGGTCAGCCTGAGTGTTGCAGCTTTAGGCATTCTTCTTGGAGCTGAAGCTGTTGGAGTTCGCTGGATATTTATCTATTCAGTTATTTCCGTTCAGACTCATGTTATTTGTTTTGTTAGCAACTTCATTATTTTGGACCTCTCTTATGTATTTGTCTTGAGACTTTGTTTATTTCTAGTAGCTTCATGAACTACTATGTTGTTATTTCCGCTGCAAATGTTGTAATACTCTGTGTCTGCAATCTGTGATTCTGTGATTGATTTATTTGCTGTATATGTTAAGTATTGCCAATTTATATAACAATTTACTATTTTGAGCAATTCAAGTCAGACATGTGTGGATTATAGTCGATTTGAATCGTTTAAAATGGTAGGTCGTGACAAGTGGTATCAGAGCCAGGTTTTAGGCAAACTTAGCATATAGAGTAAATCTCATTAGAGATTGGGTACTAATACTCTAGAGTGAGAAAATTAATCATAGAATTATATTCGTTCGACCCTCAAACCCTCGATGTAGATTTCTTTTGTTTTCTTTTGACTATAATCTTTACCCCTTGTTCTAAAGATTCATTTGAACCTTTCCAGATGAGTACTAGAAGGAATGCTAGAGGTAGGGGTCGGGGAGATGGCCCAACTGATCCCGCAGCAGTTATTCAGCCAGCCCAACCAACCAAGTTTACTAAGCTTTGCAAAGAGTATGATCAGCTAGGAGGTACCAAATTCACGGGTTTAGAAGGTGTCGTAGAAGCTGAGCAGTGGTTGGATAATCTCGAGAGGATTTTCACCGGTCTTGTTATCACTGATGCTCAGATGCGTCAATTAGCTGCTTGGCAGATGAAGGGTGTTGCCTATAATTGGTGGCGGACAGTTACAGCTAATACCATCGAATCAAACATCACCTGGCAACAGTTCAGGTAAAGCTTAAGCTTGTTCTTCTGATCTTGGTTGCTCTTTTTCGAATCTATCTTGATTTTTAAATCAATCTCTTCCCAGGGATGTCTTTGTGACAAAGTGGATGCCTGACTCGGGGAAGACTCAACTTTACAGAGAGTTTATGGATTTAGAGCAGGGTGATATGACTTTCGCGGAGTACGAAAGAAAATTTAATGAACTCTCAAAGTATGGTCCCAATTTGATCGAAACCCCGCTGCAGAAGAATGAAAAATTTATTCGTGGTGGCAAACCAGAATTTTATGACCGCTTGATTAGCCATGTCCGTGGAACTTTTACTGATCTCGTCGATATGGCGATTAGATTTGAGAACCCCAGCAATAAAGGAAAGCAGAAACAGGCGGTGCAGTCATCTCAATCACAGGGAAGTTCTGACAATTCTAAGAAAAGGAAGTCAAAATTTGAGCAGCAAAAGAGTAACTGGCAGAAGACTCAGGGCATTGGTAAGAATCCTACCGACTTATCTAATATCACCTGCTTCAAGTGCAATCAGAAGGGCCATTATTCCACCAATTGTCCAACCAATTCCAAAGCCGCCATCCCTCCACCTCAGACGACTCGGTCCAACTTATGCCACATTTGCTTGCAGCCTGGTCATTTTAAGAAGGACTGTCCCACCCAGCAAAGAGGCAAGGCGAGTGGAGTGTTTGCCATGACATCTTCTACTACTCCCGTTACTCCTGATGATCAAGGTACCCTTCAGAGCACTTTTACTTTATTCGATTTGCCTATTCGTGTTCTTTTTGATACTGGAGCCTCGCATAGTTTTATTTCTATTGACCTTTGTGATAAGTTTGAGCACCTTTTGCATCCTCAAGTAGCAACTGAACCTTTATGTGTATCTAACCCTATTGGCGGTCCCGCCAACCTGAGTATGATTTGTAGAGGGGTAAAACTCCTTTATAATAGACGTCATTTTACTGGAGATTTCTATGTTTTGGGTTTTGATGCCTTCGACATTCTTCTTGGTGGCGATTGGCTTAGGAAGTATGATGCCACTATTTCCTGCAAGGCCCGAACTGTTTCTTTGGTAAGTGATCTTGGAGAATCCTTAGTAATCGAATGTCGAATGCCTCGGAACTATGCAGGCAGCTTTATATTCTCTCTTGACTCTCATCCTAGTGACCTTGACTCTACTCCTATAGTCAAGGATTTTCCCGATGTATTTGGTGAGGTCACCTCTCTTCCACCTAAACACGAAATTGAATTTCGCATTGATCTTATTCCTGGAGCCCGTCCAGTTGTCCTTCCTCCCAGACGAATGGCACTAAAGGAGAAAGTTGAATTGAAGAACCAGATTGATGATTTGCTTTCCAAAGGTCTGATTAGACCTAGTTTTTCTGAATGGGGAGCTGCTGTTGTATTTGTCACTAAGTCTGATGGTTCTTTAAGGATGTGTGTTGATTATAGAGAGCTTAACAAACTCACAATGAAGAACCGTTATCCCATGCCTCGTATTAATGACATGTTCGATCAGCTTTATGGAGCTAAAGTTTTCTCTCAGCTTGATTTGGCTACTGGTTTCCACCAGCTTAGAGTAGCCGAGGAGAGTATTCCTAAGACAGCTTTCCGAACCGATAGTGGATTTTTCGAATGGTTAGTCATGCCTTTTGGATTAACCAATGCTCCAGCTTTCTTTGTTGATCTTATGAATCGAGTTTTTCGAGATGTTCTCAACCAGTTTGTCTTGTCTTTGTCGATGACATTCTTGTGTTTTCTAAATCTGAGAAGGAGCATCTAGCAAACTTGACCTTTGTCCTTCAAACACTTAGAAACCATCAGCTGAAAGCCAAATTCTCTAAATGCCATTTCTGGAAAGATGAAGTCCGATTCCTAGGGCACATTGTTTCAGAGAATGGAGTTTCTGTTGACCCAGTTAAGATCGCCGCGATTAATGTAAGTATTTCCACCTTTCTTTTGTTATTTGAATTCCTTTCCTTCTTCAGAACTCGTTCACCCTATTCTATTTCAGGATTGGGAGAGACCTAGGACTCCGACTGACATCCGTAGCTTTTTGGGCCTAGCCGGTTATTATAGAAGATTTATCGAGAATTTTGCTCAAATTTCTGCCCCTCTTACTGCTTTGACTCGAAAGAATGCCAAGTTTGACTGGAGCGATAAGTGTGAAGCTGCATTTAATGAGTTGAAGCAAAAGCTTACCTCTGCTCCTATTCTTACCGTTCCAAATGGAAGTGAAGGATTAACGGTATACACTGATGCTTGTAAAGAAGGATTAGGAGCTGTGTTGATGCAGAATGGGAAGGTTATTGCTTATGCTAGTTGCCAGCTGAAGACGCATGAAGTTAATTATGCCACTCATGATTTGGAATTGCTCGCAGTTGTGTTTGCTTTGAAGTTATGGAGGCACCATCTTTTAGGTACTAAGTTTGAAGTCTTTACCGATCATCAGTCGCTTAAGTATATATTTTCCCAGAAAGACCTAAATCAGAGGCAAGTTAGGTGGCTCGAGTTCTTAGCAGCTTATGACCTCGACATTAATTATACACCAGGGAAAGGCAATGTGGTAGCGGATGCCTTGAGTCGAAAGAAGGCCATGTTGTGTCAGATAGTGGCTACTTCATCTCTTATGGACCGTATAATAGCCAAACAAGATGATGATGTAATGCTTAAGCTCATGAAGGATAATATTCAGAATAGAGAAGGAGATCAACATAATGAATTAGGGGCTCATATTGATAAACATGGGGTTTTACGAATAAATAATCGTATTTGTGTACCGAATGTTGATGGCTTGAGGCAAGAAGTTCTTAAGGAGAATCATCGTTCCAGACTTTCTATCCATCCCGGTGTCACGAAGATGTATCAGAATATGAAGAAGTTGTATTGGTGGAGCGGCATGAAGCGGGATATTTCCACATACGTTAGTAACTGTGCCACTTGCCAACAGGTCAAGGCTGATCACCAGAAGACCGCTGGATTGCTGCAACCTCTTGAGATCCCTATTTGGAAGTGGGATCAGGTTTCTATGGATTTTATTGATGGTTTGCCTAGGACGAGGCGAGGTAACGAGAGTATTTGGGTAGTAGTCGATCGATTGACAAAATCCGCTCATTTTATTCCAGTCAAAGCTAGTTGCACAGCTTCGAGATTAGCAGAGATTTATATGAAGGAGATTGTAAGGTTTCATGGTGTTCCATCCAGTATAGTTTGCGATCGTGATCCTATCTTTACTAGCAAATTTTGGAAAGCTTTTCAAGAAGCTCTGGGTACCCGTCTAAATCTCAGCACTGCCTACCATCCTCAAACTGACGGTCAAACGGAACGGGTAAATCAGGTTCTAGAGGATCTTCTTCGTGCTTGTGTCCTTGATTATGGAGGATCTTGGGAAGATCATCTCCATCTCGTCGAATTCACCTATAATAACAGCTATCAGGTATATCTTTTATTTAGATTTAGAATCAGTCGGGTTTAAATCAAATTTTGATTCAATCGGATTATGTTGTTTAAATTCAGGCAAGCATCGAGATGTCTCCGTTTACCGCTCTTTACGGACGACCTTGTAAATCACCAGCTTGTTGGATTGAGTCGGGCGACCGCCTTGTTCTTGGACCTGATATGATATTGGAAGCAACTGAGAAAGTCGAGGAGATTAGAAGGAAGATGCGAATCGCTCAGGATAGGCAGAAGAAATATGCGGACAGACGGAGAAAGGATCTTGAATTTGCAGTAGGGGATCAAGTTTTCCTTAAGATCTCACCGTTGAGAAATGTAATTCGCTTTGGTCGAAAAGGGAAGTTAGCTCCTAGATTCATCGGTCCTTTTCGTATCGTGGATAGAGTTGGTTCTTTGGCCTATAAATTGGAGTTGCCGGAGAAATTGTCGGGAGTGCACAACGTGTTTCACGTACCGCATCTTCGTAAGTATCTTCATGATCCTTCTCTATTTGTTCAACCCTCTACATTAGAGACTTTAGATGTGGAGCCGAATCTCACCGTCGAGAGGAAGGCACTACGTATTGTCGATAGTAGGATGAAACATCTAAGAAGAAATTCTGTTAACTTGGTCAAAGTACAGTGGAGTGCGGATGATCGGGATTGTACCTGGGAGACTGAGGAAAGCATACGTGCTTCGAACCCAGAGCTATTTGATTCGGGTATTCTTCTTTTCGACTTTATCATTTTTGTTTATCTTGTTTGTTATTTTCCCGTTTCATTTCTTTTCGAGGACGAAAAGTGTTAAGTGGGGGAGAGTGTAACGATTCGTCATTGTCTACGTTTTAAAACTTCGACTAAATCAAAGTTGTCTCGAATGTTAACGGTCAATATGAGCGATGGAAAATTAGGTCTTTGATATGCGTCCATTTAAAGATAGCGAGTGGTAATATTTTGTCGGTAAATTTAAAAGTCCATTTTTGCAGCGTTATTTCAGCGTAAACCAGTTCAAATGTTGAGCGAACGAACTTATTTCCAGAAACCTAAATATCTATATATAAGAAAAATATTTTGCTCGTTCTGATGACGACGGCGTAATTCTTTTCGCGAAATTCGGACGTTTCTAGCTCCGTTTGAATTCTTCCGTACGAAGTAGCAGTGTACCGTAATGTAAAAATATGAGTTTTGACAAAAGAGTCATGACACTGATGTTTTTGTACCATCGCGTTCGTCTGGTCGAGCTGATTACCGTAGTATATTCATTTGTCGGTTTTGGTGTTTGGTTCGTACCGAAATGGTGAAAATACTTGCACAGTTCATTTTTGAAACACAGCCATTTGAGTTCAATGTGTCCCTATTCGGATCCTGCATATTTTTTCTAGTGATTTTGGATCTGCAAAACTTGTTTTTTTTTTAAAGGTTTAGTTTGGACACCATTTATCCTTCTCCATTCTCAAAATTTCATACGTTTTGGTCCATTTCTCAACTCAATGCATTGCGTTTCATGTGCATGCATCTTGTTCCATTTTATAAATCACAACTACTTTGATGCATGCGCACGGTATTTTCCTGCATGACACGTCTCTTTCTTTGTTTTGAATTTTGAACGTCATAATTCATGTAACGCCGCATGACCAATTCCTTCACTATTATCCCAAAAAAAATCCGCTCCATTAGCCCACGCCATCCTTGTTTTATGCCACTTCCTACTGATATTCTTCTTACAAACTTAACCTCTTCATAAATTACAAACCCATTCGTTCTCTCCATTAAGCTTTCCTTCTCCTTGCAAACACAGATCGCTGCAAATCCACGCAAGGTAAAGTTACATATTTCCATCTTATATTTTTCTTTCTCTTCTGTTTGTATTGAAGATTTCTCTTATTTTGCTGTTAAAGTTGGGTTCCGAGAAGATATATTTACACTTTTGGGAACAATGAGTCCATTTCCATTTAGAGTTTATATGGAACGTGAAGGCTATCATTTGGTTTTTAGTGTTGGATTTGAATTGTTAAAAACTTTGGTTTTGTCAATTATAGCTTACTGTAATGTAATACATATATGGTCCAAATTCATGAAACAAGGTTCATTTACTTTTGTGTGTTATGCGCATACTTTGCTAAGTTTTGCTGTAATCTAAAGTTCCTAACTTTTTCCTCCATGCGAGTATGTGTTGAAACTTGTACATAATGACATATATTATGTTGTTCATGCACGATGAATTTTTTTTTTTTTAATTTTTTTTAATTTTTTTTATGCGCAGGTTATATATGTAAGTGTAGTGATGAAAACTTGGCCAAATACATGACTTGGTACTTGGTAGATATAGGATACATGTATTAATATATATGTTGTAGGTGATGGGAAAGTGTTGGCTGTTATATATATGCACCATGCATATCAAACTTTAAGGAGAATGAAAACCAACTTTATGCCAGGAAGTTGCGTTTTAAATGTATATAAATAAATTTGGGACATTTTTGTTAAGTTTTGCCATGGAACTTTTACTGTAGTCTTACGTTAGTAGTTGCATGCTTCTTTTTATGTCTTTCTTTCCATGCGCCAAATAATAATAATAATAATAATTTAGTTTTGTTATTATTTTATTTTATTTTTGAAATCAAACGCTACTCGGTTTATACGTGTCTTGATCGTAATTTGTTGTTCAGTTCGGTGAAGTTTCGGGGCCGTTCTTTTTCAGCATTGCTGTCTCTATTCTGCGCCACTGAAGGTGAGTTGTTCAACTCACACCTGACTAATATTTTCATGAAAGTGAAATAACTGTATTTGAAGTGTTATTGAAATGTTAGCACTCTACATGCAAATATGACACACCGATACACACATGACTTGAAATGATATTTTGTTAACTAGATGATTGATACCGTTCTTTTCTTATTTGATTGTTGAAATTCAGTGCAAGTTCCCTGTAGCTTAGAAAATCATTGAGGGTTGAAATGATAGATACCCGAATTACTGTATAGATTTAGGGACAAAACTGAATCGATTTGGGATGCAGGTTGAAATGATACACACCCGGAATTTGAAACTTGACGGATTGAAATGATATACATCCGTATTACTTGATCTAGGAAGAAATTATTATATGAACACCGTTGGTCTATTTTTGAAATTTTTCTAAAATAATAAAATATTTTACTTATAAATTATTTTGGATTTTAGATTTTATTATGCTTTTGGTTAATAAAAGTTAAAATATGTATATGTATTTTTTAGAAGTTATCAAATCAGTTTTATTCAAATCTAGAGTTTTCTTTTAAAGTAAATTATTTTTCAAGGTATTTTATATACAAATAAAGTAATAAGCTTTTAAGTAATTTAACAAATATTTTATTTTAACTTATTATACATATGTTTCTAAAAATTATTTAAATCTAAGATATCCTATAAACGATTTATAAAGTAATTATAAACAATGACCATGGTGTGAAAAAAGTAAACGATTGGTTGTTAAAGAGACCAGGATCGGCTATTGTCATACTCTCTGCCAATACCGAAAACCACTTTAACAACTGTATACGCGGTGGAGTTCCAAAATGAAGTAGGATGGTTTGACGAACGCTACTGGAATGAAGTAAGAGAACGATAATGGATAGCCTTGACTTTCGGGTCATAATTAAAATGACTAAAACAGGAGCTACACCGAGACCAATGGGGTCATACCCCTTATCGAGCATGCTTCTTCGAACCTATCCTATTACTTTTGTGATCGATTTGGTGCGCACCTTTGATTCGAAGTGTGTTCGAGGTGGGCGGTAGTTGCGGCTATGCGTCACCACCAGTCCGATTCTGTAAATGGTAGATTCCTACCCTGGGTATTGCCTCGCGTGCCTTGTCATATTTATCCTGATCGCGTCCACTACGAGTTTGTTTTGTACCGTACCTATGGAGTGCTCCCTGAGTATCCCGCTGGTTTGGAGGGGCTTACAGTACTGTATAGACTACGAGAATATATATAAACGGTGTAAGGGTAATATGGTAATCCCGCTTACATTATTTTGATACTTTACTTTACTGATAGACATTATCGTACATATCGTATTCTATTATGTAGTAAATAGTTTAACGGATCCTTAAAGGATAGTGATCCCAGATATCCTTTAAGTTATTTGTGCATTCAGTTGACATTTCACTTGAGTTTGTTTACTTACATGAGAATGTTAGTCCTGACTCGAGTGTTTTTGTTTTTACTTTACTCTCGGGTCAGCCTGAGTGTTGCAGCTTTAGGCATTCTTCTTGGAGCTGAAGCTGTTGGAGTTCGCTGGATATTTATCTATTCAGTTTTCGGTTATTCAGTTATTTCCGTTCAGACTCATGTTATTTGTTTTGTTAGCAACTTCGTTATTTTGGACCTCTCTTATGTATTTGTCTTGAGACTTTGTTTATTTCTAGTAGCTTCATGAACTACTATGTTGTTATTTCCGCTGCAAATGTTGTAATACTCTGTGTCTGCAATCTGTGATTCTGTGATTGATTTATTTGCTGTATATGTTAAGTATTGCCAATTTATATAACAATTTACTATTTTGAGAAATTCAAGTCATACATGTGTGGATTATTGTTGATTTGAATCGTTTAAAATGGTAGGTCGTGACACTGAAGCTTAGTAATGGCTTCAAATAAATTCAGAAATTCATATTTAAATCAATATCCTATTTTTATCCTTGAACAAATTTTATTCTGCTCATCGGCACAAGAGGTTCACAGTATATAGTTCGACATTATTTTCCTTATGGTCGAACTTTTACAGCATCCCTTAGGGCTCGGGATTTGCAAGATGTAGTTGGAGCTGGGTTGCGGGGGCTGGAAGGGAAATTTCTAATGTAAATGGGTTCGAATGTGATTCTGTATACTGGTTTGGGAACAACGATACCTTAGTCATTGTTCAGTGTGCATAGAGTTCAAACTTGAAAGACGTGATGATTTTGGAGTGCGAGTGTGTCGAGGAGTCGGAGTAAAGAAGAGCAATCGGAGTTTGGGCGTATAAACTTTGGATTGAAGGTGAAAAGAGGGGAATAGTGAGGAGGAGTTATGGTTTATGGAAGGAGTTCATGCAGCATATAAACGGAAATGCTGTGATTTGTATTTAAACTTTGGGAAGAGAGTAGTGAAGTAACGCGGACTGGGAAGGTTCATAGGGTGTTAGTGGCCACTTCGAATGTTTAGATAGGGTAGCTCGCGTGTGATAATGGGGAGAAGTCTTTATGGTTACTAAACAAGAAAGTGGACAGTGATCATTAGATGAGGGATGGGGAAATAAAGGTTGCCGCATGGAAAATGGTATGAGCAGAACCGTTCTTAAAGAAAAACACAAAAGTAGTTTGTGTAGTTGGATTCTTGGAAATGGTATGCAATGCAGGGAGCGGGTTCAGGAGGCATTACATTGGAGAAGATGGTATAGGACGGATTACGTGGATTGGTTTGAGTAGGGTAAGCCGACATCAAGAACAGTGAAGTCAATGTAAGCAATGGGCATTCTTTGTTGTATTTCAGTAAAGTATGGAGGTAGAGTAGTTTATACGACGTGGGTAATTTCAAAGAAGAGCAACAACACTTGGTAAGAAAGACTGATGCGGGCCTGGGTTCCGAACGTAGGCGGGTAATGGGCCGAAGGAAATTAATTTGGTGAGGCCCGATATAAAATTAATAATATAAGTTTTGTTTTATTTAATTAAAAATATATGCAAATCTGGTAAATGCTATAACTCGCTCGTAGTTGATTAGATTTACGAATGGTTTGTCCCATTGGAATCATTTGGACGCAGGCTACAACATAGAACTAGTCTGGAGCGACTTGGAGATCGTTACAATTTATGGTGGGATTAAATGTTTGATTTATTCAACCAACGTTAATTGTTATTTAGCGATTAACGACCAAGGTAAGTAAACTTACTAACTTTGTTCAGCTTTATAATTTTATAAACATATTTTAGAATTGATAAAAATGATTGAATGATGTGTGTGATGTTTTGTTGGATGATTGCTTGTTTATTTGGTTGAAATTATATATATATATATATATATATATATATATATATTAAAATTTGATTTAATACTGAACTTTTTATTTTAATATCTCGTATTGTTATGAAACTAGAGTTATTTTTATTGATTAATGTCTGTGGATGCAGGGAAATAGGTTGGAGGAATCCGACTGGATTCCTCAACAATTATTGTTGTTTTTAATATATTGTATTATATGATGTGATAAATAATCCGTGATTGATTATTGAGTGTTGCGATGTTAAATAACATTGGCCTGGAATTATTTAGTATTTAAATGGCGAAAAATATATTCGAATATATTGGAAAAGAATTTAGGATTGTTAAAAAGGAAATTCTATTTTTAAGATAGAAAAGGAATTTCGATTGGGCTAAAATAAAATATTTGTTTTAATTGTATTCAAACAAGTGAATTGATTTATAAACGATGTTTATAAATAATGTTATTTATTTATTGTTATTAAATAAATTAGGGATTTGTTGAAAAGTAAACAATGAATTTATTTCGATGTTCGAAATGTAAAAAGAATTGAATAAATCCATAAAGATTTAAAATTAGAGTTCAACTATGTCAAGTGATATAAAATAAATTATTTTTAGGAAATATATATTATAAAATTTAGGATTTTTCGAGATAGTTAATATTTGATTTAAATAGTTGAAAATCAAATATGTATTCGAGATGTTGTTATAACTCATAAACGAAGTTATGAAATGAAATATAAAGTATGAACTTATAAAAGAACTAGATGGATGAGATTTTAAACTGTAATGGAAATATTTATTTAAATTAAGATTTAATTTAATAAAATGGTTTTTGTTTTCTGTAAAGAAATAATATTCACAATTCAAAAGTGAATAATGATTTAAAAGCAAACGTTTTGCAGATTTAGATGGAGTTAAGGAAATTAGAAACTGACTGGAGACTAGTTAAGTTGAACGACTTTCTAGGTATTGATCTGATGTTGGTTTAGGCCTTCGAGGTTAATACTTAGGGAGTTGTTCCCTTACTAATTAACGGTTAAGTACTGATGGACGTTGAAGAATAGTGATCGGTAAATAAGATATGGGAATGTTTTTCAGTATTAATAACGTATATTTTCAAAATAGGGGAAATAAAGAGTTGTGAATATATGAAAACGTTTTCCAAGAAAATCGTGAGAAGTAAAACGGGTTATAAGAAATAAATGGGAAATTGGGAGCTGAAATGATGATTGATCGGTAAGATTTCCATTTGGGAATAGGACCGTTGTTTGTACACAAGTTTTCCTTTGATAGTTAAATCACTGACTATAAAAGTTTTGACCATTTCCGTTGTCAATACGGAGAGACCGGGATCTGATTTATTATCTGAAAACCACTCTATATGGGCATTATTGTTTTGAATCAAATATATCGAAGACAACTGAAGATGGAGTTTATGCAAGTGTTATTCTAGCAATCTGTAATGACCCAGATTGCCGTAACATCGGAGTTGACTATATACATCATACGTCCAACCCAAATATCACGAAAATACGAAACATTTTTTTTTAGAAGAAAGAGGTAGAAGAAGAACAGAACTAACAACACAGAATCTCACATCGCAGCGGAACAAAATATAATATATCACATCTTTGAAATACAAAATCTTAACTGTATAACATACACTTATCAGAGTACAGCACTTACAACACAACGGAACAACTATAACTGGATAACGTTGAAGCCTCCTGCTCCAAGCTCCTTTAGATATATCTGAAAAATCCTGAACTACTTGACTGCCCGTACAAATTTAGGCACCCAAGAATTTAGGTAGAACAAAACAAAATAAACTCCGGGTCAGTCATGGGACTGGTATGAGTAAACAGTTTAAAACAGTTTCAGAAAACTAAATGATATCTCATAAGACCACGCCGTATAACACGGAATGGGTTTTTTCCCTTATGAAAATCCAACACTTGATTTAACTTTATATCAAAACTCTTTTGATATTATAATAATGTCTAAATCAAGTAGATAACAATCTAGTGGAACGTTTGCATCTCACGTTCCACATATGTAATATACAATCATAAACCGCAAGCACGTATTGGGTATTTGGTTTTCCAACTATGACAAGGTATGGAACCACCTTCCGCTGGTATATCTCTAGAGGAGAATACACCGAGTTCAACAAGAACATCTTGCAACTCAGCCACACATGACCGACCACTCATTTCGCTTGAGTGTATCGAATGTATATCACCAATGATTGGGATCAGCAACCGTTTCCCGAATGGGACAGCATCGATAATAGATTTTTAGAAGTAAATGAAACTCTAGATCAGGTGATTATACACCCTAATAGGTGCGACCTACATAGCCATGATGCTTGCCCGATTTCTGTCATTTACCGGTTGATGAGGCTAGAAGCTACGCTTTATCATCACACCAGATTCACTTCGAATGCCACATCGTCAAATCCATCAAATCACCGATTGACGTCCTCAACAGTACATTACGTGTTAGCTAAAGAAGTTTCCTTCTCCGCTTCCACTCTTGGTACGATTGAAGAAATCAATGTACGTGACCTTTCTGGAAATACTCTGTCAGACAATCATCCATACGAGTCACCCAGGAACAGGATGAACTGAAGGCACTATTTCTATTAATAGAAAAAGTCCTTGCACTCTACTCCGTCTTCGATTATCTTTATATAATCTGATTCGCAGCGCTACTGCCAATACGGAGTGGTTCTTCGGATAATAATCCAACCGGTCTCTCCATATCGACAACGATGGTCAAAACTTCGATAGTCTGTGATTTAACTATCGAATAAAAACAAGTGTTTCGATAGTCGATGATTTAACTATCGAATAAAACAAGTGTTCATCCAAACATCCAACAATCAGTGAGCCCTTAATTAATATTCCATTAATTAAATCTCTTCTCTATTTCTTATCAATATTTGGTAACCAAATATTTTCAATAACCATATTGGCCTTATACGTTATTTGGAAAACATTTCCATATATCGCCTTCTTTTATTTTCTAAACTTTAGAAAATATATGTTATTTATAACTGGAAAATATTCCAATTACTTAGCTCTTTTACAATCTCGTTTATTCCTATACTTAGGAAATATCCTTTATTTCTATTTCCAAATTACACTCATTTGGGTTAAAACGGATGTTGTGTAAAACATCGTTACGACAACCCAAATACTATATTCAACTAACTTTTATCCAACATTGATCTTCGAGCCTGGAATCTTACTATTTATTTGCTAATAATGAAATCAATCAAGTTGGGGTATAACTACCTCTCAGACCTTGACTGAATAACATTTATAACGTCAAAACAGATAAAACTACTTACTTGAATAATCAATACCATACAACTACTGATTCACTTTTAAACACATATAAACTTTCTCTTCTATTCTTACTAGATTTTATTCTTATACTTCCTTTTTGATTTTACTATTCTATTTCTAAATTCGCCTCCTTATCAACTTCTATATATGTTGATATGTTGATTTCTAACTATCAAATTATCTTAAAAATATTCTATCCCCTTAAATTCCCGGAAAAATTCGCCATAACCTCCTTTGTACCGGGAGCATCGGGAAATTTCAAATAGCTTTCCCGGTCCTTCTCATCTCAAAAAGAAAAAGAAAAAGCGAAGCGGCTTGCCGATACGGCGCATAAAATCTCATATATGAATTAAATACGTACCTTTTTGTCGGGCATTCTATTTATTTCACTTCTATACTTTATTCCATACCTGTCTCCTGTATATTTATGTCTGTCCAATCTATTTTAACTATACCAATCGTTTTAACTCAATTTGTTAATTAAATCTGTTGCTTAACTTTTCAGTCTATTTCACCTTCATATTTGAACATGACATGTTCAAATATATTTTAACTGCATATTAACAAATTCTAATTATACTCATACTCTCGTTTCCTTATCGACTTCTTATTCAAATTCCAATTCAATTCTATTTGAATTCTCTTTATTTAAACTTCATTTGAATTCTATTTTCAAATTCTATAGTTTAAAGTCCATCTGAATTCTATATTCAAATTCTATAGTTTAAAGTCCATTTGAATTCTTTGCATTATTTATAAACAACGTTTATAACTTCAATTCAAATCCCACCTTTCCATTTATAAACAACGTTTATAAATTCAATTCAAATCCCACATTTTCCTTTATAAACAGAGTTTATAAATTTGATTCAAAACCCACCTTTACATTTATAAACAGAGTTTATAAATTCAATTCAAATCCCATATTTTCCTTTATAAACAGAGTTTATAAATTCGATTCAAAACCCACCTTTACATTTATAAACAGAGTTTATAAATTCAATACTCGTTCATATATATTCAAAAAAAGTTAATATTTTCTATAGTTCATTTAAAATTCAAATTCTATTTATAAAAATAGAATTTCCTTTTTAAATCTCAAATACCCTTTTCGATATTTTTATAAATCAATATTCAAGCTCTAGTGGTATTTTCAACAATCAGATCAACCAATTTTCAATCACTTGATTTTTTACACATCATATAGGAATATATATGAAATCAAACAAACAACAAACAGATAATATATTTTTGAGGAATCCAGTTGGATTCCTCCAACCTGTTTTCCTGCATCCACAGACGTTAGCACATAGTAATACCCATCCTGCTTCGAGGCAGGATATCGTGGTATGAAGGTCATCCACTAATCATAGTGTGGGGCGCATAGGGTAATCATCCGCTATGAAACTGCGGGCATCCGCTAATGAAACTGCGGGAATCCAACCAATCATCAACTCAATATATATATATATATATATATATCCTAAATAACTAATATATATTTTAAAACAATCAGACAACATTCAAACAAGCACAGACAAATTATTTTTAACTATATAAAAATAATTCTAAATAAATGGTGAGTGAGGTTTACTCACCGGAGTTTTAGATCGATCTATTCTGATTCAAAGTCTAAATGGTTGCGGCTATGCAGTTACTCGAGTTGCCTCGAATGGAATTTTATTTGCACCTTCAATTAGTAAAATCCTTGCTCATCAATTTAAACTATTTATATAAGCTACTTAAATAAATTATTTTAGATGAATTAACTAATTATATTTATTAAATTAAACATTTCTAATTAATTTAATTAACAACTTTTTACCTTAGACACCATAAATCTGACTACCACCTTTGACTTCCTCGCCTTATATGCTTCACGCTGGAATCCTCAAAAGCGAACTGAATTCATCTGCCTTGATTTTGCATCGATCATCCCAAACTCCACAGCCTCGAACTCCTATTAACTCCACTGCGGCAATTCATCGAACACCTCGGCTTCACCCAGTATATCGAGCTTCACCAACCCCTCTTCCAAATCGCACAACAAAATGTCGAACTCCTCTACTATCGCAACACGCTCGAACTCCTCAAACACCATCAGCAAGCATACTTCAGACAAACTGCCTCAAGCCTATACCCACTGTCGTACCCATCTTCCCAGTCCTCACATACGAACTCTACTGTTGCTCCATTTCTCACTATCGCAACCCCAGATACCCGTTCATCACATCGTGCCATCCCATCTTACCCAGATCGAACGCTATACACTCGCCAAAAATAACATTGCTGACTTCGGTTATTTACACATCTCACTGGAAATGAGTGCGATGCCCTTAACCTCGGGATCTACCAGAATATCTCCATGATGGCGCGGTACCATGCTATCTTCCAAAACACTCGATTCCCTTTTGAATCGAAGACTAACTGAAACCCTAGGACGTTGTCGAGCTGTCGAGCTTCTCGCGGCTGATAATAGCCTTGCGATTTGAAAAGAATGGTTTCCATTTTCTGAAGCGACTGAATTCGATAATATCGAATAAAGAAAAAGGAGCAGCTCGGTTTGCTTCTGAAATCTCGAGATTATCTTCGCAATCCCTAAATCGAACGCACCCAAAATGAATTCGCTTGATTTAAGTACTCGAGCGACTGATCCTTGCGAATTGAATTACAGAAGAATCCATTAGAAAGAATGGGGGTATGTGCGATTTTATATAGAAGAGGAATGGAGAAATAAAAGGCCACGGGTGTTTTTTTTTTGAGTTGTGGTGGAAAGAAATGGCACGGCTTTGTTTTATTTTGAGGAAGAAAAGGAGCCACGGTATAAGTTTAGTTGGAGGAAGGATAGCCACTTAATTAATTTGTTTATTTTTAGTTTAGTTTTCAATTAACCGTTATAATTAAATTATCCCACGGTTTACGAACTCCTTCCTGAACCCAACAACTGCCAATCTAGGGTAATACCCCTATTTCGGACACACTAGGATAGGTCACGAGGTCCAATTCGATCATCCCCAACGGATATTAATTTATATTGATATAAATTAAATTTCAAATCTTTTAAATTCTGCGATAATATCATTATCGTTATGAATTCAAATGAAATTTCTCATTAATTAATTGAACTGTATTTAATTCAAATTAAATTTTGAATTCAACTAAATCCATTTTCTTATTCTGATAATTTAATATTTTCAATATTAAATTGAAATTGATTTTTAAATCCATAACTCCCTATAAAAATTGATTTATTTACTTAACTCAATATTTAAATCCATATCAAATATTTTAAAATTTATCCCTAAGAGTCCGGGTCATTACAATCTTCCCCACTTAAAATAATTTCGTCCTCGAAATTGGTAAGGTAGAAAAAGTGCTACAAACCCATTAACTTTTCATAACTTATTTATGTTGATACTCAACATTTCAAACTTCCTTACATAACTCACTTTCGAATAAATCCCTATTCGATAACTCCTCCCTTCGAATAACTATATTTGATAATCTCTCTATCGAATAACTAGATTCGAAATCCTTTCTTCGAATAAACTATATTCGATTTACTCTATTCAATTTACTCTTATCAATTAACTCTATTGGATTTAACTCTTTTCGATTAACTCCATCGAATAACTAAATTCGATAACTCCTTCGAATAACCAATATTCTATAACTCACTTCGATTAAACTTATCGATAACTCTTTTTGATTAAACTATAATCGATAACTCATTTCGATTAACAAATAATCGATAACTCCTTCGATTTACTAATAATCGACAACTCCTTCCGAATAACCAAATTCGATAATTCCTTTCGAATAAACTATATTCGATAACTTCTTCGAATAACCAATATTCTATAACTCACTTCGATTCTATTCGAATAACTCGTATTTGATTTAACTCCATTCGCTTGACGCTAGATCGCAGCGATCGCAATGGTTATGCCTGATTCCCCCAGGAAACATCCGACCGCCCTAGGCTATCTGCAGCCCTACGAATTACGCTAGCAGTCGTACGAAATGGTACTTATCCCGAGTAACTATGTTTGACTAACTCTATCTCAATACTATATTCGATCAACTTTAATTGAATAACTATCATTCAATTAAATTCTAATTCGATTTAACTATGTTCAATTAATTCTATCTGGTTAACTCTTTCTCTAATCGATTTATTCTAACTCTAATCGATTATTTCTAACTCTATTCGACTTCTCCTGTTCGAATAACTCCTATTCGATAGTGTTTATTCATTTATAAAGATTTACTTTTAGTAACGGTTCTTCACTTTATAAATGTTCTCTTTACTAATGTTACTTCACTTATACAAGTGTTGTGTACCCCCTCTATGCAAAATTATCGGTGTTGAAAACCAATATCTCTTCTCTATATAAGTTCAGACTTATATATTCCATTTATCGAATGATAAATATTTAATTTTATTTATAAACTGTTATTTATAAATAGATCTTTTCTATTTATCTATTAAAAACAGATTTCCATTTTCTATTCATCTTCTGAATATTCCTTTGATTAAATTCTATTTATTTAACAAATAAATATCTCATTTATAACATCCTATTTATTTTCTATAAATAAATATTTCCATTTAACCTATTTGTAAATGCTTTACAAATATTCCCTTTTATATTCTATTTGTAAATGTTTTTACAAATATTTCTCCTTCTATTTGTTTGCACATAACTTCCTTTGTATTTGTGTTACAAATATATTTCCTTTATTCACACCCAATTCCTATTTCATTCACATTGATTTTACTCAATTTATTCATTTCAATCCATTTAACTTACTTAAGTTAAATTTAGTTTCAATCATTCAAATTCCCATTAACTAGTTGCTAATTAACCGTTTTGCCTATTTCACCCTTTTTATTTGAATATCACTTGTTCAAATATATGTCAAACTAATTATAACTAATCTAATTATAATTTTCAACTCGAGTTATATATTCGATTTCGAATATAAACTCTCAATCTCTTTCGCTTATCCAAAAACCCAGTTTCGATTCAAATTTCCTTTAACTAATTATTCTCCAATTTAGTTAATTCTATTTAACCATTTAAAATATGATTTTTGTCTTGAAAATCATTTCACCCACTTCACTGGAGTTCATATTTATTTTATATCTCCAGTCTGGATTTTTCTAATGCCAATTCGGATTTTATTTCCTAAAAATCCTTTTAGTTATTTAATTAAACCGTTATGGTTTTATAATGGTTCTGGCGCTGCTTTTCTAAAAATTTGATTTTGACATAACTCAAAATCTATACGACGAAATCCATATTTTTCTCTTTCATTAGAAAACTATTATTCAACCAGTCCCGACGATTCTTGTTTCAAAGAATTCCGACTTCAATTGAGTTCTGTATACTAAATTGAAGTTCGAATCGCCAATTTACGAACTGCCGCGCTATGGCGAGCTCGTTTTAATTATATTTATAAATATAAACGTTTTAACTTTGGTTATAATAAATTCAACTCCATTCTGATATATTTTAATATATATCAAATCCATTTCATAATATTCCCGATCTATTTCACTTCTAATATTCACATCCTATATATTTACAATATTCAAATTCCATTTGAATCTCTTTATTCCAACTCATTTGAATTTCCTTCTATTCAATTTCTATTTGAATTTTCTTCGATTCAAATTCTAATTCAATTCCTTTATCTTCAAATTCCATTTGAATTTCTTATCTTAAATTTCTATTTAAATTCCTTATCTTCAATTCCTATTTGAAATCCTTTATTCAAAACCCATTTCAAATCCCTTATTCAAATTCCATTTGAAATCCTTTATTCCATTTCTATTTAAATTCCTTTGTTCAATTTCTATTTGAAATCCTTTGAATTTAAATTCTATTTTAACTCCTTTGAATTCAAATCCTATTTAAATTTCACTTTGAATTCATATTCTATTTAAACTCCTTTTATTTAAAATTCTATTTCAAACTTTATATTTTCTTTGAATTCTATTATTCAATCTCCACTTTATATTCTCTTTGAAATTCTATTTAACCAAATTCCATTTGAATTCTAATATTCAAATCTCTATTTGACTTTTCTTTATTCAAATCCATTTGAATTCCTTTGAATTCAAATTCCATTTCAATTTTTCTTATACAATTTCTATTTGAATTTTCTTTATTCAAATCCTATTTAAATTTCTATGTTCAAATCCTATATTTGAATTCCCTTATATTTGCAATATTCAAATTCCATTTGAATTTCTTTATTCAAACTCATTTGAATTCCTTTGAATTCAAATTCTATTTCACTTCTATTTGAATTATATATTCCAATTCCCATTTCACTTCTATTTGAAATCTATATTCCAATTCCCATTTCAAAATTCCCTTGAAGTCATATAAATATATACATATATTTATATCTATCTCAAATTCAAAACATTTGAATTTTAAAACAACTTGTTTCTTTCAAACAAATTTCCATCAAAACTTTTCTAAGGCAGCAATTCATCGCTTAGAAACTCGAAAATGAACACTGATGATGTTGCGACCATCATCAGAATTATTTCCCAGCTACTGAATGAGTCCAGTGCTATATTTCTTTCAAACTCCATTTAGAAAAATATTTTCCAAACTCCCAGGATTTTAAATTCTGAATTCTGGTTGGAATTCAATTTCAATTCATCTCATTTGTATATCTGATTTCATATACAAATTTCATTGGTTATATATATATAACTATTTCAGTTTTATAATCTCATTTGATTATAATCCTAATAATCAACTTAACCATTTAAAAACAATATCGTGTCCAATCTTCTGTTCAAGTGTTTATAAACTCCTATCGACATCGTGGTGTCCCACGATTCGACCAAAATTTATAATCCACTCAACAGACTAGTCAACACAATATAAAACAGTTTTTATATCAAATAACAAATACGCTCTCTCGTATATATATACACTCAACTCATTCTAGGATACTACTGATCCTATCTCTAATGAGCACATTCCAACAAGCCTAGGTATTCGCTCAACCTAAGCTCTGATACCAAATGTAATGACCCAGATTTCCGTAACATCGGAGTTGACTATATACATCATACGTCCAACCCAAATATCACGAAAATACGAAACATTTTTTTTTTAGAAGAAAGAGGAAGAAGAAGAACAGAACTAACAACACAGAATCTCACATCGCAGCGGAACAAAATATAATATATCACATCTTTGAAATACAAAATCTTAACTGTATAACATACACTTATCAGAGTACAACACTTACAACACAACGGAACAGCAATAACTGGATAAAGTTGAAGCCTCCTGCTCCAAGCTCCTTTAGATATATCTGAAAAATCCTGAACTACTTGACTGCCCGTACAAATTTAGGCACCCAAGAGTTTAGGTAGAACAAAACTAAATAAACTCCGGGTCAGTCATGGGACTGGTATGAGTAAACAGTTTAAAACAGTTTCAGAAAACTAAATGATATCTCATAAGACCACGCCGTAAAACACGGAACGGGTTTTTTCCTTTATGAAAATCCAACACTTGATTTAACTTTATATCAAAACTCTTTTGATATTATAATAATATCTAAATCAAGTAGATAACAATCTAGTGGAACGTTTGCATCTCACGTTCCACATATGTAATATACAATCATAAACCGCAAGCACGTATTGGGTATTTGGTTTTCCAACTATGACAAGGTATGGAACCACCTTCCGCTGGTATATCTCTAGAGGAGAATACACCGAGTTCAACAAGAACATCTTGCAACTCAGCCACACATGACCGACCACTCATTTCGCTTGAGTGTATCGAATGTATATCACCAATGATTGGGATCAGCAACCGTTTCCCGAATGGGACAACATCGATAATAGATTTTTAGAAGTAAATGAAACTCTAGATCAGGTGATTATACACCCTAATAGGTGCGACCTACATAGCCATGCTGCTTGCCCGATTTCTGTCATTTACCGGTTGATGAGGCTAGAAGCTACGCTTTATCATCACACCAGATTCACTTCGAATGCCACATCGTCAAATCCATCAAATCATCGATTGACGTCCTCAACAGTACATTACGTGTTAGCTAAAGAAGTTTCCTTCTCCGCTTCCACTCTTGGTACGATTGAAGAAATCAATGTACGTGACCTTTCTGGAAATACTCTGTCAGACAATCATCCATACGAGTCACCCAGGAACAGGATGAATTGAAGGCACTATTTCTATTAATAGAAAAAGTCCTTGTACTCTACTCCGTCTTCGATTATCTTTATATAATCTGATTCACAGCGCTACTGCCAATACGGAGTGGTTCTTCGGATAATAATCCAACCGGTCTCTCCATATCGACAACGATGGTCAAAACTTCGATAGTCTGTGATTTAACTATCGAATAAAAACAAGTGTTTCGATAGTCGATGATTTAACTATCGAATAAAACAAGTGTTCATCCAAACATCCAACAATCAGTGAGCCCTTAATTAATATTCCATTAATTAAATCTCTTCTCTATTTCTTATCAATATTTGGTAACCAAATATTTTCAATAACCATATTGGCCTTATACGTTATTTGGAAAACATTTCCATATATCGCCTTCTGTAACAACCCGAAAATCTGGGCCAGTTTAAAAATTTTATTTTGGCAATTTTAGCGAGTTTTAATATTTAAAATGAATTATTTTAAATAATATCGACGAGAAATTTGTTTTGAATATAATTCGAACGTATATATTATACGCATCGTCGTTAGAATATAAATAATTATTTATAATTATAAATAGAATTGAAAATGGCGCGGTAGTTCGATAATTCGATTTCAAACTTCAATTGAATGTACCGGGTGCAAAACAATCCGGATTTTAGTGAAACCAAAAATAATGGAATCTAATAGTGAATATCTTTCCAACGAATCGGGAAAATCAAGATTTCATATCAGGAATCAAAAGAAATGTCCAGTTGAAAATTCTGAATAGTCGCTATGGAATTCAGGCCCTTAAAAATGGACATTTTGCAAACGAGCTCGGATTTCGACGAAACCACTTTTGTTGGGTCCGTGATGTTAAATTATTGCTAGATTCCAAGTTTCATAATTTTTCGAATCAATATGTGAGCGTGGCAAAAGAAAATGCGTTTGACCAGTTTCAGTTGATTTTAATCGACTGGAAATTGGCCATTTTTCATACGGTCTCAGAATTCGACGAAACTAGTTTTGTTAGGACCGTAGCGTCAATACGAAACTAGAAAATATTTTTCTGGAATTTTTCTAGTTAGTATGTGACCCCGGTAATTTGAAATGTACGTTTAAAATTCAATATAAGGATTTAAATTGTAAATTTCAACGGAAACTAATTGTAACGATCAAACCAGCTTGCGATACATATCCCATTGTGTTTGGAATGGGGGTAAAACGCTATGGACGACAGGCGGTGGGCCTCGTTTCGAGGTCATAAGTAAAAGTCAACCCTTTGACAAAAATTTAATAATTAAATAATTAAATAAATAAAAAAACAAACCCACCTTTCCCCTTTTCTCTTCTATTGCCCCCCCCCCGAATCAGTTATTCATAAAACGAAAAAAAAAGAAAAGAGAAAACCCTAATCTAAATCGCCGCTGCCCCCTGACCTGGAAGCCACCGCCGACAGTCGAAGAAGCAGCGCCCCCGAAGCCTCGCGACCACCTCCCTCCAGACGCCGCCGACATCGAATCGAAGGAACCCCCGAAGCCTCGCCGACACCTTCGAGCGCGACGCCACGAACCACCGCCGACTCCTCCTCCTCCCCTTAGAAACCTCGGTGAGCCTGTACATTATTTTGTTTTGTTTTATTTTGTTTTACAGTGATTAAAAACTATTTTTTTATATGATTTGAAAACTGTTTTTTTTAGTTTTACAAACTGAAATTATAAAAGAAAAAAAACTGCATTTATTTTTGAAAGAATATAAAAACTGCATTTATTTTTGAAAGAATATAAAAACTGCATTTATTTTTGAAAGAATATAAAAACTGCATTTATTTTTGAAAGAATATAAAAACTGCATTTATTTTTGAAAGAATATAAAAACTGCATTTATTTTTGAAAGAAAAAAAAACTGCATTTATTTTTGAAAGAATATAAAAACTGCATTTATTTTTGAAAGAATATAAAAACTGCATTTATTTTTGAAAGAATATAAAAACTGCATTTATTTTTGAAAGAATATAAAAACTGCATTTATTTTTGAAAGAATATAAAAACTGCATTTATTTTTGAAAGAATATAAAAACTGCATTTATTTTTGAAAGAATATAAAAACTGCATTTATTTTTGAAAGAATATAAAAACTGCATTTATTTAAAAGGAAAAAAACTGCATTTTAAAAAGATTTTTAAAAACTGCATTTTTTTAAAAGAAGAAAAAACTGCATTTTGAAAAAGATATAAAAACTGCATTTTCAAAAAGATAAAAGAAAAAGGGTAGATCTCTTAATAGAAAAAGATTTGAGCTTAAAAATAAAGATCATATTTTTAAAAACAGAAAAGATGGAATTTTTGTTAAGTAGAAATAGTAAGGCGTGATTCTTATATTTTTAAAGCAATAAAAATATAATAGTTGCATCATAAGAATAATAAAAATATAATCTTTATATTTAATAGCGAAGTCAAAATGCAATCTTTATATATTGAGTAACATAGTAAAAATTCGATTTTTACCTATGTAGAGGATACAGTCAACGAAAGCAACAAGAAGGACGAAGATGCGATAGCGATGAAGATTTCTATCAATGAAGTGCCGTGGAGCTAGGATAGCAATACGTGAGAATTTCTCGCCTTTCAATTTATTTTTCTAGTTATATATATATATATATATATATATATATATATATATATACTAGGATGCAGACGGTGCTTAGTAGCACCCGACACAATCGTCCACAGACCATGGACTTGTTTGTTTGGCTGTGTTGTTAGTTAGATTGTTTGGGTTGATTTGAATAGTTTGGTGAAATGAAATTGATATGATTGATGTGTGAATGGCGTGGGCCTTCACTAGACCGGGGATAAGGCTAGGCCTTGTCCCGTTTCTAGTATCGTGCCGTTATGCCGCCGAGATTTTCTAAAATATGTTAGAAAAATAAAAATATCATTTTATTGAATAAATGAATTGAATAGAAATTCATAGGTTGAAATAAAATGTTTTATCGTTAAAAATATAATTTTTAACGTGAATGTGAATAAATGAATAGTTATAAACAAATCGGCCGATTTGTTTGTATATACACTGATTTGACTGATATTGATTGGGTCGATAAATTTCACACATCGCCCAACTGCACAAATAAAATATGCGGTTGATTGTTTGAAACCCCACACGGGTGTTGGGATGAAATTTGAAGTTCACTCATCCTGATTGATTAAATATGTCGATCGATTGATTGACAGGCTGTTATAAGCGTTGAATATCTATATTTGATGCTTATACAGTGTAGTGCACTTTGGTTGATGGTTGATTATTTTCAATGTCATTATATACATGTGTTGTATGAAAATCCATATAATTAACTTTATATGGTAATTGATTGGGCCTCATTCCAATTTGAAAAATAAAGAATATTATAAAATAAAAGTTCATGTGTTGACAGTACTCATTCATTGAGATTGGTCATGTGTTGAACGAAATATTTTGATAATAACAACTATTTTGAAAAAGAAATATTTGAAAAGAGAAATTTATGAAGCCGTGTTGATTAGATTGACGCCATTTTGACGTGAACGATATTTATATCGATTTTAAACGATTTCGAAATGAATTGAATTGAAAACGATTTCGAAATGAATTGAATTGAAAACGATTTCGAAATGAATTGAATTGAAAACGATTTCGAAATGGATTGAATTGAAAACAAATTGAAATGAATTCAAATTGAATTGAAATTTGAATTGAATAGAAATGAATTTTGAAACGAATTTATAAAGAAGAATTCAATTTTGCTTTGAATTGAAATGGAAGTTGAAATAGCTTTTGAAACGATTTTAAAACTATTTATATAATTCGTTTTAAATAGAAATCGACGAAATATATATTATATATATTATATATATAATATAATGGCCTGAATAGAACGCGCCGCGCCGCGGCAGTTCGCGAATTTCGACCATTTATTTCAAACGGACATTACGGGAGATCCGACCGTCGGATTCTCCTAAAACCGGAACCGTTGGGTTCGTATCGAAAAGCGCTTTCTAACGAATATTAGAAATTTGAAATCTAACGGTTGGATTTGGAGATACGTCCAAATCAAATTCGAAAAAGGTCGCTGTAAGTGCAGTTCGATGGCCATTGTTGGAAATCGACTGTACGGGCCTTGATAAAATTATTAAAAATAGTAATAATTTGTGTAAAATCATAAGAAATGATTTAGAAAGAATTGGGATGAAAAACTCCCTATTTGAAAAGATAAAAATAGATTTTTATCGAAATGAACTAGTTTTGAACTAGAATTATAATTCTATTTATTTTTAAATAAATAAATTGAATTTGAAAAGGGTTTTGAAAATAACCAAAATTTCCAATGATTGCATTGGAGTGGATTTGAATCGAAATTGTCTTCGGAATATTTCGATGTTGGAATTTGTGATTATACGGATGTTGTTACGGAAATTTGAAAGATATATATTTATATCGTTATTTCCAATACGACATTTGTTAATCGTAGAATTTGATATTGAATATAAGCCGATATATTTTCTATTCAGAGCCTTATATTGAATATCAAATGTGATTTGGGTTTGTCGTGAATGGTGTCTTCACTAACACTGTTCTTGAACCCAGTTGAGAAAAGATTAAATCTTTTTATTTAGATTTAATGAAGTGTACCAATTAAATAATATTTAATTGGAATTGAATGGATATTGATTTTTGGGTTTATCGTGAACAGTGTTTTAAATAACACTTGTTCTTTAACCCGATAATTAATGGAATGTGATTCTGGGTTTATCGTGAACCGTGTTTTAAATGACACTGATTCTTTAACCCAGTTAACGATTAAAACTAAGTGGAGTTTTAATGAATCTTTAATTAGATTGAAAAGATCGAAAATGGAGTATCACCAGTTTTGCTCCAGGCGATAGTTAAATCTTTAATTAGATTTGAACGTGAAATGGTAATTGAATTTACCGATAACACTGTGGTGTTAGATATGAAGTATTACCAGTTTTACTTCATGGGATGAATAGGTTGGGATTGGGAAATTAAAACAAATGATTACTTCGGTAAGGTTCGCTAATCCCGACTAGTTTGAATTGATATTCAAAAATGGACTAAAGAATAAATTCAAGGAATTTATCTTTGATAAAATTAATGGGAATCTTTCCCTATGAATGTGAAATTTAGAAACTAACTGTCGGTTAGCCAAGCAGAATGGTTTTCTGGATATTGATCTGATGTTGGTTTCGGCCTTCGGGGTTAATATTTGGGAAATTATTCTCTTGATTAATTTACGGTTAGTGACTAATGAATTGGAATGAGGCGTATGTTGTGTTTGTGTAACACTTACTTAAAATATACGCGAGTTATTCGGAAAGACCGGGTTTATCCCATTCTGAATAACTGATACGACGATAAGTCGAAGACGATGGTCGAAGACCGGAAGTCTTCACGTCGTTTGGGTGATAACTGATGATCTTGATTGGGCTGTACACCCAAGAAGATGGAAACAGTTGGTGATCGTCCAGACGTACTTGGAGATCGATGGATATGCGGGGTACTAGGTGCTCCCGGTTTCGTTCAGACCCAGAACGGACTTGTAAATGGACTGTGTGTCTGACATCGGATTTCATTCTGTGTGACTGATATCGGTTGCATAGGATGGTTTGCCTGTGTGGCATGCTAAGATGCAAATGATCAAGGCTTCTGTTGAAAAGCAAAGTCTTGTGGTTGGTGATCAAAGCACGGCCTTTGTGGCGTAGCTTTGTGTAACGTTTACTTCGCGAGTTTCGCACCCGGTATGAACCAAAAACGGGAGACGGACCTCAGGGAGGGCCTACGTTTCCTCCTAGCTAAAAGTGGCGTCAGTGGTTTTACACGCCCTGACGAGTTTGACTTATGTGGTTGTTGCTGTTGCGAGGCGCCTCGGATTGATCGGTCGTTCTCGAACCGATGGAGTCATTTAGTTGGCTCGCTTACGCCCCAAAGGGCGGCGAAACGTAGTGCTCAGGCATTTTTAATCCACTCCGTGTGGACCGGCCCTGTCGCTCCAAGGGTCGATGCGTTCTGATCCTGAGACTCGGGCTAGGCAGTCTCGAATCGGTTGAGGACTATCTTTTGCCTCGGTTCATAGAAGGAAATCCAATTTCCAAATACGTGACTTTGCGGTTTTATTTGTAAACCTATATATGGCGACATGATATATGGTACCCATGCCGCCTATGATTGATACTTATGATTTGAAGTTGTTTTATGCACTATGCACTTATTATAGTATCAAATGATTTGTTTTAAACGTATCAAGCATTCTTTGGCTGTTATAAGGGAAAACCCTATCCCCCGGCTTGCGTTGCATTGTGTGATAGGACCTGGGTCTTATAACAGCTTCATCTTTCTTTATATAGCATTGCGCTGTTTGTTTTATGCACTGGTATTCTTGGGAGGAAACCCGTTCCGTGTTATACGGCGTGGTCCCTTGATTTACCTAATGATTTAAAATAAAGATTAACTGTTTTAGTTCTCACACCAGTCACATGACTGACCTGGAGTTTATTGTTTTAACCTAAACTCTGGGTGCCCCTATTTTGACACGGGCAGCTAGTAGTTTTGGTTTTGCAGATTTATATTCACAGGATCCTGGTTTACAGCTGGAATGATATCCGGAAAGCTTTGTATCCGTATATCTCTTCTAGTTGTGTATTGTATTATTTTCCGCTGCTATGTATTTAAATGTAATTTAAATCTCTGATATTTCTGTGTAATATTCATTTATACTCTGTAAATTCTTGTAATCTGATGCATTGTTGTAGTATACAGTGAAATGTTCTTTTATATGTGTTCTGTTGTGGCTTGTTCTCGAACTATCCGACGCTTTCCTTTACGGGGAAGTTACGGGTCTTCACACCTTCTTTTATTTTCTAAACTTTAGAAAATATATGTTATTTATAACTGGAAAATATTCCAATTACTTAGCTCTTTTACAATCTCGTTTATTCCTATACGTAGGAAATATCCTTTATTTCTATTTCCAAATTACACTCATTTGGGTTAAAACGGATGTTGTGTAAAACATCGTTACGACAACCCAAATACTATATTCAACTAACTTTTATCCAACATTGATCTTCGAGCCTGGAATCTTACTATTTATTTGCTAATAATGAAATCAATCAAGTTGGGGTATAACTACCTCTCAGACCTTGACTGAATAACATTTATAACGTCAAAACAGATAAAACTACTTACTCGAATAATCAATACCATACAACTACTGATTCACTTTTAAACACATATAAACTTTCTCTTCTATTCTTACTAGATTTTATTCTTATACTTCCTTTTTGATTTTACTATTCTATTTCTAAATTCGCTTCCTTATCAACTTCTATATATGTTGATACGTTGATTTCTAACTATCAAATTATCTTAAAAATATTCTATCTCCTTAAATTCCCGGAAAAATTCGCCATAACCTCCTTTGTACCGGGAGCATCGGGAAATTTCAAATAGCTTTCCCGGTCCTTCTCATCTCAAAAAGAAAAAGAAAAAGCCAAGCGGCTTGTCGATACGGCGCATAAAATCTCATATATGAATTAAATACGTACCTTTTTGTCGGGCATTCTATTTATTTCACTTCTATACTTTATTCCATACCTGTCTCCTGTATATTTATGCATGTCCAATCTATTTTAACTATACCAATCGTTTTAACTCAATTTGTTAATTAAATCTATTGCTTAACTTTTCAGTCTATTTCACCTTCATATTTGAACATGACATGTTCAAATATATTTTAACTGCATATTAACAAATTCTAATTATACTCATACTCTCGTTTCCTTATCGACTTCTTATTCAAATTCCAATTCAATTCTATTTGAATTCTCTTTATTTAAACTTCATTTGAATTCTATTTTCAAATTCTATAGTTTAAAGTCCATCTGAATTCTATATTCAAATTCTATAGTTTAAAGTCCATTTGAATTCTCTGCATTATTTATAAACAACGTTTATAACTTCAATTCAAATCCCACCTTTCCATTTATAAACAACGTTTATAAATTCAATTCAAATCCCACATTTTCCTTTATAAACAGAGTTTATAAATTCGATTCAAAACCCACCTTTACATTTATAAACAGAGTTTATAAATTCAATTCAAATCCCATATTTTCCTTTATAAACAGAGTTTATAAATTCGATTCAAAACCCACCTTTACATTTATAAACAGAGTTTATAAATTCAATACTCGTTCATATATATTCAAAACAAGTTAATATTTTCTATAGTTCATTTAAAATTCAAATTCTATTTATAAAAATAGAATTTCCTTTTTAAATCTCAAATACCCTTTTCGATATTTTTATAAATCAATATTCAAGCTCTAGTGGTATTTTCAACAATCAGACCAACCAATTTTCAATCACTTGATTTTTTACACATCATATAGGAATATATATGAAATCAAACAAACAACAAACAGATAATATATTTTTGAGGAATCTAGTTAGATTCCTCCAACCTGTTTTCCTGCATCCACAGACGTTAGCACATAGTAATACCCATCCTGCTTCGACGCAGGATATCGCGGTAAGAAGGTCATCCACTAATCATAGCGTGGGGCGCATAGGGTAATCATCCGCTATGAAACTGCGGGCATCCGCTAATGAAACTGCGGGAATCCAACCAATCATCAACCCAATATATATATATATCCTAAATAACTAATATATATTTTAAAACAATCAGACAACATTCAAACAAGCACAGACAAATTATTTTTAACTATATAAAAATAATTCTAAATAAATGGTGAGTGAGGTTTACTCACCGGAGTTTTAGATCGATCCATTTTGATTCAAAGTCTAAATGGTTGCGGCTATGCAGTTACTCGAGTTGCCTCGAATGGAATTTTATTTGCACCTTCAATTAGTAAAATCCTTACTCATCAATTTAAACTATTTATTTAAGCTACTTAAATAAATTATTTTAGATGAATTAACTAATTATATTTATTAAATTAAACATTTCTAATTAATTTAATTAACAACTTTTTACCTTAGACACCATAAATCTGACTACCACCTTTGACTTCCTCGCCTTATATGCTTCACGCTGGAATCCTCAAAACCGAACTGAATTCATCTGCCTTGATTTTGCATCGATCATCCCAAACTCCACAGCCTCGAACTCCTATTAACTCCACTGCGGCAATTCATCGAACACCTCGGCTTCACCCAATATATCGAGCTTCACCAACCCCTCTTCCAAATCGCACAACAAAATGTCGAACTCCTCTACTATCGCAACACGCTCGAACTCCTCAAACACCATCAGCAAGCATACTTCAGACAAACTGCCTCAAGCCTATACCCACTGTCGTACCCATCTTCCCAGTCCTCACATACGAACTCTACTGTTGCTCCATTTCTCACTATCGCAACCCCAGATACCCGTTCATCACATCGCGCCATCCCATCTTACCCAGATCGAACGCTATACACTCGCCAAAAATAACATTGCTGACTTCGGTTATTTACACATCTCACTGGAAATGAGTGCGATGCCCTTAACCTCGGGATCTACCAGAATATCTCCATGATGGCGCGGTACCATGCTACCTTCCAAAACACTCGATTCCCTTTTGAATCGAAGACTAACTGAAACCCTAGGACGTTGTCGAGCTGTCGAGCTTCTCGCGGCTGATAATAGCCTTGCGATTTGAAAAGAATGGCTTCCATTTTCTGAAGCGACTGAATTCGATAATATCGAATAAAGAAAAAGGAGCAGCTCGGTTTGCTTCTGAAATCTCGAGATTATCTTCGCAATCCCTAAATCGAACGCACCCAAAATGAATTCGCTTGATTTAAGTACTCGAGCGACTGATCCTTGCGAATTGAATTACATAAGAATCCATTAGAAAGAATGGGGGTATGTGCGATTTTATATATAAGAGGAATGGAGAAATAAAAGGCCACGGGTGTTTTTTTTTGAGTTGTGGTGGAAAGAAATGGCACGGCTTTGTTTTATTTTGAGGAAGAAAAGGAGCCACGGTATAAGTTTAGTTGGAGGAAGGATAGCCACTTAATTAATTTGTTTATTTTTAGTTTAGTTTTCAATTAACCGTTATAATTAAATTATCCCACGGTTTTCGAACTCCTTCCTGAACCCAACAACTGCCAATCTAGGGTAATACCCCTATTTCAGACACACTAGGATATGTCACGAGGTCCAATTCGATCATCCTCAACGGATATTAATTTATACTGATATAAATTAAATTTCAAATCTTTTAAATTCTGCGATAATATCATTATCGTTATGAATTCAAATGAAATTTCTCATTAATTAATTGAACTGTATTTAATTCAAATTAAATTTTGAATTCAACTAAATCCATTTTCTTATTCTGATAATTTAATATTTTCAATATTAAATTGAAATTGATTTTTAAATCCATAACTCCCTATAAAAATTGATTTATTTACTTAACTCAATATTTAAATCCATATCAAATATTTTAAAATTTACCCCTAAGAGTCCTGGTCATTACACAATCCTAGGTAGAAATTGCCTAAGATGGATTTATAGAATAATTCCTTTGGGTTGTCCAGTCCTAGGACAACTTGAATGGACGAATGTCTGATAGAGTATATCTGGTAGATCACGTAAGTTGATCGATTCAAATGTATTTATGTTGGCGGTGGAGGAATTCGTTTCTCTTAGCTTATACCTGTGATATTTTTAGGGAAATTAATTTGTGATTTGACGGGTATGATGATGTGACATTCAAAATAAATAAAGGAGTGACCAGTTAAAGGATACATTATGACCTTGAGCCTTATCAACCGGAAAATGATAAAAATCGGGCAGGCAACATGGCTAAGTGGGTCGCACCCAGTTAGAGTATAGTGTCACCATCTAGAGAATATTCATATTTGTTACTACTTACAATTCTGTATCTCCCGGGAACGGTTAAGTTGGTATACCAACCATAAGGTGACAATATATTCATAACATTCAAGCGAAATGAATGGCCAATCATGTTTGGCCCAGTTACAAGATGTTCTTGTTGAACTCCAGTGTATTGATTCTAGAGTACACTGATCGGAAGGTGATTCCATACCTTGTCATAGTTGGAAATCCATTATCCAATAAGAGCCCGCGGTTTTTGATGGTATATTATATATGTAGAACGTGAGTTGAAAGCGTTCTGCTAGATTTCTATTTACTTGATTTAGACATTATTATAATATCAGAAAACATTGATCTTAAGAAATATTTTGGTTATCGTAAGGTGAAAACCGTCTGTATTTATATGTGGATCGGTCTTATGACTATCATTTCTTTTAAAAGGATTTTAAAAATTAAACCAAGTCATTAGAGTTTTCCCGCACCAGTCACATGACTGACCCCAAGTTTATTTTGTTTTATTTTTCCTTAAACTCTTGGGTGCCCAAATTTGTATGGGTAGTCAAGTAGTCAGGGTTTTACAGATACCATTGAAGAAGCCTAGAGCAGGATGCTTCTGATATGGGTATATATATATATATATATAGAGAGAGTTATTTCCACTGTGATATTTATATGATGTACTCCGATGATGATGAATGTAAGTACAAATACAGTTTTTGTATTTCAAATTATTGTTACAATATATTTTATTTGTTCCATTGTGAGACTGGTGTTTCATCTACTGTGATCTTCTTCTGCTTCTTCTATTCTAACTTCCTTTCTTTCTATTTCCTACCCTTTAACTTCTTTCTATTAATGATCTGGTATTTTTGATGCTTGGATAGTCAACATGGGTTTGTGTTGATTTTCAGGGTCAAAAATCATGGTTCGTTATAGTGGTATCAGAGCCAGGTTAAGTGATTACCTTGGCTCTGTGGCGTAACTCAGTAGAGATAGGGTTAGTAATATCCTAGATTGAGTTTGAGTGTACATATACGAGAGAGCATATTTGTAGATTTTATAAAAAAAAAAATATATTGTGGTGATTTATTGGTTGAGTTGTTTATGAGTTCTGGTCGATCAAAATAATCCACTATATCGATAGGAGTTTCTAAACACTTGAATACGATGATCCGACACAATATGTTTTGAAAAGAGGGTAAATGAAATAGTTTTTCCCCAATTATATTTTGATATAAAAGAAATGATTAATATTGGAAATATTATAATATAATGGATGTGTTGGTTGTTTTTATAATCAAGTAAGATTATAAAAAGTGAAATAATAATGTAAATAACCAATCAGAATTCAAATAAGTGTTATGAAATGAATTAAATCTGAATTTAAATCAGAATTGAAATTACAACTCTGGAAATTTGAATAAGTGTTTGCAAATGGATTTGGATTTAATAAATGAGAATTTTAAAATTATGGGAGATTTTAAATTGTTTTACAAACATTAGAAGGATATTTTGAAACAAATTTCAAAATAGGAGTATTTAAAAATGAATTTTGAAAAGTGATATAGTATTGAACTCACTTTGATCGCTAGAAAATAACCCTGATGTTGCTGGCCACATCATCAGTGTTCGTTTTCGAGTTTCTAAGTGATGAATTACTACCAATGATTTTGTTTTTGAATTATTTTGGGAAAAACAAATTGTTTGGAATCCTGAAAAAGATATCTGGTTTTAGAAAAGCAAAGTTGTGTAAAAAAAACTCCCAGGAAAAAGAGTGTTGAATTAAAATGGAATGATGGTTAAAATAAAAACCAGAATTGAATTATCTGATAAAGATAATTAATTATAGAAGTTAATTAGTTAATAAATTTTGAGGAATGCAACTCAATTTGGTTAAGTATATTGGACTAGTAAGTTAAGAGTTGAAATTGATAATGGAATTTGGGTTCAGAATGGGATTCGACTTTGGTATAAGCAAATGATTGGGTTGACGATAAAACTGATTGGAGTTGATTGGAATGACATTGGTATATGCTGAATTGGTAGCAAATGGAAAGATATAATGGTATGCACAACAAAAAGGAACAAGTTTATTTTTATATGAGTTTGGTGATTTATGAGCCTATTTGGCAAGCCGCTTGGCTGTTTGATTTTCTTTTGGATTGGAGAAGGCCCAAAGAGGCGAGTTGTAGTTGTACCGATTAAGCCGTACAAAGGAGGTGCTGGCGAAATTTTCCGGAAATTTAAGGTGTTAGAAAATTTTCTGAATTTTTGAAAATTTTGGATATTCGAAATGAATCAATATTTTAATTGAAATTAATTGGTTCGATTGGAATTACAGTAAAGAAGTAAACAAATAATTTTTAACCCAGTTAATAGGGTTTGTTTTTTACCTTAGCAATTTCGAGGATGAAATTATTTTAGGGGGGAGAATGTAATGTCCCATATTTTTACGGTATAATAATCAATTTATTAGATTATTTAAATAGTGATTTAAAGATTTAACGGTTATTTGTTTAAATAATATTGAATACTTAATTAATATTTATAATGGATAATAAATTTATATTTTCGAAATAGTCGGAAATAGCTAAATTCACAATATTGTGTGAATTGGATTATTTATAAGATATAATTCAGTTTAGAGTTGAATATTAATAATGAATATATTTAATAAACGATGGTTGAACGTTTAATTATAATATAATTATAATCGAGCCCGTAATGTCATGGTAGTTCATAATATTGAGTTTTGAACTTCAACAGAATATACAGAATCCATTTGAAGTCGGATTTTTGTGAAATAAGAAACATTCGAATCTGTTGAACGATATTTTTCTAATGAAAGAGAAAAATCGACATTTCAATGTGTAGATTTTGACTTATGTCCAAATCAAATTTTAAAATAGTCATTATGAAATCGCTTATAAACCATAACGATATATTTAATTATAATTAGATATTGGTTTCGAATTTGGACAAGATGTCTGAGATGTACTTATAATTTAATTTTTAGAATTTTTTGTAATTTGTATTTTGGAAAATAAGCCACTTTTTATTTGGAGTATTTTATACCTTATGTCAGCATTTTAGGGTTTCACAAAATGAGTTAACTAGTCTATATTATTACATCTTTGGGATCGAGATACATTGCTTGACACAGCGGTATGTTTAATTCTGTCTATGACAATCCATAAAACAAATGAACTTCGTGGAATGAAGTACGTACAACTTCACTTTAGCATACCTACGCCAACGAACCATAAATACATACATGTCATAACAGTGACACCGCATTTATTTATTTGGCACACCCAGGCACTAAATAAAAAGAAAAAAAGGGGATATTTTGAATTCCTTCATCACTAAGTAATTGTACAGCTCTTTTCAATGCAGTCACTTCCAACGCAGAAGCTACCTTAGTCAACCTCATGCACGTACCTATAGCTTAACACTTAAGCCTTCTTATCTATGTATATAAGCAAGGAAGCATTACTTCATTTATCTTGTTCTTTCAAAACAAACCCATCTGTTTTTATATATTTTTCCACTTTGAAAACATCAAGCTGAAGCTTAGTCATGGCTTCAAACAAATTCAAAAATTCATATTTAAATCAATATCCCAATTTTATCCTCGAACAAATTTTATTCTTCTCATCGGCACAAGAGGTTCACAGTATATAGCTCAACATTATTTTCCACATGGTCGAACTTTTACATCAGCAATTAGGGCTCGGGGTTTGCAAGACAAAGTTGGAGCCGGGTTGCAGGGGACTGGAAGGGAAAATTCTGACGTAAATGGGTTCGAATGTGATTCTGTACGCTGGTTTGGGAACAACGATACATTAGTCATTGCTCAGCGTGCATAGAGTTCAAACTTGAAAGACTTGCTGATTTTGGAGTGCGAGTTTGTCGAGGTGTCGGAGTTGAGAAGAGCAACTGGAGTCTGGGCATACGAAATTTGGATTGAAGGTGGAAGAGGAGGGTAACGGTGAAGAGGAGTTGTGGTTTATGGAAGGAGTTCATGCGGCATGTAAACGGAAATGCTGTGATTTGTATTTAAACATTGGGAAGAGAGCAGTGAAGTAGCGTGGACTCGGAAGGTTCATGGGGCATGAGTGGCAACTTCGAATGTTTGGATAGGGTAGCTCGCATGTGATACTTTGGAGAAGTCTGCATGGGTACTAAACAAGAAAGTGGACGATGATCATCGGATGAGGGATGGGGAAATAAAGGGTGCGGCATGGAAAATGGTACGAGCAGAACTGTTGTTAAAGAAAAATAAAGAAGCAGTTTATGTAGTTGGATTCACGGAAATGAAGTGACAACCCAAATTCTGATGGACCGAATTTTTTTTCAAAATTCAATCCATCGAAACTCAGATTGGTTTGCTCTGGTATCCTGCAGAAAAGACAGAGACATAAAATATGTGAGAGCTCAGAAAATATCTCACAGCGAAATGGATAAAATATAGTATAATCAAAACGTAGCCTTACCGTATTATTAAAACTACCTAACCCATGCCTCTGCCACAAATCTAACCTGCGAGTATGTTATAAGGAGGGGGTCAGAATACAAGTTCTAGTGACTTGATTTAAACTATACACTTTGGATAATCCTACATATACCATTCAATCATGTTATCTTATTTATTAAGTTACTTGGGTTATCAGCACTCAAGGCTTACAAACACGTCATACCCATTTACCTCCCTGTGGATTAACCTAATACCCCAATATTTAGGTACACCCCATGGTACGCCACTTGCACGGTCTCTTTCGTAACACTATCGAAATATACTCAATCCCTTGTCCTACGCCATAGTAGCGTACGCATCTCTATATAACAATGTTACGTTCCGCATATATCTGTCATTACTATGTTATGCGAATGCATGGACTGCTACCTTTGTTCAAATCAGAATCCATACCGGAGTAATGCCCTCGAGTCTATGATACACCATCCAGAGCCGACATGCATGTATCTAGATCGTCCACCATATGTATCTTCAATTGTAGCTCAATGCCTCAATCGCACATCCTCTAATGTGCACCGAGTTCCATGGAAGGGAAATACAAGAAACACGGAACTCGGTCGGGAGCTTTTCCATATCTGTATAGGCCTGTCTTTAAAGAGCCTCTATATACAGATATACCTAGGGTCTGTTTTCACGGTGGCTATGGCACCACCTCGGCCCCTCTCTCAACTAGTAAAGACTATAAGAGCTAAGCGACTGCCCCTAATAACAAACAATCTAAACATCCATTTGGTGTCTCCCCTCAACCCCTTACCCCGATAGTGAAGGGTGAATGGTATCTTAGGTTTAGCTCTAGTCTTTTCGCATCCCACTGGCTGTCGATGATGGCTATCCGATGATCTACTATCCTTGTTGGTCGTGACCCTCCACCTCCCCATTAAGGCAACCGCAGAATCACCCAGGTGTCACCGCATCACAGCACTCTGACTACATAGTTACTTCTGCAGTCAAGGCCCACCCACCTAGTAGTTACGCGCAGACCCAACCTCTGCGAGCACAGCCTAAGACATCTGTCACCGCACAGAGGACTACTTGGAGCACCTTTCGTACCTCAGGAAGCCACATGCTTCCCATTCCAGTTCTTTGGAGCCTCCAGAACAATCAGATGAATGTGCGCTCCCCTCATGCCTTATAACATCTCGATGATCTAGCCCGTTGGATTATTCACCCTCAAACGTATGGACTAGTTCAAGAACCTCACTTTAATATGTTGTTAGACCCTACGTCTAAACATTCTTTTACGAGCTTTCCTTATCTCACCAGGTTTCCATTTAACTTGGTTATTCCCATTCATATTGAATTCTTATTCAAATTACCAAGTTTCTCTTGCTTATTAATTTCTGTCATATAACTTAACCCGTTTAAGTTTATTAGTAAGCCCATAACATGTTATTCTCAAGATTGTGGCCTAAGTTCCGTAATTCACAATCTATTTTATATTTTTGTTTGATTTCAAGGTCACAATAACATGTTCTACTTAATATGTTATTAAGTATCTCTTAGTTCACATGTTTTCCAATTAACATGCCACTTACCATTTATGATTAAATATAACTTATTTCATTTCATAATTTTCCTTATTCTTCTTATTTAATCATAATTCCATTTCCACCATCTTTACAACTTATCATTGTTTACTTATTAACTTAGTTCTATTAACTAAGGCCCATTAATAAGTTTCTCTACCCATTCATTATAACCTATGTTATAATTTCCTCTTGTCCCTAGGACAAGCCTAGACATGCTATTTTTATCAGTGAGTTTCAGGACTCCAAGTTTACGGATTACTTAATTTATAATTAAGTACAATATATTATCCCCCTTTACTTAATTGGTTTTGGGTTTTCCCCTTTTCCGATTACTTAATTTACAATTAAGTGTCCCTTATCTCATTTCACCAGTTATCCAACTTACTTATTAGTTTATTATAACCTAAGTTATAATCCCCACTTGTCCCTACGACAAGTCTACCTATTATACAATACTTCCATTAATGTTATTTATTTATAATAGGTGATTATCATTCCCCTTTTAGCCCATTTTCTTTTACTGAGTATTCTTCATTCACTGTAATATATGTTCCTTATTTTAATTAAGGAAAACACTTCATGCACCTTATCAGTTTGATAGAAGGAATCAGTGATTTATTTTCATAACGTATTCCCATATAAATTCGTGGTATCAAGTAATTTCTTTATTTTTCTTACTTTATTTATTTTAGCTTACTTGCAACCACATTCTCAGAAATAGGTCATTTAGGGACATCACTTTTCCTTCGTATCACACTAACTTAGTTCATTACATCCCTTCCTTTCTTATTTTGTGAGTTAGACATTTAATTACCATCATTGTCATTTATTCATATCTTGTTACATACATATATTTAAATATATGTACATACATATGCCTAAACCTCTCACGTTAAGCCTACACTTGTGAACGATGGATTTGTCGGGCGGGTCCGGGCAGACTTCTACCACAAGTCGACTTAACCTCGTGCCTTACACCATTTTTAGTTATGCACTTAGACCTCTCACATTAGATTTACCACTTTTGAATACTGGATATGCCGGGCGGGTCCGGGCAGACTTTATCACAAGTGCAATCTAACCTCAAGTCTAAGGCGTTACAATTTCAAATTATTGTGTATTTAGGCATTTTCATATTTTAGTAGTTATTTTTTTTCCATGTAAATTTTTGGCATATCATCCTCTTCATATGTTTACTGTAATCCAATTTACATGTCGTCAAGTTATGCCTATATTTTGGCGCATGTCCCTTTTAACATGTATTTAATTCAAATTTTTGACAAGTAAGCATTTTGAAACACCGCGCCTCCGTTAAGGTCACTCACAAAGGGAGTGCCTTAACTTTGGTGGAGGGTTATAGGTCCAAGACATAGAAAAAAGTACAAGACAGGTAAATATAAGCAGCGAAAATCCAACATTCATTGCATACGTGGTTCAAATACAAAAGCATTACATCAAATTGTCTCATAATAACTTCCAAAACATTAAACCATAATTTCTGTCTTGATTATTTATTAAAGAAGCATAAACCAAAAATAAAACTACATAAATCCCCAAGTGTAGTATTCAAAAGCCATAGCCAAGGTGAGAGAGTCCCAATAATACATCTACTTTTTTGAAGCTTGCAAAGAGTCTGACTAAGCTGGAGTATTCCCTCCCTGTGGACCTGAGGGGGGAACGGAAGAAAAGAGGACGAAAGAAAATGGGTCAGACAATAAGTCTGGTAAGTTCAGTGACTACTAGTATTTAAACAAGGAAAGGGATCATGACAGTAATAACAGAACATAGGACAATACCCTAATATAAGATAAGAGGAACATGTGATCGCACCCATTACTATAGTCTCTGCACCTACTTAACCATTGGTTCAACTAGCCCCATGTGTTCATAACAAACGATCCCCTTAACGATCGGCTCCTACTCGCATGCATTCATATCATGTGTCATTCGGCCCCGCTTGAATGTAGATACTTGTTCTGGTCCCACCATGGGGTGTATCAGTCCCTCTGGTGGCAACCTGACACGATTCAAGATGCACAGTGTATACTACTAATGCCCAATGCCTGCTTTTTCCACTCCGGAGTACGTGCACGCCCATACTCTGTCGGAACCTACATTAACGCACCAACCGCCAACGTTTTGACCGCTTATAATCAGCCCAGTAATCGTGCCCCACCCTGCCTAGTTCAGGGTACCATGATACTTCTATGTGGGTTACTGCTGAAATGGGTCCCCGTTACTAGGGTTTTCTAATCATCATGTTTATTTGGTTAAGTGTCCAAGTCTACCTAACCCCACCCATCTGTTTAGTTAACATGTTGAATTGGTTAAGTGTTTCCCTAATTGACTTAACCCTACCAATCCTGACTTAGCTTTAATTTATTTATTAAAGCACCAACCACTCACATTAGACAGGTCTTGTTGTGGTCACTGGATATGCCAGTCGGTTCCGGGCAGATTTACACCACAACTTGGTCTAACCTCGGTTCTTTTTGGGCTTGATGCACTAACCACCCACATTAGACAGGTCATGTTGTGGTCACTGGATATGCCGGTCGGTTCCGGTCAGTTTTACACCACAACTCAGTCTAACCTCGGGTTAGGCATATTTGTCTTTTCTAAATTCACATATTTTCTATATATGTCCAATTTCTTTTTGTAAATTAATTTTAATTTAATTATGCCATAATTATCCTTTGATTATGCTCACAGTAAATGGCATATCAAATATACAATTTTATGAACAAATCTATGCCATGAATTTTCATATTTTCCCATCGCTACCCCGGTGGAACGTACGCATGAATCACATAAAATGTTGGGCTAGCAAATTAGCCCAAACCCATAAACAAAAAGAGGTAATAAACAAGGGACATGAAATAAACATAAAATAGCATACATTTAACTTATCACGTGTGACTTGGCATAGAAGTATCATTAACTTAATTAAACGGGTAAAGGTGAACTTGTGACTAAGTTGGGTCTAATTGTCATGTGAACTTGATAAAGGTCTAGCATGGTGGTTTAACATATGAACACCAATTTAAATCACAACTTAGCATGATGACTTATGTGTGTTAAACATAAGAGAGCTATTATAAACATATTTGAATCATAACTTAGCATGATAAATTATGTGTGTTAAACATAAGAGGGCTATTATAAACATTCTTAAATCACAACTTAGCATGATAACTTATGTGTGTTAAACATAAGAGGGCTATTATATACATTCTTAAATCACAACTTAGCATGATAACTTATGTGTGTTAAACATAAGAGAGCTACAAATCCAATATTGCAACATAAACAGATTCATCTTAACATTGTTCTAAATATACATGAATGTTGATCTAACATGTAAGCATGTGCTTTAGATCATAATCTTGCAAGTAACCACCAAATTATAACATGACATGTTTCACCATTCAGTTGGCATAATAAATCCAATACCAAATCAATATAGATTCCAATAACATTCAATATGGTATGTTCATCATCACAAAACATATAGGCATGATCAATTGCAATGGTAGTTCAAGATAAATGAGAATCAAACTTTAGTTGTCCTATACATAAGCATCATTCTATATTCGAATTACAACATGTCATGATTCATTTGAACGTTTAAATCTACGTAATAACCAACTTACAAACTAAAAAGGAATTCTTGATTTCTGAACTCTGAATTCTAAAATTGGTAAGCTCACCTTTGATGTAGATCGTTGAATTTGATTACTTTAATTTGATTTTGATTCAGTTTTTAATCTCGTCTTTGAACTGAAAGCGGTGACGGCTACTCCATGTTCTGTATTGACGGCATGATAGTTACCGGATTATTTTTTGTGTGACTTTTAGGTTCGAGCATTGGGTTGTTTATATAGAATTTCAATTTAATTAGAGTCGTCGGATGATCCTAGAGTTAACCACAGCCATTCAGTCGGGATAGGGTGACACCTCAACCCTAATGATTGAGCAAGGAGTCAGAAAGGACTCAGTAATGACTCACAGTATGGATCAGATCACACCAGAAAGTTGTGCAGGCTCTCAGCTCGGCCTGGGCGCACTTGGCAGGTGCGCCAGTGTAACTTCTGTACTGGCGCAACTTCCCAAGTGCGCCAATGCATTTTTTTTCTTTCTTCTATTTTCTGCTTAACTTCGTTCGTCCATATCTCCTTCATACGTTGTCCGTTTTACGCAAACTCAGACTCTATCTTAAGCAGAATTCCGAGTCGAACACAATGGCGTAACCCGTATCCCTTAATTCTCACATTTGAAATTAATTATTATTTGATTCGTTGCTATAGCATTAACAGAAAATACGGGGTGTTACATTCTCCCCTCCTTTTAGGATTTCGTCCCCGAAATCTTCAAGTCGAGAAGAACTTATATCCTACCATCCAATCACCCATCTACTCAACTGTCAAACACAGGCATCCATTGTCCTTAAAAGATTTCTAATGCTTCATGATCATATGCATAGTGTGTGGACATGTCCTTATCTAATGCAAAATCTGGCGGTCAACTGATTCCGTTGACCTCCTTAATGCAAATTATGTCTGTGCCATGAGTCCATTATGAATGCAATTTTTCCTACTCAAAATTTTCTACATGAGTGCACAATCATTCGTACAAATGCAATGTCCATATGATAACACATCAAGTTTCAATCCATATACAAATAAATATATGCATATGCAATATGAAAGTGACTGAGCCGATCTAATACCTAATGTGTGTGTATATGCATCCACGAGCAACCACTTGCAACCATCAACCATAACATGTTTCAATTACATGTTTACATCCAAATGGATTTCTACCTAAAGATAAAGGATAGGATCGAGGAGGTTTACCTAAAAAGGTAGATACGAGCATAAACTTAAGGAAAAAGAGATCAAGGATGTACCCTCAAAAAGAAAAGGGTAGGCTGCATGTATTCTATCCTTAGTTTCCCAAGTCGCGTCTTCCTCGGCGTCGCTCCATTGAACTTTGATGAGCTTAACTTCGTGGTTGCGTAGCTTTTTGACTTATGTTCCCAAGATACGGGTTGGAACTCTCCTTACAGTTGCTTCTCGTTCAACTTCTACTTCCTCTAGCATGCTCGGTTCTACCAATTCCGTAGACTCGTGTAAGCACTTCCGCAGGTGAGAGACATGAAAGACATTATGAACCTCGGCCAGTCTTTCGGGAAACTGTACCCTATAAGCCATCTTCCCAATCTTCTTGATGATAGGGAACGGCCCTACAAATCTTGGTGCTAACTTTCCTGCGGATCCAAAGCGAACGTCGTTCCTAAAAGGAGATACTTTAAGGAACACCTTGTCTCCAACTTCGAACTCAAGGTCAGTTCTTCTTTTGTCTGCGTAGGACTTCTGTCTATCTTGGGCAGTCTTCATTCTTCTTCGTATCAAGTCTACTTTCTCTGAAGTTTCCCTAATCATGTCTGGTCCCAGTATGAGCTTGTCTGTGGACTCCCACCAGCAAGTAGGTGACCTGCACGGTCTTCCATATAAAGTTTCGAAAGGCGCCATGCCTATGGTGGGTTAGTAGCTATTGTTGTAAGCAAATTCCACCAAAGGTAGATGATCCTCCTATGTACCTCCGAAGTCAATAATGCATAATCTCAAGAGGTCTTCTAATACTCTGTTGACTCTTTCCATTTGGCCATCGGTTTAAGGGTGATAGGCTGTGCTTAAGCATAATTGTGTGCCTACAGCCTCTTGTGAACTCTTCCAAAACTCGCTCGTGAAGATAGGGTCTCGATCACTCACTATGCTGGAGGGTATCCCATGGAGTCGAACTATGTTTTTAAGATATATGGATGCTAGAGATGAGGCAGTCCTTCTACTTTTGACAGGTATAAAGTGAGTGCTTTTAGTAAGCATGTCCACTATCACCCAAATGCTGGTATTGCCCCTTCTAAAACTAGGCAACCCATCCATAAAGTCCATGGAGATGCTATCCCATTTCCACTGTGGGACCACTAGAGGATGGAGCAGACCACCAGGCTTCTTCTGCTCCGTCTTGACTTGTTGGCATATTAAACACTTAGAAACAAATTCAGCTACGTCTTGCTTCATGCCATTCCAAAAGAAACTCTTTTGATGTCTTTATACATTTTGTCTCTGCCCGGGTGTATAGTCAGCTTGGAATGGTGTGCCTCTTCTAGAACCGCCTTTACCAAACCCCTTGCTCGTGGGACACATAATCTTCCATCTTGTCTCAACCAGCCCTTGGCATCAATGGAGTACCTATTGAGGTGAGTAGAAGTCTAAACCCTGATTAACTTGTCCATCACATCGGCTAGCTGAGGGTCTTCTCTTTGTGCGGCTCCGATTGAGTCTAATAGAGTTGGTCGCACTTCTAACGTTGCTAGCAAGCCAGGTACAAAGTCAAAGGAGGGTCTGAAGTTAAAGCTTGCTATGAACTCCAAGCTTTGCCTTTCCACAAAGAGAGGGCTTAAGGTAAGTTTCTTTCTACTCAAGGCATCTACTACTGCATTGCCTTTGACAGGAGTGTAGGAAATCTCAAAATCGTACGAGGCAAGAAAATCCATCCATCTTTTCTACCTCAATTTGAGATCTTTCTTGAGGCTTGCAAAGAGTCTGACTAAGCTGGAGTATTCCCTCCTTATGGACCTGGGGGAGAATGGAAGAAAATAGGACAAAAGAAAACGGGTCAGACAATAAGTCTGGTAAGTTTAGTGATTACTAGTATTTAAACACGGAAAGGGATCATGACAGTAATAACAGAACATGGGACAATACCCTAATATAAGATAAGAGGAACATGTGATCACACCTATTACTATAGTCTCTGCACCTACTTAACCATTGGTTCAACCAGCCCCATGTGTTCATAACAGACGATCCCCTTAACGATCGGCTCCTACTCGCATGCATTCATATCCTGTGTCATTCGTCCCCGCTTGACTGTAGATACCCATGCTAATCCCACCACGAGGTGTATATGTCACTCTGGTGGCTACCCGACATGATTCAAGATGCACAGTGTATACTACTGATGCCCAGTGCCTGCTTTTTCCACTCCAGAGTACGTGCACGCCCATACTCCGTTGGAACCTACACTGATGCACCAACTGCCGACGTTTTGACCGCTTATAATCAGCCTAGTAATTGTGCCCCACCCTGCCTAGTTCAGGGTATCATGATACATCTATGTGGGTTACTGCTGAAATGGGTCCCCGTTACTTGGGTTTTCTAATCAACATGTTTATTTGGTTAAGTGTCGAAGTCTACCTAACCCCACCCATCCGTTTAGCTAACATGTTGAATCGGTTAAGTGTTTCCCTAATTGACTTAACCCTACTAATCCTAACTTAGCTTTAATTTATTTATTAAAGCACCAACCACTCACATTAGACAGGTCTTGTTGTGGTCACTGGATATGCCGGTCGGATCCGGGCAGATTTACACCACAACTCAGTCTAACCTCGGGTTCTTTTTGGGCTTGATTCACTAACTACCCACATTAGACAGGTCTTGTTGTGGTCACCGGATATGCCGGTCGGTTTCGGGCATTTTTACACCACAGCTCAGTCTAACCTCGGGTTAGGCATATTCGTCTTTTCTAAATTCACTTATTTTCTATATATGTCCAATTTCTTTATGTAAATTAATTTTAATTTAATCATGCCATAATTGTCCTTTGATTATTCTCACAATAAATGGTATATCAAATATACCATTTTATGAACAAATCTATGCCATGAATTTTCATATTTTCCCATCGCTACCCCCGTGGAACGTACGCATGAATCACATAAAATGTTGGGCTAGCAAATTAGCCCAAACCCATAAATAAAAAGGGGTAATAAACAAGGGACATGAAATAAACATAAAATAGCATACATTTAACTTATCACATGTGACTTGGCATAGAAGTATCATTAACTTAATTAAACGGGTAAAGGTGAACTTGTGACTAAGTTGGGTCTAATTGTCATGTGAACTTGATAAAGGTATAGCATGGAGGTTTAACATATAAACACAAATTTAAATCACAACTTAGCATGATGACTTATGTGTGTTAAACATAAGAGAGCTATTATAAACATATTCGAATCACAACTTAGCATGATAACTTGTGTGTGTTAAACATAGGAGGGCTATTATAAACATTCTTAAATCACAAATTAGCATGATAACTTATGTGTGTTAAACATAATAGAGCTACAAATCCAATCTTGCAACATAAATAGATTCATCTTAATATGGTTCTAAATATACATGAATGTTGATCTAACATGTAAGCATGTGCTTTAGATCATAATCTTGCAAGTAAACACCAAATTATAACATGACATGTTACACCATTCAGTTGGCATAATAAATCCAATACCAAATCAATAAAGATTCCAATAACATACAATATGGTATGTTCATCATCACAAAACATATAGGCATGATCAATCGCAATGGTAGTTCAAGATAAATGAGAATCAAACTTTAGTTATCCTATACATAAGAATCATTCCATATTTGAATTACAACATGTCATGATTCGTTTGAACATTTAAATTTACGTAATAACCAACTTACAAACTAAAAAGGAATTCTTGATTTCTGAAATCTGAATTCTGAAATTGGTAAGCTTGCCATCGTTGAATTTGATTACTTTAATTTGATTTTGATTCAGTTTTAATCTCGTCTTTGAATTGAAAGCGGTGACGGCTACTCCAAGTTCTCTATTGACGGCATGATAGTTCCAGGATTATTTTTTGTGTGATTTTTAGGTTCGAGCATTGGGTTGTTTATATAGAATTTCAATTTAATTAGAGTCGTCGGATGATCCTAGAGTTAACAACAGCCATTCAGTCAGGATAGGGTGACACCTCAGCCCTAATGACTCAGCAAGGAGTCAGAAAGGACTCAGTAATAACTCACAGTATGGATCACACCAGAAAGCTGTGCAGGCTCTCAACTCGGCCTGGGCGCACTTGGCAGGTGCGCCAGTGCAACTTTTGTATTGGCGCACTTCCCAAGTGCGCCAGTGCATATTTTTTATATTTTTTTTCTTTCTTCAGTTTTCTGCTTAACTTCGTTCGTCCATATCTCCTTCATACGGTGTTCGTTTTACGCAAACTCGGACTCTATCTCAAGCAGAATTCCAAGACGAATGCAATGGCGTAACCCGTATCCCTTTAATCTTACAATTGAAATTAATTATTCTTTGATTCGTTACTATAACATTAACAGAAAATATGGGGTGTTACATTCTCCCCTCCTTTTAGGATTTCATCCCCGAAATCTTCAAGTCGAGAAGAACTTATATCCTACCATCCAATCACCCATCTACTCAACCATCAAACACAAGCGTCCATTGTCCTTAAAATATTTCTAATGCTTTATGATCATATGCATAGTGTGTGTACGTGTCCTTATCTAATGCAAAATCAGGAGGTCTACTGATTCAGTTGACCTCCTTAATGCAAATTAAGTCAGTGCCATGAGTCCATTATGAATGCAATTTTTCCTACTCAAAATTTTCTACGTGAGTGCACAATCATTCATACAAATGCAGCATCTATATGATAACACATCAAGTTTCAATCCATATACAAATACATATATGCATATGCAATATGAAAGTGACTGAGCCGATCTAATACCTAATGTGTGTATATGCATCCACGAGCAACCACTAGCAACCACTTGCAACCATCAACCATAACATGTTTCAATTACATGTTTACATCCAAATGGATTTCCACCTAAGTTTAAAGGATAGGATCGAGGAGGTTTACCTAAAAAGGTAGATACGAGCATAAACTTAAGGAAAAAGTGATCAAGGATGTACCCTCAAAAAGGAAAGGGTCGGCTGCGCGTATTCTGTCTTTGGTTTCCCAAGTCGCGTCTTCCTCGGCGTCGCTCCATTGAACTTTGACGAGCTTAACTTCGCGGTTGCGTAGCTTTTTAACTTCTATTCCCAAGGTATGGGTTGGAACTCTCCTTACAGTTGCTTCTCGTTCACCTTCTACTTCCTCTAGCATGCTTGGTTCTACCACTTCCGCAGACTCATGTAAGCACTTCCGCAGGTGAGAGACATGAAAGACATTATGAACCCCGGCCAATCATTCGGGCAGCTGTACCCTATAAGCCATCTTCTTAATCTTCTCGATGATAGGGAACGGCCCTACAAATCTTGGTGCTAACTTTCCTGTGGATCCAAAGCGAACGATGTTCCTCAAAGGAGATACTTTAAGGAACACCTTATCTCCAACTTCGAACTCAAGGTCTGTTCTTCTTTTGTCTGTGTAGGACTTCTGTCTATCTTGGGCAGTCTTCATTCTTCTTCATATCAAGTCTACTTTCTCTAAAGTTTCCCTAATCATGTCTGGTCCCAGTATGAGCTTGTCTGTGGACTCCCACCAGCAAGTTGGTGACCTGCACGGTCTTCCATATAAAGCTTCGAAAGGCGCCATGCCTATGGTGGCTTGGTAGCTATTGTTGTAAGCGAATTCCACCAAAGGTAGATGATTCTCCCATGTACCTCGGAAGTCAATAATGCATAATCTCAAGAGGTCTTCTAATACTCTGTTGACTCTTTCCGTTTGGCCATCGGTTTGTGGGTGATAGGCCGTGCTTAAGCATAACTGTGTACCTACAATCTCTTGTAAACTCTTCCAAAACTCGCTCGTGAAGATAGGGTCTCGATCACTCACTATGCTAGAGGGTATCCCATGGAATCGAACTATCTCTTTAAGATATATGGATGCCAGAGATGAGGCAGTCCTTCTACTTTTGACAGGTATAAAGTAAGCGCTTTTAGTAAGCCTATCCACTATTACCCAAATGCTGGTATTGCCCCTTCTTGACCTAGGCAACCCATCTATAAAGTCCATCGAGATGCTATCCCATTTCCACTGTGGGACATCTAGAGGATGGAGCAGACCACCAGGCTTCTTCTGCTCCACCTTGACTTGTTGGCATATTAAACACTTAGAAACAAATTCAGCTACGTCTTGCTTCATGCCAATCCAAAAGAAAACTCTTTTGATGTCTTTATACATTTTGTCTCTGCCTAGGTGTATGGTCAGCTTGGAATGGTGTGCCTCTTCTAGAACCGCCTTTACCAAATCCCTTGCTCGTGGGACACATAGTCTTCCATCTCGTCTCAACCAGCCCTTGGCATCAACGGAGTACCTATTGAGGTGACTAGAAGTCTCACCCTAATTAACTTGTCCATCATATCGGCTAGCTGAGGGTCTTCTCTTTGCGCGGCTCCGATTGAGTCTAATAGAGTTGGTCGCACTTCTAACGTTGCTAGCAAGCTAGGTACAAAGTTAGAGGAGAGTCTGAAATTAAAGCTTGCTATGAACTCCAAGCTTTGCCTTTCCACAAAGAGAGGGCTTAAGGTCAGTTTCTTTCTACTCAAGGCGTCTGCTACTGCATTGCCCTTGCCAGGAGTGTAGGAAATCTCAAAATCGTACGAGGCAAGAAACTCCATCCATCTTTGCTACCTCAAGTTGAGATCTTTCTGCGAGAAAAGGTATTTCAATGATTTATAGTCAGTAAATAATTCGAACCTTTCTCCTAGCAGATAATGACACCATGATTTAAGGGCAAAAACGATGGCTGCTACTTCTAAATCAGGAGTTGGGTAATTCTTCTCATGAACCTTTAACTGCCTTCCTCCATAGCAAACTACTTTGCCTTTTTGCATTAGAACAGCGCCCAATCCAGTTCTGCACGCGTCTGTATATACTGTAAACATCTTGCTTCCATCAGGCAATGTCAGAACTGGGGCTGTTGTTAGAACCCTTTTCAAACGTTGGAAAGTAATATCGCAATCCAAATCCCAATTGAAAGCCAGGTTTTTCTTTGTCAACCTTGTAAGTGGAGCTGAGATTTTTGCAAAATCTTTGATGAACTTTCGATAAAAGCCTGCTAGCCCGAGAAAGCTTCGGATTGCAGTTGCATTTCGAGGAACCTTCCAATCTTGCACAGCAACCAATTTCGCGGGGTCCACAGCTATCCCCTCTTTGGACACCACGTGCCCAAGGAATCTAACTTCTCTCCAGAAATGGCATTTGGAGAATTTCACTTTCGACTGATGTGCACGAAGAGTATCCATGACTTCTTTTAAATGCTGAGCATGCTCTTCCTCATTCTTTGAGAAGATCAAAATATCGTCTACGAAGACCACCACAAAATTATTGAGGAACTCCCGGAATACCCTGCTCATTAAATCAACGAAGTAATCGGGTGCATTTGTCAAGCCGAAAGGCATGACAAGCCACTCGAAGAAACCATCTGGAGTTCTGAACGCGGTCTTATCAATGCTGTCTTCAGCCACTCTCAGCTGATGAAATCCGGTAGCTAAATCTAATTGGAAAAAAACTGATGCACCTACAAGCTGATCGAACAAATCATCTATTCTCGGGAGTGGGTGCCTATTCTTCTTGGTCAGCTTGTTTAGCTCCCTATAGTCAACGCACAGGCGAAGCAAACCATCCGCTTTAGTTACGAACACTATTGGAGCACCCCATTCAGAAATACTCCTCCTTATAAACAACTTCTCAAGCAATTCTTTAATTTGCATTTTGAGTTCTTTCCTCTCCCTTGGAGGCATGTGTCTAACGGGTAAAGCAACGGGTTTTGCATTTTCAACGAGGTATATGTGGAAGTCTATCTCCCGCTTCGGAGGTAAGACTTTTTTCTCTTCAAACACATCCAAGTATTCACGGACTACCCTTACAGACTGCAAGTTCTCAACATACGCATCAAGAGATTCTAGATAACTAAGCATAACGGAGTTCATGGGATTACAAGAAATTTCGAGAGTGTTACCAAGGCGAGTCATGAGTCTAACCACTCTCTTTTCACAATCGAGGACGACACTATTATTGGATAGCTAGTCCATGCCTAGAATCAACCCATAGCCTGTGAAGCCCAAAACAAGGGCATTACATCTAAACCCAACGCTTAGTATGGATATTTTCAAATCCAAACAAACCATTGACAAATAAGCTGAGCCCCCAATTGGATTTGAAACAACCAAGGGATCCTCTACTATACTGGTGTCTAGGTGTAGAGATTCCACTAAAGCAGTAGATATAAAAGAGTGCGATGCACCAGAATCAAATAATGTACGAACAGGGTAATCAAAAAGATAGACTAAACTTTTGACAGAAATATTTCTACCTCGTTCTTGCGGAGGTGCCGTGAGAGCATGAACTTGTCCTCCAGAAGAAGGTCCAGCTCCCTACCCTTGCTTCCTTGGGCAGGCCCTAGCCATGTGTCATGTCTCAGCACAGTGGAAACAGCCACCCATCTTCCTTTTCTTCTTCTTGCAGTCTTTGACCAGATATCTAGGAATGCAACAAAAATTACACTTTCTCTTGTCACTGGGTTTGTTGTTCTTCTCGCCTTTCTTTGAATCAGCCTTCTTGTTCTGTGACCCCTCCCCCTTCTTATCTTGAGGCACTTCTGCTTTTGCCTCTTTCTTGCCATTGTCTTCCTCATGTAAGAATGCCATGTCCACTAACCTTTCGTAAGTAGCCCCCATAGGTACATGGGTCATATCCAAGCTGTGAAGTGACTCATTCAATCCCTTGACAAAACGGAGAGCCTTCTTATGAGGAGTATTCACTAAGTCCAGTCCAAATTGGGCCGGCTGATTGAATTGGTTGACGTACTACTTGACCGTCATACTTCCTTGCTTAAGAGATAAGAACTTTTCCAGCTGTAAACTTCGTTCAGCTTGTGAGAGGAATTTCATCTCAAACCTTATTCTGAAATTCATCTATGTTTCAACTGGTCTTTCAGCGCTAGTGACTTCCCACCAATTAGAAGCTTCGTCTTTGAGCAACCATACAACCAACTGTATCTTCTGCCTATCATCCACCTCGAAGATAACAAACAGATCCTTAGTTTTTTTGAGCCAGTTCCTTGCTTCTACGAATGATTCAGTTCCCTTGAAATCCTTTCCACCCATGGCCTTAAAGTCTCTACAAATCTTTGAGAAAGCATTTGCACGAGGAGGAGAAGGAACCGCTGCAGCTGGAGGAGGAGGAATATCTGCTGGACCTGCGTCGTTGGCCCTAGCCTCTAAGTACCTCCTGAACCAGCCAGGTATCGGTACACCCTCTGGAAGGTTAAGATTCCCAGACATGCTGAAACGAAAAAGAAAAGATTCAAAACGAAGGATAGAAAGATAGTGCATATGGCTTTGGGGATTATGCCTTTTCTTAAATTTAAAACAACACTTTTTCTTGTAAAATGCTTCTTTATATTTCTTTTTGAAAATAGTTTTCAAAAACTCTTATCTGATCTAGTAAACCTTTGCTCTGATACCAAGTGAAACACACCACCTCCGTTAACGTCACTCGCAAAGGGAATGCCTTAACTTTGGTGGAGGGTTATAGGTACAAGACATAGAAAAATTTATAAGACAGATAAATATAAGCAGTGAAAATCCAACATTTATTGCATACGTGGTTCAAATACAAAAGCATTACATCAGATTGTCTCATAATAACTTCCAAAACATTACACCATAATTTTTGTCTTGATTATTTATTAAAGAAGCATAAAACAAAAATAAAACTACATAAATCCCCAAGTGTAGTATTCAAAAGCCATAACCAAGGTGAGAGAGTCCCAATCATACATCTACTTTCTTGAAGCTTGCAAAGAGTCGGACTAAGCTGGAGTATTCCCTCCCTATGGACCTAGGGGGAACGGAAGAAAATGGGTCAGACAATAAGTCTGGTAAGTTCAGTGATTACTAGTATTTAAACAAGGAAAGGGATCATGACAGTAATAACAGAACATAGGACAATACCCTAATATAAGACAAGAGGAACATGAGATCGCACCCATTACTATAGTCTCTGCACCTACTTAACCATTGATTCAACCAGCCCCATGTGTTCATAACAAACGATCCCCTAAAAGATCGGCTCCTACTCGCATGCATTCATATCCTGTGTCATTCGGCCCTGCTTGACTGTAGATACCTGTGCTGGTCCCACCATGGGGTGTATCAGTCCCTCTGGTGGCAACCCGACACGATTCAAGATGCACAGTGTATACTACTTATGCCCATACCTGCTTTTTCCACTCCGGAGTACGTGCACGCCCACACTCCATCGGAACCTACACAGACGCACCAATCGCCGACGTTTTGACCGCTTATAATCAGCCCAGTAATCGTGCCCCACCCTGCCTAGTTCAGGGTACCATGATACATCTATGTGGGTTACTGTTGAAATGGGTCCCCGTTACTAGGGTTTTCTAATCATCACGTTTATTTGGTTAAGTGTCCAAGTCTACCTAACCCCACCCATCCATTTAGTTAGCATGTTGAATTGGTTAAGTGTTTCCCTAATTGACTTAACCCTACCAATCCTGACTTAGCTTTAATTTATTTATTAAAGCACCAACCACTCACATTAGACAGGTCTTGTTGTGGTCACTGGATATGTCGGTCGGTTCCGGGCATATTTACACCACAACTCAGTCTAACCTCGGGTTCTTTTTGGGCTTGATGCACTAACCACCCACATTAGACAGGCCTTGTTGTGGTCACTAGATATGCCGGTCGGTTCTGGGCAGTTTTACACCACAACTTAGTCTAACCTCGGGTTAGGCATATTCGTCTTTTCTAAATTCACATATTTTCTATATATGTCCAATTTGTTTGTGTAAATTAATTTTAATTTAATCTTGCCATAATTATCCTTTGATTATGCTCACAATAAATGGTATATAAAATATACCATTTTATGAACAAATCTATGCCATGAATTTTCATATTTTCCCATCGTTATCCCCGTGGAACCTATGCATGAATCACATAAAATGTTGGGCTAGCAAATTAGCCCAAACCCATAAACAAAAAGGGGTAATAAACAAGGGACATGAAATAAACATAAAATAGCATACATTTAACTTATCACGTGTGACTTGGCGTAGAAGTATCATTAACTTAATTAAACGGGTAAAGGTGAACTTGTGACTAAGTTGGGTCTAATTGTCATGTGAACATGATAAAGGTCTAGCATGGAGGTTTAACTTATGAACACAAATTTAAATCACAATTTAGCATGATGACTTATGTGTGTTAAACATAAGAGAGCTATTATAAACATATTCGAATCACGACTTAGCATGATAACTTATGTGTGTTAAACATAAGAGGGCTATTATAAACATTCTTAAATCACAACTTAGCATGATAACTTATGTGTTATAAACATAAGAGAGCTACAAATCCAATCTTGCGACATAAATAGGTTCATCTTAACATGGTTCTAAATATACGTGAATGTTGATCTAACATGTAAGCATGTGCTTTAGATCATAATCTTTCAAGTAACCACCAAATTATAACATGACATGTTTCACCATTCAGTTGGCATAATAAATCCAATACCAAATCAATACAGATTCCAATAACATACTATATAGTATGTTCATCATCACAAAACATATAGGCATGATCAATCGCAATGGTAATTCAATATAAATGAGAATCAAACTTTATTTATCCTATACATAAGCATCATTCTATATTCGAATTACAACATGTCATGATTCATTTGAATGTTTAAATCTACGTAATAACCAACTTACAAACTAAAAAGGAATTCTTGATTTCTGAATTCCGAATTCTGAAGTTGGTAAGTGAAACACCCCACCTCCGTTAGGGTCACTCTCAAAGGGAATGCCCTAATTTTGGTGGAGGTTTATAAGTACAAATCACAGATATACAAGACAGATATAAGAACACATATTTGTAAACAGCGGAAGAACAACAAACTTTATTTCATAAAGTCAAATACGTGTTACAACAACATCCTTTCCAAAAACATAACATAACACTTTCATAATCTGTCTTGAGTACATTATTTAAAGAAGCATAAATAAAACATAGATAAACTGCAAAATCCCCATAGTGGATTGTCCAAAGCCATAGTTCAAAACAGGAAAGTCCAAGCAATACATTTCTCTTCATCTTCAAGCTGGATGGTAAGGCTGGTCAAGCTGTTGTGTTCCCTCCCTGAGGACCTGGGGGGGGGGGGGAGAAACGGAAGAAAGAAGACGAAAGAAAAGTAGAGTCAGACATAAAGCCTGAGTAAGTCTAGTACTATTTTGTCTATGAATAAAGAACTGGGTGTGATAAGTATAAACAAGATGTGGGCAAGCACTATAAACTTGGTTAAGTTGTCTAGGGTCGAATAGACCGTCGTACCCCATGTTAATCTCTGAACCCATATAAACTAGTTTCCAAATTTGCACCCCAAAATCAGGGTGATGTGATCCATTCTATGATGATCGGCTCCTACTCGCATAGTTACATGTGTCTTACGGCCCCCGATGTTGTAGTTACCTATGCTATTCCCACCATGGGGTGTATCAAGTCCCATAGTGGCAACCCGACACAACCTTAGAGTGCACAGGTATGCTACTGGTGTCCAGTGCCTTATTTTTCTGCGCCGGAGTGTGTGCACGCCCGCACTCCGTTAGAACCTACACTGCTACACCACCGCCGTCGCTTTGACCTCTTACAATCAGCCCAGTAATCGTGCCCCACCCTGCCTAGTTTCAGGGTATCCTGATACACCTTTTAGGGTTACTGCTGAAAAGGGTCCCCCGTTACTAGGTTTTCTATCTCTAGCCAACATGCTAAGTTGGTTAAGTGTTTTCTAACCTAACCCCCACCAGTCCGTTTAGTTTAGCATGTTCCATTTTGATTAAGTCTTTAGTTCACTTAATCCTAACAATCCTGACTCAGCCTTAATTGTCTTATTAAGGCCCTGACCTCTCACATTAGACAGGTATTGTTGTGGCTGCCTGTTGCCGGTTGGTTCCGGGCAGTCTTACGCCACAACTCAGTCTAACCTCGGGTCCTTATTGGGCTCCATGTTTAACCTCCCACATTGGATAGGTATTGTTGTGACTACTGGACAGCCGGGCGGTTCCGGGCAGGTTTACATCACAACTCAATCCAACCTCGGGTTAAACACATCGTATTTTCTACATTTACATATTTTGTCATTCTTCTTTATTTCTTATATGTAAATATTTGCGGCCCATTATTAAATTAATGGTGTAAAGGTTACACCAATCATGGGCCAAACCCATACTTGAATTTGGGCCCTTCTATTTTATATTTCATTCATTAATTAATTTTAACCCAACGTTATTTTCCCCCGTTTTACACGTCCGTTTATATATATATTGGGCTTAGCCTTTTAAAGCCCAATTTAGCCATGCGAAAAGGGGAGGCTTATGGCGTGATTACATACACAAAAAGAGGAAGGTGAGCGTATGAACTTGCAATATGACGTTGGGAATACAAAATAGAAACTGGTGTACTTGCATAGTAGTGACATATACTTTGGTCATAAAACATAGGTGACATGAATCAAAGCATGTGAACTTGTAATTGAGATATCATTATTGACACATGAACCTATATTTTTATTTAGGCATAATGTCAAACATAAGCATGGCATAAATATTTCTAGCATAAGCATAGCATAATGTCAAACATAAGCATGGCATAAATACTTCTAGCATAAACATGGCATAATGTCAAACATAAGCATGGCATAAGTATAGTTAAATTTGTTCATGGCATAAATATTTCTAACATGAAATCATGATTCTTACTTTAGTCATGTAAACTTACAAAAGGGACTTTTTGAACCTAACCTAGCCATGTCATCATATAATTCTTGTAAACAAGATAGACTTAATCATGGATTTCAATTATGCCAAATATCATTCATAGCCTAGCCATATTCATAAGTTTGCAAATAGGTTTTCTAGTACAAAAGCATGGCTTAGTACATAATGCCAAATTCTCAACATAATTTCATATGGATAATAACCAAACTTGTTCCAATTACTTAAAAAATGATTTATGCACAAAAATATACATCATGGTGGCATAGAAGCAAACCCCAAACTTGCATGAATTTAAATCAACTACATACATGTAGCTTCAACATGGATTACACAATTTGCGAAATATTCCAAACGTATACTTGCATAGAACTACCGCATGTAGTTCTTTATAATGAATAACATAATCCATAAATATCCAAACGTATATAATATTTCAAATTGATAAGAACGCACAAATATGAATAACTTTATTGCCACAATTCAAGCATACAAACTAACACAATTGTTTATTCATACCAAAGTAATACTCTACTTACTATGGTGTGATGAATTCTCTAGTTTAGGGATTGAAGACGCAAATTCCTTTGTTGAATTGATTTGTTTAGGTTGCTTTAAGCTTTAGAATCTTCCTCCTAATCCTCTCTCAAATTTGGTGGCCACTCCTAGTCGTTCCTCAGCAACATGGCGGCTATGTTCTTATTTTTGAATGAATAGATTAGGGTTTAGTCTAGGGTTGTTTATAAAGAGGTTAGGAACTGATTAGGAGCATTGATGTTGCTTGGATTGATCGTAGCCATTCATTCGATAGAGAGACCAATTAGAGCCTGCCACCTAGCCCTAATGACAAAGCAAACCACAGAAAATCGGCCAAACACAGACCTGGCCAGCCAGGTTGGCTGGGCTCGACCAGGTCGACACCCCTGTCGACAGGGCTGTCGACAGCCCTGTCGACATGGGTAGCCCAGGTCGACAGCCCAGTCGACCTGGGTGGCCTAGGCGGGTGTTTATCCGCCCTGGCCCATTGGGCCCGATTTTTAATTATTTTATTCTGTTTGAATTTTAAATTTAATTCAAAAACTTCCGAAGGCCATATCTTCTCCATACGGACTCCGTTTTTCGAAAACTCGGACTCTATTTCCCGTATTTTTCCGAGACGAACGCAATGGCGTATCCCGTTTCCCTTAGTTCTTTGATTTCAAATTAATTATACTTTAATTTGTTAATTTCACAGTTATAGAATTTTCGTGGTGTTACATTCTCCCCCACTTAAAAGGATTTCGTCCCCGAAATCTTCAAGCTAGGAGGAATGTATATCCTAACATCCAATCATCCATCTACTCATCCATCAAACACGAGCATCCATTGTCCTTAAAAGACTTCTAATGCTTCATGATCATATGCGAAGTGTGTGTGTACATGAACTTATCTAATGCAAAATCAGGCGGTCTACTGATTCAGTTGACCTCCTTAATGCGAATTATGTAAGTGCCATGAATCCATTATGTATGCAAATTTTCCTATTCTTGATTCTACATGAGTGCACAATCATTCAATACAAATGCAACATCCATATGACAACACATTATAGTTCAACCACATACGAAAGCAAACATATATGCATATGCAATATGAAGTGACTGAGCCGATCTAAAACCTAGATTGTGTGTGTATATGCAACCACGAGCAACCACTAGCAATCACTTGCAACCACTTGCAACCATCATCCATAACATGTTTCAATTACATGTTTCCATCCAAAGGGTTTCTACCTAAAAGATAAGGTCGAGGAAATATACCTAAAAAGATAGATAAAAGCGCAACTTAAGGAAAAGGAAAGATCAAGGATGTACCCTCGAACAGAAAAGGGTAGGCTGTACGGATTCTAGCTTCAGTTTCCCAAGTCGCGTCTCCCTCGGCGTCGCTCCACTGAACTTTGACGAGCTTGACTTCGCGGTTGCGTAGCTTCTTCATTTCCGTTCCTAAGATGCGGGTTGGAACTTTCCTTATGGTTGCTTCGCGTTCCACTTCGGCCTCTTCGAGGATATTTGGCTCTACCACTTCAGCGGACTCATGAAGACATTTTCGGAGATGAGAAACGTGAAAAACGTTGTGGACTCCAGCCAACTTCTCGGGTAGCTCTAATCTATAGGCCATTTCCCCAATTTTCTCGATGATAGGGAATGGCCCTACGAACCTTGGTGCTAGCTTTCCTGTGGTTCCAAAACGGACAACGTTTCTTAGCGGTGATACCTTGAGAAAAACTCTGTCTCCAACCTCGAATTCAAGGTCGGTCCTCCTCTTGTCGGCATAGGACTTTTGTCTGTCTTGGGCCGTCTTCATCCTTCTTCGTATTAAGTCTACTTTCTCTGAAGTCTCTCGGATCATATCTGGTCCAAGTATGAGCTTATCAGTAGACTCCCACCAACAAGTGGGCGATCGGCACGGTCTTCCATATAAAGCTTCGAAGGGCGCCATTCCGATGGTTGCTTGATAGCTGTTGTTGTAGGCAAATTCCACCAAAGGAAGGTGGTCTTCCCATGTCCCTCCGAAGTCAAGGACGCATAGCCTTAAAAGGTCTTCCAAAACTCTGTTTACTCTCTCTGTTTGGCCGTCGGTTTGGGGATGATAGGCTGTGCTCAAGCATAACTGCGTTCCTACTGCTTCTTGCAGACTCCGCCAAAACTCGCTGGTGAAGATGGGGTCTCGGTCACTAACAATGCTAGATGGTATTCCATGGAGTCGAACGATTTCCTTGAGGTAAAGTGATGCTAGGGATGAGGCAGTCCTTTTACTTTTGACAGGTAAAAAGTGGGCGCTTTTAGTAAGCCTATCCACTATTACCCAAATGCTAGTGTTGCCTCTCCTAGACCTAGGCAGCCCATCGATGAAGTCCATTGAGATGCTATCCCACTTCCACTGTGGGACCTCCAGAGGATGTAGCAGTCCGCCAGGCTTTTTCTATTCCGCCTTAACCTGTTGGCACGCCATACACTTAGAAACGAATTCTGCCACGTCCTTTTTCATGCCGTTCCAGAAGAAAGTCCTTTTTATGTCTTTATACATTTTATCTCCGCCTGGGTGTATCGTCATCTTGGAGTGATGTGCTTCCTCTAGAACCTTCTTTACTAAATCTTTTGTCTGTGGGACGCATAGTCTTCCGTCTCGCCTTAGCAAACCCTTATCGTCGATGGAGTATCTGTTGAGGTGACTTGAAGTCTCACCCCTAATTAGCCTATCAATTATTTCCACAAGCTGAGGGTCTTCGCGTTGTGCTGCCCCTACCGAATCCACTAAAGTTGGGCGCACTTCGAGAGATGCTAGCAAGCCTGGTACGAAATCGGAGGAAGGCCTAAAGTCGAAGCTGGCTATAAACTCTAGGCTTTGTCTTTCAACAAACAACGGGCTTAGGGTCAATTTTTTTCGGCTCAACGCGTCTGCCACTACGTTGCCTTTGCCCGGAGTATAGGAGATTTCGAAATCGTACGAGGCAAGAAACTCCATCCATCTTTGTTGCCTCAAGTTAAGATCTTTCTGCGAGAAAAGATATTTCAACGATTTATGGTCAGTGTAAAGTTCGAACTTCTCACCTAGGAGATAGTGTCACCAAGACTTGAGTGCAAAGACGATGGCGGCTAACTCAAGATCGTGGGTTGGGTAGTTCTTTTCGTGCGCTTTAAACTGCCTCCCGCCATAAGCTACTACCCTTCCTTCTTGCATTAAGACGGCGCCTAGCCCTGTCCCACATGCATCCGTATAAACAGTGAACATCTTGCTCCCATCTGGCAGCGTCAAAACTGGGGCTGTTGTGAGAGCCCTTTTCAGTCGTTGGAAAGCAAATTCGCAATCCAAATCCCAATTAAACACTAGATTCTTCTTAGTCAATTTCGTGAGTGGAGCTGAGATTTTCGCAAAATCCCTTATAAACTTTCGATAGAAACCTGCTAGTCCTAGGAAGCTTCGGACCTCAGTTGCATTCCTTGGTGTCTTCCAATCTTGTACCGCCACTACCTTCGCAGGGTCCACTGCTAACCCTTGTTTGGATACTATGTGCCCAAGGAACCTCACCTCTTCCCTCCAAAAGTGGCATTTGGAGAATTTGGCTTTTAGTTGATGGACTCGCAAAGTTTCCATGATTGCCCTTAAGTGTTGAGCATGTTCCTCTTCACTCTTTGAGAAGATAAGGATATCATCTACGAAGACCACTACGAATTTGTTGAGGAAATCTCTAAATACCCTACTCATCAGGTCCACGAAATAAGCAGGTGCATTTGTCAAGCCGAAAGGCATGACAAGCCATTCAAAGAAGCCGTCTGGGGTTCTAAACGCCGTTTTATCGATGCTATCTTCAGCCACCCTTAGCTGATGAAAACCGGTTGCTAAATCGAGTTGGGAGAAAACAGACGCTCCTACAAGCTGGTCAAACAAATCGTCAATTCTAGGGAGAGGGTGCCTATTCTTTTTCGTTAGCTTGTTGAGCTCCCTATAGTCAACACATAGACGGAGTGAACCATCCGCCTTTGTAGCGAACACCACTGGAGCGCCCCATTCTGAAATGCTCCTCCTAATGAACCCCTTCTCTAGAAGCTCTTTAATCTGTTTACTGAGCTCTTTCCTTTCTCGTGGAGCCATATGTCTAACGGGCAACGCAACGGGCTTTGCATTATCTACAAGATATATGCGGAAGTCTATTTCCCGCTTCGGAGGCAAGCCCTTCACCTCTTCAAAGACATCCGGATATTCCCGGACCACTCTAACTGATTTCAAATTTTCAACAGAGGCATCTAGCGATTCAAGATAACCAAGCATAACCGCATACGAGGGATTACAAGAAATTTCCAAAGTATTACCGAGCTGGGTTAGGAGCCTAACAACCCTTTTCTCAGAATCAAGGATGGCCCCATTACTGGATAGCCAATCCATACCCAAAATCAAACCATACCCCGAAAAGCCCAAAACAAAGGCACTACATTGAAATTCTACACTTAGAATGGAAATTTTCAATCCCAAACAGATCATAGACAAATGAGTTGGGCCCCCAATTGGGTTTGAAACAATTAAGGGGCCCTCTACCATACTAGTTTTTAGGTGCAGAGATTCTACTAAAGCAGACGAGATAAAGGAGTGTGATGCGCCAGAATCAAATAAAGTGCGAACGGGGTGATCATAAAGATAAACTACACTTTCTACAGAAGTATTTATACCTCGCTGTTGCAGAGGTGGCGCTTCTAGCACATGAACCTGTGCCCCTGGGGTGGATCTAGCCCTCTGCCCCTGTCCTCGTTTCTTTGGGCAGTCCTTAGCCCTGTGGCCTGTCTCACCGCAAGAAAAGCACCCACCATTCTCCTTGGCCTTCTTTTTTCGGCAGTCTTTTACTAAGTGCCCCACTTTGCCACAGAAATTGCACTTCCTCTTCTCTTTGTTGCCTTTCCCGCCTTTCTTAAAGTCTGTCTTCTTGGGCTGCAAACCCTCTTTCTTCTTGCCCTTATCCTCTTCATTCAGCAATGCCATTTGCACCAATCTTTCACACGTGGCTCCCATGGGTATGTGGGTCATGGCCAAGCTGTGTAATGGCTCATTCAACCCTTTGACGAAACGGAGAGCCTTCTTGTGCGGGGTATTGACTAGGTCAAGCCCAAACCTAGCCAGCTCATCAAACTGATTCACATACTCTCTGACTGTCTTATCCCCTTGCTTAAGAAATAAGAATTTTTCCAACTGCAAACTTCTTTCCGCATCTGAGAGAAATTTAGTCTCAAACCTTGCCCTAAAGTCCTCCCATGTCTCCACTGGTCTTTCAGCATTAGTGACTTCCCACCAATAGGAAGCCTCGCCCTTCAATAGCCACACTGCCAATTGTACTTTTTGTCTATCCTCTACCTCAAAGATGATAAATAGGTCCTCCGTTTCTTTCATCCAATTTCTAGCTGCTACGAAGGACTCAGTTCCATGGAAATCCCTTCCTCCCATAGCTTTAAAATCTTTGCATATCTTAGCGAATGTGTTTCCCCGAGGAGGAGGTGGAGGAAAAGGTGCTGCTGCAGCTGGATGATTTCCTTCCGCTGGGGGAGGAGGAACGGTAGGACCTGGCTGAGTGGCCCTTGCTTCTAAGAACCGTCTAAACCAACCAGGTATTGGCACCCCTTCCGGCAAGTTAAGTTCTTGGGACATGCTGAAACAAAAAGGATAGATTCAAAACGAAGGATAAGAGATAGTTCCTATGGCTTTGGGGGGTGGACTTTGCCTTTTTAAAATAAAATAATATTTTTCTTTTAAAAATGCTTCTTTAAATTTCCTTTTTGAAAATAATTTTTCAAAACTTTTTATCTTATCTGGTAAACCTATGCTCTGATACCAAGTGAAACACCCCACCTCCGTTAGGGTCACTCTCAAAGGGAATGCCCTAATTTTGGTGGAGGTTTATAAGTACAAATCATAGATATACAAGACAGATATAAGAACACATATTTGTAAACAGCGGAAGAACAACAAACTTTATTTCATAAAGTCAAATACGTGTTACAACAACATCCTTTCCAAAAACATAACATAACACTTTCATAATCTGTCTTGAGTACATTATTTAAAGAAGCATAAATAAAACATAGATAAACTGCAAAAGCCCCATAGTGGATTGTCCAAAGCCATAGTTCAAAACAGGAAAGTCCAAGCAATACATTTCTCTTCTTCTTCAAGCTGGATGGTAAGGCTGGTCAAGCTGCTGTGTTCCCTCCCTGAGGACCTGGGGGGGGGACGGAAGAAAGAAGACGAAAGAAAAGTAGAGTCAGACATAAAGCCTGAGTAAGTCTAGTACTATTTTGTCTATGAATAAAGAACTGGGTGTGATAAGTATAAACAAGAAGTGGGCAAGCACTATAAACTTGGTTAAGTTGTCTAGGGTCGAATAGACCGTCGTACCCCATGTTAATCTCTAAACCCATATAAACTAGTTTCCAAATTTGCACCCCAAAATCAGGGTGATGTGATCCATTCTATGATGATCGGCTCCTACTCGCATAGTTACATGTGTCTTACGGCCCCCGATGTTGTAGTTACCTATGCTGGTCCCACCATGGGGTGTATCAAGTCCCATAGTGGCAACCCGACACAACCTTAGAGTGCACAGGTATGCTACTGGTGTCCAGTGCCTTATTTTTCTGCGCCGGAGTGTGTGCACGCCCGCACTCCGTTAGAACCTACACTGCTACACCACCGCCGTCGCTTTGACCTCTTACAATCAGCCCAGTAATCGTGCCCCACCCTGCCTAGTTTCAGGGTATCCTGATACACCTTTTAGGGTTACTGCTGAAAAGGGTCCCCCGTTACTAGGTTTTCTATCTCTAGCCAACATGCTAAGTTGGTTAAGTGTTTTCTAACCTAACCCCCACCAGTCCGTTTAGTTTAGCATGTTCCATTTTGATTTAAGTCTTTAGTTCACTTAATCCTAACAATCCTGACTCAGCCTTAATTGTCTTATTAAGGCCCTGACCTCTCACATTAGACAGGTATTGTTGTGGCTGCCTGTTGCCGGTTGGTTCCGGGCAGTCTTACGCCACAACTCAGTCTAACCTCGGGTCCTTATTGGGCTCCATGTTTAACCTCCCACATTGGATAGGTATTGTTGTGACTACTGGACAGCCGGGCGGTTCCGGGCAGGTTTACATCACAACTCAATCCAACCTCGGGTTAAACACATCGTATTTTCTACATTTACATATTTTGTCATTCTTCTTTATTTCTTATATGTAAATATTTGCGGCCCATTATTAAGTTAATGGTGTAAAGGTTACACCAATCATGGGCCCAACCCATACTTGAATTTGGGCCCTTCTATTTTATATTTTCATTCATTAATTAATTTTAACCCAACGTTATTTTCCCCCGTTTTACACGTCCGTTTATATATATATTGGGCTTAGCCTTATAAAGCCCAATTTAGCCATGCGAAAAGGGGAGGCTTATGGCGTGATTACATACACAAAAAGGGGAAGGTGAGCGTATGAACTTGCAATATGACGTTGGGAATACAAAATAGAAACTGGTGTACTTGCATAGTAGTGACATATACTTTGGTCATAAAACATAGGTGACATGAATCAAAGCATGTGAACTTGTAATTGAGATATCATTATTGACACATGAACCTATATTTTTATTTAGGCATAATGTCAAACATAAGCATGGCATAAATATTTCTAGCATAAGCATAGCATAATGTCAAACATAAGCATGGCATAAATACTTCTAGCATAAACATGGCATAATGTCAAACATAAGCATGGCATAAGTATAGTTAAATTTGTTCATGGCATAAATATTTCTAACATGAAATCATGATTCTTACTTTAGTCATGTAAACTTACAAAAGGGACTTTTTGAACCTAACCTAGCCATGTCATCATATAATTCTTGTAAACAAGATAGACTTAATCATGGATTTCAATTATGCCAAATATCATTCATAGCCTAGCCATATTCATAAGTTTGCAAATAGGTTTTCTAGTACAAAAGCATGGCTTAGTACATAATGCCAAATTCTCAACATAATTTCATATGGATAATAACCAAACTTGTTCCAATTACTTACAAAATGATTTATGCACAAAAATATACATCATGGTGGCATAGAAGCAAACCCCAAACTTGCATGAATTTAAATCAACTACATACATGTAGCTTCAACATGGATTACACAATTTGCGAAATATTCCAAACGTATACTTGCATAGAACTACCGCATGTAGTTCTTTATAATGAATAACATAATCCATAAATATCCAAACGTATATAATATTTCAAATTGATAAGAACGCACAAATATGAATAACTTTATTGCCACAATTCAAGCATACAAACTAACACAATTGTTTATTCATACCAAAGTAATACTCTACTTACTATGGTGTGATGAATTCTCTAGTTTAGGGATTGAAGACGCAAATTCCTTTGTTGAATTGATTTGTTTAGGTTGCTTTAAGCTTTAGAATCTTCCTCCTAATCCTCTCTCAAATTTGGTGGCCACTCCTAGCCGTTCCTCAGCAACATGGCGGCTATGTTCTTATTTTTGAATGAATAGATTAGGGTTTAGTCTAGGGTTGTTTATATAGAGGTTAGGAACTGATTAGGAGCATTGATGTTGCTTGGATTGATCGTAGCCATTCATTCGATAGAGAGACCAATTAGAGCCTGCCACCTAGCCCTAATGACAAAGCAAACCACAGAAAATCGGCCAAACACAGACCTGGCCAGCCAGGTTGGCTGGGCTCGACCAGGTCGACACCCCTGTCGACAGGGCTGTCGACAGCCCTGTCGACAAGGGTAGCCCAGGTCGACAGCCCAGTCGACCTGGGTGGCCTAGGCGGGTGTTTATCCGCCCTGGCCCATTGGGCCCGATTTTTAATTATTTTATTCTGTTTGAATTTTAAATTTAATTCAAAAACTTCCGAAGGCCATATCTTCTCCATACGGACTCCGTTTTTCGAAAACTCGGACTCTATTTCACGTATTTTTCCGAGACGAACGCAATGGCGTATCCCGTTTCCCTTAGTTCTTTGATTTCAAATTAATTATACTTTAATTTGTTAATTTCACAGTTATAGAATTTTCGGGGTGTTACAGTAAGCTCGCCTTTGATGTAGATCGTTGAATTTGATTACTTTAATTTGATTTTGATTCAGTTTTTAATCTTGTCTTTGAATTGAAAGCGGTGACGACTACTCCAAGTTCTGTATTGACGGCATGATAGTTCTAGGATTATTTTTTGTGTGATTTTTAGGTTTGAGCATTGGGTTGTTTATATAGAATTTCAATTTAATTAGAGCCGTCGGATGATCCTAGAGTTAACCACAGCCATTCAGTCAGGATAGGGTGACACCTCAGCCCTAATTACTCAGCAAGGAGTTAGAAAGGGCTCAGCAATGATTCACAGTATGGATCAGATCACACCAGAAAGCTGTGTAGGCTCTCAGCTCGGCCCCGGCGCACTTGGCAGGTGCGCCAGTGCAACTTTAGTACTGGCGCACTTCCCAAGTGCGCCAGTGCATATTTTTTTTTATATTTTTTTTCCCTTTCTTCTGTTTTCTGCTTAACTTCGTTCGTCCATATCTCCTTCATACGTTGTCCGTTACTGGGACCCTATCTCAAGCAGAATTTGGAGACGAACGCAATGGCATAACCTATAGCCCTTTATTCTCACATTTGAACTTAATTATTCTTTGATTCGTTACTAAAACGTTAACAGAAAATACGGGGTGTTACACATTTAATCGGGTAATTATTCAAATCTAGCAAGTTACATGTCAATTACTCAATAATATGCCACAAGTAAATCATGTAAATACGATCACTGAATTGGCCATTCATATCCTAACAAGTTTATTTTCTCCAACATGTAAACATTCAATACTTTCAACATAGGAATTTATATTAACATTTCAACTCATTACAACAGCAATTTATAATTAATCCGACAATTTCACAATCAATAAAAAGGGGAATGTTAAACGATTATGTACCATTATCTAAAATAATATGGCTTAAATCCATTCACCTCGTAACCTTTCCAAATCGTGGATCTGGTTCAGTTCTAATCTTCCATGATTTTCCCTTAATTGAATTCAAAACCTAATAATCATGGATTTACTATTTTTACTAAATGAGAAAAGGGAAAAGAAAAAGGAGGAAAAATTGAATAGATTGGATCTGGAACGTTACCTTGCTTTCATGATTCAATAATCTTTTTATTAATGTTGATTCTCTCTTCCAGATCGGATTCATAATTTTCCTAGGCTAATATTTTAATTTTCAGAATAGATTTGAGGAAAGAGAGAGAGAGAGAGAAATAGCAGAGCTCTAGCGTAGCCACCGAATCACGAAGTTTAGGATTAGGTCTAAGGTCTTATTTATAAGTGCATGGAGCAACCATGACCCTCAGATTTGACCAATAACTATCAGAATGGTCCAGAAACTCAAAAAACCTAATCTGCCAAAATCTACCACAAGTGGGTAGACCCACCTTTGAGGGGGTCGACCCCGGTGCCGATCCACCCTTGAGGGTGTCGACCCCGGTGTCGATCCAACCTTGAGGGTGTTGATCCACTTGGGCGGGAAATCTGCCGCCTTTGGAAATTTTGAATTTTGAAATAATTTTCGAATTTCTGGACCCATTTTTGAATTTTTGAATCTGTTTTATTGTATCTTTCTAATGAATGTGAAAAATCCAAATTTCATAATGGGAATAAGAAGTGATGTCCAGTTTAAAATTCAGAATAGTCGCTATGGAATTTATATATATTTCATATAATATATAGCCCTTAAAAATAACCGTTTTGCAAAAGACCTCCGTTTTCAATGAAATCACCTTTTTTGATCTGGAATGTCAAATTATTGCTAGATTCCAATTTTCATAATTTTTTGAATTAATATGTGAGCGTGGTGGATTTAAACGCGTTTAGTAAGTTCGGTTTGAATTTAATCGATTGGAAATTGACCATTTTTCAAATGGCCTCCAAATTCGACGAAATTAGTTTTGTTTGGACTGTATCGTTAAGACATAGCCAGATTTATTTTTCTGGAATTTTTGGAGTTAGTATGTGGCCCCGGTAAATTAAAATGTACATTCAAATTCAATATATATTGATTTATATTTTAATTTTGATGAAAACTGATCGAAACAGTCGAATTGCTTGTGAAACATATTCCATTGTGTCTGGAGTGGGGGTATTTGGCTAGGGGCGACAGTCATTGGGTTCGATTTGGAGTTCGGAGTACGAAATTTCATTGGAAACTATTAATTGAATAAAATAATAATATAAAATATTATATATAACCCTAGCAAATGGGAAACCCTAATCCCATTGTCATCAGCCGCCACTTTTGAAAGAACACACCAAATTGTCCCATTTTAATTTGAAAAATTCTTTCAACCCCAAACGAATTAAGCTCCAATCCTAAAACAAAAATTCTCCTATCAACTGAGCTTTACAAATTGATATGGCATTGATCATTTTTCGTTGAGTATTTCGATGGGAATTTCACCATGAACCCATATCGTTCGCACCCAAATTCTGGGCTTATGGGGAGTCCGAGTTCACTTTGGTTCTTGGTCGGGGGGAGGGGGTGGGGCGTAAGCCAACAAGGTGGTGGTCTATGATCGGTGGATGGTGGCTCATATGGTTGTGCACAGGCTTGGGTTTTAGAGGACCGATGGGTTTCTTTCTAGTTAGGAAAACGATGGGTTAGAACAGGGAAGAGGGAGTAAAAAGGAATTAAAGAAATAAAGGTTTAATTATTAAAAATTAATTATTTAATTAGTTGTTAATATTTAAATGACCGTATCTCATTCAAACGAACTCAGAATCAGATGAAGCCAGATGCGTTGGATTTGCAGTGATGATATCTACAACATGGAACCGACCAGAATCAAAAAGGAGCAAATCAGAATTTGGGGCGAATTTAAATTCAAACGGAACTCTAAATTCAGAAATAAAAAATGACGGAGTGGAAGCCGACTATGAGAACTCCTTCTTACTCTCATTATTTACAGTTAAATATATACTAGGATGCAGACGATGCTTAGTAACACCCAACACCATTTATTATACAAACCATGGTTGTTTGTTTGGACTGTATTGTGCTGTGATTGTGATGTGAAATGGAATAAAATATTTGAACAATAAAAATAATATTTTTATTGAATGTATGAACTGTATAAAATATTCATGTATTGAATAAAATATTTGAACAATAAAAATAAAATTTTCATAGAATGTATGAACTGTATAAAATATTCATGTGTTGAATAAAATATTTGAACAATAAAATTAACATTTTTATTGAATGTATGAACTGTATAAAATATTCATGTATTGAATAAAATATTTAAACAAAAAAATAACATATTTATTGAATGTATGAACTGTATAAAATACTCATGTATTGAAATAAATAGTTCATCGTTAAAAATATATTTTTTAATGAGTATATGAATTAAAATAAATATTCATTTACAAATTGGACGATTTGGTTATGTACACTCATTTGACTGAAATCTGTGTGTATTGATTGAAACCCCACATGGGTATTGGGATGATATTTGGCATACACTAATCCCAATATTTAGTTGTATGTCAATCGATTGGTTGACATACTGTTGTAAGCGTTAATTATTTATATTTAATGCTTATGCAGTTGTGTAATGCACTCTGGATGATGGTTGATTGTTTATTAGTGTTGTTGTATACATGTGTTTATGAAATCCATATAAATAACATTATATGGTAATTGATTATGTCTGATCCCAACTCAGATAGAACGAATATTTTAAAATAAGGAAATATTTTAAATAACGAATATTTTAAAATCATATTCTATAAAGGACTAAAATATGATTTTGAAGCCCGATTTGGGATGAACACAAAAATATTTAAATATACAAACTCGTGTTGATTATATTAACGCCATTTTGACGTGAACGATATTTATATCGATTTTACTCATTTTTATAATGAATATCAAAAAGAAAATTATTTCAAAATTTGATATTTTGAAAATTTTATCATTTATATATTATAATGATAAGGAGAATTCCATTTTGATTTAAAATTGAAATGAAAGTTGGAATCGTTTTAGAAAAAAAATTATAAATGATTTATAAAACACGTTTTAAATGGAAATCAACGAAATATATATAATATATATATTTAATGGCCTGAATAAAACGCGTCGCGCTGCACCATTCACGAATTTTGACCATTGACTTTGAATTGACACTATGGGAGATCCGACATATGGATTCTCCTAAAACCAGAACCGTTGGGTTCGTATCGAAAAGAGCTTTCCCATGAATATAAGAGATTTAAAATCTAACGGTTGGATTTGGAATTATTTCCAAATCAAATTTGGAAAAGGTGGTTGTAAATGCAGTTCGATGACCGTTTATGGAAATCGACTGAAAGGCCCTTAATAAAATTATTAAAAATATTAATAATTTGTGTAAAATCATAAAAAATGATTTGGAAAGAATTGGGATGAAAAATTCCATATTTGAAAAGATAAAAATATATTTTATCGAAATGAACTAGTTATTAACTAGAATAATAATCCAATATTTTTAAAGAAATAATTTGGAATTGAAATGGTTTTAATAAAACCAGGAATTTCCAATATATAAATTGGAATGGATTGGAATGGAAATAATCTTTGGAATATTTCGATATTGGATCCCGTGGTTATACGAATATTGTTATGGGAATTTGGAAGATACAGATATCGTTATTCCCAATACGCTATCCGTTAGTTTCAGAATTTGATATTGAATATAAGATGGTATAATTTCTATTCAGAGCCTTTTATTTTATATCAAATTGGATTTTGGGTTTGTCGTGAACGGTTTCTTAAATAACACTCTTCTTAAACCCAGTTGAGAAAAGAATAAATTTTTTTAATTAAGATTTGGTGAAGTTTTCCAATTAATTAATATTTAATTGGAATTGAATAAAAGAATTGGATTTTGGGTTTGTCGTGAATGGTATCTTAAGTAACACTGATCTTAAACCCCGTGTGAAAAGAATAAATCTTTTAATTAAGATTATTAAAGTTTCCAGTTAATTGACATTTAATTGGAATAAAATGGAATGTGAATTGGGTTTATTGTGAACTGTGTTTTTAACGACATTTATTCTTTAACCCGATTAACAGTGGAATGAGATTTGGAATTTATAAATCTTTTAATTAAGATTAATGGGATTTTCCAAAGTAAAGTTTTCCTGTTTAATATACTAAATTGGAACAGAATGGAATTCGATTTGGTAATAATCGAAGTAAGCTTCTGTGGAGGAAGATTGCTACTATATATGGAATCTAAAAGGCTTTGTCGTTATTCCATTTATATTATTAGTTGGATACGGAAACTGATATCGGTTATATATTGATTTGTTTTCCGTGAAGATTCCATATTTAATGGAATGTGTGTAACAACCCGGAAATCTGAGCCAATTTAAAATTTTTATTTTGGAAATTTTAATGAATTTTGAATATTTAAAATGATTTATTTTAAATAATAACGACGAGAAATTTATTTTGAATAGAAATAGAAGTATATATTTATATAGATCGTCGCTAGAATATAAATATTTTATTTTTAATTATAAAAGGAATTGAAAATGGCACGGTAGTTTGAAAATTCAATTTCAAAGTTAAAATGAATGTATAGGATTCAAAATAAGTCGGATCTTAGTGAAACCCAAAAAAATTTGAATCTATTTGAAAATATCTTTCCAACGAATCCGAAAAATCGAAATTTCATAGCGGGAATCAAAAGTTATGTCCAGTTGAAAATTCAGAATAGTCGTTATGGAATTCTGGCCCTTAAAAATAGAAATTTTGCAAATGACCTCGGTTTTCGACGAAACCACTTTTGTTGGATGCGTGATGTCAAATTATTACTAGGTTTCAAAATATGTAATTTTCTGATTCAATATGCGAGCGTGGCAAAGGAAAACGCGATTGACCGGTTTAAGTTGATTTTAATCGACTGGAAAATGGCCATTTTTCAAACGGTCTCGGAATTTGATGAAATTAGTTTTGTTAGGACTGTATTGCCGATATGAACCAAGAAAATATTTTTCTGGAATTTTTAGAGTCAGTATGTGGCCCCGGTAAATTAAAATGTACGTTCAAATTCAATATATAAAGATTTATATTTTGATTTTGACGAAAACTGATCGAAATAGTTGAATTAGCTTACGAAACATATCCCGTTGTGTTCGGAATGGGGGTATTTAGCTGGGGGCGACAGTCGTTGGGTCCGATTTGGGGTTAGAATAAAAAGTCAACTTTAGTTTGAAAATTAAATTAAAATAAAATATAAAATATAAAACCTTTTCATTTAAACCCCCCCCCCCTCAATTCATTTCCCCCAAAACCACCCCACCTTAAATCGATTTACAGAAAAATGGCCATCGTTGTACCCGTTGACCCTCCCCCCTCCCCTGTCGCTCCGCCGACGTCGCTCCACCCCAGTTCGACGACACCTCCACCTCATCCTCCTCCCATCGCGAGCCACCTATCGCCATCAGTTGAACCCCCATCGCGTAGAACCGCCCCTCGAAATCCACACAAATCCCACCGCCGCCCCACGATTTGGCCACTACGCCTCCCTTCAGGTGTCGCGCTCCCCTCCATCACCCCTGCGCTGCCGCCTCTCTCTCCGTTGACGACCGAAACCCGCCCTCCCTTTGTTAACCTGGAAAACCGTGAGCGAGGAAGCCGTCGCTTCCTCCACCAAAATCAGCTCCGCCTTCTGTAACTCCGATGCTTCCTCCAACACATGGGTTCGGGTGAGAATTTACATTGATTATAAAAACTGATTTTATCTAGTTATAAAAACAAGAAAGGTTTGATTTTTTTTTTAGAAAAGAAAAGATAGGGTTTTTAAACTAGAAAGGCTATGATTTTTAGTTTAGCAAAGTTGAGATTTTTATTTATAAAAAGCTTTGATTTTTATTTTATATAAAGTTATGATTTCGATTTGAATAAAAATATAATTTTTATATATGAAACAATATATTAGAAAGATCTTATTTTTATAATATGAAACGTTAGATTAAAAATGTGATTTTTACATATATGATAGAGCTATAATGATGAGATTTTTATGAATATAAAAATAAGATTTTTATGAATACAAAGGTGAGATTTTTATATATATGAAGCGTTGTGGAGAGAAAATATAATTTCTTTCTATTGAAAAATATGATTTTTATATGTGAAGTGATGTAATAAAAATGCGGTTTTTATTATGAAAAGAGCAATATAAAAATATAATTTTTATATAGTGAGAAGAATAAAAATGTGATTTTTATCCATATAGAGTGATTATAAAAATGTGATTTTTATATACATAGCAACAATATAAAAATGTGATTTTTATATACGTAGTGGCTAAGGACAATGAAATTGACAAAAGGCGAGCACGATGAAGATTTTCTACATATGATGAGTCGTGGTGTATTGGTTTAGCTAGCCGGTGAGAACTACTCACTTTAATTCTTGTTTTCGGGTTAAAAATATATGCTAGGATGCAGACGGTGCTTAGCAGCACCCGACACCCGTTGTCCACAGACCATGGACAACTTGTTTGATTTGTTGTATGAGGAAAATTGATTGTGATGTAGAATGAATGAAAATATATATTTATGTGTTGAAATAAATTAATTATCGTTAAAAATATAATTTTTAACGTGAATGTGATTAAATAAATATTCATTTACAAACCAGACGGTTTGTTTATGTACACCTATTTTAAGGATATTGATTGGGATGATAAATTTTACACGTCACCCAACTGCACAAATAATATTCAATGTTTGTGGATTGAAACCCCACACGGGTGTTGGGATGATATTTTACGCACACCAATCCCAATTGTTTAGTAGTATGTCGATCGTTTGATTGACAGACTGTGTAAGCGTTAATTATTTATATTAATGCTTATGCAGTTGTGTGGTGCACTTTGGATGATGGTTGATTGTTTATCGTTACTATTATATACATATGTTGTATGAAATCCATATAATTAAAATTATATGGTAATTGATTGGGCCTCATTCCAATTTGGAAAATAAAGAATATTATAAAATAAAGATTCATGTATTGAATAGAATAAATAGTCATGGGTTGACGATGCTCATGTGTTGAGAATATTCATGTGTTGAAACTTATCATGTGTTGAGTAAAATTTATTAACAATAAAAATTTACATCTTTATCATAATTTTATAAAACATATTAAATAACAAAAATAGTCATGTGTTGACGATACTCATGTGTTGAGAATATTCATGTGTTGAAAGAAATATAGATTCATGTGTTGAATAGAATAAATCTTCACTTGTTGAATAGAATAACAAAGTTATTGAAATATATAAAGCCGTGTTGGTTAGATATGCGCCATCTGAATCGAATGATATTTATATCGATTATATTAGTTTTTATAATAATTATAGAAAAAGAAGTGATTTCAAAATGTAACGTTTTGAAAATATTATCATTTGTATATCGATGGTATGGAATATTCAATTTTGCTTTGAAATTGAATATGAAGTTGAAATTGTTTTGAAAACGAATTTAAAACAATTTATAAAATACGTTTAGAATTGAAATCAACGAAATATATATAATATGTATTATATATATATATAAATTAATGGCCTGAATAGAACGTGCCGCACCACGGCCGTTCGCGAATTTCGACCATTGACTTCGAATTGACTTTGCGGGAGATCCGACCGTCGGATTCTCCTGAAACCGGAACCGTTGGGTTTGTATCGAAAAGAGCTTTCCAATGAATATTAGAAATTTGAAATCTAACGGTTGGATTTGGAATTATGTCCAAATCAAATTTGGAAAAGGTCGCTGCAAGTGCGGTTCGACGACCGTTATTGGAAATCGACTGAACGGGCCTTGATAAAATTATTAAAAATATTAATAATTTGTGTAAAATAATAATATATGAATTGGGGTGAAAAATTTCATATTTGAAAAGATAAAAATATATTTTTATCGAAATGAACTAGTTTATAACTAGAATTAAAATCTAATTATTTTTAAATAAATAAAATGGATTGAAAGTGGTTTTAAAAATAATCAGAATTTCCAATACGTGAATTGGAAAGGATTTGAATCGAAATTATCTTCGGAATATTTTGATGTTGGATTTCGTGATTATACAGATATGGTTATGGAAATTTGAAAGATATATTTATATCGTTATTTCCAATACGATATTTGTTGGTTTCAGAATTTGATATTGAATATAAGCCGATATATTTTCTATTCAGAGCCTTGTATTTAATATCAAATGGGATTTTGGGTTCGTCGTGAATGGTGTCTTGAATAACACTGTCCTTGAACCCAGTTTAGAAAAGAATAAATCTTTTAATTAAGATTTAGTGAAATTGTCCAGTTAATTTGGTATATAATTGGAATTGAATTTAAATTGGTTTTTGGGTTTATTATGAGCGGTGTTTTGAATAACACCTGTTCTTTAACCCGATTAACAATGGAATGTGATTTTGGGTTTATCGTGAACAGTGTTTTAGATGACATTGGTTCTTTAACTCAGTTAAAGACAGGATATGGATTTTTGGGAAGATTAAAACTAAGTGGAGTTTTAATGAATCTTTAATTAGATTAAAGTGATCGAGAATGGAGTATCACCAGTTTTTCTCCAAAGCGATAGTAAAATCTTTAATTAGATTTGAACGTGTAGTGGTAATTAATATTTATCGATAACACCGTGGTATTAGATATGGAGTATTACCAGTTTTCTCCGTAGGATGAATAGGTTGGGATTGGGAAATAAAATAAATATTTACTTCGGTGTGGTTCGCTAATTCCGACTAGTTTGGAAAACCATAACATGGTTTGAAAAGATATCCAAAGGAAGATTAAAGAATAAATTTAGAAGAATTTATCTTTGATAAAATTAATGGGAACCTTTCCCTAAGAATGTGATTTTTTGAATAAAAGAATATTCTGAATTGGAATGAGGTGTATGTTGTGTTTGTGTAGCACTTGTTTATTATATACGCGGGTTATTCGGAAAGGTCGGGTTTATACCCATTCTGAATAACCGATTCGACGATATGTCGAAGATGAAGACGGTGGTTGAAGACCGGAAGTCTTCACAACGTTTGGATGATTATTGATGATCTTGATTGGGCTGTACACCCAAGAGGAGGGAATCAGTTGGTGATCGTCCAGACGTACTTGGAGATCGATGGATATGCGAGGAAAGTGCCTCCGGTTTCATTTAGACCCAGAACGAACTTGTAAATGGATTGTGTCTGACATTGGATTTTATTCTGTGTTGATTGATCTCTATTAAATATACATCTGTTTGGCAGCGGAGAATTTATTCTCTTGCTTAACGCTCTTCTCTGAGACATACGAGCTCAGAGGTTGTATATCGATGGACATCAGTCGCACGGAGTGAATTGCCTGTGTGGCATGCCTAAGTGGCAGATGATCAAGGCTTCTGTTGAAAAGAAAAGTCTTGTGGTTGATGATCAAAGCATGGCATGTGTGGTATAGCTTTGTGTATAGCGTTAATTCGCGAGCCTCACACCTCGTTATGAGTCAAAAACGGGATAAGGATCATTGGGAGAACACGACGTTTCTTTCTAGCTATGGGTGATGTCAGTGACCTACCAGCCCTGACATTTATATACTTTGTACCTGTGTGGTTGTTGGAATGCGAGGCGCCTCGAATATATGGTCGATAATTGGCACTATGTGAGTCGACGTACAGACCATTATATAGGTCCTATAGGACCGGGAAACGTGTGTTCAGGAATAACTAATCCTCAAAAGTAAGAGAGGACCGACCCAACTGATTCCAAGGATCGTTGTGTGTGGTCCTGAGACATTTGCTAGAGTGTCTCGAACGGAGAGGACTTGTCCCTTGCCTCGACTCATGATGGAATCCAATTTCCAATACGTGATATTACGGTTTTATTTGTAGAGCCTAGTATCGGCGACATAGTGGTATGGGGCACTTGTGCCGTCTATGATTGATACTTATGATTGAAATTGTTTTGACACTATACACTTATAATAGTATCAAATGATTTGTTTTAAACATACCAAGCATTCTCTGGCTATTATAAGGTAAAAACCCTATCCTCTGACTTGCGTTGCATTGTGTGATGGAACTTGGGTCTTATAATAGCTTCATTTTTCTTTGTTTAACATTGCACTGTTTGTTTTATGCACTGGTATTCTTGGGAGGAAACCCGTTCCATGTTATACGGCGTGGTCCCTTGATTTACCTAACTTTAAAATAAAGATTAATGACTGTTTTAGTTCTCACACCAGTCATATGACTGACCTGGAGTTTATTGTTTTAACCTAAACTCTGAATGCCCTTATTTTCCACACGGGCAGCTAGTAGTTTTGGTTTTGCAGATTTATATTCACAGGATCCTGGTTTACAGCTGGAACGATACTCGGAAAGCTCTGTATCCGTGTATTTCTTTCAGTTGTGTGTTGTATTATTTTTCCACTGCTATGTATTTAAATGTAATTTAAATCTCTGATATTTATCAAATGTGTAATATTGATTCATACTATGTAATATTCTTTTACTCTGATGGAATTGTTGTAATAAGCAATGAAATGTTCTTCTGTTTGTGTTCTGATTTGTCTTGTCCTTAAAGCAATCCTTGCTTTCCTTACCGGGGAAATTCAGATCGCTATAAAGTGGTATCGGAGCTTTGGTTTACTGAGCTCGAGAACAAGACACGTTAGAACCAAACAAAAGAATTCATCAAAGAGATTGGATTAGTAATATCCAATGAGAATGACTCGTTAGAGATGGGATCAGTAGTGTCCTAGAACGAGTGTGAAGAGTATATTTTTCAAATAAAAAATTGAAAACAAACTTTGTTCTGAAAATTTATATCTAAGTATATGTATTTGAATATTTTATTTGTATTGAATTTGGACAATCGAGTATATAAAGATTTTGAATATACGCATCATGAACGTATATTCGAAGTTTTAATATACTGGATAGATATAGGATCACACTCTAGTTGCTCGGACTAGATTATGATGATTGGCGCGTCATCATCAGTAATTATTTTCGTGTTTCAAAAGTGAGATGTCTATATATTTCCATCAGACTGGTGTGAGAACCAAAACTAGATAGGATATATTGTTGTCATTTGGCATCAAAAACATGATTTTCTGTATGTATATATATTAAAATTATGAATTTGAAACATTAATTCACTAATGGATTGATGGTTGTGTTGTTTGATTATTGGTTTGATAATTTTGAATCATTCAGCCTAATTGAACCGAATATTGAACTGTATTGAAAATTGTTCGAAAATGCATGCATATACATGTACTTACATTGAACAGGTCATAGCAAGGAGGCTAGAGCAGAAGAATAAAATTGTTTGCCCGACAAATAGGTACATGTTTACAAATTTATTGGGTTTTGATGATTTTATGAGCTGATTGGCTAGCCGCTTGGCTTTTTCTTTTTGGATCGTTGAGGGCCATGGGAGGCTATTTGAAATATCCCGAAGTCCCCGGTGTAGGGGAGGTTATAGCGAAATTTTTCGAAAATTTAGGGTGTTAGCCAATTTTTGAAAAATTTGAAAAGTTCTTAGAAACTGAAAAGTTAAAGAACTTAAACCGTGAAAAAAATAATGGAAGTTGAGTTGATTAGTTAAACAACTTTCAGCTTCGTTCCTTTTCAGGAACGTAAAGTTTTAAGTGGGGGAGATTGTAACAACCCGGAAATCTGAGCCAATTTAAAAAAAAATTGTTTTGGCAATTTTAATGAATTTTGAATATTTAAAATGATTTATTTTAAATAATAACGACGAGAAATTTATTTTGAATAGAAATAGAAGTATATATTTACATAGATCGTCGTTAGAATAAAAACATTTTATTTTTAATTATAAAGGGAATTGAAAATGGCACGGTAGTTTGAAAATTCGATTTCAAAGTTAAAATGAATGTACAGGATTCAAAATAAGTCGGATCTTAGTGAAACCTAAAATATTTGAATCTATTTGAAAATATCTTTCTAACAAATCCGAAAAATTGAAATTTCATAGCGGGAATCAAAAGTTATGTCCAGTTGAAAATTCAGAATAGTCGCTATAGAATTCTGGCCCTTAAAAATGGAAATTTTGCACACTACCTCGGTTCGAAACCACTTTTGTTGGATCCGTGATGTCAAATTATTGCTAGGTTTCAAAACTTGTAATTTTATGATTCAATATGTGAGTCTGGCAAAGGAAAATGCGTTTGACCAGTTTCAGTTGATTTTAATTGACTGGAAAATGGCCATTTTTCAAACGGTCTCAGAATTTGACGAAATTAGTTTTGTTAGGACCGTATTGCGGATACGAAGCTAGAAAATATTTTTCTAAAATTTTTAGAGTCAGTATGTGGCCCCGGTAAATCAAAATGTACGTTCAAATTCAATATATAAAGATTTATATTTTGATTTTGACAAAAACTGATCGAAATAGTTGAATTAGCTTATGAAACATATCCCGTTGTGTTCGGAATAGGGGTATTTAGCTGGGGGCGATAGTCGTTGGGTCCGATTTGGGGTTAGAATAAAAAGTCCACTTTAGTTTGAAAATTAAATTAAAATAAAATATAAAATATAAAACCTTTTCATTTAAACCCCCCCCCCCTCAATTCATTTCCCCCAAAACCGCCCCACCTTAAATCTATTTACAGAAAAATGGCCATCGTTGTAGCTGTTGACCCTCCCCCTCCCCCCGGTCGCTCTGCTCCGCCGACGTTGCTCCACGCCAGTTCGACGACACCTCCACCTCCTCCTCCTCCCATCGCGAGCCACATAGCGCCATCAGTTGAACCCCCATCGCGTAGAACTTCCCCTCGAAATCCGCACAAATCCCGCCGCCGCCCCATGGTTTGGCCACTGCGCCTCCCTTCAGGTGTCGCGCTCCCCTCCATCACCCCTGCGCAGCCGCCTCTCTCTCCGTTGAGGACCAAACCCCGCCCTCCCTTTGTTAACCTGGAAAACCGTGAGCGAGGAAGCCGTCGCCTCCTCCACCGAAATCAGCTCCGCCTTCTGTAACTCCGGTGCTTCCTCCAACACACGGGTTCGGGTGAGAATTTACATAGATTATAAAAACTAATTTTATCTTGTTATAAAAACAAGAAAGGTTTGATTTTTCTTTTAGAAAAGAAAAGACAGGGTTTTTAAACTAGAAAGGCTATGATTTTTAGTTTAGAAAAGTTGAGATTTTTATTTATAAAAAGCTTTGATTTTTATTTTATATAAAGTTATAATTTCGATTTGAATAAAAATATAATTTTTATATATGAAACAATAAATTAGAAAGATCTTATTTTTATAATATGAAACATTATATTAAAAATGTGATTTTTACATATATGATAGAGCTATAAAGATGAGATTTTTATGAATATAAAAATGAGATTTTTATGAATACAAAGGTGAGATTTATATATATATATATATATATATATATATAAAGCGTTATGGAGAGAAAATATAATTTCTTTGTATTGAAAAATATGATTTTTATACATGAAGTGATGTAATAAAAATGCGATTTTTATTATGAAAAGAGCGATATAAAAATATAATTTTTATATAGTGAGAAGAATAAAATTGTGATTTTTATCCATATAGAGTGATTATAAAAATGTGATTTTTATATACATAGAAACAATATAAAAATGTGATTTTTATATATGTAGTGGCTAAGGACAATGAAATTGGCAAAAAGCTAGCACGACGAAGATTTTCTACATATAAAGAGTCGTGGTATATTGGTTTAGCTAGTCGGTGAAAACTTCTCACTTTAATTCTTGTTTTCTGGTTAAAAATGTATGCTAGGATGCAGATGGTGCTTAGCAGCACCCGACACCCGTTGTCCACAGACCATGGACAACTTGTTTGATTTTGTTGTGTGGTGAAAATTGATTGTGATGTGGAATGAATGAAAATATATATTTATGTGCTGAAATAAATTAATTATCGTTGAAAATATAATTTTTAACATGAATGTGATTAAATAAATATTCATTTACAAACCAGACGGTTTGTTTATGTACACCTATTTTAAGGATATTGATTGGGACGATAAATTTTACACATCGTCCAACTGCACAAATAATATTCAGTGTTTGGGGATTGAAACCCCACACGGGTGTTGGGATGATATTTGATGCACCCAATTGTTTAGTGGTATGTCGATCGTTTGATTGACAGACTGTGTAAGCGTTAATTATTTATATTAATGCTTATGCAGTTGTGTGGTGCACTTTGGATGATGGTTGATTGTTTATCGTTGCTATTATATACATGTGTTGTATGGAATCCATATAATTAACATTATATGGTAATTGATTTTGCCTCGTTCCAATTTGAAAAATAAAGAATATTATAAAATAAAGATTCATGCGTTGAATAGAATAAATAGTCATGTGTTGACGATGCTCATGTGTTGAGAATATTCATGTGTTGAAACTTATCATGTGTTGAGTAAAATATTTTAACAATAAAAATTTACATCTTTATCATAATTTTATAAAACATATTAAATAACAAAAATAGTCATGTGTTGACGATATTCACGTGTTGAGAATATTCATGTGTTGAAAGAAATATAGATTCATGTGTTGAATAGAATAAATATTCATTTGTTGAATAGAATGACGAAGTTATTGAAATATATAAAGCCGTGTTGGTTAGATATGCGCCATTTGACGCGAACGATATTTATATCGATTATATTAGTTTTTATTATAATTATAGAAAAGGAAGTGATTTCAAAATGTAACGTTTTGAAAATATTATCATTTGTATATCGATGGTATGGAATATTCAATTTTGCTTTGAAATTGAATATGAAGTTGAAATTGTTTTGAAAACGAATTTAAAACGATTTATAAAATACGTTTAGAATCGAAATCGACAAAATATATTATATATATATATATATATATTAATGGCCTGAATAGAACGCGCCGCGCCGCGACCGTTCGCGAATTTCGACCATTGACTTCGAATTGACTTTGCGGGAGATCCGACTGTCGGATTCTCCTGAAACCGGAACCGTTAGGTTTGTATCGAAAAGAGCTTTCTAATGAATATTAGAAATTTGAAATCTAATGGTTGGATTTGAAAATATGTCCAAATCAATTTTGGAAAAGGTCGCTGTAAGTGCAGTTCGACGACCATTATTGGAAATCGACTGAACGAGCCTTGATAAAATTATTAAAAATATTAATAATTTGTGTAAAATCATAATATATGAATTGGAAAGAATTGGGGTGAAAAATTCCATATTTGAAAAGATAAAAATATATTTTTATCGAAATGAACTAGTTTATAACTAGAATTAAAATCCAATTATTTTCAAATAAATAAAATGGATTGAAAGTGGTTTTAAAAATAATCAGAATTTCCAATACGTGAATTGGAATGGATTTGAATCGAAATTATCTTCGGAATATTTCGATGTTGGATTTCGTGATTATACAGATATGGTTGTGGAAATTTGAAAGAAATATCGTTATTTCCAATACGATATTTGTTGGTTTCAGAATTTGATATTGAATATAAGCCGATATATTTTCTATTCAGAGCCTTGTATTTAATATCAAATGGGATTTTAGGTTCGTCGTGAATGATGTCTTGAATAACACTGTTCCTGAACCCAGTTTAGAAAAGAATAAATCTTTTAATTAAGATTTAGTGAAATTGTCCAGTTAATTTGGTATTTAATTGGAATTGAATTTAAATTGATTTTTGGGTTTATTGTGAGCGGTGTTTTGAATAACACTTGTTCTTTAACCCGATTAACAATGGAATGTGATTTTGGGTTTATCATGAACCGTGTTTTAGATGACATTGGTTCTTTAACTCAGTTGAAGACAGGATATGGATTTTTGGGAAGATTAAAACTAAGTGGAGTTTTAATGAATCTTTAATTAGATTAAAGTGATCGAGAATGGAGTATCACCAGTTTTGCTCCAAAGCGATAGTTAAATCTTTAATTAGATTTGAACGTGAAGTGGTAATTAATATTTATCGATAACACCGTGGTGTTAGATATGGAGTATTACCAGTTTTTCTCCGTGGGATGAATAGGTTGGGATTGGGAAATAAAATAAATATTTACTTCGGTGTGGTTCGCTAATCCCGACTAGTTTGGAAAACCATAACATGGTTTGAAAAGATATCCAAAGGAAGATTAAAGAATAAATTTAGAAGAATTTATCTTTAATAAAATTAATGGGAACCTTTACCTAAGAACGTGATTTTTTGAATAAAAGAATATTCTGAATTGGAATGAGGCGTATGTTGTGTTTGTGTAGCACTTGTTTATTATATAAGCGGGTTATTCAGAAAGGTCCGGTTTATACCCATTCTGAATAACTGATTCGACAATATGTCGAAGATGAAGACGGTGGTTGAATACCGGAATTCTTCACATCATTTGGATGATTATTAATGATCTTGATTGGGTTGTACACCCAAGAGGAGGGAATCAGTTGGTGATCGTCCAGACGTACTTGGAGATCGATGGATATGCAAGGAAAGTGCCACTGGTTTCGTTCAGATCCAGAACGAACTTGTAAATGGATTGTGTGTCTGACATTGGATTTTATTCTGTGTTGATTGATCTCTATTAAATATACATCTGTTTGGCGGCGGAAAATTTATTCTCTTGCTTAACGCCCTTCTTTGAGACGTACGAGCTCAGAGGTTGTATATCGATGGACATCAGTCGCATGGAGTGAATTGTCTGTGTGGCATGCCTACGTGGCAAATGATCAAGGCTTCTGTTGAAAAGCAAAGTCTTGTGGCTGATGATTAAAGCACGGCCTGTGTGGCATAGCTTTGTGTATAGCATTAATTCGCGAGCCTCACACCTTGGTATGAGTCAAAAAAGGGATAAGGACCGTTGGGAGAACACGACGTTTCTTTCTAGCTATGGGTGATGTTAGTGACCTACCAGCCCTGACATTTATATACTTTTTACCTGTGTGGTTGTTGGAATGCGAGGCGCCTCGAATACATGGTCGATAACTGGCACTATGTGAGCCGACGTATAGACCATTATATAGGTCCTATAGGACCGGGAAACGTGTGTTCAGGAATAACTAATCCTCAAAAGTAAGAGAGGACCACCCAACCGATTCCAAGGATCGTTGTGTGTGGTCCTGAGACATTTGCTAGAGTGTCTCGAACGGAGAGGAGCTTGCCCCTTGCCTCGACTCATGATGGAATCCAATTTCCAATACGTGATATTACGGTTTTATTTGTAGAGCCTAGTATTGGCGACATAGTGGTATGGGGCACTTATGTCGTCTATAATTGATACTTATGATTGAAATTGTTTTGACACTGTACACTTGTAATAGTATCAAATGATTTGTTTTAAACGTACCAAGCATTCTTTGGCTATTATAAGGTAAAAACCCTATCCTCCGGCTAGCATTGCATTGTGTGATGGGACTGTGTCTTATAATAGCTTCATTTTTCTTTGTTTAGCATTGCGTAGTTTGTTTTATGCACTGGAATTCTTGGGAGGAAACTCGTTTCGTGTTATACGGCGTGGTCCCTTGATTTGTCTAACTTTAATATAAAGATTAATAACTGTTTTAGTTCCCACACCAGTCATATGACTGACCTAGAGTTTATTGTTTTAACCTAAACTCTAGGTGCCCTTTTTTCCGCACGGGCAGCTAGTAGTTTTGGTTTTGCAGATTTATATTCACAGGATCCTGGTTTACAGGTGGAACGATACTCGGAAAGCTCTGTATCCATGTATTTCTTTCAGTTGTGTGTTGTATTATTTTTCCGTTGCTATGTATTTAAATGTAATTTAAATCTCTGGTATTTGTCAAATGTGTAATATTGATTCATACTCTGCAATATTCTTGTACTCTGATGGAATTGTTGTAATAAGCAATGAAATGTTCTTCTGTTTGTGTTTTGATTTGTCTTGTCCTCAAAGCAAACCGTGCTTTCCTTACTGGGGAAGTTCGGGTCGCTATAATGTGATTTTGGGTTTATCGTGAGTTGTGTTTTAAATGACATTGGTTCTTTAACCCAGATAAAGACAGGATTACATGGCTAACATTGTATTTCGAGTTGTATTCGTTGATCTCTGCTAAATATATATCTATTTGGTGGCGGAGAATTTATTCTCTTGCTTAACACCCTTTTCTAAGACATACGAGCTTAGATGTTTTATATCGGCAGAAATCAGTGGTACGGTGTAGACTGTCGATGCGGCATGTTTGGTTTCCCAAAGTTAAATAGTCATTAATATTGATTTTTGGGATGATTAAAACTAAGTGGAGTTTTAAGTAATCTTCAATTAGATTGGAATGTGAATTGATAATTTAAATTATCAAATCTAGGAAATGATCGAGAATGGAGTATCACCAGTTTTGCTCCAAGCAATAGTTAAATCTTTAATTAGATTTGAATGTGAAATGGTAATTAAATTTACCGATAACACTGTGGTGTTAGATATGGAGTATTACCAGTTTTTCTCGATGGGATGAATAGGTTGGTATTGGGAAATATAACAAATGATTACTTCGGTAAGGTGCGTTAATCCCTACTAGTTTGGATAAACCTTAATTTGGTTTGAATTGATATCCCAAGGAAGATTAAAGAATAAATTTAATGAATTTATCTTTGAAAAAATTAATGGGAACCTTTCCCTAATGATGTGAATATTTGAATAAAATAATATTCTGAATTGGAATGAGGCGTATGTTGTGTTTGTGTAGCACTAGTTTATAATATATGCGAGTTATTCGGAAAGGCCGGGTTTATACCCATTCTGAATAACTTATTCGACGATAAGTCGACGATGAAGACGTTGGTTGAAGATCGAGGTCTTCACATTGTCTGGATGATTACTGATGTCTTGATTAGGCTGTACACCCAAGACAAGGCAATAAGTGGTGATCATCCAGACGTACTTGGAGATCGACCGGATATGCGAGGGCCTCTCTCCTGTATTGGACATAAAGGACGTGGAATAATGTGCCTCCGGTTTCGTTCAAACCTAGAACGAACTAGTAAATGGACGTGTGTGTCTGATATTGGATTTTATTTTGTGTTGATTGGTTTCTATTAAACATATACCTATTTGATGGCGGAGAATTTATTCTCTTGCTTAACACCCTTCTCTAAGACGTACGAGCTCAGAGGTTATATATCGATAGACATCAGTCACATGGCGTGAATTGCCTGTGTGGCATGCTGAGATGCAAATGATCACGGCTTTTGTTGAAAAGCAGGGCCTTGTGGTTGATGATCAAAGCACGACCTTAAAGGGCATAGCTTTGTGTATAGCGTTAATTCGCGAGCCTCATACCCCAGTATGAACCAGAAACGGGATAGTACTGCAGGGAGAACATGCGTTTCTTTCTAGCTAGATATTGGTTATTATTTGATGGATAGCGAGGTACCTCGGATATATTGGTCACTACGGGGCCGATGGATATGATGGTCGACATACTGACCAGGTTTATGCCCCATAGGGCAGGGAAACGTATTGTTCAGGTATTATTACTCACTAACGGGTGACTGACCCTGAAGACCCAAGGTGCAGTTACGGCTGACCCTGAGACATAGTGCTATATTGTCTCGAAGCGGTAAGGACGATCCCTTGCCTTGGTTCATAGGTGGAATCCAACTTTCAATACGTGACTTTTCGTTTTATTTTGTAGAACCTAGTATGACGATGTAATATATGGGTACCTATGCCGCCTATGATTGATACATTTATATTTGAAGTTGATTTCTTCACTTATAGTAATAATAAAATATGAAATTTCACGTACCAAGCATTTTTGGCTATTATAAGGTAAAAACTCTGTCCTCCGGCTTGCGTTGCATTGTGTTATGGGACCTGAGTCTTATAATATCTTCATTGTTATTTATTTAGCATTGCGTTGTTTGTTTTATGCACTGGTATTCTTGGTGGTAAACCCGTTCCGTGTTATACGGTGTGGTCCCCTGATTTACCTAACTTTAAAATCAAATTAATAATTGTTTTAGTTCTCATACCAGTCACATGACTGACCTGGAGTTTATTGTTTTAACCTAAACTCTGGGTCCCCCTATTTTCCACACGGGCAACTAGTAGTTTTGGGTTTGTAGATATTATATTCACAGGATCCGAGATTTACAGCTGGAGTTATATTCGGAAAGCTCTGTATCCATGTATTTCTTTCAGTTGTGTTTTGTATTATTTTTCCGCTGCATTGTAATGTGTAAATCTATGATGTTTATCAAATGTATATTATTTATGCACACTCTGTTATATTCCTGTACTCTGATGTAAATTGTTGTAATAACAAAGAATTATTCTTCTGTTTGTGTTCTGGGTTGTCGTGTTCTCAACTCAATCCAGGCTTTCCCGCAAGGGCGAGTTTGGGTCGTTTCATTCCATGCCTTGTCATAGTTGGAAATCCATTACCTAATAAGAGCCCATGGTTTTTGATTGTATAATATATATGTAGAACATGACATGAAAGCATTCTGCTAGATTTCTACTTACTTGATTTAGACATTATTATAATATCAGAAAATATTGATCTTAAGAAATATTTTGGTTATCATAAGGTAATTACAGTTTGTGTTTATGTGTGGATCGGTCTTATGATTATCATTTCTTTTAAAAGGATTTTAAAAGTTAAACCAAGTGACTAGAGTTTACTCGCACCAGTCACATGACTGACCCAGAGTTTATTTTGTTTTGTTTTTCCCTAAACTCTTGGGTGTCCAAATTTGTACGGACAGTCAAGTAATCAGGATTTTACAGATACCATTGAAGAAGCATGGAGCAGGATGCTTCAGTGTTGGATATATATATATAGAGAGAGAGATATTTCCGCTGTGATATTTATATGATGTACTCTGATGATGATGAATATAAGTACAAATACAGTTTTTGTATTTCATAGTATCGTTATAATATGTTTTATTTGTTCCGCTGTGAGATTTTTGTTTCATCTGTCATGATCTTCTTCTTCTTTTTCTTCTATTCTAACTTTCTTTCTTTCTATTTCTCACCCTCTAACTTCTTTCTATTAATGATATGGTATTTTTGATGCTTGGATAATCAACATGGGTTTGTGTTGATTTTCAAGGTCGAAAATTCTGGTTCGTTACAACAATATTCTATTTTTAAGTTCGTTTCCCAGTCGAATGCTATATATTGAGATATTGATTTCTATTTGTCAAATTTTCTTAAAAATATTCTAACTCCTTAAATTTCCGAAAAATTTCGCCAGCACCTCCTTTGTACCGAACAATAGCTCAAACCTCAACTCGCCTCTCTAGGCCCTTTCCATTCAAAAAGAAAATCAAAAAGCCAAGTGACTTGCTAATTCGTCACATAAAAACTCATATGGAATTTAAACGTGTACCTTTTTGTCGGGCACACAAATTAAAATCTTCATATACTTCGTTCCATACTTGTCTAACCCATATACGTCTATTTTCGATTTGTTCTAATTCAATCTTGTCATTTTAACTCAACTTGTTAATTTATTCTTTAATTAGCTCTTTTGCCTATTTCACTTTTTATTTGAATATATCACGTTCAAATATGTTTTAACTTGCCTATAACAAATCGAATTCCACTTTTAATTCAAGTTTCATATTCGGTTTCGAATATAAATTTACAAATCACATTCACGTATCCAAAGCCCAATTTTGTATCAAAACTCGATTAACCAATTTTTCTTTAAATTTGTTAGTTCTACTTAATAATTAAAAATCTGATTTTTGTTTCAAAAATCAATCCACTTACTCCGCTTGAGTTCATATTTATTTTATAACTCAAGTCTGGATTCTTCTAATTGAAATTCAGTTTTTTGTTTGTTTAGAATCCTTTTATTAATTTAAGTAAACCATTACGGTTTTAAAATGGTTATGGTGCTGTTTTTATAGAAATTTGATTTTGACATAACTCAAAATCTACAAAATGAAATCCAGATTTTTCTCTTCAATTAGAAGACTATTATCTAATCGGTCCTGACGATTTCAAGGAATTCGGACTTAAATTGAGTTCTATATACTCAACTGAAGTTCGAAACGCCAATTTACGAACTACCGCGCCGCGACAAGCTCATTTTAATTATATTTAAATATAAAGGTTAAACATCGTTTATTTAATAAATTTCAACTCCATAATTTAATATTTAAATATAAATTAAATCGTTTTTCTAAATCTAACTTAAACAATTCCAATTTTTCTAAATCATCAATTATTCCCTTCAACGTTTAACTTAATTATAGTCTCAATTACAATTTTAATTCTATATTAACTTCCAATTTCTTTTGGAACAAATTATTTTTATGTAACTCGATGAAATCGAATTCCAATAATACATCCTTTGAATTTATTTCCATCCATCATATATCCCGAATTATGAAATAAAATCTATCGTTCTCTTCTCGAAATGATTTCTGATTTCCCTTTTAAATTCATACTTGAATTTAAACTTTTCAATTATCTAGTGATGATTACCTTGCTATATTTATAAACATTATTTACGAATTTAACTACCTTATTTATATATTAAAAATAGGCTCCATTTTAAAATCTATTTAAAACCCAAATCCTATTTGGAATATTTTATTTATTATAACTTATGTATAATATATAATCTATTTTCATATTTCATTTCAGTTTCAATCTAATACAATTTAAATACCTTGCTGGAAATAATTTATTTCCAGTAAATCGGCATAGTCGAATTCATATCATAAATCCGTATGGATTTATTCAATTTAATTTCCATTTCGAACATAGGAATAGATTTCATCATTTACTATTTAAAACGATTTTTCAATTCTCGCTTTAAATTCACATTTGAATTTAAATATTCATATTATCCAACGATAATCTATTTCCCTTCATTTATAAACATCATTTATAAATTCATTTCATTTCCCCACATTATCCAATTAAAATTATTCCATTTAATTTATAAACATCATTTATAAATTTATTACTTGTTTTTATTTTCTAGTCCATTCAAAATTCAAAATCTATTTTAGAAACATAGGTTTTTCATTTTAAAATCTCAAAACCGCTTTTTATGATATTTTTAAAATCAACATTAGAGCCAGTGATATTCAACCAATCAAAAACACATAATTATCAACCACAGGTTTTTTAACACATCATATATGATAATATGTATGAAAAAAACAAATATTAATAATATTTTTGAGGAATCCAATTGGATCCCTCCAACCTGTTTCCCTGCATCTAAAGACGTTGGCCAACATAAAAAAATACCCATCCTGCTTTGAGGCAGGATATCGCGGTATAGAAGGTCATCCACTATCATATTGTGGGGCTCATAGGGTCATCCGCTAATGATGCTGCGAGCATCCACTAATGGTACTGCGGGAAATATCCAACCACCAATATATATATATATATATAATAACCACAAACACCAAGCCTAAATAACTAATATATTTAAAATAGTCATAATAATATTTAAATGCAACCAAACAACCAATAGATATTTTTAACGATAAAAATAAATTTTAATATAAAATCCGAGTGAGATTTACTCACCTGAATTTTTCCATTGTCGAGTATCCAGTTTAATTTTGTATTGTCGGCTACGAATTTACCAAGTACGTACGATAATTTGATTTTTATAAATAGATTAAGCTTATATTAATTTAAATTAACTAATAGTTAAATAAATTATTCTACATATATTAAAATTTCGTAAAAGCTTATACCTTAATGCTACTGCAAATACTTGACCAATTCATGAAGCAAATCCCTAACCAGTCCCAATGAACTGCTCTCTGACCATATTGGCACTTCACCGAACATCTCCTAGTCAATACTACTACCCCTTTCATTGCTTACACCACTGTTTTTGCTGTTGCAACTTCTGAATGGCCCAACATTACGGCTTACTTCGGTTCAACTCTTCACACCACATTCCTATACTTCCCAAATTAATACATAGTGAAGCATCGAGTTCCACTCCATCTACCCATCAATAAAACATAGATCTACTTCCTCTTCACTCGTCGAATTGCACATAGACTCACCATTCACTGCCATTATTCTTCTTCTTCTTCACTTTCACAGGAACTGAAACTCGATCTTGTGAACACGAACGCGACTTCACCCTCAGTAGATTGCGATGCCACTATGATCGATCCCACATCCATTTACCCAATTCGAATATCTGAAATACATCGATCTTCTCACCAGAACGTATCGCGATAATGCTTATGCACTAAATCAAACAAAAGTCCAATCCCAATTCCATCGTTCGAACTGTAATGATTTTGATATTTGCTATTATCATCATTGGAGATTGCGATTACCATTTTCAATTCCTTTTTCTCGATTTGGATTTGAATCTGCATAGAGATTTATAACGGACTGAGATGGTTTTGAATTCATAGTATAATCATGCGAGTTTATGGAACCAAAAATTTGACTGATTTGTGGAAATTCGAATTTCAAGGATTAAAGAGGGTAGCTGAGTTTCAATTTTACAGAAGGAAAAAAAAGAAAGCGACCATTTTTATTTTTGGTGAAGCTCGGATTTTTCTTCCAGAGATTAAGGGGAGGTCACGTTTATTTAAATTGGAGAATACTTAGGCATTAAGCAATTTGCACTGCACAAGGTACGCTGCTATTAAATACGATTTGATTTTTGATTTAATCTGATTTGATTTCAAATTAATGTGATTTGATCTTGATTTTATCCATTAAAATATCTCAGGGTTCACACATGAACCGCTTATTTTAACGTAATAACTATCGTTTCAACATTGTAACACTATTCTGAACTGAATTGAATATATTTTGATATTTAATTTGAACGTAAATATAAATGACCATGTTAAATCGACAAAATATAATTCAAATTCAAAAACTAATCAATTTCTCAATAATAAATTATTATTATTGATTATATTCAATTAGAATTTATATTTATTATCGGAATTATTTTGACTTAGTGTAAATCTCAATCGAATTATTTTCCTTATTACGATAATTTAATATATTCGATATTAAATCGAAAACGGTTATTAAATCAATAACTTAATATAAAAATCCGTTTATATTATCAACTCAATATTTAAAACCATATTAAATATTTAAAATAAATTGTTTGAAAAATCTGGGTCTTTACAAAAGGTTTAATTGAACCCATTATTTCTGATGATAAATTCAATTAAAAGTCAGAAGAGTTTAAAAACATTCACTGCAAGTTGGATAGGATTCTTGTTAACAAAAATTTTGTTAACAATTTCCCAAACTTTAAATGTTCAACTTTTGCTCAAGATACTAATGATCAAACCCCCCTTACATATATCTTTAACTTTGAATCATAATTGAAACGACCCAAACTTCCCCTTACGGGAAGGCCCGGATTGCTTTGAGAACACGACGCATCAGAACACAAACAGTATAACATTTCATTGCTATTACAATAATTTCATCATAGTACAAGAATATATCAGAGTATGAATAAATATTACATAGCAAAAATACAATATCAGAGATTAAAACTACATTTTAAATACATAAACATAATGTGCAGTGGAAAATATCAACAACCACAACTAAAAGAAATACACGGGTACAAAGCTTTCCGAATATAGCCCCAGTTGTAATCCAAGATCCTGTTGAATAGAAATATCTGTGAAAACCAAAACTACTAGCTACCTATGTGAAAAATATGGGCACCTAGGTTAAAATAATAAACTCCGAGTCAGTCATGGGACTGGTGTGAGAACTAAAATAGTTAGTAGTTTTTATTTTTTAAAGTTGGTTAAATCAAGGGACCACGCCGCATGTCACGGAACGGGTTTCCTCCCAAGAATACCATAAGCAAACAACGCCATGCTAAATAAAAGAAAATGAAGCTATTATAAGACTCAGGTCCCATCACACAATGCAACGCAAGCCGGATGATAGAGTTTTATCTTATAATAGCCAAATATGCTTGGTACGTGAAATTTATCTTTTATTATTACTATAAGTGAAAAAATCAACTTCAAATATAAATGTATCAATCATAGAAGGCATAGGTACCATATATTATGTCGTCAAACATAGGTTTGCAACTAAAACCGAAAAAATGTTGTAATGGAAGTTTGGATTTCCATACTGATGGCTCCTGATTTGAAAAATCTATCGCGTAGTGCAATACTCAATGGCTTACGTCCCGTGCATGAGAAAACGCCATAATGCATATCCGCCATTTTGGGAAATCAAGTATCTCAACAGCTTACGTCCCATGCATGAGAAAATGTCGTATACTCTATCCCGCCTAGAAATCGGCGAGTGTACCCTATCCCTCTGAGCGTGGAGCGACCACACTCAGCTCATCTCGGTCGACCAAATCTGTGACAACCCTAAAGGTGTCTATCCTCATCTCTAAAGCATACTGACCAAACCATCAGTTCACCATCATACCGATGTGTGAGGCTCGCGAATTAACGCTACACAAAGCTATGCTAATTAAATCTATGCTTTGATTATCATCCACCAAGCTCTGGTTTTCAACAACAGCTTGGATCACTGCAACTCAGCATGCCACACTGTCAATCCATACCGTACCACTGATTTCGGCCAATATATAACCTCTAAGCTCATACGTCTCAGAGAAGGATGTTAAGCAAGAGAATAAATTCTCTGCCACTAAACATATATATATATATATATATTTAGCAGAGATCAAAAAATACAACATAAGGGAATACAACGTTAGACATAGCATGAATTTGCAAGTCCGTTTTGGGTCTGAACGAAACCGAAGGCACTTTATTCCTCGTCCCATATGTCAATACAGGACAGAGGCCACCACATATCTGAACAATCAACAAATACGTCCGGACGGCTACCACTATAGCCCTTTTAAGGTAGCTACTCCAATCATGGGCATCAGTAGCAACCCATCCATTCGATGTGAAGATCGCCGGTCTTGCACCGTCTTCAATCTCTTCGACCATTAGTCGTCATAACAATTATTCAGAATGGGTTAAACCCGGTCTTTCCGTATAACTCATGTATTTCATAATCAAGTGCCATAAAAATACATCATGCGCCTCATTCCAATCCAGAATATTCTTTTATTCAAATATTCTTTACACTGGGAATTATTCCCATAAATCTTATCAAAGATTTAATTCATTTAAACTGTTTGTTTAAATCTTCACTTTGAAACCATTTCAAAAGATTTTGTATTATCTTTTCACAACTTTGAACGAAATTAAGTTTTATCAACCTATTCGGGATTATCGAGCCTTACCGATGTAATCATTTATTTTATTTTTCCAATCCCAACCTATTTATCCTATGGAGTAAAACTTGTAGTACTCCATATCTAACACCCACTGTGTTATTAGTAAATTCAGTTACCATTCTATGTTCAAATCTAATTAAAGATTTAATTATCACATGAAGTAAAACTGGTGATACTCCATTCTCGAACACTTCTCAAATTTGGCAAATTTAATTACCACATTAACTTTCAGTCTAATTTAAGATTTATTAAAACTCCACTTAGTTTAAATCTCCAAAAACCATTATTTAATGATTATTCAAATTTAGGAAATAATCCTGTCTTTACTGGGTTGAAGAACCAATGTCATTTGAAACATCGTTCACGATAAACCCAAAATCATCTTCCATCAAAATGGAATGTTCACACAAATCATAACAATATATACTCGATATAAATTTCCGTATCAAATCAATACTATATATGGAATAACGAAAAAACCTTTTAAATTCCATATATAGTAACAGTCTTCCTTTACAGAAGCATATCTCGATTATTACCAAATCGAATTCCATTCAATTCCAATTTAATATATGAAATTGGAATTGGAAATCTTTACTTTGGAAAATTCCATTTGTCTTAATTAAAAAATTATAAATTCCAAATCATATTCTTTACTGTTAATTGGGTTAAAGAACAAATGTTATTTTTAACACCGTTCGCGATAAACCCAAAAATCCAATTCTTTTATTCAATTCCAGTTAAATATTAATTAATTGGAAAACATCACTAAATCTTAATTTAATAATTTATTCTTTTCTCAACTGGGTTTAAGAATAGTGTTATTTAAGACACCATTCACGACAAACCAAAAATCCAATTTGATATCAAATACAAGTTTCTGAATAGAAATTATATCGGCTTATATTCAAAGTCAAATTCTGAAACCAACGGATATCGTATTAGGAATAATAATATCTGTATCTTCTGAATTCCTCTACCATATCCGTATAATCACGGAATCCAATATCGAAATATTCCAAAGATTATTTCCATTCCAAATCCATTCCAATTTATTCATTGGAAAATTCTGGTTATTTTAAAACCATTTTCAATGTCCAATTTGTTTATTTCTAAAAATAACTGGATTATTATTCTAGTTATTAACTAGTTCATTTCGATAAAAAAATATTTTTATCTTTTCAAATATGGAAATTTTCATCCAAAATCTTTCCAAATCATTTATTATGACTTTACACAATTTTCCATATTTTTAATAATTTTAATATCGCCATTTCAGTCGGTTTCCCATAACGGCAACCGAACTGCATTCATAGCGACCTTTTCCAAAACTGATTTGGATGTATTTTGAAATCTATCCATTCAAATTTAAATCTCTTATATTAGTTTGAAATCTCTTTTCCATAAAAACCCAAAGGTTCCGGTTTTAGGAAAATCCGACGGTCGGATCTCCCGTAACATCAATTTGAAGTTAAGGGTTGAAATTCGCGAACGATCGCTGCGCGGCGCGTTCTATTCAAACCTTAATATATATATATATATATATATATATATATATATATATATATATAATATATATTTCATTGATTTCCGTTCAAAACGTATTTTATAAATCGTTTATAAATTCGTTTTAAAACGATTCCCACTTCTATTTCAATTTTAAATTAAAATTGAATATTCTATATCATTATAGTATTAAAATGATAATATTTTCAATATATCAGATTTTGAAGTCACTTTTTGATATTCATTATAAAATGAATAAAATCGACAGAAAATCCCGCTTGTGTTAAAATGTTGTTTAACTACTTAATACGGCTTCACATTTCAATATTTTTGTGTCCATCCAAAATCGGACATCAAAATCACATTCTGATTATTCACTGAATATTATTTTAAAATATTCGCTATTTCTGAATTGGAATTAGATTACCATATAATTTCATTTATATGGATTTCATACATCACATGTATACAACAATAATGATAAACAATCATTAAAAATTCATACAACATTCAGAGTGCATTTTACAACTGTATAAGCATTAAAATAAATAAATAACGCTTACAAAGTCTGTCAACCCATCGTTGACATACAGCTAGACAACTGGGATCAGTGTATGTCAAATATCATCCCAATACACATGTGGGGTTTCAACCAACAAATACTGTTTATTATTTGTGCAGTTGGGTTATGTGTAAAATTTATCGTCCTTATCAGTATCAGTTAAATAGGTGTACATAAGCAAGCCGTCTGACTTGTAAATGAATATTTATTTTAGTTCCTTTCCATGATAATTTTATATACATTTTATATAAATAATTTTATATATACAACAATATCAGTCAATGACAATCCCAATCACAATCCAAACAACCAACCATGGTTTGTACAAAAAATAGTGTCAGGAGCCACTAAGCCCCATCTACAACCTATTATATAATAACTGTAAAATAATTTGAGTGAGAGAGAGTTCTCATTGTTGGTTTCCAATCCATCATTCTTTATTGGACGGTTTGGATTTAAATCTTCCCTAAATTCTAACAACCTCCAAATTTGACCCAGTTAGTCTTGTTGTGAAGCTCTTGTCCCCACGATCTCAACGAAACCTATTTCATGCGATTTGGAGTTCGTACGGACAAGTTATTAAAGTTTGAACATTGATTACATTTATTAACCAATTATGTAATTAATTAACGTTAATAACACTCAAAAAATGTTACCTTTCCTTTCTCCTTCATCGTGGAGTTCTGGGATCATTCAAAACTTGCTCGCCGGCTAGCGTTCCATCACGACGAGTTACAAGGCACTGGACCTCGATCGGAGGCTACGACGAGGAGGCCGAAGCATTCTCCCCCATCGCCAGCAGCGCGGCCGATGCAATAGCCTACATCGCCACCAAACTCCAATCAAACGGCATGACTTCAAGCTCGAATTTCTCCCAAAACACAAAAACAGAAACAATCAACTCTATACGAGATTAAAGCCCTCGATTTTTTCTTCAATGTTTGCTTTGGAGATTTATTGAATTGATTTGTAGATCGAAAGAAAAATCACCACAAAATTGGGAGGCTTTCAACCGTTGGTGGCGGTTCTAGATAATGGAATAGGATTAGGGTTTCTAATTTAATATACATATATATATAATATCAACTTAATTCTAAAAATACTTAGCTATCGTCACGAACTCCAATTCAAACCCAACGACTGGCGTTCCTTGCTAAATACCCGCATTTTGAACACAATGAATATATTTTGTAAGCTAATTCGACTGTTAAACAGTTTTTATCAAAATTAAAATATAAATCAATATATATTGAATTTAAACGTACATTTTAATTTACTAGGGCCACATACTGACTCCAAAAATTATAGAAAAATTAATCTAGCTATGTTTTGATGATACAGTCCTAACAAAACTAATTTCGTCGAATTTGGAGACCGTTTGAAAAATGACCATTTTCTGGTCGATCCAATCCAAATTGAAACTATCAAAATAGATTTACATTTACCACACTCACATATTAAATCCAAAAAATATGAAATTTCAAACCTGACTATAATTTGGTATTCCGAATCCAACAAAAGTGGTTTCATCGAAAACAGAGGTCGTTTGCAAAATGACTATTTTTAAGGGCTATATATTATATTAAAATATATATAAATTCCATAGTGACTATTTTAAATTTAAAATTGGACATAACTTACAATTTATAGTTCGAAATCTCAGTTTCTTACATTCGTTAGAAAGATATAGATAAATATATTCAATTGTTTCTGGTTTTACTGAAATCCGATTTATTTTGAATTTTGTGCATTCAATTAAAATTTAAAATCGAATTTTCAAACTACCGCGCCATTTCGAGTTCGTTTTATAATTAAAATAAATTTATATGTTCTAACTTCGATTTAAATAAATTTTTAGTCGTTATTATTAAAAAAATCATTTTAAATATTCAAAATCCATTAAAATAGCTAAAATAAAAATTTTAAATTGGTTCCAAAATTATGGGTTGTTACAATCTCCTCCACTTAAAATCTTTTCGTCCTCGAAAAGGAACGAAGCTGAAAGTTGTTTAACCAACCAACTCAACTTTCATTCTGGCTTTAGTTCTTCAACTTTTCAGTTTCTAAGAATTTTCTAATTTGTCAAAAATTTGGCTAACACCCTAAATTTTCAAAAAATTTCTGCATAACATTCTTTGTACGGGTTAATCGATAAAATACTAACTTGCCTCACAAAGCTCTCATCAATCAAAAATAAAAATAAAAAGCCAATCAGCTCATAAAATCATCAAACCCAATGAATATAGTAAACATGTAGCTATTTGTCGGGCATACAATTTTATTCCTCTTCCTAGCTTCCATGCTATGACCTGCTAATTATATACACATGTACATATATGTAATTTTAATCAATTTTCAATTCAATATTTGATTCGATTTGGCTAAATTTACCTTTCATTCTCTTATTGGTTTTATTATTCTAATATTTTAATTAGTTGAACTAATAATCAAACATCACAACCAGCAATCAATTTGTGAATTAAATTTGTGTGTGTATATATATATTCAAAAATCATATCCCACCTTCGAAACTCGAACATAAATATCGATGATGTAGCTATCATCATCAGAATCATTTCCCGGCGACTAGAGAGTAATTCTATATCTACCCAGTATACTTGAGACTTCCTATACACATATACTAGCCAGACATATAATCAAAATCTTCTTATACCCGATAGTCCAAAATCAATATAAAATAATATACTCATGTACGTATAATAGATATAAAAATTTTAAAAATAAATTCATTTTTAGAAATAGCACTCTTTAACTCATTCTAGGGTATTACTAACCCTACCTCTAACGAGTTATTCTTATAGAATGCTACTAATCCTATCTCTGATGAATTCTTTTGTTTGGTTCTAACATGTCTTGTTCTCTAGCTTTGTAAACCAAAGCTATGATACCGAACTGAGATGACCCAAACTTTCCCTTATGGGAAGTCCCGGATTGCTTTGAGAACACAACGCATCAGAACACAAATAGAACAATTCATTGCTATTACAACAATTTCATCAGAGTACAAGAATATATCAGAGTATGAATAAATATTACACATCGGAAATACAATATCAGAGATTAAAATTACATTTTAAACACATAAACATAATGTGCAGCAGAAAATATCAACAACCACAACTGAAAGAAATACACGGATACAAAGCTTTCTGAATATAGCTCCAACTGCAGTCCAGGATCCGGTTAAATAGAAATATCTTCGAAAACCGAAACTACTAGCTGCCCACGTGGAAAATATGGGCACCCAGAGTTTAGGTTAAAACAATAAACTCCGAGTCAGTCATGAGACTGGTGTGAGAACTAAAACAGTTATTAGTTTTTATTTTTAAAGTTGGGTAAATAAAGGGACCACGCCGCATGTCACGGAACGGGTTTCCTCTCAAGAATACCATAAAAAAATACCATGCTAAATAAAAGAAAATGAAGCTATTATAAGACTCGGGTCCCATCACACAATGCAACGCAAGCCAAAGGATAGAGTTTACCTTATAATAGCCAAATATGCTTGGTACGCGAAATTTATCTTTTATTATTACTATAAGTGAAGAAATCAACTTCAAATATTAATGTATCAATCATATACGGCATATGTACCATATATTATATCGCCATACATAGGTTTACAACTAAAACCGAAAAATGTCATATTAGAAGTTTAGATTTCCATACTGATGGCTCCTGATTCGAAAAATCTACCGCGCAGTGCAATACTCAATGGCTTATGCGCCGTGCATGAGAAAACACCGTAATGCACATCTGCCTTTTTGGGAAATCAAGTATCTCAACGGCTTACATCCCGGGCATGAGAAAACACCGTATACTCTATCCCTCCTGCGAATGGCGTGGTGTGCCCTATCCCTCTGAGCGTGGAGCGACCACACTCAGCTCATCTCGGTCGACCAAATCTGTGATAATCCTAAAGGTGTATATCCTCATCTCTGAAGCATACTGATCAAACCGTTAGTTCACCATCATACCGGTGTATGAGGCTCATGAATTAGCGCTACACAAAGTTATGCTAATTAAAGCTGTGATTTGATCATCATCCACCAAGCTCAGCTTTTCAACAACAACTTGGATCACTGCAATTCAGCATGCCACATTGTCAATCCATACCGTACCACTGATATCTGCCAATATATAACCTCTAAGCTTGTACGTCTCAGAGAAGGGTGCTAAGCAAGAGAATAAATTCTCCACCATCAAACAGATACATATTTAGCAGTGATCAACAAGTATAGCATAAGGGAATACAACGTCAGACATACGATCCATTTGCAAGTCCATTTTGGGTCTGAACGAAATCGGAGGCACCTTATTCCTCGTCCATATGTCCAATACAGGAGAGAGGCCTTTGCATATCCGAACAATCAACAAATACATCCAGACGGCAACAACCGTAGCCCCTTCAAGGTAACTAATCCATTCATGAGCATCAGTAGCAACCCATCCATCCGATGTGAAGATCGTCGGTCTTGCACCGTCTTTAATCTTTTAGACTGTTAATCATTGTAACAATTATTCAAAATGGGTTAAACCCAGTCTTTCCGAATAACTCGTGTATTTTATAATCAAGTGGTATAAAGCACATCATATGCCTCATTCCAATCCAGAATATTCTTTTATTCAAATGTTCTTTACACTGGGAACTATTCCCATAAATATTATCAAAGATTTAATTCATTTAAACTATTTGTTTAAATCTTCACTTAGAAACCATTTCAAAAGATTTTGTGTTATCTTGTCACAACTTTGAACCAAAATAAGGTTTATCAACCTAGTTGGGATCATCGAGCCTTACCGAAGTAATCATTTATTTTATTTTTCCAATCCCAACCTATTTATCCCATGGAGAAAATCTGGTAGTACTCCATATCTAACACCCACTGTGTTATTGGTAAATTCAATTACCATTCTACGTTCAAATCTAATTAAAGATTTAAATATCGCATGAAGTAAAACTGGTGATACTCCATTCTCGAACACTTCTCAAATTTAGCAAATTTAATTACCACATTAACATTTCAATCTAATTAAAGATTTATTAAAACTCCACTTAGTTTTAATCTCCAAAATTCATTATTTAATCATTATTCAAATTAAGGAAATAATCCTATCTTTACTGGGTTAAAGAACTAATGTCATTTAAAACATCATTCACGATAAACCCAAAATCATCTTCCATCAAAATGGATTCTTCACGTAAATCATAACAGTATATAGTCGATATAAATTTCCGTATAAAATTAATACTATAAATGGAATAACGACAAAACCTTTTAAATTCCACATATAGTAACAGTCTTCCTTAATAGAAGCTCATCTCGATTATTACCAAATCGAATTCCATTCAATTCTAATTTAATATATGAAATTAGAAATCTTTACTTTGGAAAATTCCATTAATCTTAATTAAAAGATTATAAATTCAAAATCATATTCTTCACTATAAATTGGGTTAAATAACAAATGTTATTTATAACACCGTTCACGATAAACCCAAAAATCCAATTCTTTTATTCAATTCCAATTAAATATTAATTAATTGGAAAACTTCACTAAATCTTAATTTAATGATTTATTCTTTTCTCAACTGGTTTAAGAATAGTGTTATTTAAGACACCATTCACGGCAAACCCAAAAGCTAGTTTGATATCAAATACAAGTCTCTAAATAGAAATTATATCGGCTTATATTCAATTTCAAATTCTGAAACCAACGGATATCGTATTGGTAATAACGATATCTGTATCTTCCAAGTTCCTCTACCATATCCGTATAATCACGGAATCCGATATCAAAATATTCCGAAGATTATTTCCATTCCAATTTATTCATTGGAAAATTCTAGTTATTTTAAAACCATTTTCAGTGTCCAATTTATTTATTTTTAAAAATAATTGGATTATTATTCTAGTTATTAACTAGTTCATTTCGATAAATATAGATTTTTATCTTTTCAAATATGGAATTTTTCATCCAAAATCTGTCCAAATTATTTATTATGATTTTACACAATTTTACATATTTTTAATAATTTTAATATCGTCATTTCAGTCGGTTTCCAATAACGGCCACCGAACTGCATCCATAACGACCTTTTCCAAAATTGATTTGGATGTATTTTGAAATCCAACCATTCAAATTTAAATCTCTTATATTGTTGGAAAGCTCTTTTCTATATGAACCCAATGGTTCAAGTTTTAGGAGAATCCGACGGTCGGATCTCCTATAACATCAATTCGAAGTTAATGGTTGAAATTCGCGAATGGTCGCTGCGCGGCGCGTTCTATTCAAACCATTAATATATATGTAATATATATTTCATTGATTTTCGTTCAAAACGTATTTTATAAATTGTTTATAAATTCGTTTTAAACGATTCCCACTTCTATTTCAATTTTAATTCAAAATTGAATATTCTATATCATTATAATATTAAAATGATAATGTTTTCAAAATATCAATTTTGAAATCATTTTTTGATATTCTTTATAAAATCGATAGATAATCCCGTTCATGTTAAAATGGCGTTTAACTATACTTAACACGGCTTCACATTTCAATATTTTTGTGTCCATCCAAAATCGGACATCAAAATCACATTTTAATTATTCATTGAATATTATTTTAAAATATTCATTATTTCTGAATTGGAATTAGACTTAATCAATTACCATATAATTTCAGTTATATGGATTTTATACATTGCATGTATACAACGATAATGATAAACAATCATTAAAAATTCGTAAAACATCCAAGTGTATTTTACAACTGTATAAGCATTAAAATAAATAAATAACGCTTATACAGTCTATCAACCCGTCGATTAACATACAACTAAACAATTGGGATTAGTGTATGTCAAATATCATCCCAGTACCCGTGTGGGGTTTCAACCAACAAATAATGTTTATTATTTGTGCAGTTGGGTTATGTGTCCAATTTATCGTCCCAATCAATATCAGTTAAATATGTGTACATAAACAAGCCGTCCGACTTGTAAATGAATATTTATTTCAATTCCTTTCAATGATAATCTTATATACATTATATAAATAATTTTATATATGCAACAATATCAATCAATGAAAATCCCAGTCACAATCCAAACAAACAATCAACTATGGTTTGTACAAAAAAATAGTATCAGGAGCCAGTAAGCCTTATCTGCAACCTATTATATAATAACTGTAAAATAATTTGAGCGAGAGAGAGGGAGTTCTCACTGCCAGTTTGCACTCTGTCATTCTATATTGGACGGTTTGGATTTAAATCTGCCCTAAATTCTAACAAGCTCCAGATTTGACCCAGTTAGTCTTGTTGTAAAGCTCTCATCCCCACGATCTCAATTGATCTTATTTCATGCGATTTGGAGTTCGTATAGATAAGTTATTAAAGTTTGAACATTTATTACATTTATTAACTAATCATGTAATTAATTAACATTAATAATGCTCGAAAAATGTTACCTTTCCTTTCTCCTTTATCGTGGAATTCTGGAATCCTTCAAAACTTGCTCCCCGGCTAGGGTTCCATCATGCATGATTTACGAGGCAGTGGGCCTCGATCGAAGGCTACGACGAGGAGCGTCGAAGCGTTCTCCCCCATCGCCAGCGACGGCGGCCGGTGCGACGGCCTACATCGCCACCAAACTCCTACTGAATGGCTTGAATTCGAGCTCGAATTTCTCCGAAAACACAAAACCAGAAATGATCAACCTGATGCAAGATTAAAGCCCTCGGTTTTTTCTTCAATGTTTGCTTTGGAGATTTATTGAATTGATTTGTAGATCGAAAGAAAAATCTCCCCAAAATTGGGAGGCTTTCAGCCGTTGGGGGCGGTTCCAGATAATGGAATAGGGTTAGGGTTTCTAATTTAATATATATATATATATATATATATATATATATGTATTAATTCAATTCTAAAAATACTTAGTTATCATCACAAACTCCAATTCAAACCCAAAGACTAACGTTCCTAGCTAAATACTCCCATTCCGAACACAATGGAATATGTTTCGTAAGCTAAATCGACTGTTTCAACTAGTTTTTATTAAAATTAAAATATAAATCAATATATATTGAATTTAAACATATATTTTAATTTACAAGTGCCACATACTGACTCCAAAAATTACAGAAAAATTAATCTAGCTCTGATTTGATGATACGGTCCTAACAAAACTAATTTCATCGAATTTGGAGACCATTTGAAAAATGACCATTTTCTGGTCAATCCAATTCTAACTTAAACTGTCAAAACACATTTAAATTTACCACGCTCACATATTAAATCCAAAAATTATGAAATTTCAAACCTAACTATAATTTGACATTCTGGATCCAACAAAAGTAGTTTCGTCGAAAACGGAGGCCGTTTGCAAAATGGCTATTTTTAAGGGCTATATATTATATTAAAATATACGGTCCGTTGTCACAGGTCCCTATTATATTTCAAAATTAGGCTCACATCCAGTGCTAAACTTATTGTAAATTAGGTTTCTATTTTTTGAAAAATAGGTAAAAAAATCACGAAAATTCATTATTAAATAAAACATGTTCACGCCAAAAAATTCATGCGTTAAAACAATCAAAAACCGCGTCAAAACCCAAAATAATATAAAATCAGCAAAGTAGCAGGTTTTTGCATCAAAAGATGCACATATCCGTACATAGTTGCATACATTCATTCTTATATTTCAGTGTTGTGCCAAACTGCAGTATAAATGCATACATGTATGCAGTTAAACACCAATATATGCATAGTTTTATGCATATATTCATATTTGGCTTGTTTTTTCATGCATTCGCCATTTTCAGACATTGTTGCATACATTTATGCTCTTGTACAGAATACATGCACACATTCATGCGCATATTCAGAAGTCTTCACCCCCTTTGAATTTGTTGCACACATGCATGCATATATACAGAATAGCTGCATTCATGTATGCAACTATTTGTAACACGTGAATCTCAGTTCAACTTTATATGCATACATGTATGAAGTTATTTGGTAATAGTTGCATACATGTATGCGTATATTAGTCCAGATTTTCAACATAAATACACTATATGAATACATGCATGTATGTATGCTACTATTGGCAGTAGTTGCACAGAAGTATGCAACATTTTTTTTTGGCAAATGCTTTTGGGAATATTTCCTATTATTTGAATTTTTTTCTTTTAGTGGCTGACGCATTTTTTTCTGGTCGGAAAGGGTAAAGGCGAAGGGGGATTGGAGCAGGAATCGGAAGTTGGCAAAAAAAGGGCAGCAGCTAAAAATAGGGACCAGATATGTAATGATAGTATGGGGGGTTGTGGCGTGAATTAAGATTCGTTTTAGGGATGTATGCCTAATTTTCACTAAAATATATGTAAATTTTATAGCGACTATTTTAAATTTTAAACTAGACATATCTTACAATTTATAATCCAAAATCTCAGTTTCTTACATTTTTTAGAAAGACATAGTTAAATAGATTCAAATGTTTCTGATTTTATTGAAATCCGATTTATTTTGAATTCTGTATATTCATTTGAAATTTAAAATCGAATTTTCAATCTACCACACCATTTTGAGTTCGTTTAATAATTAAAATAATTTATATGTCCTAACCTCGATTTAAATAAATTTTTAGTCGTTATTATTTAAAATAAATCGTTTTAAATATTCAAAATACGTTAAAATAGCTAAAATAAAAAATTCAAATTGGTTCCAAAATTATGGGTTGTTACAATAATGGTAATGTAAATTTTCCTTTTAGTTTCGAGAATGAGTGGACATATGAAATAGAGTATAAAAATATTATTAGCAAAAGCTTTAATCTAAGGTATTTTGGAACTAATCAATTTAAATTTAGAAGTTTTTGCAAAACATTGAAGGGAACCATAAAATTTTGAACAAGCGTAAGACTAATAATAAAATTAACAATCTTAGATAAGAATGTTTGAGGCTGCTAGACAAATTAGACTATGATGGCTCAGAATGTTTGAAAGCTAATATTTCTTTTATTATTCAAAAATATTTAGTCAGAGAGCTGCATGCTGATGCTATGAATTTAAGACAGAAAACCAAGTGGACTGGCTTACTAGTGGTGGTACACCTAGTAAATTTTTCTATGTCGAAATGTCTAGTAGAAAGCACAATAATGACATAAGAAAAATTCTAAATGTAAAAGGTGAGGTCATGAATGACTTTGATAGGATTAAAGATAATGACATTTCCTACTTTACAAATTTATACAATCTCAATGATAATACAGATAACTTCCCCTTTATTGCTACAAAAAATTTTTTGCTTCTAAATTGTAATGAAATTCTATTAGCCTAGATTTATTTGGATACAATTAAGAAAATTGTATTTAGTGCTAAAGATGATAAAAACCAAGGCCCGGATGGGACTGAGGCTAAATTCTACAAGACACATATGGATGATATTAAAACATCTCTTTTGATACTATTAAAGAATTTTTCCTATCTGGTAATTTTTTTTAAAAGAATGAACCATACATTTTTCACTTCAGTCCCTAAAGTGAAAGTCTCTAATTGTCTTGGGGACTACAGACCTATAGCATGTTGCAATTTTATTTATAAAATCATTATTACTATCCTTAGTAATGGGATTAGGATTTTTTAAAGTACCTTATTTTTTAAAATCAGTTTGTCTATATTCCTGGCAGACTTATTGTTGAAAATGTTTTATTAGCTCATGAGATGCTTATAGATTTCAACTATAATGATAAGAATAAAATGTGCATTAAAGTGGATCTTCATGAAGCCTATGATAAAATTAATAGAATTTTTATCATTCATATGATGAAGCAGTTTGGATTTGATGATCATTTTTGTAATATAGTTACGGAATGCATTTGCAATGTATCATATTTCATTCTTATAAGTGGTTCCCCGTGTGGCTTCATATGCAGTAACAAAGGAATTAAGCAGGGGGTCCATTTTTTCCTTACTTATTCAGTTTAGCTACGGAATACTTTACATTACAATTGGTCAAGGAGCTTCTTAATAAAAATATTAAGCCTATTAGCAATAATTTCTCCATGCATCTCCCATCTATTATATGTTGATGATCTTTTTTTCTTAATGCTAATTTATAAAATGCTAAGGTTACCAAGAATATTTTTGAAAACTTGAAAAATTATGTTGGGCTTCAAGTCAGTGATAACAAAACAAAAGTTTATTTTAGCAAAAATTGTAGCAATAAAGAAGATAGTTTAAACTTGATAAATTTTCAGGAACGATTCCTTTCCTCCCTGATAAATATATGGGTTTACCATTGAGTAAAATCAGAACAAGGATGCTAATTGTGCCAAGCTTCATGATATTATTCATAACAAAATAAATCATTGGTCTAGTAAGTGTTGGGGATGAAAATTAACGATCTTAAGACAAACTAAACACTAAAGGGGGGGTGAATAGTGTTTTATGGATTTTATTAATTTCTTGAAATCTTTTTAAGTTTATCGCAATTTCCTGCAAATCACTTATATCAACAATCACAGAATCAATCACAAATGCAGAAAATAAAAATAAAAAGCAGTAAAAGGAAAGTACACACCGGTTTTTATAATGGTTCGTACTTACCCTACATCAAGTCCCACACAACTCTGGGTTGTGCAAATTTCTTTTCATATAATCTTCAAAATACAATCCTCAGTATCAATGGACACAAGACCCATTACCACCTACTTCTGAGCATAGGCCGCTCTCTAGATTTAACCAGGCTACAAGAACACCTAATTGATTTCCAGGATACAATAACACCTAATTGATTTTTGGGGTACAACCACAATTTTTCTCGGTATCAGTTTTGAAGTATTGACTTGATAGAACTTGATCTTGCAATCTTTGATTACAAACAACCTATAACTCTTGAGTAGCACTAGAATTTCAGAGAGAGTTTGATATAATTCTCTTAAAAATCAACAGAATATAAGTTTAGATTTTTTAAGAAATTAAGAAGAACAATGGAAAGAAGAGAAAGAAAGAAAAGATGATGATTGGTTATTAAAAAATTCAAAATTGGAAGCCTATTTATAGTTACCATTCAAAAAAGGTTTGAATTCAAAAGACACAACTTTTCAAAATTTAAAAATAAAACCAACGACACATATGTCGACGTATACATGTATTTTTTCGAAATACAAAATTTTAAATCAAAGAAATATGTATTAAATAAATCAATGTGATTTCTAAGTTAAAACAAACTATGTTCCTTTATATTAAAATAAAGTATTTCAAGTAAAAATATATATTAAAAACATATAATAAGATGATTTAAAAATGATTAAAAACTAAATATAAAATGATATAAAAGTATGTATAGTTAAAACCATGAAGATAAGAAATACTTTGAAACTTAATAAATACAACTAAGGAAATTGAAAACATAAGTAATTATGAAATTAGTATTAAATCTATAGGTAATAAATATTTGAATTGGGAATTAAAATATATTAAATATAATTTTAAAACAAAAGTTAAAATAAATTTCAGGAGTTAAAATAGATTTAAGTATAAAGAGATATAGATTTAAAATAAAGAAGTAATTTTGAAATCAATTGGAAAATAGATTTGAAAACAAGGAAGTAATTTTAAAATCTTTTGAAAAGGTTTGAAATCATAATTTAGTGCTAACCAGAGTTTTAATAAGACATCTAGACATAATTACTTTATATTTCTTGAACTCTTGAATTTTTTTATACTCGTCAGTCTTTTTTTCTTGAACTCTTCAATTCTTGATACTCATAAGTCTTGTATCTTAAACTCTTTTACTTTGAAATCTCGATTATCTGAACTGTAAAGTCTTCAATAATCAATACCATCATAGATTTCATGTATATATATATATATATATATATATATTCTAGATAATAGTGTATGACGACCCCAAAACCCCGTACGACGGTGTCAAGGGTAATCTTTGGAATATAGCACATAAAACAGATAACAGCAGAACATAATTAAATAAATACACTAGATAATGTACAATAGAATACACTGGATAAACATAATCATCAGAGTTACACAGTATGCAGGATCATACTTAGTACAAAATACAGTTCAGCTATACATAAATGTCTACAGCGGAAAACAAAACATAATATGTACAATAGGAGCTGAACAGCATAAAAAGAGATAAATGGTAGAATCCATCTTTAACTCCAGCTATTCAGAAAGAGCCTGCTAAAACCTGAATACAAGGTTGCCCGTGTAGAAAAAGGGGCACCCGAGTTTGCAAGTGAAACAAACTACGAGTCAGTCATGGGACTGGTATGAGAAATCTACTTAACACATTTTATAATATGGCTAATCACAGGACCATGCCACTTTCGCAGAACGGGTTTACTCCATTGGATTGCCAGTGCTTAAAATAAGTAAATCTTTTAAACATCGCAATGCTTTTACAAAAATGAAGCCATTATAAGACTCAGTGAAACACCCCACCTCCGTTAGGGTCACTCTCAAAGGGAATGCCCTAATTTTGGTGGAGGTTTATAAGTATAAGTCACAGATATACAAGACAGATATAAGAACACATATTTGTAAACAGCGGAAAAACAACAAACTTTTATTTCATGAAAGCAAATACGTGCTGCAACATCATCACCATAATTGTCTTACATCTTTTCCAAAAAAAAACATAACACTTTCATAATCTGTCTTGCTTACATTATTAAAGAAGCATAAATAAAACATAGGTAAACTGCAAAAGCCCCATAGAGTTTGTCCAAAGCCATAGTTCAAAAAGGAAAGGTCCAAGCAATACATTTCTCTTCTTCAAGCTGGAAGGTAAGGCTGGTCAAGCTGCTGTGTTCCCTCCCTGTGGACCTGGGGGGGGGGGGAAACGGAAGAAAAGAAGACGAAAGAAAAGTAGAGTCAGACATAAAGCCTGAGTAAGTCCAGTACTATTTTGTCTATGAATAAAGAACTGGGTATGATAAGTATAAACAAGAAGTGGGAAAGCACTATAACTTGGTTAAGTTGTCTAGGGTCGAATATACTATCGTACCCCATGTTAATATCTGAACCCATATAAACTAGTTTCCAACTGGCACCCCATAATCAGGGTGAAGTGATCCATTTTATAATGATCGGCTCCTACTCGCATAGTTACATGTGTCTTACGGCCCCCGATGTTGTAGTTACCTATGCTGGTCCCACCATGGGGTGTATCAAGTCCCATGGTGGCGGCCCGACACAATCCTAGAATGCACAGGTATACTACTGGTGTCCTTTCATAGTAGTGACATATACTTTGGTCCTAAAGCATAGGTGACATGAATCAAAGCATGTGAACTTGTAGTTGAGATAAGAATCTAAATTGGGTATCATTATTGACACATAGTCATAACTACAACATGAACCTATATTTTTATTTAGGCATAATGTCAAACATAAGCATGGCATAAATATTTCTAACATAAGCATGGCATAATGTCAAACATAAGCATGGCATAGGTATAGTTAAATTTATTCACATAACCATGGCATAAATACTTCTAACATGGAATCATGATTTTTACTTTAGTCATGTAAACTTGCAAAAAAAAAGGGATTTTTGAATCTAACCTAGCCATGTACCACATATGTCATCATATAATTCTTGTTAACAATTTCAGTTATGCAAATTATCAATCATAGCCTAGTCATAAGTTTGCAAATAGGTTTTCTAGTACAAAAGCATGGCTTAATACATGATGCCAAATTTCAACATAGTTTCATATGAACTATAACAACCAAACTTGTTCCAATTACTTACAAAATGATTTATGCACAAAAATATACATCATGATGGCATAGTAGCAAAACCCCAAATTTGCATAAATTTCAACTACATACATATAGCTTCAACATGGATTACATAATTTGCGAATATTCCAAACGTATACTTGCATAGAACTACCGCATGTAGTTCTTTATAATGAATAACATAATTCCCAAATCGATAAGAATCATAGTAACGCACAAATTATGAATTATTTATTACCACAACCAAGTATACAAACCATCACAGTTATTTGTTCATACCAAAGTAATACTCTACTTACAATGGTGTGGCGAATTCTCAAATTTAGGGATTTGAAGATGCGGTTTGATTTGATTGAGTTGCTTTATGCCTTAGAATTTTGCCTCCTAATCCTCTCTCCAATTGGTGGCTACCCCTAGTCGTTCCTCAGCAACATGGCGGCTTTGTTCTTATTTTTGAATGAATAGATTAGGGTTAGTCTAGGGTTGTTTTTATAGGGGAAATGAACTGATTAGGACCATTGATGTTGCTTGGATTGATCATAGCCATTCATCCTAAGGAGAGACCAATAAGAGCCTGCCACCTAGCCCTAATGACAAAGCAGACCACAGAAAATTGACCAACATAGAATAGGCCAGCCAGATTAGACTGGGTTCGACCTGGCTCTGGACCAGGTCGACATGCCTGTCGACAGCCCTGTCGACAGCCCTGTCGACCTGGTTAGACCAGGTCGACAGCCCAGTCGACCTGGGTGCGTGAGGCGGGTGTTCTTCCGCCCTGGCCCATTGGGCCCCACTTTTAATTTAAATTTGATTTTATTCTGTTTGAATTTTTAAACTTAATTCAAAACTTCCGAAGGCCATATCTTCTTCATACGGACTCCGTTTTTCGAAAACTCGGACTCTATTTCGCGTATTTTTCCGAGGCGAACGCAATGGCGTATCCCGTTTCCCTTAGTTCTTTGAATAAAATTAATTATACTTTAATTTGTGCATTTCACAATTATAGAATTCGCGGGGTGTTACACTCAGTTCCCATCACATAATGCAACGCAAACCGAAGGATAGAGTTTTTACCTTATAATGGCCAAAATATGCTTGATACAAATAAAACAAAAGCATTTGATATTATTACTAGTGTTTATATGTTTCAAAAACAATTTCAAATCATAAGTATCAATCATAGATGTCATTAATTCCCCATACCACTATGTCGCCATATATAGGTACACAATCAAAACCACACGGTGTCTTATTTGGAAATTGGATTTCCATCATGAACCAAGGCAAAAGATAGTCCTTACCAAATTCGAGACAATCTAGCCCGTGTCTTAGGATCAGAGCTCGAGTGACCCTTGGAGGGACAGGTCCGGTCCACCGATGTGGATTAAAATGCTTGAACACTGCATTTCCCCACCCTTTGGGGCGTAAATGAGCAAAACGACTCCATCGGCTCCACACAGTCACCGATATATCCGAGGTGCCTCGCAACAGCAACAACCACACAGGTGAAAATAATATAAATGTCAGGGCTGGTAGGTCACTGACACCACCCTAGCTAGAAGGAAATGAATGCCCTCCCTGAGGACCTCTCCCGTTTCTGGTTCATACTTTGGTGTGAGGCTCGCGAATCAACGTTATACACAAAGCTATGCCACACAGGCCGTGCTTTGATCATCAACCACAATACTTTGCTTTTCAACAAAAGCCTTGATCATCTGCCACTTAGGCATGCCACACAGGCAATTCACTCTATGCAACTGATTTCTGTGACACCCCGTAATTCTGTAACACTAAGTTTCACAAATTAAAGTATAGTTAATTCTAAATGTGGTAACTAAGGGAAATGTGTTACGCTATTGCGTTCGTCTCGGAATTCTGCTTGAGATAGAGTCCGAGTTTGCATAAATCGGACTCCGTATGAAGGAGTTATGGCCTTCCGAAGTTTCAGAATTCAGTTTGAAATTCAAAACAGTTCAAAACGAAGTTCAAAATTCGAAAATTAAGCTCAAACTAGGCTGGGCGGGAAAATTCCCGCCCAGGGACCAGGTCGACCATAGTGTCGACCTGGTCACCCCCAGGTCGACAATAGTGTCGACCTGGGTGTCGACCTGCCAGTCAACCTACCTGGTCGACCTGGCTGGCTAGGTCTGGCTCTGGCTCGAATTTCTGGGCCTGGTCTTGTCACCGGGGCTGAGTTGTCTTCTTCTGATTGGCTTCTCATTAGAACGGATGGCTTTCATTAACCTTGGCTTCATCGACGGCTCTAATTAACTTGCAACTCTATAAAAACATCCTAGGTCTCCAACTGAAATTCACTCAAAAATAAGAACTTGAGCCGCCATGATGTCAGAAGAAAACTAAGGAGAGCCTCCACTTGAAAGGAGACGAACAACGAATCAACTCAAGCTAATTCAAATTTGAGATTAAAGCTACTAATAAAATCAAAACAACCACGTCTACCCAAAGGAACGCATCTCAATTTCAGAACCTCAGATCTCAGAAAACAAGACCATCTTGCATTGTAAGTATAGTGGCTCTTTAGATGGGAATGCGATTAAGACATGATTTGTTGTAAATTGTAATATGGAATTATATCAGTATTAACGATGTTGTTTTATATTTGTTATTTGTGATAATTTGAATGATTGTGGTGATTGAATCTTTTATGTATTGTGAATCAAACAATCAACACCTTATGCGAATTGTATGTATACAGTTAGATCTAAATATATGCTTATGCAAGTTATAGGTTGCAAGTTAGATTTACACAAATATTTATATCATTCATGTAGGCTCTATGTATATATGTTTAAACCAATTGTGCCTACATGACTAGAATAGATCTATATTCAAATGTTTTTATGCAAGTGAGAACTTATAATCGGATCTGTGTCAAGATCCGTTTAGGATTCGTATGAAAGTTTATTGTTACATCTATGTTTATACTTATGTGTTGCAAGTTCACACCCTTAAGTGGTTGTCAAAGTTATACATATAGTTTTGTCTTACGCCAGTTTTATGTTTGAGGTTATGTCTAGACCTATGCATTAACATGTTATACCATGTTTTAGTGGATTCATATGACACCTATTAGGTTATACTATGTTATACCTTTATGTTAGGCTAAAACTATATGATTCATGTGACACCTATTTAACTAGGCCCAATATTTATATGCAAGTTTGTGGCATGTTATGCAATGTTATGATATTCATGTCGATTATTTTGCAAGTTCACACCTATGATATTCATGTTGATTATTTTGCAAGTTCACACCTATGATGTTCATAATGACTATGTCGAGAATGCCAAGTTTACACCTATGATATGTTTATGTTAATGAATTATTTATATGCCAATTTTGTGTATGCTAAATTAGGCTAAGTTTTTAGCCTAATATTATATGTCAAAATCATGTGGACGGAAAATTAGGTTAAGATTGTTAGCCTAATATTTAGACGGGGTAACGTTGGGTAAAATTGGTAATTATAGGAAACTTGACATAAATTGGTTAAAAATCACATAGGTGATTTATGGCATGTAACGGTATAAATTATGTACCTAAATTAATGAACTTGATTAGAAATAAATTTGGGCAATGACATGAATTCTGGATAATTTACATAAATAAAATGTAAATTTAGACAATACGAATATGCTTAACCCGAGGTTGGATTGAGTTGTGATGTAAACCTGCCCGGACCCGCCCGGTTGTCCAGTAATCACAACAATACCTATCCAAATTGAGAGGTTAAGGCATTGAGCCCAATAAAGACCCGAGGTTAGCCTGAGTTGTGGCGTAAGACTGCCTGGAACCGACCGGCATACAGGCAGCCACAACAATACCTGTCTAATGTGAGTGGTTGGTGCTTTAATAAGACAATTAAAGCTAAGTTAGGATTGGTAAGGTTAAGTTAACTAAAACACTTAACCAACTGATCAATATATTAACTAGACTAGAGGGTGAGGTTAAGTAAATTAAGGACACTTAACCGTTATAACCTGATAATTAGATAAGTGAGTGAGGTTAAGTAAATTTAGAATACTTAACCATTATAACGCGTTAGCTAGATAAGTGGGTAAGGTTAAGTAAATACACTTAGCAAATTTAATATGTTAGCTGGACTAGAGGGTAGGGTTAAGTAAACTTAGAACACTTAACCATCCTAGTGTGATAAATTGAACAGGGTTAAGTTGAAACATGAAGAGACAATACTTAACCATTAGAACATGTTAATTAAACAGATGTTAGGGTTAAGTTAACTAAGGGAACACTTAACCATTATAACATGATAGTTAAAACAGATGGGCAAGGTTAGGTTTAAAGGGAAACTTAACCAATACAAGATGAATGGGTAGGGTTAAGTAATAAGAAATAATTAACCAATATAACTTGGTTTGAGATAGGGTTAAGTCAACATGAACTACTGATAACACTTAGCCAGTTTAATATGACAAAGGAATGGGTTAAGCTAACTTGAATTGACTAATGACACTTAACCAATCCAACTTGACGAGAAAGAGGGCTAAGTAGTAAACCTTAATTAAGAAAACGATGATTCAGGAAACTAAGTGGTAAACCTTAATTAGGAAAACTAAGTAGTAATTCTTAGTATAACACGAGGAGGAGCGAACGTCCATATGATCTTAAAGAAGGCTCCAACGAATTAGGTTACGAAGCCCGAGGCTTCGAGGGGACGTGAGGGTACTCTTGGTATCCCTCTGTGAGGCTGCAGATGATCCTCCTGGGCTCACAGAGGTTAATGTCTGCGTTAGGAGAACCAAGGGTATGCCTTGGTTGCAATATAAGGCAACCTAAAGACTAGGGTGGACCAGCGTGATTCGGCGAGACCAGTAGCCTTGTGATAGCAACTCGTCGTCTACCTACCATCTTGAGTCAATCGAGATATGTGAAGCGGAAAGGCGGAGAACTCCAACAGACCATATACTCGATATCTAGTTATGGTTGCGGATGGCCATAGGTTAGGAGGGCATAGGGGGGCCTGCGTATAGTTCTCATTTTTCAAGGTGTGCCTTTCATTAGTTGAGGAAGTGGTCAGGTGGGACCATAACCATTGGAAAAACAGACCTTAGCATCTGCATCGGCAGATATCTGAAAGCTCCCGACTGAGTTCCGTGTTTCATAATTAGCCCTGCCACGGGATTCGGGCCGCACATATAGAGGACATATGCAACTAGATATATAGCATGTTTGCGATACGATTGGGACATCAAGTCTAGGAACACTTATCACTCTAGGTAGTGTGTCCTAGACTAAGGGGCATCATTCGAAAGATTGCATAATCCCTAGTTGGACCTAGGTGGCATAAACCCTGAATCCGAGAAGCGTTCAATAGGTAACATAAACCCTAGTTGGATCTAGGTCGTGTAAACCCTGGTTAAGTCTAGAAAGCGCTCGATAAGAAAACCCCAGATTAGATCTAGGTAATAAATAATAGATGTACACCTAAAGGCAACCGCAATTACAGGGATTGGGATCACGTTACCATATTTATACAGATTTCTAGTTGGGATACTAGTTAGGTGGTGCAGAGATATAGAATGGGGTGTGATAGTATATTCGGTTTAAACTGTCTTGCTTTGGTTTATATTAGTCTGTTATTCTGGTATTGTCCCATTTTCCAGTTTACTCCTGTCATGAACTTTATCCTGTTCGCATGCTAAAAGCCACTAGACTTACTCAGGCTTTATGTCTGATTCTGTTTTTCTTTTGTCTTCTTTTCTTCCGTCCCCCCCTCCCCAAGGTAGTCAGGGAGGGAATAGCTCCGCTTAGTATGGTCTGTTACTCTTCCTGTAACACCCCGCCTCCGCTAGGGTCACTCGCAAAGGAACGCACTATCTTTAGAGGGGCATTATTGGTAAACATGCACAGAAATATCACAAGACAGAACATATAAAATAGCGGAAGTAAAATCGAACTTTCATAAACATGAATACATAAGGTCTAAAGCCTTTTACATCAGAGTACATCAAAACCTGTTTTGCAATAGTAAAGAAGCATAAAGACTTTTTCATAAATTATTCCCCAAATAAAAACAGTAAAGTAGCCATAGCCAAGAAAAGTCCAAGCCATCCATGATGACCTTCAAGCAGAAGAAGTCCGAACTAAACAGCAGTGTTTCCTCCCTGTAACCTGGGGGGGAACGGAAGAAAAGAGGCGAAACAAAACGGGTTAGTCAAAAAGACTGAGTAAGCCCTATCTACTATTAGTATAAAAACTAGTAAAGTTAACTGGAATGAGAAACTGAGATGAACATAAGCATGATAACAAGATAGATAAGATAAATCAAAATAACAGGATGAACTACTGAACTTAGATAAACTAAGATGTCATGATAAATTACGATGTCAAGACAAAACAAGGTATCACATCGTCAGGTTCCTATCAAGTATAATATCCCAAGATATCTATCACGTATAACGTCCCATGGTATCTATCCTGTATATCTGCTCTGCACCTACCGTACTAGTATCCCAACTGTATTACGTGTTATCCGTGAATGACCCTTACTCAAGAGTCGTGTAATGGTCCCTGCCAACCTAATATGCCGCATATATAGGTTACTCAACTCATATGTTTCTTTCCATGTATAAGTTCAGTTCTTTGCCGTAGGCTGTACGGGCTTTCCCATGTAAACGGTTTATCCTTGAAGTTGTTTTGGACTGCAACCCTTGATCTAGTTGTGTTTCCTTACCATGAACTATCGCGCGTCCACTTAGGATTTATGCCACCTAGGACCGCTAGGGATTATGCTACCTAATGAACGTTTCCGTGTCTCGGTTTGGGTTTTGGCCACCTAGGACCACTAGGGATTATGCCACCCGTCAACCGCGCCCTTGATCCCACGTATGTATCGTGAATCGTTTTCCATGTCTAGATGCACATGTTCCCCAATGTGCCATCCGAGTTCCGTGCCAGGGCAAATCAAGAAATACGGAACTCGGTCGGGAGCTTTAAATCGTCTGCCGATGCAGATATCAAGGTCTGTTTTTGTACCCGTGGCTATGGTCCCACGTGACCCCTCCCTCAACTACTGAAAGGCAATCCAAGAAAAATCATGTGTAAGAACCACTCCACGGCCCCACTATAGCCCACTTTCCTACGGGCCAACCTCACCCATGACTCGATAGCAAGCACATGGTCTGTTGGGGGTCCCCTACCTTTCCGCATGTACACGATTGACTAAAGATGGTAGGTAGTCGGCGATGTGCTATCCAGGGCAAAAACAAGAATCGTCGACTCCACGCTAATCCATCCCAGTCTTTAGGTTGCTCGCATAGCAACCAAGGCATACTCTTGGTCCTTCTAACGCAGACCTTAACCTCTCATGGGCCTAGTATAATTACCTGGCAGCCCACAGAGGGATCCCAAGAATATCCTCACGTCCCCCGAAGCTTCCACTTCGGCACCCAGTGCGCTGGAGCTTTTATCCAAGTCAGATAACTTGCTCCCCCTCGTATACTAAGCGATGACCTACCGTATCAGGTTACTCATCGTTTTGAGAATTAGTCCTATGTCCTTAGCTAAGAATTATTACTTAGTTACCCTTAACTAAGGTTTACCACTTAGCTTCCTTTCCCGTTATCCTTGATTAACCACGGTTTTCTACCTAGTTCTTCTAGCTAGGGTTTGTCTATTGGGTTAAGTGTTATCATTCAAGTCCATGACTTAACCCGCCCACGAATCACGTCAAAGATTGGCTAAGTATTTAAGTTCAAGACTTAGTCCCACAAGTTGGTTAAGTGTACCCAGAGGCTCATGACTTAACCCTATCAAGTCAAATTGGTCAAGTACTAGCTTACCTTAATCCTATCGGATTATCTTGCTAGATCGATTAAGCATAGATTATCTTAATCCCATCAAATTATCGAGTCGGATTGGTTAAGTATAGGTTGGCTTAACCCCATCCTCTAATCGTACTACAATGGTTAAGTATATTCTAAAAAGGTCTTGTGACTTAACCTTATCAGGTCCGCGTATTAGATTGGTTAAGTGTAAGTTACTTAACCCCATCAAATCATCATGTATAATTGGTTAAGTATAAGTTGCTTAACCCCATTAAATTATCACGTTAAGTTGGTTAAGTATTGGTTACTTAACCTCATTGAATTACCGAGTTTAAATTGGTTAAGTGTTTAACTTAACCCCATCGAATTACCGTGTTTAGATTAGTTAAGTGTGGATTACTTAACCCCATCTAATTACCGTGTCGGATTAGTTAAGCGTAAATTACTTAACCCCATCCCCTAATCATCTTGTATGGTTAAGTGTCATTAAGAAAACTTACTTAACCTTGCCAAATTATCATGTTGGATTGATTAAGTGTTGGTTAACTTAATCCCCGTCCACTAGTCGTATAAAAATGGTTAAGCGTCATTAGGCAAATCAAATCACTTAACCTACCCAACCTTGTCATGTTTTGTTAAGTATCATTAGCCTAACCAATTTACTTAACCCATTTACCCATGTCATATTTGGTTAAGAGTCATTAATCAAATTAACTTAACCCTATCATGTGGCATTAATTACTTAATGCACCCCAACCTCTCACATTAGACTTTGTTGTGGTTACTAGTTAAGCCGGTCGGTTCCGGGTAGCTTTACACCACAACTTGGTCTAACCTCGGGTTCAAGCACAACATGACCAACTTCTCACATTGGGTCCTATTGTTTGCAACTACTAGTTAGGCCGGTCGGTTCCGGGTAGTTTTACGTTGCAAATTCAACCCAACCTCGAGTTGGCCACTTTCATGTTTAGTCTAGTGTCATGTTCATGGTCAAGTTTTCAAGCAATTGGGTAGACCTAACTTAATAGGTAAATTCCCAATGGGTAGACCTAACTTAATAGGTAAATTCCCAAGCTTATGTTTTTATGCATACTTACATGTCAACTTCCATGTTATATTTCAAGTCATGTTTTCAAGTATAAACACATGTCATATTTAACGTTACATGTTGTCATGTTTATACCCATTTACCCAAGTCATATTCATGTCATTATGTTTCCCCATAATGTGACCCCAACGCTTTTTAAACTAGCATATATGTTCGCAACAACGTGATGGATTAAAAGAAGAGACTTGGCAAAGGAATGACAAAAATGGGTATTAAGCCACAAGTTAATCATGGTGGCAAATGAGGCACAAATGTGTTCATTAGCTTGCATGTTACATTCTTAAGCCTCAAAAACATGCATCAACCCAAACTTGGTACATAAGCGAATCATGGTGACAAAAGACATGGAATGATGGCTAGAAACTCGCATATATCATCATATAAGGATTATGACTTCATATGCAAATTGACATAATGATTATGAAGGTTCTCATGTTGCATAATACAACATTTCAACATAAAGGTTGTGGCTTTTTGCTCATAAGATCAAGCTAATGACTTCATAGACTTGCATGACATGATAGCATATATCATTCTCAATGATCAAACCCAAACTTGCAACATGAACATTTAACTTCATAGTTAATATCTAAGAGTAGGGAAGGGCTTACATTGCTATGAAGGCCTAAATCGATTAAACTAAAGCTTGTAATGAAGCCTATGCATGCCATCACCCAAAAACCCAAAGATGGATGCTCCAAATCAACAAATACACCATCTTTATGAACAAAGACCAAAACTTTTGCCTTGAAATCAACTTGAGGAGCTCTCATACTAACATAGGGACTCTCTAATACTCTCATGATCATGAAACCTCTCATAGAAATGAAGTGGAGGCTAGGATAGTTGAGTGGAGGCCATGAGAGTAGAAATTTGGCCATAGTTTAGTTACATGAGTGAATAATGAGGGTTTGGGGGGGGGTTAGGGGCTTATTTATAGAAGATTAGGCTAGTTAGGACCCTTAGATTAACCCTAGGACCAACCTGAACCGTCAGATTTCAAACCAGGCCCAAAAACCTAGCCAAGATAGAAAATAGGTGCACCAGGCCAGAATCAGCCGACAGGGCAAGTCGACAGCCCTGTCGACTTGCCTGTCGACATGCCTGTCGACTTGCAAGTCGACAGCCCTGTCGACAGCCAAGTCGACTTGTCTGGGCGGGAATTTTCCCACCTGGCCCCATCTCTGCATGTTTCGAAATTCAAATTTCCCGAAAACTTCTTTGGGCCTTAACCGGGTCATACGGACTCCGATTTACAAAATTTCGGACTCTATTTCGCGTATTTTTCTGAGACGAACGCAATGGCATAGCCCGTTTTACTTGATTCAGAATTTAAAATTAAATTCTGCCTTGATTCTCGTTTTAACATGTTATCGAAATACGAGTTGTTACATTCTCCCCACCTTTTAGGATTTCGTCCCCGAAATCTCCAAGTTAGGAAGAACATATCCTACCATCCATCATCCATCTACTCAAAACATCATCCACAAGCAATCATTGTCCTTAGATGATTTCTAATGCTATATGAATATATGCAAAACGTGTGTGTACATGTTCCTTAGCTAATGCTAATGATCAGGCCTGAATAATCTTTCTAATGCAAAAATATGTATAGTGCCATGAATCCAACATGTATGCAAATAGTCCTAGCCATATAGATAACACATTTGATTTCATCCATAAACAAGTATAAATACTCGTGCATATGCAATATGAAATGTGAATGAGTCGAGCTAGTATCTAATGTGTATTCGCGCATCCACGAGCAACCACTTGCAACCACTTGCAACCATATCAATCATAACATGTTTCAAATACATGTTTACATCCATAGGGTTCTACCTAGGATTCCCTGAAATAGGGTCGAGAAGATTAACAAGACAAACTCCTTATGGGGTTTGTAACAGAAAATAGGACCAAGAGGATGTCCACAAAAGATAGCCTACAAGTAAGCTCTACAGAAAACAGGGATCAAGGATATACTCCCAAAAAGAGATATCATGCGCGTATCTAGTCTCTGACCATCAAAGTCGTATTTCCTTGAGCTCAATTCCATTGTGCCTTGACAGTCCTTTAACTTCGCGATTTCATAGCTTCTTATTTCCTGTTTCCATAACATGAGCTGGAACTCATTTCTTCGTCGCCTCTCGTTCCACTCGCACACTTAGCGCAAACATGACTGCGTACTCATGATCTCATGCAAGCTTTCCAAAATTCACTAGTGAATCTCGGACCTTGTACCATAAGGTATTCCACGTAGTAGAACTTTCTCTTGAAAGTAAACAGATGTCAACCGGGTTATCAAGTGCACTTACTAGGGTGATTTCCATAACCCATGCATAAGTGAAATAAACCATCCGTCTTATCGGCGAACACCACTCGATCGGGCTTCAAATTTCCAATAAAGGTATCAGGGGATTCTAGGTAGCTAATCATGACCGAACCCAAAAGGTTCCACGAGACTTCGAGGGTATTACCAAGGCTAGTCAAGAGTCTAACTACCCTCTTATCAAAACCGAGAGTGGCACCCCTTACTGGATAACCACTTCATCCCTAGAATCCATCCATAACCGAGGCATGTCATTCTCAAATCCAAAACAAGTCATGAATAAATGGACCGATTCTCCACAGGACTTGAGACAAAAATGGGATTCTCTATTACGCTAGTACTTAAGGTGCAGAGACTCAACTATCGAAGCAGACTTAAATGATACGATGATCAAACCAAAGTCCTAACGGGATGATAGAGAAGAAAAGCTAAACCTTTAACAAGATCGTTACCCTCCTTCCGAGGTACCCTAGAAATGGGAGCATACTACTGCCCTCCCGATGATCTTGTCCTTGTCCCATGATACTTAACTATCCGCCCCGTTTCACCATGCCAAAGGTACTCCCTCGTCATGGGTTTCATTGTTCATCTTTCCCTCTCATTCTGGGTTGAGCCATACCAACAAGTTGCTCATCCTTAAACTCGTATCCTTTACCCTTGCTCTTTATTATCCTTTCTTGTAACACGGCAATGGGTCTCTCGAGAACCACCTCCATCGTACAGGGAACACCTACGTGGCTAGACAAAGATTAGTCACAGTGAGAACTACTGTGACCATGGATGGAGGAAAGAAAGGAAATGAGATTCAATCAAGGAATCAAAGAATGGTGCTAATGGCTTTTGGGGAATAGCCTTTTTAAAACAAACTTTTCTTGAAAAATGCTTCTTTATAAACGGTTTTCCAAATAGTTTTCAGAAGGTTTTAAAAGCTTTTGCCCAGTCTGGTAACCTTCTGCTCTGATACCAAATGTAACACCCAGCCTCCGCTAGGGTCACTCGCAAAGGAATGCACTAGCTTTAGAGGGGCATTATTGGTAAACATGCACAGAAATATCACAAGACAGAACATATAAAATAGCGGAAGTAAAATCGAACTTTCATAAACATGAATACATAAGGTCTAAAGCCTTTTACATCAGAGTACATCAAAACCTGTCTTGCAATAGTAAAGAAGCATAAAGACTTTTTCATAAATTATTCCCCAAATAAAAACAGTAAAGTAGCCATAGCCAAGAAAAGTCCAAGCCATCCATGATGACCTTCAAGCAGAAGAAGTCCGAACTAAACAGCAGTGTTTCCTCCCTGTAACCTGGGGGGACGGAAGAAAAGAGGCGAAACAAAACGGGTCAGTCAAAAAGACTGAGTAAGCCCTATCTACTATTAGTATAAAAACTAGTAAAGTTAACTGACATGAGAAACTGAGATGAACATAAGCATGATAACAAGATAGATAAGCTAAATCAAAATAACAGGATGAACTACTGAACTCAGATAAACTAAGATGTCATGATAAATTACGATGTCAAGACAAAACAAGGTATCACATCGTCAGGTTCCTATCAAGTATAATATCCCAAGATATCTATCACGTATAACGTCCCATGGTATCTATCCTGTATATCTGCTCTGCACCTACCGTACTAGTATCCCAACTGTATTACGTGTTATCCGTGAATGACCCTTACTCAAAAGTCGTGTAATGGTCCCTGCCAACCTAATATGCCGCATATATAGGTTACTCAACTCATATGTTTCTTTCCATGTATAAGTTCAGTTCTTTGCCGTAGGCTGTACGGGCTTTCCCATGTAAACGGTTTATCCTTGAAGTTGTTTTGGACTGCAACCCTTGATCTAGTTGTGTTTCCTTACCATGAACTATCGCGCGTCCACTTAGGATTTATGCCACCTAGGACCGCTAGGGATTATGCTACCTAATGAACGTTTCCATGTCTCGGTTTGGGTTTTGGCCACCTAGGACCACTAGGGATTACGCCACCCGTCAAGCGCGCCCTTGATCCCACGTATGTATCGTGAATCGTTTTCCATGTCTAGATGCACATGTTCCCCAATGTGCCATCCGAGTTCCGTGCCAGGGAAAATCAAGAAATACGGAACTCGGTCGGGAGCTTTAAATCGTCTGCCGATGCAGATATCAAGGTCTGTTTTTGTACCCGTGGCTATGGTCCCACGTGACCCCTCCCTCAACTACTGAAAGGCAATCCAAGAAAAATCATGTGTAAGAACCATTCCACGGCCCCACTATAGCCCACTTTCCTACGGGCCAACCTCACCCATGACTCGATAGCAAGCACATGGTCTGTTGGGGGTTCCCTGCCTTTCCGCACGTACACGATTGACTAAAGATGATAGGTAGTCGGCGATGCGCTATCCAGGGCAAAAACAAGAATCGTCGACTCCACGCTAATCCATCCCAGTCTTTAGGTTGCTCGCATAGCAACCAAGGCATACTCTTGGTCCTTCTAACGCAGACCTTAACCTCTCATGGGCCTAGTATAATTACCTGGTAGCCCACAGAGGGATCCCAAGAATATCCTCACGTCCCCCGAAGCTTCCACTTCGGCACCCAGTGCGCTGGAGCTTTTATCCAAGTCAGATAACTTTCTCCCCCTCGTATACTAAGCGATGACCTACCGTATCAGGTTACTCATCGTTTTGAGAATTAGTCCTATGTCCTTAGCTAAGAATTATTACTTAGTTACCCTTAACTAAGGTTTACCACTTAGCTTCCTTTCCCGTTATCCTTGATTAACCACGGTTTTCTACCTAGTTCTTCTAGCTAGGGTTTGTCTATTGGGTTAAGTGTTATCATTCAAGTCCATGACTTAACCCGCCCACGAATCACGTCAAAGATTGGCTAAGTATTTAAGTTCAAGACTTAGTCCCACAAGTTGGTTAAGTGTACCCAGAGGCTCATGACTTAACCCTATCAAGTCAAATTGGTCAAGTACTAGCTTACCTTAATCCTATCGGATTATCTTGCTAGATCGATTAAGCATAGATTATCTTAATCCCATCAAATTATCGAGTCGAATTGGTTAAGTATAGGTTGGCTTAACCCCATCCTCTAATCGTACTACAATGGTTAAGTATATTCTAAAAAGGTCTTGTGACTTAACCTTATCAGGTCCGCGTATTAGATTGGTTAAGTGTAAGTTACTTAACCCCATCAAATCATCATGTATAATTGGTTAAGTATAAGTTGCTTAACCCCATTAAATTATCACGTTAAGTTGGTTAAGTATTGGTTACTTAACCTCATTGAATTACCGAGTTTAAATTGGTTAAGTGTTTAACTTAACCCCATCGAATTACCGTGTTTAGATTAGTTAAGTGTGGATTACTTAACCCCATCTAATTACCGTGTCGGATTAGTTAAGCGTAAATTACTTAACCCTATCCCCTAATCATCTTGTATGGTTAAGTGTCATTAAGAAAACTTACTTAACCTTGCCAAATTATCATGTTGGATTGATTAAGTGTTGGTTAACTTAATCCCCGTCCACTAGTCGTATAAAAATGGTTAAGCGTCATTAGGCAAATCAAATCACTTAACCTACCCAACCTTGTCATGTTTTGTTAAGTATCATTAGCCTAACCAATTTACTTAACCCATTTACCCATGTCATATTTGGTTAAGAGTCATTAATCAAATTAACTTAACCCTATCATGTGGCATTAATTACTTAATGCACCCCAACCTCTCACATTAGACTTTGTTGTGGTTACTAGTTAAGCCGGTCGGTTCCGGGTAGCTTTACACCACAACTTGGTCTAACCTCGGGTTCAAGCACAACATGACCAACTTCTCACATTGGGTCCTATTGTTTGCAACTACTAGTTAGGCCGGTCGGTTCCGGGTAGTTTTACGTTGCAAATTCAACCCAACCTCGAGTTGACCACTTTCATGTTTAGTCTAGTGTCATGTTCATAGTCAAGTTTTCAAGCAATTGGGTAGACCTAACTTAATAGGTAAATTCCCAATGGGTAGACCTAACTTAATAGGTAAATTCCCAAGCTTATGTTTTTATGCATACTTACATGTCAACTTCCATGTTATATTTCAAGTCATGTTTTCAAGTATAAACACATGTCATATTTAACGTTACATGTTGTCATGTTTATACCCATTTACCCAAGTCATATTCATGTCATTATGTTTCCCCATAATGTGACCCCAACGCTTTTTAAACTAGCATATACGTTCACAACAACGTGATGGATTAAAAGAAGAGACTTGGCAAAGGAATGACAAAAATGGGTATTAAGCCACAAGTTAATCATGGTGGCAAATGAGGCACAAATGTGTTCATTTGCTTGCATGTTACATTCTTAAGCCTCAAAAACATGCATCAACCCAAACTTGGTACATAAGTGAATCATGGTGACAAAAGACATGGAATGATGGCTAGAAACTCGCATATATCATCATATAAGGATTATGACTTCATATGCAAGTTGACATAATGATTATGAAGGTTCTCATGTTGCATAATACAACATTTCAACATAAAGGTTGTGGCTTTTTGCTCATAAGATCAAGCTAATGACTTCATAGACTTGCATGACATGATAGCATATATCATTCTCAATGATCAAACCCAAACTTGCAACATGAACATTTAACTTCATAGTTAATATCTAAGAGTAGGGAAGGGCTTACATTGCTATGAAGGCCTAAATCGATTAAACTAAAGCTTGTAATGAAGCCTATGCATGCCATCACCCAAAAACCCAAAGATGGATGCTCCAAATCAACAAATACACCATCTTTATGAACAAAGACCAAAACTTTTTCCTTGAAATCAACTTGAGGAGCTCTCATACTAACATAGGGACTCTCTAATACTCTCATGATCATGAAACCTCTCATAGAAATGAAGTGGAGGCTAGGATAGTTGAGTGGAGGCCATGAGAGTAGAAATTTGGCCATAGTTTAGTTACATGAGTGAATAATGAGGGTTTTGGGGGGTTAGGGGCTTATTTATAGAAGATTAGGCTAGTTAGGACCCTTAGATTAACCCTAGGACCAACCTGAACCGTCAGATTTCAAACCAGGCCCAAAAACCTAGCCAAGATAGAAAATAGGTGCACCAGGCCAGAATCAGCCGACAGGGCAAGTTGACAGCCCTGTCAACTTGCCTGTCGACATGCCTGTCGACTTGCAAGTCGACAGCCCTGTCGACAGCCAAGTCGACTTGTCTGGGCGGGAATTTTCCCGCCTGGCCCCATCTCTGCATGTTTCGAAATTCAAATTTCCCGAAAACTTCTTTGGGCCTTAACCGGGTCATACGGACTCCGATTTACAAAATTTCGGACTCTATTTCGCGTATTTTTCCGAGACGAACGCAATGGCATAGCCCGTTTTACTTGATTCAGAATTTAAAATTAAATTCTGCCTTGATTCTCGTTTTAACATGTTATCGAAATACGAGTTGTTACACTTCCCAAGCTTGAAGACTCTTGGATATATAGCTTCAGACTCTCTTTTCCGCTGCTATGGCTGGCTTATACTACATTGGGGAATATAAATGTTATTTTATGCTTCTTTATTTTATGTAAGACAGATACTCTGGTATTGGAAAACAATTGTTGTACAAACTATTTTATCAACAAAGTAAAGTTTTATTTTCCGTTGTTTTAAATTTGTCTGTCTTGTAATTTATCTGCATATTTTACCTATAATGCTCCACAAAACTTAATGCATTCCCTTTGTGAGTGACACTAATGAATGTGGGGTGTTACACGTGGTATCAGAGCTGAAGGTTACCATATCAGATAAAAGATTTGAAAAATTATTTTCAAAACGGGTTTAAAAGAAGCATTTTCAAAAGAAAAGTTTTGTTTTAAAGGCATATTCCCTAAAGCCATATGCACTACCTTTTGATTCTCTGTTCGAGTCCTTGTTTCCTTCTTTCTTGAGTCTCTGGGGCTTTTGGCTTTCTGGGAGGTAACCTCATTGAAGGGCGAAGTAGTACCCGACTTCCATCTATAGCCGTAATAGTTTCACCTGCAACTAGTTTTCTTTCAAGCTTTGTAGGGTTTTCTGTACGATGGAGGCAGCTTTCGAGAGATTTGTCAACATGATTACATAAGGAAGAGGATGAGGAGTTTGGCTAAGGGGCACAACCCAAGGATGAGGAATTCATGGATATGGACTTGGCTCACGAAGGAGGAATGAATTATAAAACCTAAGACATGAGGAAGTAGCTTTTCTATGGTATAATAGGGCATACAATTAAGGACGAGGGAAAGGATTTTCAGGGGGTGCTTTCACCACCAGAATACCTGGGAGAGAGATAGTAAAAGTCTCCATTGGAAAAGTTTAGCTTTTCATTTGATCAACCTGTTAGTACTCTTTTGATCTTAGCGCTTCGCATTCATTTATACCTGCTTCCATAGTTGAGTCTCTGCACCTAGGTACTTATATAGTAGAAGATCCCAATTAGTCTCAGATCCAAATTGGTGGTTCGGCCCATTTACCTTTGGTTTGTAGGGATTTGAGAACGGCCACATTAAGTGTTGAGTTTAAGCGTAATGTTTTGGTTCCATAGGCTATGAGTTGATCCTAAGCATGGGTTGGTTGGCTAGTAATTCTGAAAGTTAGACTTTTTGACTTGCCTTGGAAATACCCTCGAGATTAACTGATCCTAAAAGGATCAGTTAGGCTTAGCTATCTAGAATCGCTTAATACATTTATCGACGGTTTGCAATCCGTTGGAATAGTCCATGAGTACGCAGATATTTTGATTAGGTTAGGGGTTTACCCCTAAAACGCGGGATAGACTTCCGCATATATCCAGTTGACAATGAAAAGCCAGCTATCTGATCAACGACAATTTTGGAAATGGAGGTTAAGAAGCTTCACAATCGTGAAGATTAACTAGATAAGTTACGGTACAGAGAAGCTCAAGAAGATGCGACTAAGAAGACTGAAGACTAGATACATGCATCATACCCTTTTTCTTAAGGGTATGTCCTTTCTCTAGGAGTTTTATGCCTACTTGTTTCTAGCTTTTAAGGTATATCCTCTAGGACGTATCATCGATGCTTAGGTAGAAGCCAATGGATATAAATGTGTATTTGAAACATGTATTTGAAACATGTTATGATTGATGGTTGCAAGTGGTTGCTCGTGGATGCATATACACACCATATGCGCTAGAACGACTTAGTCACTTTCATATTGCATTCGCATATATGTATTTGCTTAACGGATTTAACTTGATATGTTATCATATGGATGTTGCATATGAATGAATGGCTATGCACACATGTAGTATTTACATAACTAGGGACGCTTGCATACATGATTGGATGCATGGCACTGACATAATTCACATTAAGGAGGTCAACTGAATCAGTAGACCGCCTGATTTTGCATTAGATAAAGACATATACACACACTATGCATATGAAAGCATTTAGAAATCTTTTTAAGGACAATGAATTCCTGTGATTGAATGGTTGAGTAGATGGGTGATTGGAATGGTAGGACACATTCTTCCTAACTTGAAGATTTCGAGGACGAAATCCTTTTAAGAAGGGGAGAATGTAACACCCCGTAATTCTGTAACACTAAGTTTCACAAATTAAAGTATAGTTAATTATATATGTGGGCATTAAGGGAAACGGGTTACGCCGTTGCGTTCGTCTCGGAATTCTTCTTGAGATAGAGTCCGAGTTTGCGTAAATCGGACTCCGTATGAAGGAGTTATGGCTTTTCGAAGTTTCAGAATTCAGTTTAAAATTCAAAACAGTTCGAAACAAAGTTCAAAATTCGAAAAATAAGCTCAAACTAGGTTGGGCGGGAAAATTCCCACCCAGGGACCAAGTCGACCAAGGGGTCGACCAAGGTGTCGACCTGGTCACCCCCAGGTCGACCATAGTGTCGACCTGCCAGTCAACCTACCTGGTTGACCTGGCTGGCTGGGTCTGGCTCTGGCTCGAATTTCTGGGCCTGGTCTTGTCACTGGGGCTGAGTTGTCTTCTTTTGATTGGCTTCTCTTTAGAACGGATGGCTTTGATTAACCCTGGCTTCATCGACGGCTCTAATTAACTTGCAACTCTATAAAAACATCCTAGGTCTCCAACTGAAATTCACACAAAAATAAGAACTTGAGCCGCCATGATGTCAGAAGAAAACTAAGGAGAGCCTCCACTTGAAAGGAGACGAACAATGAATCAACTCAAGCTAATTCAAATTTGAGATTAAAGCTACTAATAAAATCAAAACAACCACGTCTACCCAAAGGAACGCATCTCAATTTCAGAACCTCAGATCTCAGAAAACAAGACCATCTTGCGTTGTAAGTATAGTGGCTCTTTAGATGGGAATGCGATTAAGACATGATTTGTTGTAAATTGTAATATGGAATTATATCAGTATTAACGATGTTGTTTTATATTTGTTATTTGTGATAATTTGAATGATTGTGGTGATTGAATCTTTTATGTATTGTGAATCAAACAATCAACACCTTATGCGAATTGTATGTATACAGTTAGATCTAAATATATGCTTATGCAAGTTATAGGTTGCAAGTTAGATTTACACAAATATTTATATCATTCATGTAGGCTCTATGTATATATGTTTAAACCAATTGTGCCTACATGACTAGAATAGATCTATATTCAAATGTTTTTATGCAAGTGAGAACTTATAATCGGATCCGTGTCAAGATCTGTTTAGGATTCGTATGAAAGTTTATTGTTACATCTATGTTTATACTTATGTGTTGCAAGTTCACACCCTTAAGTGGTTGTCAAAGTTATACATATAGTTTTGTCTTACGCCAGTTTTATGTTTGAGGTTATGTCTAGACCTATGCATTAACATGTTATACCATGTTTTAGTGGATTCATATGACACCTATTAGGTTATACTATGTTATACCTTTATGTTAGGCTAAAACTATATGATTCATGTGACACCTATTTAACTAGGCCCAATATTTATATGCAAGTTTGTGGCATGTTATGCAATGTTATGATATTCATGTCGATTATTTTGCAAGTTCACACCTATGATATTCATGTTGATTATTTTGCAAGTTCACACCTATGATGTTCATAATGACTATGTCGAGAATGCCAAGTTTACACCTATGACATGTTTATGTTAATGAATTATTTTTATGCCAATTTTGTGTATGCTAAATTAGGCTAAGTTTTTAGCCTAATATTACATGTCAAAATCATGTGGACGGAAAATTAGGTTAAGATTATTAGCCTAATATTTAGACGGGGTAACATTGGGTAAAATTGGTAATTATAGGAAACTTGACATAAATTGGTTAAAAATCACATAGGTGATTTATGGCATGTAACGGTATAAATTATGTACCTAAATTAATGAACTTGATTAGAAATAAATTTGGGCAATGACATGAATTCTGGATAATTTACATAAATAAAATGTAAATTTAGACAATACGAATATGCTTAACCCGAGGTTGGATTGAGTTGTGATGTAAACCTGCCCGGACCCGCCCGGTTGTCCAGTAATCACAACAATACCTATACAAATTGAGAGGTTAAGGCATTGAGCCCAATAAAGACCCGAGGTTAGCCTGAGTTGTGGCGTAAGACTGCCTGGAACCGACCGACATACAGGCAGCCACAACAATACCTGTCTAATGTGAGTGGTTGGTGCTTTAATAAGACAATTAAAGCTAAGTTAGGATTGGTAAGGTTAAGTTAACTAAAACACTTAACCAACTGATCAATATATTAACTAGACTAGAGGGTGAGGTTAAGTAAATTCAGGACACTTAACCGTTATAACCTGATAATTAGATAAGTGGGAGAGGTTAAGTAAATTTAGAATACTTAACCATTATAACGCGTTAGCTAGAGAAGTGGGTAAGGTTAAGTAAATACACTTAGCCAATTTAATATGTTAGTTGGACTAGAGGGTAGGGTTAAGTAAATTTAGAACACTTAACCATCCTAGTGTGATAAATTGAATAGGGTTAAGTTGAAACATGAAGGGAAAATATTTAACCATTAGAACATGTTAATTAAACAGATGTTAGGGTTAAGTTAACTAAGGGAACACTTAACCGTTATAACATGTTAGTTAAAACAGATGGGCAAGGTTAGGTTAAAAGGGACACTTAACCAATACAAGATGAATGGGTAGGGTTAAGTAATAAGAAATACTTAACCAATATAACTTTGTTTGTGATAGGGTTAAGTCAACATGAACTACTGATAACACTTAGCCAGTTTAATATGACAAAGGAATGGGTTAAGCTAACTTGAATTGACAAATGACACTTAACCAATCCTACTTGACGAGAAAGAGGGCTAAGTAGTAAACCTTAGTTAAGAAAACGACGATTTAGGAAACTTAGTGGTAAACCTTAGTTAGTAAAACTAAGTAGTAATTCTTAGTATAACACGAGGAGGAGCGAACGTCCATCTGATCTTAAAGAAGGCTCCAACGAATTGGGTTACGAAGCCCGAGGCTTCGAAGGGACGTTAGGGTACTCTTGGTATCCCTCTGTGAGGCTGCAGATGATCCTCCTGGGCTCACAGAGGTTAAGGTCTGCGTTAGGAGAACCAAGGGTATGCCTTGGTTGCAATATAAGGCAACCTAAAGACTAGGGTGGACCTGCGTGATTCGGCGAGACCAGTAGCCCTGTGATAGCAACTCGTCGTCTACCTACCATCTTGAGTCAATCGAGATACGTGAAGCGGAAAGGCGGAGAACTCCAACAGACTATATACTCGCTATCTAGTTATGGTTGCGGATGGCCATAGGTTAGTAAGGCATAGGGGGCCTGCGTATAGTTCTCATTTTTCAAGGTGTGCCTTTCATTAGTTAAGGGGTGGTCAGGTGCGACCATAGCCACTGGAAAAACAGACCTTAGCATCTGCGTCGGTAGATATCTGAAAGCTCCCGACCGAGTTCCGTGTTTCTTAATTAGCCCTAACACGGGACGCGGGCCGCACATATAGAGGACATGTGCAACTAGTGTAACACCCCGAATTTTAGTTAATACTAAAATTTACTAATTACAGGATAAATAATCTCAGACGGGGGAATTGGGGGTAACGGGCTGCGTTATTGCGTTCGTCTCGGAAAAATACGCGAAATAGAGTCCGAGTTTTCGAAAATCGGAGTCCGTATGGCCCAGTTATAGCCCGATGAAGTTTGCAGAAAATTCAAAACTAAAAATAATTTAAAAATTTAAAATTCAGATTTGGAATGGGCCAGGCGGGGTTAGGCGGGAAGCTTCCCGCCCAACCCATGTCGACAGGGCTGTCGACAGGCCTGTCGACAGGGGTGTCGACATGCCTGTCGACTTGCCTGTCGACAGGGTGGCACCGTTCTGTGAACCTGGGTGCACCAGGTTGCACCAGGATGGGTTTCAGGCTGGCTAGGAGGGCTGGTTCTAGAGGTTTCCTAAATCTAAGGGTCCTAATCTAATCTAGGGTTAATCTAAGGGCCTAAAACACTCACCTAATCCTATAAATAAGACCCCAACCCTACCCTAATTCATTCATAATTAAGTCTTGTAACTAAACTATGGCAAAATGAAATTTGAGCATGGCCTCCACTAGTTCATAAAGAAAGTTGCAAGCTAATCCCTCTCAAATCATTCTCTAATCATCATTATCTTCATAGTTAGCAACTAATTCTACTTCATAAGGTTGCTAATCTTGAGTTTGGTGAGTTTCTATCACTTTAACATCAATTGTTAAAGTAAGTAGATTAGGTGTAATGAGACTTATGGTCTTAAATGCGGATTAGTGAGTTTGAATCATGTATAATGATATGTTACTCTATGTTGTTCTATGTTTATGCATATTTGATAAGATGGTTTATGCATGCTTAATAAGTTGATTTATGCATGTTTAACAAGTTGATTTATGCATGTTTAACAAGTTGGGTTATGCATGTTTAACAAGTGGGTTTATGCATGTTGAGTATGTACGTTTATGCAAGTTTAGTATGATATATGTTATGTTTACATGATGCTAAATATGCTAGTTGTGGACTATGTGATCATATACATGTTATGCAAGTTCATGAAGATATGCTATGCAAGTTACATGTATGTTAATATGCAAGATATGCTATGCAAGTTACATGTATGTTAATATGCAAGATATGCTATGAAAGTTACATGTATGTTAATATGCAAGATATGCTATGCAAGTTACATGTTTGTTAATATGCAAGTTCATGATGACACATTATGCAAGTTTGAGAGTTAATGTGCAAGTATATGGATGCTTATGCAAGTCATGTATATGTTTAAATGCAAGATCTATGTGATATGCAAGTTATGCATACTTATGCGAGTATATGAATGCTTATGCAAGATATGTATATCCTTAAAAGACATGATATGCAAGTTATGCATGTTTATGCAAGTGTGTGAATGCTTATGCAAGTATGAGGATGTTTATGCAAGTATGTGAATGCTTATGCAAGTATGTGGATGCTTATGCAAGTATGTGAATACTTATGCAAGTTATGTGTATGCTTAAATGCATGATTAACATGATATGCAAGTTATGAGAATGCCTATATGCAAGTTCAATATGCTATGCAAGATATGTGTATGATAATATGCAAGCTCATATGCAACATGTTATGCAAATCATGTGTATGATAATATGCAAGTTTAGGTTAAATGTAGTTGGGTTAATATATGTTCATATATGCAAGTTGACATCCTCTTAACCCATGACAAAGTTGTATGCTAAACCCATGATATTTGTGATGATCTTCCCCTTATTTATGTCATGAAATGAGAACGATTTACGTGGGGAACGATGGGGTTGGTAAATATGTTAATAAAAATATGATTGGGTATGATTAAGCATACCATAAAAATAAATTACCATAAGTGGGAATTTACCTATTGAGTTAGGTCTACCCCATGGGAATTTACCTATTGAGTTAGGTCTACCCATGTTATGGAAAATTTGATATTAATTAGGGATAATTAATATGGGGGTGATTAATTAGGTTTAATTAATCAACTAAGACACGAGGTTGGACCCTTTTGTAGCGGAAGTCTGCCCGGAACCGACCGGCCATCCAGCGGCTACAAATGATTGGCCCAATGTGAGAGGTCTTAGTCATAAATTAAATACATGATTAAAGTAAAGACACGAGTTTAGGCCCTTTTGATGACAGAAGTCTGCCCGGAACCAACCGGCATATCCAGCAGTCATAAAAGACGGTCTAATGTGAGAGGTCTTTATGAGGTCATGATCTTAATTAATGAATTAAGAAACACTTAACCATATTAGCATGTAGTGGGACATGAGGGGTTAAGTGGGTGCCTTGGGGTGGCATGATGAGACTAGTGGGTTGCCTTGGGTGGCAATAGAAAAATACGATTAGAATACTTAACCAAGGTGGAACATGTAATTAAACATGATTAAGGGGTTAAGTAAGTGCCATGGGTGGCATGTGGAAATCTAGTGGGTGCCCTAAGTGGCAATTGAAATATGATTAAAGGACTTAACCAAGATTTATAACATGTAAGGGGACATGGTTAAAGGGTTAAGTGGGATGCACTAGATAAAAGTAGCAAGCTTAAGTAGTAGCTTGTGGGGGCCCATTTCAACCAATATCCCAAACGTATCTTTGTGGGCTCGACTCTGGTCGGGTGACGGGACACGCATATTGGACTTGACTATAAGCGGCCAAAACGGGTTAGCGGTGGCAACGCGGGATCAACGGGTTTCATATGCGTGTGTGGACCTGGGCTGGTTGGTAAGTCGTTGTTGCATCGTGTAGATATAAAGCCATGCACAGTGATATTATATGGTATCCACTTTGGGGAATGATACACCCCCTTTTGTGGGACCAGCACGGGTATCTACGGTAGGGAGCCGATCGCTTGGGGGTAGTGGGTACACCTAGTAAAAATAGGGGCAGACGGCACCTGTGTAGGGGTACAAGAAACTACCGGGTAAAAATTACTAAGTACACTTAGTGGGATCAACCTTTAAGTAGGAATTACTCTTGGTGAGTAGAACTGGTGTGGTGCAGTGTAGGAATTACCCTTGGGTGAATAAGTCTGGGGTGGTGCAGTTAGTAATTATCCTTGGGTGGGTAGATGCGTCCTTACGGTTATCTTAGTTTATCCTAAGTCTACCAAGCTGCTTAGTGTAGCCATTCATCCCCAGATATTACCGTAGGTCAAGTTTATGTCTTCTCTGGTTACTTTAATGATTGTATTGTTAAAGTTATAGGGCTCACTCAGACTTATGTCTGACCCCGTTGTTTTTATCTTTTTCCCCAACCCTCAGGTCCTACGGTGGATCCTAGCAGTAGTAGAGCTTGATCGGATTGCTGTTCCAGTCTTTAGGAGCTTGGGTAGATGTAAAGCTCCAGTTATCCAATTATCTTTTCTGGCTATTGTATGAGAGAGTGGGATTATGTACTTCTTTATTTTGATGGATATTGTACTTGACTTTTATCGTGGTTTTATGATGTAACCAGACATGTTTATTTCCGCTGTTATGAGATGATGTTTTAAAATTTCAAGTACTATTTATATCTGTCTTGTTGTAATTTTTCTGTTCTATATTCACTAAAATACTCCACCGATGCTATGGCATTCCCTTAGTGAGTGACCATAGCGGGCGTGGGTGTTACACGTGGTATCAGAGCAAAGGTTACCGGAACAGATAAATTTTTTTAGAAAACTATTTTTCTAAAACATTTTTGGAAAAGATATTTTCAAAAACATGTCTTTTAAGAGAAAAGTTTTTGAAAGAAAAGCATAATCCCCGATAGCCATATCTTTATCTCTCGAATTCTCCGTTTTGAATCTTTCCCTTTTTCGTCTCAGCATGGCTGAAGATCTTTTTCTTCCGGATAGTGTAGCGGTACCAGTATGGTATAGGAGGTTGTTAGAGGCTAGGGCCGCCGCTGCAGGTCCAGCAAATGTTCCTCCTCCACCCGTTGCACTCGTCTCTCCTCGCGCGGATACTTTTGCTATGACTTGTAGGAAGTTTAAGGCTATGGGAGGAAAACCTTTTGTGGGAGCTAGGGATTGGCTTAATGAGACGGAAGAATTGATGGAAATCTTGGAAGTAGAAGAGGGAAAGAAAGTCAGGTTGGCCGCTTGGTTAATGGAAGGAGAGGCCTCGTTCTGGTGGGAGGTCACTAATGGAGAACGCCCGTTTGACTCTTGGGTGGATTTCAGGCATAGGTTTGAGGCAAAGTTTCTCTCAAAAGCAGAAGAAAATATGCATAAGGAAGAGAAGGGTCCCAATGCTAGTAAAGCACCCGAGAAGAAAGGAGATCAGAAGAGACCTCAACAGCAACAGCAAAACAAAGGTGGGAAAGGCAACGGTGGCAAGGGAAAGAAGAGGTGCTTCAATTGTGGGACACTAGGCCACCTAAACAAAGATTGTCGCAAGAAGACTAAGACTGGCTGCTTCCACTGTGGCGAAGCAGGGCATCTGATGAAAGACTGTCCAAAGAAGGAGCAAAGGACGGGAACTACCTCAGGAGGACAGGTGCAAGCTCTTATGGCACCGAGTCAGGCTAGGGGGCAAGTACAGGCTCTCGCGATTCGGGGAAGAGGTAGAACTACTTCTATTGAAAGTCTAGTTTTTCTGATCGATCATCCTGTCCGTACCTTATTTAATTTTGACGCATTGAGTTCGTTTATCTCATCATTACTAGTAGAGTCACTGCACCGAGACACCAGTTGGTAGATGATCCCTTAGTTGTTTCAAACCCAATTGGGCTCCATGATGTGTTTGGGTTTGAAAGTTCCTATACTTAGCGTTGGGTTTAGATGTGATGCTTGTTGGGCTTCACGGGCTATGGATTAGTAGGCATGGACTGGTTATCCAGTAGGGGTGCTGTTCTTGATTTTGAGAGGAGAGTTGTTAGGCTTATGGGCCGCTTGGGTGACACTCTTGAGATCTCTTGTAATCCCATAGAATCTGTTATGCTAAGGTATCTAGAATCGCTTGACACGTTGGTCTAGAGTCTGCGATCTGTTAGAGCGGTCCGGGAATACCCGGATGTGTTTGAGGAGGTGAAGGGCTTACCTCCGAAGCGGGAGATTGACTTCCGAATATATCGGGTGGATAACGCTAAACCAGTATCTTGGCCAGTGTGCCACATGGCTCCTAGTGGGAGGAGGGAACTCCATAAGTAAGTAGGCGATTTGCTTAAAAAGGGGGTTCATAAGATGAAGTATATCGGAGTGGGGCGCTCCAGTAGTTTTTGCGGATGGGTCCCTCAGACTTTGTGTAGGCTAAAGAGAACTAAAGAAACTCACAAAGAAGAATAGATACCCATCGCCGAGGATTAATGATCTCTTTGATCAGTTGGCTGGCGCCTCAGTATTTTTGTAGTAGGACTTAGCCACGGGATTTCATCAGTTGAGAGTGGCTGAGAATAGTATAGAGAAGACTGCCTTTAGGACTCCAGATGATTTCTTTTATGAGTGGCTGGTGATGCCATTGGGTTTGACGAACGCCCCCGCATACTTTGTTGATTTGATGAGAAGGGTGTTCAGGGAGTACCTAAATAAGTTTGTGATGGTCTTTGTAGATGACATCTGGGTCTTTTCTAGGAGCGAAATAAGTTTTCGTATGTGCTCAATAGGCTTAGCAAAGCCAGTATAGGATAAACGACGGTTTTGGAGCGAGACTGGCGAGAACATCCAGAATTGGTCAAGGGCTTAATTATTTAACCATTTTATTAGTATCATCTCACGTAGGTCGTCTGAATTCGAAGGAGGTATCCCTTGGGTGTTTGTCTGATATTGGTTTAGGCCTTTGAGGCTTGCATTTGGGGGATGCCGAATTCGACTAGGGTGGTCTGCGTGGGAGACGGTTGTGATGATTTTGGATGATATCCTGGTGGAGAAGAGCATGCCCTACATCTTAGGGAAGTGTTGGAGACTCTTCGAGCGCATAGTCTTAGGACAACAAAAGTGGATGGGATCCTTAGCATCCTATGAGTAAGGGTAGCATGGTAGCAGACGCCTTAAGTAGAAAAAGGTTGTCCTTGAGTTCATTGTTCGTTGAACGACGGAGCTTAGAGTTTATTTCTAAGTTTGACTTTAGACCTTCCGTTGACTTTGTACCCGGTTTGCTAGCCTCCTTGGAGGTTAGACCTACTCTTTTGGGGCGGATTGGAAGAGCACAGAGGGACGATCCACAGTTGGTTGAGTTGGTAGAAAAGCTCATAAGGGGGGAAGTCGTCCAGCCATTTGAGTAGGAACACCCTAGACGATAGGGGTGTTTGCGTAGAGATGGTAGACTTTGTGTACCGCAAGACGATGGTTTGAGGAAGGCTATTCTTGATGACGCACACCGTTCTAGGATGACCATTCATCCCGGTGGGGATAAGATGTACCAAGACATGAAGAGGGTTTTCTTCTGGGCCGGTATGAAGAAAGATGTGGACGAGTATGTCGCTCGATGTTTGGTGTGCCAGCAAGTGAAGGCGGAGCAAAGGAAACCAGGTGGGTTGCTTCACCCATTGGAGGTTCCGCAATGGAAGTGGGATAGCGTCTCGATGGATTTTATTGACGGGTTACCCAGGTCGAGGAAGGGTAATACAGGAATTTGGGTGGGGGTAGATAGACTTACTGAGAGCACCCATTTCATACCTATGAAGAGCAAGAGGACTGCTCCATGGCTAGCTTCAGTATATCTTCGAGAAATAGTTCGATTACATGGGGTACCCTCTAGCATAGTGAGTGATCGAGATCCTATCTTCACTAGAGAGTTTTTGAAGAATTTGCAAGAGGCGGTAGGGACTCAGTTGTGTATGAGTACCGCATATCATCCTCAGACGGACAGCCAGACTGAGAGGGTGAATCATGTTTTAGAAGACCTTTTGAGGATATGTATCTTGGATTTTGGAGGTAAATGGGAGGAGCATCTTCCATTGGCGGAGTTGCCCGACAGACTTAGTGATGTATTCTATGGGAGGAAGTGCCTACATGAGACCGCAGAGGTGGTAGAGCCGAGTTTGCTTAGAGAAGTGGAAGCAGAGCGTGATGCGACGATTCGACGAGCTCCTACTTGCATCCTTGGGTCAGAGATTTGGAAGCTGAGAAACAGAGAGGTTCAACTAGTCAAAGTACAAAGGGGAGATGAAGAGAGTGACGCTACCTGGGAGACGGAAGCGAAGATGCGTTCGAGGTACCCTTTTTCTTTCGGAGGGTATATCCTTTTGCTTCTCCTTTATCACATATCTTGTGCTTATCTTATCCTTAGTATGTCCTCTCGTTAGTACTTTTGACCCTTAGATAGGGTAAACCTATGGTTGAAACATGTGTTTGAGACATGTTATGTATGATGGATGCAAGTGGATGCAAGTGTTTGCTAGTGGTTGCTCGTGGATGCATATACACACACTCTAGGCACTAGATCGGCTCAATCACTTCATATTGCATATTGCATAAAATGGTGTGTAGGAAACTATATTTATGGATGTTTAATGATTGTGTTATCATATGGATGATGCATTTTGGTGAATGATTGTGCACTCATATAGATATTGTATGGGTCGATAGGGTTCTCTCGCATACATAATGGATGCATGGCACTATCATGGCTTGCATATGTTCATACCTTAGATAGGGAACATATACACACACTTTTTGCATATGCTCATACATCATTAGAAATTGTTTTAAGGACAATGGATGCCTGTGTTTGATGGATTGAGTAGATGGTTGTTTGGATGGTAGGATATGCATTCTCCTTAGCTTAAGAGATTTCGGGGACGAAATCCTTTAAGGAGGGGAGAATGTAACACCCCGAATTTTAGTTAATACTAAAATTCACTAATTACAGGATAAATAATCTCAGACGGGGGAATTGGGGGTAACGGTCTGCGTTATTGCGTTCGTCTCGGAAAAATACGCGAAATAGAGTCCGAGTTTTCGAAAATCGGAGTCCGTATGGCCCAGTTATGGCCCGATGAAGTTTGCAGAAAATTCAAAACTAAAAATAATTTAAAAATTTTAAATTCAGATTTGGAATGGGCTAGGCGGGGTCAGGCGGGAAGCTTCCCGCCCAGCCCATGTCGACAGGGCTGTTGACAGGCCTGTCGACAGGGGTGTCGACATGCCTGTCGACTTGCCTGTCGACAGGGTGGCACCGTTCTGTGAACCTGGGTGCACCAGGTTGCACCAGGATGGGTTTCAGGCTGGCTAGGAGGGCTGGTTCTAGAGGTTTCCTAAATCTAAGGGTCCTAATCTAATCTAGGGTTAATCTAAGGGCCTAAAACACTCACCTAATCCTATAAATAAGACCCCAACCCTACCCTAATTCATTCATAATTAAGTCTTGTAACTAAACTATGGCAAAATGAAATTTGAGCATGGCCTCCACTAGTTCATAAAGAAAGTTGCAAGCTAATCCCTCTCAAATCATTCTCTAATCATCATTATCTTCATAGTTAGCAACTAATTCTACTTCATAAGGTTGCTAATCTTGAGTTTGGTGAGTTTCTATCACTTTAACATCAATTGTTAAAGTAAGTAGATTAGGTGTAATGAGACTTATGGTCTTAAATGCGGATTAATGAGTTTGAATCATGTATAATGATATGTTACTCTATGTTGTTCTATGTTTATGCATATTTGATAAGATGGTTTATGCATGCTTAATAAGTTGATTTATGCATGTTTAACAAGTTGATTTATGCATGTTTAACAAGTTGGGTTATGCATGTTTAACAAGTGCGTTTATGCATGTTGAGTATGTACGTTTATGCAAGTTTAGTATGATATATGTTATGTTTACATGATGCTAAATATGCTAGTTGTGGACTATGTGATCATATACATGTTATGCAAGTTCATGAAGATATGCTATGCAAGTTACATGTATGTTAATATGCAAGATATGCTATGCAAGTTACATGTATGTTAATATGCAAGATATGCTATGCAAGTTACATGTATGTTAATATGCAAGATATGCTATGAAAGTTACATGTATGTTAATATGCAAGATATGCTATGCAAGTTACATGTTTGTTAATATGCAAGTTCATGATGACACATTATGCAAGTTTGAGAGTTAATGTGCAAGTATATGGATGCTTATGCAAGTCATGTATATGTTTAAATGCAAGATCTATGTGATATGCAAGTTATGCATACTTATGCGAGTATATGAATGCTTATGCAAGATATGTATATGCTTAAAAGACATGATATGCAAGTTATGCATGTTTATGCAAGTGTGTGAATGCTTATGCAAGTATGAGGATGTTTATGCAAGTATGTGAATGCTTATGCAAGTATGTGGATGCTTATGCAAGTATGTGAATACTTATGCAAGTTATGTGTATGCTTAAATGCATGATTAACATGATATGCAAGTTATGAGAATGCCTATATGCAAGTTCAATATGCTATGCAAGATATGTGTATGATAATATGCAAGCTCATATGCAACATGTTATGCAAATCATGTGTATGATAATATGCAAGTTTGGGTTAAATGTAGTTGGGTTAATATATGTTCATATATGCAAGTTGACATCCTCTTAACCCATGACAAAGTTGTATGCTAAACCCATGATATTTGTGATGATCTTCCCCTTATTTATGTCATGAAATGAGAACGATTTACGTGGGGAACGATGGGGTTGGTAAATATGTTAATAAAAATATGATTGGGTATGATTAAGCATACCATAAAAATAAATTACCATAAGTGGGAATTTACCTATTGAGTTAGGTCTACCCCATGGGAATTTACCTATTGAGTTAGGTCTACCCATGTTATGGAAAATTTGATATTAATTAGGGATAATTAATATGGGGGTGATTAATTAGGTTTAATTAATCAACTAAGACACGAGGTTGGACCCTTTTGTAGCGGAAGTCTGCTCGGAACCGACCGGCCATCCAGCGGCTACAAATGATTGGCCCAATGTGAGAGGTCTTAGTCATAAATTAAATACATGATTAAAGTAAAGACACGAGGTTAGGCCCTTTTGATGACAGAAGTCTGCCCGGAACCAACCGGCATATCCAGCAGTCATAAAAGACGGTCTAATGTGAGAGGTCTTTATGAGGTCATGATCTTAATTAATGAATTAAGAAACACTTAACCATATTAGCATGTAGTGGGACATGAGGGGTTAAGTGGGTGCCTTGGGGTGGCATGATGAGACTAGTGGGTTGCCTTGGGTGGCAATAGAAAAATACGATTAGAATACTTAACCAAGGTGGAACATGTAATTAAACATGATTAAGGGGTTAAGTAAGTGCCATGGGTGGCATGTGGAAATCTAGTGGGTGCCCTAAGTGGCAATTGAAATATGATTAAAGGACTTAACCAAGATTTATAACATGTAAGGGGACATGGTTAAAGGGTTAAGTGGGATGCACTAGATAAAAGTAGCAAGCTTAAGTAGTAGCTTGTGGGGGCCCATTTCAACCAATATCCCAAACGTATCTTTGTGGGCTCGACTCTGGTCGGGTGACGGGACACGCATATTGGACTTGACTATAAGCGGCCAAAACGGGTTAGCGGTGGCAACGCGGGATCAACGGGTTTCATATGCGTGTGTGGACCCGGGCTGGTTGGTAAGTCGTTGTTGCATCGTGTAGATATAAAGCCGTGCACAGTGATATTATATGGTAGCCACTTTGGGGAATGATACACCCCCTTTTGTGGGACCAGCACGGGTATCTACGGTAGGGAGCCGATCGCTTGGGGGTAGTGGGTACACCTAGTAAAAATAGGGGCAGACGGCACCTGTGTAGGGGTACAAGAAACTACCGGGTAAAAATTACTAAGTACACTTAGTGGGATCAACCTTTAAGTAGGAATTACTCTTGGTGAGTAGAACTGGTGTGGTGCAGTGTAGGAATTACCCTTGGGTGAATAAGTCTGGGGTGGTGCAGTTAGTAATTATCCTTGGGTGGGTAGATGCGTCCTTACGGTTATCTTAGTTTATCCTAAGTCTACCAAGCTGCTTAGTGTAGCCATTCATCCCCAGATATTACCGTAGGTCAAGTTTATGTCTTCTCTGGTTACTTTAATGATTGTATTGTTAAAGTTATAGGGCTCACTCAGACTTATGTCTGACCCCGTTGTTTTTATCTTTTTTCCCAACCCTCGGGTCCTACGGTGGATCCTAGCAGTAGTAGAGCTTGATCGGATTGCTGTTCCAGTCTTTAGGAGCTTGGGTAGATGCAAAGCTCCAGTTATCCAATTATCTTTTCTGGCTATTGTATGAGAGAGTGGGATTATGTACTTCTTTATTTTGATGGATATTGTACTTGACTTTTATCGTGGTTTTATGATGTAACCAGACATGTTTATTTCCGCTGTTATGAGATGATGTTTTAAAATTTCAAGTACTATTTATATCTGTCTTGTTGTAATTTTTCTGTTCTATATTCACTAAAATACTCCACCGATGCTATGGCATTCCCTTAGTGAGTGACCATAGCGGGCGTGGGGTGTTACAACTAGATATATAGCACGTTTACGATACGATTGGGATGTCAAGTCTAGAAACACTTATCACTCTAGGTAGTGTGTCCTAGACTAAGGGGCATCGTTCGACAGGTAGCATAATCCCTAGTTGGACCTAGGTGGCATAAACCCTGAATCCGAGAAGCGTTCAATAGGTAACATAAACCCTAGTTGGATCTAGGTCATGTAAACCCTGGTTAAATCTAGAAAGCGCTCGATAAGAAAACCCTAGATTAGATCTAGGTAATAAATAACAGATGTACACCTAAAGGCAACCGCAATTACAGGGATTGGGATCACGTTACCATCTTTATACAAATTTCTAATTGGGATACTAGTTAGGTGGTGCAGAGATATAGAATGGGGTGTGATAGTATATTCGGTTTAAACTGTCTTGCTTTGGTTTATATTAGTCTGTTATTCTGGTACTGTCCCATTTTCCAGTTTACTCCTGTCATGAACTTTATCCTGTTCGCATGCTAAAAGCCACTAGACTTACTCAGGCTTTATGTCAGACTCTGTTTTTCTTTCGTCTTCTTTTCTTCCGTCCCCCCCCCCCCCCCCCCAGGGAGGGAATAGCTCCGCTTAGTATGGACTGTTACTCTTTCCAAGCTTGAAGACTCTTGGATATATCGCTTCAGACTCTCTTTTCCGCTACTATGGCTGGCTTATACTACATTGAGGAATATAAATGTTATTTTATGCTTCTTTATTTTATATAAGACAGATACTCTGGTATTGGAAAACAATTGTTGTACAAACTATTTTATCAATAAAGTAAAGTTTTATTTTCCGTTGTTTTAAATTTGTCTGTCTTGTAACTTATCTGCATCTTTTACCTATAATGCTCCACAGAACTTAGTGCATTCCCTTTGTGAGTGACACTAACGGATGTGGGGTGTTACAATTTCCATCGATATATAACCTCTGAGCTCGTACGTCTCAGAGAAGGGCGTTAAGCAAGAGAATAAATTCTCCACCGCCAAACAGATATATATTTAATAGAGATCAATCAGCACAGAACAAAATCCAATGTTAGACACACAGTCCATTTACAAGTTCATTCTGGGTCTGAACGAAACCGGAGGCACCATATACCTTGCATATCCATCGATCTCCACGTACGTCTGGACGATCAACACTTATTATCTATATTTCGGGATGCCTCCCAATCAAGACATCAGTTATCATCCAACCAAGGTGAAGATCTCCGGTCTTCAACCACCGTCTTCATCATCGACTTCTTATTGTCGATCAATTATTTGAAATGTGATTTAACTCGGCGTTTTCAAATAATTCACTTATATTTAGAATTTAAATCAATTCATTTCAATGGTTAAATTATTCGACACCAATAATTAAATTCATTAATGTAACTTTCACGCCAAACACATTCAACCATCAAATATCACATAAACCGAGCAAATTCAGTTTATTTCCATTCCATATCGTTTATAATATTTTATCATGATTTATCGCTATTTTTATTTATTTAAAAATAGCTAATTCATTTAAACAACGCTTCAGGCCATAACGCGATCGTGGCGCTGTTTTTCTTCAGATTTGATTTACGCATTTCTGAAAATCTAACCGTTGGATCTTCACAAATTTTACATCATTAGAAAGGTCTTTTCGAAACAAATCCAATGGTTTCAGTTTTGGGAAAATCCTACTGTCGGATCTCCCGATACAATCGTTTGAAATTACGATTTCAAAATACGAACTGCAGCGTCGTTATTCGATTCAATTTAATTATATATATATATATAATCGATTCTGGCGCTGTTTTTCTTCAGATTTGAATTAAACATTCCAAAAAATCCAACCGTTGGATCTTCACAAAGTGGGTGTCGTCGGAAAGATATTTCCAAAGCGAACCCAACAGTTTCGGTTTTGGGAAAATCCGATGGTTGGATCTCCCGCACTAATTGTTTGAAATCACGGTTTCAAAGCACGAACTGCAGCTTCTTTATTCGATTTATTTTAATTATATTTATATAAATATATATAATTATAATTCTTTCTTCGATTTCAAAACCATATCCACTTCATATATTTGATAAAAATGATATTTTTATCATCAAAAATATTTATTCAACACATGAATATTTTTAGCACTTCATATTCACAATAAAATGTAGATTTTATTCTATATATTCGACACATGAATGTTTTTGACTTCACACACACGATAAAAATATGAATTTTATCGTTCTAATCCTTTATTCAACACATGAATATTTTCTTTAGTTTATATATATATAATAAAAATGTGATTTTTATTGTAAAACAATTTATTTAAAACACTAATATTTTATATAGTTTATATATATGATAAAAATGTTATTTTTATTGTGAAACAATTTATTTAAAACACTAATATTTTATATAGTTCATATATATGATAAAAAAATGTTATTTTTATCTTTCAAACAAATTTACTCAGCACATGAGCTTCATTCAACAAATGAATTTTATTTCAACATTCAACAGATGAATTTAATTTCAACATTCAACACATGAATTTAAATCAAACACAAAAATATTTCAGAAAATTTCGGCAGCATAACGGCAGTGTAGTTAAAACCGGGACCGTCCCTAGTACGGCTCCTCGCTCTACCTTAAAGCCTCGCAGCTTTTGACAATGGGGATTTTAAATATCTAGTTCGTACGCAGACGAATTTTCCCATATACTAATCCTATTGGGATTTCAACCAATCATTCCAAATCAACCATTCATGGTATTCACCCAAATATTCACATCAACCAATAATCCAAACAATATCACAACCAATATATATCGTCCATAGTCTATGGGCGAGGGGAGTATGTATATATATATATATATGTATGTATGTATGTATGTATGTATATAACAATATTTCGATTTCATTTCAATATCATTTCAATTTATTTCAACGCATATATCACTTATACAACGCATATATAATTATACATCGAACATACAACTTATACAACGCTTATACATGAGGTGTACAACGCTTATATAATTCATACTTCGACTATATAATTTATACATCGTTGTTTTCCATATCGATTATAATTTAGAAATCTCACATTGGGTTCCACTCCACCAAAAATAGCAGAAGGCTCAGAAAAATATCCGGTCTCTTCTAGAATGTAGAAGACGTCCACACGAGTCCACTATCTCTTGTTTCACTGGATTTCGTCAACAAACGAGAAAGATATGATTTTTACAGTGAAATCATAAACCGTGGCGCTTTAAAGTGCTATTAAACAATTTAAAACAGTTCAGCCATATACCTCTTTGAAATGTTCAAATCTAGGTCGTCGATTTTCTTTGAATCTGAAACACTTGAACGCGATCGGCTTGTGCCACGTTGACGGGCTAGGAGAGGCGCACCACCCCTGAAACCGCGGCCAACTCGAACCTACGGTGGAGGAGAATCGGTGGCTTGAACGTCGCCACTTCCTGGGCGTGATTCTCGAGATAGACTCGACGAGGAGGAGCGCCACTTATACGGATTTGAAGAGGAGGGTGGGATCTTCAAAAAGTTCAACTGGGGCGTTCGATAATGGTGCGTGGATTGGAAGATATCGAGGAGAGAAGTTTTCGACTGTTTTCCGTCGTCGGTTGAAGGTATATCAGAGAGAGAGAGAATGATTTGTCGAGTTGTGATTGGCCCAGGGATTTTTTTATATTTATATATTTTTTTAAATTCAAAAATACCCCTTATCTCATACGACCTCTAATCCAAACCCAACGACTGTCGTCCCTAGCCAAATACCGCCATTCCGAACACAATGGGATATGTTTCGTAGGCCCATTCGACTTTTCAGTCAGTTTTTCTTCAAATTAAAATATAAAACATTCAATATTTGCTTTGAATGTACATTTCAATCTGCCGGGGCCACATACTGATCCCAAAAATTCCAGAAAAATAAATCTAGCTATGTTTTGATGATACGGACCCAACAAAACTAGTTTCGTCGAATTCTGAGGCCGTTTGAAAAATGGCCCTTTTTTGGTCGATCCAATTCAATAGTAATCAACAAAACACATTTTCCTTTGCCACGCTCACATACTAACTTCAAAAATTATGAAATTTGAAACCTAGCAGTAATTTGACATCCCGGATCCAACAAAAGTGGTTTCGTTGAATTCTGAGGTCGTTTGCAAAATGGCTATTTTCACGGGCTATATATTCTCTATAGCGACCTTTCTGAAAAATTCATTTGGCCATAACTTTTGACTCCCGCTATGAAACTTTGATTTTTCAGATTCGTTAGAAAGATATTTACTAACAGATTTAAATATTTTTGGTTCCACTAAAATCTATTTTATTTTGCACCCGTTACAGTCAGTCAAAGTTTGAATTGAAATTTTGAAACTGCCACGCCAATTCAGGCCTTGTTTATAATTTAAAATAATTATATTTGTTTTCAAACATCGATTCAAACATACTTTTCGTTGTTATTATTTAAAATAATTTATTTTAAATATCTAAAATTCACTAAAATAACCAAATTAAAATTTTTAAATTGGCTCAGATTTTCCGGGTTGTTACATAGTGTTAGTATATATTTATAACAATAATAATTGAAACAAGGTTGTTGTCATCAAAACCTTCATCAATAACATCTCAATCACTAACAGTCTCCCACTTTTTGATGATGATGACCTTGGTTTATAAAATATTCATACATGATATCTTGATTCTACAGTTACTCCCTTTCTCCATTAACTCCCGCTGAAACTATTTCAAAATTATATCAAATGTTTCCACTATAAGAAATTTTATTCTGTGATTCTATGTCTGATTCTGTTTAAACCTCATAAGCTAATAACAATATGCTATTTTGAACGGTTCGAGTTGGTTTAATTACCGACTAGTTACGTATAGTAGCAAATATATGAAACCTAATTTCTAATACTATTCCTAAGTAAATAAACTAGAAAACTTCTATAAATGAATACAAACTTTTATTATTCTGATTTTTTTTTTACAGATATACGAATTGTTGTTTTACAAATACATGAGAACATTTGACAAATATTTACACAAATAGTTACGTATAGTAGCAAATATATGAAACCTAACTATTAATTATTTTCGACAATTAGGGAATTGTGAATTAGACAATTTAGGTAATGGAGGCAAAATTCTCCATTGTGTTCAATCACATTTCCTTCCTTACCAAAACAAACTTCACCGACGCAAATCACCTGATCATCTTCGATCGTTCCTTGATTTTGTTCCTCTACTTCCTCTTCTTCTTCAACCTCTTCTTCTTTTTCATCTTCCTCTATAGGATTATGGACTTGAAAATTGGAGGAATCATCATTAATAATAATTGGATTATTTTGAATATCTGTTATGTATTTCTGAAAATTCCTAACAATCTTCCCTTGGTTTTCTTGTTTTTATCCATCCAGAGTTGTAGAAGTTGTATTTTAGTGAGTAATTGCAGGGTATCTTTCATAGACTCTTCTAATTTGATAACCCTTACATGCGTAGATCATTGAATCGGACCAGAAGAAGGCGAAGGAAATGGAAAGGAGTTGTTTATGTAGTTATTTGAAGTTGAAGCCATTCTTTTATTGTTTCAGAATTTTTATTAAAGAGAAAATGAGTGAGAAGAGAAGTATTCTCAAAGTGAAGAGTTTAAATAAGATTAATAACTAACTTTGGAGGGAATTTAAAATTTTAAAAAAATTCAGTTATATGTCGACATATATATTTGTATATGTCAACATGTATGTCGATTTTTTCAATTTTCAAATTTTCTTATATTTTATTATATATTTATACTAATATATTTAATTATTTTACTTCGGTTAATGAACAAATGCCTAGTTCTCTTCTTAATTTAGTAAACGTTGCTTCGTTTAATAGTTTAGTTAATATATCTGCAATTTGATATTCCATGTTAACAAATTCTAGTGAAATATTTTCTTTATTTACGTTTTCTCTAAGGAAATAATGTCTCACATCAAATATGGTTTGTTCTAGTATAATGTGTAGGATTTTTAGATAAATTTATAGCACTCGTATTATCGTAGTAAATTGGTGATTTAGTCATATTTAATCAAAAATCTCTTAGAGTTTGTTGCATATATATTACTTGAGAACAAGCCAAAGCGGCAGACATATGCTCTGCTTTAGTCGTTGACAAGAAAGCAATATTTTTCTTTTTACTAAATCAGGAATCCAAAGAATGACCCATAAACTTACAAGTTCCCATCGTACTTTTTCGATCTAATTTACAACCAGCATAGTTAACATTGCAATATGAAATTAAACTGAATGAATCATTTTTAGGATAAAATAGACCAAAGTCTAATGTATGTTTAACATATCGTAGAATATGTTTTACAGCTTTTAAATGAGTTTCCTTAGGTTGTGATTGATATCTAGCGCAAAGACAAACACTATGCTATGTCTGGTCTACTTCCAATTATATATAATAAAGAAACTATCATACCTCTATATAATTTTTGATCTACATATTTTGAAGAGTTTCCTTTACTTAAGGCTTCGTTGGTTACCATAAGTGTGGGTTTTCCTTTTGTACTATCCATGTTAAATTTATTAATTAAATCCTTAACATCATTTCTTGATCAATAAATATTCTATTATCTAACTGTCTGATTTGTAATTTTAAATAGAATGTGAGCTCCCCCCCTATAATTCATTTCAAATTCTTTCATCATGATTTCTGAGAATTCCTGATTCATTTTATTATTTGTTGATCCAAAAATTAAATCATCTACATAGATTTGTACCAATTGAATATCATTTTTGTTTCTTTTAACAAATAGAGTATTGTCTACTTTACCAATTCCAAAGTTTGATTATAACAAATAAGTTCTTAGTCAATCATACCAGACTCTAAGGGCTTGTTTTAATCCATATAAGGGTTCTTTAACTTATAAACGAGGTTTGGAAATTTTTCATCCTCAAAAAATGGGGGTTGTTCAACATAAGCATCTTCTTTAACGAATCCATTTAAAAAAATAGTTTTTACATCCATTTGAAATAGTTTGAAATTATTATGATTAGCGAAATCAAGTAGAATTCTGATAGATTCTAATCTTGCTACGGGGGCAAAGGTTTCGTTGTAATCTATTCCTTCTTCTTAACATATCCTTGAGCTACTAATCATGCTTTATTTCTAGCAAGCTTACCAAGTTCATTCTTTTTATTTTATAAACCCATTTAGTTTTTATTATTATTTATCCTCTGTTCTAGGAACAAGTTTCCATACATGATTTCTGGTGAATTGATTCAGTTCTTCTTGCATAGCAAGTATCCATGAATCATCAGACGATGCTTCCTTTGGATTTTTTGGTTCAATAGTTGATATAAATGCTATATTACACATGTTATTTAATTGATTTCTAGTTCAAACTACATATTCAATATCTCTTAGTATATTTTCTATAGGATGATCTCTTACAAGTCTAATTCTTTTATTGGGTTAATTAGTTTCATTATTTTTTTCATTTAATTCATTATCACATTCATCTTCATTATGTTTTTGATTTAAATTTTTATAATTTTCATCAAAATATAAATTTAGAGTTTCTTCAATAGTATTAGTTTTTAAATTAAAAATTCTATATGCTTTACTTCTATTTGAATATCCAATAAAAATTCCTTTATTTGATTTAGGATCAAATTTATCTAAATTTTCCTTAGTATTTAAAATAAAACATTTACTTCACACAATTCTAAAATAAGATACCTTTGGTTTCTTATTATAAAGAAGTTCGTATAGAGTTTTGTTAGTTAATGGTCTTTTAAAATTCTATTTAAAATATACCAAGCTATAGCAACTGCTTCAGCCTAAAAACTTTTTGGTAAATTACCGTCAGAAAGCATATTTCTTGCATATTCTTGGATTGTCCTATTTTTTCGCTCAGCTACTTCATTTTATTGAGGGATTCTCGAAAAAGAAAAATTATGAGTAATTCCGTTTTTATTATAGAAATTCTAAAAAATTTCATTTTCAAATTCTCCACCGTGGTCACTACATATAGTTTTATTTTTTTTTAAAGATAACAGATTTTGAGTTCTTTTAGCAAAAAATTTAAATAGATCAAAAGCATCATTTTTATGTTTAAGAAAATGAGTCCAAGCAAATCTAGAAAAATCAACGATAATTTCATAAACATATTTACTATGGTTTATTGATTGTGTTTAAGATGGACCAAATAAATCCATATGAAGCAATTCTAACGGATTTGAAGTAATAATCTCATCTTTTAACTTGAATGAACTTTTTCTTAATTTCCCTAATTGGCAAGCATTATATAAATTATTTAGTTTGAAATCCATTTTGGGTAACCCTCTAACTAAATCTAATTTGGAAATTCTAGATAGGTTCTTGAAATTTAAATGACTAAATCTTTTATGCCAATCCCAAGGGTCACTTGTATTGGCCAAAAGACATAAATTATTGTTTGAAATTTTCATACTAAAGACATAAATATTTTTCTTTCTAATTCCTTCAAAAATTATGTTTGAATTATTATCTTCGATAAAGCACTTATCTTGTTCAAATGTAATAATCTTTATCTCATAGTTGACTTATAGTAGATTATGTTTTAAATTCTTAACTAATAAAAACATCAAAAATAATAGGAGTTTAAGAATTACCGACATTGTCGATGCTAATCACATATGCTTTCGAGTTCTCACCAAAATTGACCATTCCTCCATCTTCATAGACTATATTATTTAGTAAGTCATAATTTCCTATCATATGCCTCGAATAGCCACTATCTAGAATCCATTTATCTTTCTTAATTTGCACCATTTGTCTGTCAAGTTTTGAATCAACAATATCCATGTAACATATTTGTTCCTATACAACACGTTAATTTGGTAGATAACATGATTTTTCAACAAGATTAAACGCAGACTTATGAAACAATGATGAAATGCATATTTTTGAACTAGTGTTATAAAAATCTTCAAAAATTGTCATTTTCAAAAATTCAGATTAAGAAAACTTTGAAAACCAATGATCTGATACCAATTATTGGGGATACAGATTATAGATCTTAAGGAAAACTAAACACTAGAGGGGGTGAACAATGTTTTATGGATTTTATTAATTTCTTGAAATCTTTTTAAGTTCATCGGAATGTTATGTAAATCATAGATATCAACAATCACAAAATCAACCGCACATGCAGAAAATAAAAAATAGTAAAAGGAAAGTACACACTGAGATTTTATACTGGTTAAGAGTTACACTACATCCAGTCCCATACAACTCTAGGTTGTGCAGATGTCTTTTCAAAATAATCTTCAAATTACAATCCTCGATTTCAATGGCCATTAGGACCACCAATGCCTGCTGAGCACAAGGCACTCTTTTGATTTAACCAGGTTACAAGAACACCTAATTGATTTTCGAGTTACAATCATACCCAATTAATTTTTGAGCTATAATCACGCCTTTTCTCAGTATTAGTTTTAAAGTATTGACTTGATAGAACTTTATCTTATGATCTTTAATTACAAACAACCTATAGCTCTTCAGTATCACTTGGATTTCAAAGAGAGTTTGATGGAGATTTGAAAGAGAAAGAGTTTGATATGATCCTCTTGAAGATTGACAGTGTAAGTCTATATTTTTTAAGAAATTAAGAAGAATAATGGCAAGAAGAGAAAGGAAGAAGAAGATGATGAACATTTATTAAAAAAATCGAATCTGAAGCCTATTTATAGTTTTGCAACAGCCACAACCATTCATTAAAAGTTTGAATTCAAAAGATACAACTTTTCAAAATTTAAAAATAAAGCCAACTGTACATATGTCAATATACATAAATGTAAATGTCAACATATACATGTATTTTTCAAAAAATAAAATTTTAAATCAAAGTAAATGATTATTAAATAAATCATGGTGATTTCTGAGTTAAAACAAACTATATTCCTTTATATTGAAATATAATTTTTCAAGTAAAAATATATATCAAAAACATATATTAAGATGATTTAAAAATGAGTAAAAACTAAATAAGAAATGATATAAAAGTATATACATTTAAACTATGAATATAATAAATACTTTAAGACTTAATAAATATAACTAATTATTTTGAAAATATAAGTAACTATGAAATTAGTATTAAATCTATTAGTAATAAATAATTGAATTGGGAGTTAAAATATATTAAGTGTAATTTTAAAACTAAAGTTAAAAAAAATTCAAGAGTTAAAATAGATTTAAGAATAAAGAGAAAAAGATTTAAAATAAGGAAGTAATTTTGAAATCAATTTAAAAATTAATGTAAAAACAAGGAAGTAATTTTGAAATCATTTGAAAAAGTTTGAAATCAGAATTGAATGCTAACCAGATGTAACGAACCGGGATTTACGAACCGGGATTTTCGACTCCGAAAATCAACATCAAACTACCATGTTGACCCTTTCAGACATCGAACATTCCAGATCATTAATAGAAAGAAGTTAGAGGGTGAGATAAGAAAGAAAGAAATATTAGAATAGAAGAAGAAGAAGAAACACCACAACACAGTCTCACATCGCAGCGGAACAAAATATAATACAGAAATAAATCTTTATTGAAAACTTTTAAAATACTTACAATATCAGAGTACACATCTGGACAGTGATAATAATCTGTCCTCATATAACACACAGCGGAATAGTAATATCATACGTCTGGACTCTTCCAGCTCGTCTCTTCACAGCAGTCGATAACCTGAACCTGTACAACCCGGTCTAACCCGAGCATTTACAAAACACCGGGTCAGTCTGGTGAACCAGAGTGAGGTAAACTCGCACAGTATTTAATATAAATCATCCAATCCTGATTTTAGAGTCCAAAAACCTTTCAAAGAAAAGGATAATCGTAAGACCAAGTCCACACATAAACACGGACGGTTTTTACCTTACGATAACCCAAAACAGCTTTGAAACCAATATCTTGTCTGATATTATAATAATGTCTAAATACAAGTAAATAATAATCTAGTGGAACGCTTGCATCTCACGCTCCACATATATAGTATACAAACAAAAACCGCGGGCGCTTATTGGAGATTGGATTTCGACCTTGACAAGGTATGGGACCACCTGCCGATAGTGTATCTCTAGAGACGAATACACTGGGTTCAACAAGAACGTCTTGCAACCCGGCCCTCACATGACCGACCACTCATTTCGCTTGAGTGTATCGAATGTATATCACCGACAGTTGGGATCAGCAACCGTCTCCCGACAAGGGACAGCATCGAAACATAGATTTGAGAAACAAATAGGATTTCCTCTAGATAGGTGATTATACACCCTAATGGGAGCGACCCACATAGCCATGCTGCCTGCCCGATTTTTTTGTCATTCCCCGGTTGATGAGGCTTGAGGCCAGAATTAACTCTTGACATCTGGTCGCCATTTACTTTGAATGCCACATCGTCAGATCCATCAGATATCACTAATTGACGTCCACAAAAATACTCTAGCTGAAAGCTAGAGAATGGCAATTCCCTGCCAACAACTATCGTACGTTTGAAGAAATCAACGTACGTGATCCTTTGGAAATACTCTGTCAGACACTCGTCCATACACGTCATCCAGGAACAGGATGAACCGAAGGCACTCTCCTGCCGCATCCATATAGGAATCACCCCATGGATCAGTAGCGAGAAGTCCTTGCAACCCGTAGATTCCAACTACGACAGAATCACAGCTTATCTCTGCTTGCCAGGCAGAGAATATTAGTGGTCCTTCCGTTTATGAAAATCCACGATCTTCACAGCACCATCTCGCTCATCTTCTGATATCTCCACGTATTTGTTGGTCGGAATGGTTTTCGAATATAAATTCGATCCTGGTCTTTCCATACCAACAATCGTATTGGACAGGTTTGATAGTCGGTGTTTTAACTATCAAAATATACAGTGTTTCAATCATGACACTCCAATGAGTTCACTGGTTAAGCATTCAACATTACCTGGCCTTTTAACACTTGATTTACTTTGTTAAATCAAAACTTCTAACTCTGTTAATATTTAAAAATACAATATTCGAATAACTCTAATTCGATTTAACTTTAATCGATTAACTCTAATCGATTTACTCCCATTGATTAACTCAAAGTGGTTAACTCTAGCTGATTAACTCGACTTCTTTAACCCTATCGATTTACTACTATTTTATTTAACTCCATTCGCTTGACTCTAGATCGCGGCGATCACAATGGTTACGCCTGATTCCCTCAGGAAACATCCGACTGCCGTAGGCTATCTGCAGCCCTGCGAATTACGCTAGCAGTCGTACGAAATGGCACCCATCTTGAAAAACTATATTTGACTAACTCTAGCTCGAGTAACTATATTCAATTTCCCACTTAAATCTTCCTTCCAGTCATCTCTTAAATTCGGAAATCCATTAGTTTTAACAAAGAAATTTATAGCACATATGTTATAACAATAGCGTTATAATTACTATTTAAATTTACAAAACAACAGCGCTATAATCGCTGTTTAGGTTTACAACCCATTTACTATAGCAAAAGCGCTACAATCGCTATATTAGATTTACAAAACATATATTATAACAACAGCGCTAAAATCGCTGTTTAGATTTTCAAAACATATTCACTAATGCCTCTTAGGGTTTCCAACTAATACTATCTTCAGATAATCCCGATGTTGTTCAAGTTGGGGTATTTTAATTACCTCTCAGACCTTGATCAACACCGTTCTCATCCTAAGATAAATATAAGTTGCAATTAAACCCAATATTCCATTTCAAATCTCAAACAATTTCCATCGTATCTTGGATTTGGTTGTACAACACTATAACCCATTACTTAAACCCAATTCATCTTTTCCAATCTCCTTTCAAATATATTCAATTATCCCTACTTTGGAAAGATTATTTTAATTCCCTCTTTTTCTCAATCCAAATATCTGGTAATCGTTAATTCAAAATTAACGATATAACACTTCAAACTTCTTTTATATAAATGCTGGTTTATCTTAAGCCCTTTTTACCCAAATCCCCTTTTTAAACACTTATTAAAATTAAAACAATATTGTTTAAAATTATACATCGACCCAACTAATTTAGAAATCAATTCCAATTTAAAAATGTTAACTTAGTCAACCCAAACTCGAATATTTCGATAATCAATTTCAATTAGTTCTCACTTTAATTTAATTACAAATATAATTAGTTTAAATAATTTCCATTTATTTGTTTGTTAACAAAATAATTATCCAAAATTACCATTCGATTTGTTTCTTATCCTCGTACTTATAAATCTGATCAAAATTTATGTTATAACCAATTAATCATAAATCAAGGTCTTAAATAAATCAAATATTTATTTCTCTCTAACAAACTTTTATTCAAATATTATATTTAAAAATCTAGCTTCAGTTATAAAATAAATTTTATAACTTCAGCTCTATCGATTCACCTGACGGTGAATCACTATCTATAACCCGATTGATTTTAATGGCCATACTCTGCCAAACACTTAACCAATATCGCCCATTGGTTTAAACCAAACAGATGTTGAATATTCAGTCAATAATCAACCATCAAATCAATCACACAAACAGATCAGTTCATATATGATAATATGAAAATAAATAATACATTTGAGGGATCCGGTTGGGTCCCTCCAACCTGTTCTTCCCTGTATTCAAATGGTTATCTCAAATCACCACATTCAGTTTTGTTTGACTGATAAAATAAATAACGACCATTTAACATCAACCACAAGCAATTCAAACCATTCAACCCTTTAGAACACGTTTATAAATAAACGTGACCAATAAGGTAAGTTACCTTTATTTGGACCAATCGTTAAAAATAACGATTTGGTATTTCACCGAAATTAAACACGGTTTAATTTCATCGGTTAAATCAACAGATAAATATATAACTAGCAAAACAGTCAACCATTGGCAAGCAGAGCACACAAAATAAAAATACCCAATTTATATAAAATATAAAAAGGGTAACTGAGTGAGTTTAACTCACCTTGATCTGATTTTTCCGTCGAACCGGTTCAATTACAGTTAAATTAAACGATGTTTAATTTAACTGAAAATCCCTGTCGTCTCTATCACCTTCCGAAATAGATCCATGGCGTAGTATTCATCAGCATGGTTCCAGCGGCACCTAGTTCGTCCAATTCTGAGCATATATGATTAAGTTATTAATATTTAAAGGTTAATATGATTTAATTAAATATAATCTTCTTAATCCATTTTTAACTCGACTAATTATTTTAATAACAAATAAACCGATAAATTTAATTTCCCAACCCTAACCTTTGATATAGATTATTAATGACTTGGTTAGAAAAAAATAACAGTGAAAATTCGGAATTGAAAATCACATGTCTGACATTTAGTTTGTTCCCTGCTACTTTATTCTGCCAAATTTATAATTCCTTAATCATTAAACATAATCACTTAGTTAGCAGTTTAATTACATTTGATTAGTCAAAAGGAATAAAGTCGATGCTTCGGATTTTCTGTTCCCAAACTATCGTCCCTCGTCGTCTTCAAATACCTGCTCAAAATTTAGGATTTAGTTTATACAGTTATACTGATCTAACTTTCTTAATTAGAGGTTGGTTATAAGTTAATTACATTGAAGCCCACTGGCCCGGTGCCTTCTTCCCAAACACAATGCTTCTTTCCCACGCCAGACCTTGGTTTATGCCCAACTTCATTTTGTAAAAACAAAACTGGACCGACACTTAAAGGGTCTGCCTCGTTCAAACTCATCTCCCTCATTCACACTTCATTCTCAGTTGAACACGATGGGCTTTGGTCTCCAGTCCTCAACTCCTTGGACGCAACCACCCTGGCACAACAGTTTATAAAAACAAGGGGTTACAATATTTACTGTATAAATTATGCTTAATTACGTATTTTAAAACAAATTAAATCCTTTACTTTCGACCTCTCTAATGCCGGAAAAACCCTCACAAGAATCAAAGCTTTCAGGCTCGATTTACACCCCTACGATGAACAGTATACGATCGTGGCCGGTGGAATTTACTGAACTCGGAGTGGCCTTTAATTTTGTAGTGGAAAGTTTTGATTTTGATAAGAGGATTCGTAGGGAATTTGATGAAGATTTGGGAAGCTTATGGTCGTTTAGAACTGAAGTGTGGCGGCGCAAAAAGAAAGTGGACCACAGAAGTAATTTGGCGGAAGGAATAGGGTTCAGATGGATTTATATAAGGAGTATATTATTATTTAATTATATTGTGAAACTTCGTCGTGAAGTAATTGATAAAAAACCCCACAAACGATCTCTGTTTACTGATAAAAAAACTATTCTCGATGTAAAACGGTATTCCAGACCAATGGGACAAGTTTCATCGAAATCCGAGATCGTATGAAAAAATTTCCTTTATGAAACCAGAAATGAACACGCGTTTAATTTTTCCACGGTCACCAGATAAATCGAATCAACTTGAAACTGCGAACATTGACAATAACTTTTCGATACGAACCCAACGGCACTAATTTCGTCGCATTCTGAGACTGTTGCCCCGGTAGGCTGTTTTTACCCTGAACCGCCCTACCCTTTTTAACGCCAAATTTCTCGGTCTCTAAAAATAACAAACTATATACTTATTCTGACTCTAATCGACGATACGAACTCAACGGAACTGGTTTCGTGGCCTAATTCGATCGTCTGCTCAAGTTATGCTCGAATGTCCCTTTATTTATTTAATTACGCGCTATAGAAATTGAGCGGGCGTTTACGGCTACCATGGCCACATACGACATCGGTTTGCCACGCCATTTGACACCGTGCAATAATTTAACGATACGGTTCTAATAAAACTGATTTCGTCGAAATCTGAGTCCGTTTGCAAAACGGCTATTTTAATGGCCTATAATTAAATAACGATTTTCCATAGCGACTATTTCAAATTTTGATTTAGCCATAACTATCAATTTACAACACGAAATCTGGATTTTTCTCTTTCAGATGAAAATTATTGTCAATACGGTCCCAACGTGTCTTATTTCACAGAAATCCGACTTATTTTGAATCCTGTATTCTCAGTTGAAGTTCAAAACTCCAATTTACGAACTGCACGCCATTTTCAAGCTCGAATTTATATTATATATAAATTATAACGTTCAACTTCGTTTTTAATAACGAACTCAATATTAAATTCCATTAATATTTTCAATATAATATTTAAAACTAATTTAAATATTCATATTCAAATGGTCGAAAAACACGGGTCGTTACATTCTCCCCCCCCCCCCCTTAAAATAATTTCATCCTCGAAATGGCTAAGGTAAGAATGAACGTTATAAACTTATTCATTTTCAAATCTAATTTATTTTAAATCCAAAATCGATTTAATACCATATATGAATTTTTTCTCAAAAATATCGAAAATTTTCTAACACTTTAAATTTTCCGAAAAATTTCGCCAGCACCTCCTCTGTACGGCTCAATCGGTACAACTCTAACTTGCCTTTCTAGGCCTTTTCCACCTCACAAGAAAATAAAATAGCCAAGTGGCTTGCCAAATAGGCTCATAAATCACCAAACCCATATAGAAATAAACGTGTACCTTTTTGTCGGGCATATCCTTTTATCCTCTCCATCTGCTGCCCTGTCAGCATATACAAATGCATTCTTCAACCAAAATTCCAATTTTATCTTCAAAACCAAATCCTTTACGCGTCCAAGCCAAAAACCATTCTTAACTGAATTTCCATCCATCATTGATTTCAACTCTTAAATTACCAATCCAACACCATTTCGGATTCCTGTCTCGCAATTCAAAATCAGATTCTACTCGATATAATATATCTCGATTCAATTTCCAGTTAACTGGTTTCAATTTAATTCATATTTGCTTTCGCAATTTCTATTAAATTTGCCTTTGTTCAAACAATTTCCCTGGGAGTTTTTAAACAGTTCATCTCTTTCAAAAAACAAATATTCCTTTCTAGATTCAAAACACTTGTTTTTCTCAAAGCAATTTCAAACAAAATTTTTGGTAGTAATCCGTCACTTGCAAACTCGAAAATGGACACCGATGATGTCCGGATCATCATTGGAATCTATTTTCCAGCTATCAAAGTGAGTTCAATACTATATCTTTTCAAAACTTCAATTTTAAACACTTTCATTTTGAAGTCTATTTCAAAATAGAATTCACGATGCTTGTAAACAATTTAAAATCTCCCAGGATTTTAAAATTCTCATATATTCAATTCAAGTTCATTTGCAATCATCTTTCCCACCTTTGGGAATTTTAATTCCAATTCTGATTTAGATTTCAAATTTAATAAATCTGCTTTCATATTATACGAATTCTAATTGGTTATTTATATAACCTTTTCCATTATAATCAACCAACACATCCAATATACTATAATGCTTCAAACGTAAATCATTCCTTTATATTAAAATACCATTTGGGTAAAATTATTTCATTTACCCTCTTTCAAAAACATACTGTGTCGAATTATTCTGTTCAAGAGTTTAGAAACACTTATCGACACAGTTTGCATTACTGTATCGACCAGAATTCATAAACTACTCGACAAACCAACCAACACAATATAAACAGTTTTTATATCAATTTACAAATACGCGCTCATATATATACACTCAAACTCAGTCTAGGGTATTACTAACCCCATCTCTACTGAGTCACGCCACAGAGCCAAGGTAATCACTTAACCTTCAGCTCTGATACCACTGTAACGAACCGGGATTTTCGACTCCGAAAATCAACATCAAACTACCATGTTGACCCTTTCAGACATCGAACATTCCAGATCATTAATAGAAAGAAGTTAGAGGGTGAGATAAGAAAGAAAGAAATATTAGAATAGAAGAAGAAGAAGAAACACCACAACACAGTCTCACATCGCAGCGGAACAAAATATAATACAGAAATAAATCTTTATTGAAAACTTTTAAAATACTTACAATATCAGAGTACACATCTGGACAGTGATAATAATCTGTCCTCATATAACACACAGCGGAATAGTAATATCATACGTCTGGACTCTTCCAGCTCGTCTCTTCACAGCAGTCGATAACCTGAACCTGTACAACCCGGTCTAACCCGAGCATTTACAAAACACCGGGTCAGTCTGGTGAACCAGAGTGAGGTAAACTCGCACAGTATTTAATATAAATCATCCAATCCTGATTTTAGAGTCCAAAAACCTTTCAAAGAAAAGGATAATCGTAAGACCAAGTCCACACATAAACACGGACGGTTTTTACCTTACGATAACCCAAAACAGCTTTGAAACCAATATCTTGTCTGATATTATAATAATGTCTAAATACAAGTAAATAATAATCTAGTGGAACGCTTGCATCTCACGCTCCACATATATAGTATACAAACAAAAACCGCGGGCGCTTATTGGAGATTGGATTTCGACCTTGACAAGGTATGGGACCACCTGCCGATAGTGTATCTCTAGAGACGAATACACTGGGTTCAACAAGAACGTCTTGCAACCCGGCCCTCACATGACCGACCACTCATTTCGCTTGAGTGTATCGAATGTATATCACCGACAGTTGGGATCAGCAACCGTCTCCCGACAAGGGACAGCATCGAAACATAGATTTGAGAAACAAATAGGATTTCCTCTAGATAGGTGATTATACACCCTAATGGGAGCGACCCACATAGCCATGCTGCCTGCCCGATTTTTTTGTCATTCCCCGGTTGATGAGGCTTGAGGCCAGAATTAACTCTTGACATCTGGTCGCCATTTACTTTGAATGCCACATCGTCAGATCCATCAGATATCACTAATTGACGTCCACAAAAATACTCTAGCTGAAAGCTAGAGAATGGCAATTCCCTGCCAACAACTATCGTACGTTTGAAGAAATCAACGTACGTGATCCTTTGGAAATACTCTGTCAGACACTCGTCCATACACGTCATCCAGGAACAGGATGAACCGAAGGCACTCTCCTGCCGCATCCATATAGGAATCACCCCATGGATCAGTAGCGAGAAGTCCTTGCAACCCGTAGATTCCAACTACGACAGAATCACAGCTTATCTCTGCTTGCCAGGCAGAGAATATTAGTGGTCCTTCCATTTATGAAAATCCACGATCTTCACAGCACCATCTCGCTCATCTTCTGATATCTCCACGTATTTGTTGGTCGGAATGGTTTTCGAATATAAATTCGATCCCGGTCTTTCCATACCAACAATCGTATTGGACAGGTTTGATAGTCGGTGTTTTAACTATCAAAATATACAGTGTTTCAATCATGACACTCTAATGAGTTCACTGGTTAAGCATTCAACATTACCTGGCCTTTTAACACTTGATTTACTTTGTTAAATCAAAACTTCTAACTCTGTTAATATTTAAAAATACAATATTCGAATAACTCTAATTCGATTTAACTTTAATCGATTAACTCTAATCGATTTACTCCCATTGATTAACTCAAAGTGGTTAACTCTAGCTGATTAACTCGACTTCTTTAACCCTATCGATTTACTACTATTTTATTTAACTCCATTCGCTTGACTCTAGATCGCGGCGATCACAATGGTTACGCCTGATTCCCTCAGGAAACATCCGACTGCCGTAGGCTATCTGCAGCCCTGCGAATTACGCTAGCAGTCGTACGAAATGGCACCCATCTTGAAAAACTATATTTGACTAACTCTAGCTCGAGTAACTATATTCAATTTCCCACTTAAATCTTCCTTCCAGTCATCTCTTAAATTCGGAAATCCATTAGTTTTAACAAAGAAATTTATAGCACATATGTTATAACAATAGCGTTATAATTACTATTTAAATTTACAAAACAACAGCGCTATAATCGCTGTTTAGGTTTACAACCCATTTACTATAGCAAAAGCGCTACAATCGCTATATTAGATTTACAAAACATATATTATAACAACAGCGCTAAAATCGCTGTTTAGATTTTCAAAACATATTCACTAATGCCTCTTAGGGTTTCCAACTAATACTATCTTCAGATAATCCCGATGTTGTTCAAGTTGGGGTATTTTAATTACCTCTCAGACCTTGATCAACACCGTTCTCATCCTAAGATAAATATAAGTTGCAATTAAACCCAATATTCCATTTCAAATCTCAAACAATTTCCATCGTATCTTGGATTTGGTTGTACAACACTATAACCCATTACTTAAACCCAATTCATCTTTTCCAATCTCCTTTCAAATATATTCAATTATCCCTACTTTGGAAAGATTATTTTAATTCCCTCTTTTTCTCAATCCAAATATCTGGTAATCGTTAATTCAAAATTAACGATATAACACTTCAAACTTCTTTTATATAAATGCTGGTTTATCTTAAGCCCTTTTTACCCAAATCCCCTTTTTAAACACTTATTAAAATTAAAACAATATTGTTTAAAATTATACATCGACCCAACTAATTTAGAAATCAATTCCAATTTAAAAATGTTAACTTAGTCAACCCAAACTCGAATATTTCGATAATCAATTTCAATTAGTTCTCACTTTAATTTAATTACAAATATAATTAGTTTAAATAATTTCCATTTATTTGTTTGTTAACAAAATAATTATCCAAAATTACCATTCGATTTGTTTCTTATCCTCGTACTTATAAATCTGATCAAAATTTATGTTATAACCAATTAATCATAAATCAAGGTCTTAAATAAATCAAATATTTATTTCTCTCTAACAAACTTTTATTCAAATATTATATTTAAAAATCTAGCTTCAGTTATAAAATAAATTTTATAACTTCAGCTCTATCGATTCACCTGACGGTGAATCACTATCTATAACCCGATTGATTTTAATGGCCATACTCTGCCAAACACTTAACCAATATCGCCCATTGGTTTAAACCAAACAGATGTTGAATATTCAGTCAATAATCAACCATCAAATCAATCACACAAACAGATCAGTTCATATATGATAATATGAAAATAAATAATACATTTGAGGGATCCGGTTGGGTCCCTCCAACCTGTTCTTCCCTGTATTCAAATGGTTATCTCAAATCACCACATTCAGTTTTGTTTGACTGATAAAATAAATAACGACCATTTAACATCAACCACAAGCAATTCAAACCATTCAACCCTTTAGAACACGTTTATAAATAAACGTGACCAATAAGGTAAGTTACCTTTATTTGGACCAATCGTTAAAAATAACGATTTGGTATTTCACCGAAATTAAACACGGTTTAATTTCATCGGTTAAATCAACAGATAAATATATAACTAGCAAAACAGTCAACCATTGGTAAGCAGAGCACACAAAATAAAAATACCCAATTTATATAAAATATAAAAAGGGTAACTGAGTGAGTTTAACTCACCTTGATCTGATTTTTCCGTCGAACCGGTTCAATTACAGTTAAATTAAACGATGTTTAATTTAACTGAAAATCCCTGTCGTCTCTATCACCTTCCGAAATAGATCCATGGCGTAGTATTCATCAGCATGGTTCCAGCGGCACCTAGTTCGTCCAATTCTGAGCATATATGATTAAGTTATTAATATTTAAAGGTTAATATGATTTAATTAAATATAATCTTCTTAATCCATTTTTAACTCGACTAATTATTTTAATAACAAATAAACCGATAAATTTAATTTCCCAACCCTAACCTTTGATATAGATTATTAATGACTTGGTTAGAAAAAAATAACAGTGAAAATTCGGAATTGAAAATCACATGTCTGACATTTAGTTTGTTCCCTGCTACTTTATTCTGCCAAATTTATAATTCCTTAATCATTAAACATAATCACTTAGTTAGCAGTTTAATTACATTTGATTAGTCAAAAGGAATAAAGTCGATGCTTCGGATTTTCTGTTCCCAAACTATCGTCCCTCGTCGTCTTCAAATACCTGCTCAAAATTTAGGATTTAGTTTATACAGTTATACTGATCTAACTTTCTTAATTAGAGGTTGGTTATAAGTTAATTACATTGAAGCCCACTGGCCCGGTGCCTTCTTCCCAAACACAATGCTTCTTTCCCACGCCAGACCTTGGTTTATGCCCAACTTCATTTTGTAAAAACAAAACTGGACCGACACTTAAAGGGTCTGCCTCGTTCAAACTCATCTCCCTCATTCACACTTCATTCTCAGTTGAACACGATGGGCTTTGGTCTCCAGTCCTCAACTCCTTGGACGCGACCACCCTGGCACAACAGTTTATAAAAACAAGGGGTTACAATATTTACTGTATAAATTATGCTTAATTACGTATTTTAAAACAAATTAAATCCTTTACTTTCGACCTCTCTAATGCCGGAAAAACCCTCACAAGAATCAAAGCTTTCAGGCTCGATTTACACCCCTACGATGAACAGTATACGATCGTGGCCGGTGGAATTTACTGAACTCGGAGTGGCCTTTAATTTTGTAGTGGAAAGTTTTGATTTTGATAAGAGGATTCGTAGGGAATTTGATGAAGATTTGGGAAGCTTATGGTCGTTTAGAACTGAAGTGTGGCGGCGCAAAAAGAAAGTGGACCACAGAAGTAATTTGGCGGAAGGAATAGGGTTCAGATGGATTTATATAAGGAGTATATTATTATTTAATTATATTGTGAAACTTCGTCGTGAAGTAATTGATAAAAAACCCCACAAACGATCTCTGTTTACTGATAAAAAAACTATTCTCGATGTAAAACGGTATTCCAGACCAATGGGACAAGTTTCATCGAAATCCGAGATCGTATGAAAAAATTTCCTTTATGAAACCAGAAATGAACACGCGTTTAATTTTTCCACGGTCACCAGATAAATCGAATCAACTTGAAACTGCGAACATTGACAATAACTTTTCGATACGAACCCAACGGCACTAATTTCGTCGCATTCTGAGACTGTTGCCCCGGTAGGCTGTTTTTACCTTGAACCGCCCTACCCTTTTTAACGCCAAATTTCTCGGTCTCTAAAAATAACAAACTATATACTTATTCTGACTCTAATCGACGATACGAACTCAACGGAACTGGTTTCATGGCCTAATTCGATCGTCTGCTCAAGTTATGCTCGAATGTCCCTTTATTTATTTAATTACGCGCTATAGAAATTGAGCGGGCGTTTACGGCTACCATGGCCACATACGACATCGGTTTGCCACGCCATTTGACACCGTGCAATAATTTAACGATACGGTTCTAATAAAACTGATTTCGTCGAAATCTGAGTCCGTTTGCAAAACGGCTATTTTAATGGCCTATAATTAAATAACGATTTTCCATAGCGACTATTTCAAATTTTGATTTAGCCATAACTATCAATTTACAACACGAAATCTGGATTTTTCTCTTTCAGATGAAAATTATTGTCAATACGGTCCCAACGTGTCTTATTTCACAGAAATCCGACTTATTTTGAATCCTGTATTCTCAGTTGAAGTTCAAAACTCCAATTTACGAACTGCACGCCATTTTCAAGCTCGAATTTATATTATATATAAATTATAACGTTCAACTTCGTTTTTAATAACGAACTCAATATTAAATTCAATTAATATTTTCAATATAATATTTAAAACTAATTTAAATATTCATATTCAAATGGTCGAAAAACACGGGTCGTTACACCAGAGTTTTAACAAGATATCTAGACATAATTGCTTTATATTTATTGAACTCTTGAATTTTTTATACTCATGAGTCTTATATCGTGAACTCTTGAATTCTTAATACTCACAAGTCCTCTTCTACTTTGAAATCTTGATTATCTGAACTGTTAGTATATTTTTAAAATCAACCTCACAGCGTTAGTATATTTTTTATAACAATAATAATTGAAACTAGGTTGTTGTCATCAAAACCATCATCAACATCTCAATCTCTAACAGAAAGTTTCTATCTATAGAAGGTAGATTAGAACTTACTCACACAGTCATCATAACCAATATCCTATATTGAATATAGTCTCACAACATTCTAATAAGGCTATGAATAAAATAGAAAAAAATTGAGCTAATTTCATTTGGAATGGCAAAAGTCATAAAGTTTCTTGGAGTATTATAACAAAACAAAAGAAGTAGGAGATTTAGGCCTTAGAGACTTTAAGGACTTAAGAAGTGCATGTAATTTAAAGCTTTTTTGGAAATTCATTGATGGTAAATCTCTCCGGGTGGGGTGGATGAAAGCTAAAAACAAGAGAAAGTTTTTTTTTTTTGGAGTATGCCGATTGAGAATCATTATTCCCTTACTTGGAAAAACATTCTGAGAAATAGGAAACTGGCTCTAAATTAATTGAGAGAAAATTCAAAGATGGTTAAAAAAACACTAGTTTATGGTTCAAGCCATGGCTATTTGGTAAATCTCTTATTAATTTATTAGGTTGGACCAATCTTTATCTTCTAGGTGGAGCTGAATTCAAAGTTGATGGTATAATTCATAATTCCACTTGGTTTACCATTTCTCATCCAGTTGCTCATATATTTAATTCGTCTATTAATAAAATTTGTTATTGATAGCAGCATCAAATATGAGGACAGCTGGGAATAGAGGCTCAACGTCAAGGATAAATTCTCATTCAAAAATACATGGAATTACATCAAAGGGAATGAGAGTGAAGTTAACTGACATAATGTAATATGAAATAAAGCTAATTGTCCTAAGATGACGCATTGCTCTTATTTTGCAGTTATAAACAGACTCCCCACTAGAGATAAGTATGTAAAGTGGTATAATCAAAGAAGCAATATTAGTTTATTCTATAAATCAAAGGTCAACAATATTGATCATCTTTTCTGTGAGTACTTATATTCTTTACATATATGGCATATAGCCAAAAACAAGTTGAATATTAATCAAATCACTCGAATGTAAAATATAAGGGAAAGTATCATGCAAATACAAAAAAATCTTCAAAGGAGTTAAAACTCATTTTAATAAAGCTTGCATTATGCTCATCACTATCATCTACTTTATATGGAATGAAAGGAACAAAAGACTCCACAGTGAAGTTGAATTAAGCTATATTCAAACTTGAAAAGCAATTGAAACAAAATTCAATGTTCTTTGTGCTAACTCCAATAAGAATCTATCTAAAGCTTAATGTCAAAACTGTTGTGAGTTAGATAACTATTAGGAGGGAGTGAGAGATTACCTTCTTAACAATAGAAATTCTAATGAAATTTCTCGTAGTAGAGATAACCAATATCGTTTTAAAGATCAAGTTATCAATACCAGGAGAAGCACTCACCACTCCAAGTATTCTTTACTTGACCTCCTGATTGGGGATAAACGTAATATCAATCAAGACAACTACCAAGCCTGCAAATGGAGTTGTACTAACCTGTTTAATTTAAATTATTCTAGTATATAATATATTGCAAATGCTACTCATGCTTTACCTGCAATAGGGAGAAATCTAGTATCTCCAATACTGTTCTAGATAGAGCTATGCTGAAGGGAAAATGCCTCCTCTAACATAACCCAATTGACTCCCTTCTTGGAGGCTCAAAGTACAAATCGAAGGCCTAAAGTAACATAGCAAAATTACAATTTTTTTCTAATTATTTGATAATTAAAGAGATTAAGGAGGGGTTTTCACCTGACTGTGCCAAGAAATTGCAGGAAACCTTCACGTCCGATTTTAAAAGGGGGAATCCAATCTTATAGGAACCTATCTAAAATTTTCTTTTGCTAGGCCCATAGCTAAAAAACCCACTTTCCTACGATTACGGGGCTTATTCGAGTATGAAATCCAATCCTGGAAATACAACATCCCGCACCATCAATTCAATATATCTAATCAAAGTATAAATGAAAATATAATCATGTTGGATAATCAATTATGCCACTTATCTGAGAGATGCATAGGGATAGCAGTGCTATCCATGATTTGGCAGTTTCGAATACCAGAGAATCAAGAGACAGTAGTAACTATAAGATCTCCGTTGATATTCGTGAAGACATTGACAAATCTGGTCTATCAAATTAGCCTACTAGAAACGTCTTCGAAGATAAAGGTGTCTCTAGCTCAAGGAAGTATTTTGGCAAGAAGAGGCATAGATTTGGGAACTGAAACCTTCTTAATCGCCCAGATCGGTGTAGAAGAAAAATGATTTTGTTTATGATGGAGTTATTAAGGTTTTGCATTCCCTTTGTTGAATTGTTTATATCGGCTAGCGTTGAGCTGATGTAGCTATTTTTACCACTTCATGTGGGCTGGGCTTACGCCCTTTTATTTTTATCAATTTTATTTTTATTATAAAATTGTGTTTTGGTATATTATAGACTATTTGCAATAGCATATGAATGAATATATGTACATATTTTAACTTTAAATAACCCGAAAAAGCCCATATCATAAATAATATTGTATGCATATTCTTAAAACGATAAATGTTCAAAAGTATCCGTGGTTGGAATAAGGGGGATTGTTAAAGGGACTCCATTTCTATTTATGGAGGGTAAATTTTAAGGGGACTGCACCTTAAGATTTATTTGTTAAGGAGGGCTTTTGAATTTGAAAATAATAATAATAATATGCGGACTAAAATTCCCCTGCCTCGTGTTGTACAACTTACTATCGTTCTCCTAATCATTCCCATTTCTATTGTTCTCCCCCATTTTGCATTTCGTTTCTCTTCGTTCAAATCAAGCCGCGTTGAGATTAAAAAAATTGAAAACTAAAAACAAAATAATTTGAAGCATTGACTGATAGACTAAATAAAGGATGCATCCGTGTGTTGCAAAGGGTGATGGTTGTTGGAAAATGGAGTTTTGATGACAACAACCTTATTTCAATATTAATTGATTATAAAATATACTAACACCTCTATCTAGAATACACACACACACATATGCAGGACTTGTATACAAGAATTAATACTGAAGACTGTACAGTTTTAGAGATTCAAGAAATTCAGAATTCAGAGAAGATTCAAGAGTAATCAAGAAACCAAGGGTCCAAGATAAATATAGTAATAGAGTATAGTTTATATGTAAGACTCTGAATAACACTCCAGGTTCAAATTCAAATTCTGGTTTTCAAATTTCAAAATGTATTTTCAAATTCCATTCTAATCAAGTTTTTCTATCTTACCATTGATTTTAAACTTGAGATTTTAAAGATTATAAGTTTATATATTTATACAGTTATATAATTTTATATTTATGTAGTTTTAAACTTTATAATTTTATTAATATGATTATATAATTTATATTTATGATTTCATATGATTTCCTACTTTATAATGCTTATTTATATCACTATGTTTTAATTCAAGTTCCATAGTTATATATATATATATATATATATATATATCAAAACACTTGGAAAATACTCAAATTTCAATTTTTGAATAACATATGTCGACGTACATATGTTGGCATGTCGACATATAACTGTCACATTTTCAATTTTGAAAGAAAATGCCTTTTCACCATTTGTACCATTCCAGAAGCGTTGCAACCTTTCAAATCTTATAAATAGGGGCTGATTTCGATTTTTTTTCATTATTCTTCTTCTCCATCTTCATCCCTTTTCATTACTACATTATTATTTCATATTTTTATGATTTCTACACTTATATTCTGCCGATTTCAATTCTATTTATATAAAACTTCTTCTCTTCTCACTCTTTACTCATTACTCTCTGAATTAAAGTGCTATTGAAGAGTTATATGGATGTTGTAATCGTCTAGGAAATGTTTGGTAAAAGATGTATTCCTTGTACCCTTGAAATCAAGGAAAGAGAGCGGTATTAACCTTGTAGCAGTGAAATCAAGGGAATTGTACTTGATAAAGGGAGTTTGGAAATGGTGGTAACCTTGTGGCCATGAAATCAAGGGTGTTGTATTTGGATATTTATATAGTAATAAAACTCTGCGCACTCCAGCGTTGCGTAGGACTGGACGTAGGAGTAATTCGAACCAATATAATATCCAGTGTGTTCTTTCCTTTTTTGCATTTTCTTTTTGTTTACTTTTGTGTTTGTGTTTGATTCTGTGTCTATGATCATCTCTGTGGTGTGTGATTCATATAGTATATCATATAAGTTTTAGATTTTCTTAGATTCCTTAGAAACTCTATTCAACCCCCCCCCCCCCCCTCTAGTGTTAGTTTTTCCTTAATGATTCATTCCACATTCCCTAACAATGGTAAGGAAAAGAAAGAGAATGTTATCCAATAGCGAATCAACAAGAAGACTTAATAGTGCAACTCTACATAAGCAACAACGCCGGTGACTTGTAGATTATATCTAGTTTCCAGGTCAGTTTGTATCCATCGTTCCATTTTTGATATGTTTTCATGCTATTTCTGTAAAAGGATCCATTAAAGAGTGTTTGCATGTTCATTGTTATTCGTTATGCTCATCTGCCTTTATTTCTGCTTGCATGCAAGGTGTGTTCTTGCAAAAGATAAATCATTAACTCATGTTGTGGTAACGTACCGTTTAAAACGTCAATGTGTTGCCGAATAGTTTCTGCTTCATTTCTTTCCCAAAAGGTATTGCCGAGACAGTGGGTGATTACCAATATACATAGGTTAAAACGACAACATGAGGTCGAGAATTTTCGGCTATAAAATTCCCTAGTGGGACTTGCCTAGACAGTTGGTTATTATCGTATTATCTAGTTTAAGCTAGTCATATACAGTTGGTTACTATCATATTACCCAGTGTTTGCGTCTCTATTACATTAGCTACATACATTTATTATTACATATCTAGCATTAAATTGTAATCGTTAATTAGAGTTTAAGTTTTAATGTATAGGAGGATTATAAGGTTAGTATTGGAATTTCAATTTATATGGTTAAGGACGGCTAATGTAACACCCCGAATTTCAGTTAATACTAATATTCACTAATTACAGAATAAATAATCTCAAAAGTGAGAATTGGGGGAAACGGGCTGTGCCATTGCGTTCGTCTTGGAAAAATACGCAAAATAGAGTCCGAAATTTTGTAAATCGGAGTCCGTATGACCCGGTTAAGGCCCAAAGAAGTTTTCTGAAAATTCAAAATTCGAAACAGATTTCAAAAGAGCAGAAATGGGGCTAGGCGGGAAACTTCCCGCCCAAGCCATGTCGACAGCCCTGTCGACAGGGGAGTCGACTCAAGTCGACAGCCCTGTCGACTTGCCTGTCGACTTGGGCAAAACCTGGCATGCTCGGCCAGGTTAGCCTGAGTGCACCAGTTTGAGTTTTGGGCTGTGTTTTGGAGGGCTGGACGAAATCTGATGGCTCTAAATAGAATTAGGGTTAATCTAAGGGTTAGAAACACATCCTAATCCTATAAATAAGACCCTAAGCTAGCCCTAAATGATCATAATCCTATCCTCTAACTAAACTATGCCAAAAATTTCTATGATCATGGCCTCCACTCAAAACCCTAGCCTCCATCCTCTTTCTAAACTATTTCTATGAAGGCTTTCATGTTCATACAAGCATTTTTAAGTTGTATGAGTGATCATTGGCTTGCATTCATCATCAAGTTGCAAGCTTTATTTTCAAGGCTAGAGTTTTTTGGGTGATTTTTGGCAAGGGTTTGCTTATTGGAGTTTAGTGGTGAGTTTCTATAGCCTTAATAATCAATTGTTAAATTGATTATGATAGGATATGATAAGATATGGCTATGTTTGTGGATCAATGTGTTTATGCAAGTTTAGTATAGTGTATGTTGTGTGTTTTGCAAGTTTTATGCTATATGTTATGCAAGTTTAATGCTATGTTTTATGATGCTCATTATGCAAAACACTATGTTGAACATTGATTCATATGTAACATGTTATGCAAGCTATATGTGAGATTATATGCAAGTTCATATGTAACATGTTATGCAAGCTATATGTGAGATTATATGCAAGTTCATATGTAACATGTAATGCAAGTTATGTGCATGATTATATGCAAGTTCATATGTAACATGTTATGCAAGTTATGTGTTTGGTTATATGCAAGTTATGTGCATGATTATATGCAAGTTCATATGTAACATGTTATGCAAGTTATGTGTTTGGTTATATGCAAGTTAACATGTGACATGCTATGCAAGTTCACACCCTTGTATGACATAAGAATCATATGCAAGTTACCCCCTTTGTGACATATGTGCTTCATGCAAGTTTGGGTTAAATGCTAGTTGGGTTTAATGTATGCTCATATATGCAAGTTGACACCTTTTAAACCCATGATAAAGTTATATGCTATGTTGGTTAAACCCATGGCATTTGTGATGAATCTTCCCTTTATTATGTCATGTTATGAGAACGAATTACGTGGGGAACGATGGGGTTAATATGCATGTTAATAAAATGGTGTGAAATGGGTATGCTTAAGCATAACATAAAGTGAATGGACATAATTGGGAATTTACCTATTAAGTTAGGTCTACCCATATTATGGAATTGGGAATTTACCTATTAAGTTAGGTCTACCCATATTATGGAATTGGGAATTTACCTATTGAGTTAGGTCTACCCATATTCTTGAAATTGGTAATTAATTAGGGATAATTAATACAAATTATGGGGGTGATTAATTAGGTGTAATTAATCGACTAAGACACGAGGTTGGACCCTTTTGTAGCATAAGACTGCCCGGAACCGACCGGCAAATCCAGCGGCTACAAATGATTGGCCCAATGTGAGAGGTCTTAGTCATAAACTAAATACGTGACAAGTGTAAAGACACGAGGTTAGACTCTGTTATGGTGTAAGGCTGCCCGGAACCAACCGGCATATCCAGCTGCCATAAAAGACAGTCTAATGTGAGAGGTCTTTACAAAGGTTACGATCTTAATTAATTAAGAAGCACTTAACCAAATTAGCATGTAGTGGGGCATGAGGGGTTAAGTGGGTGCCTTGGTTGGCATGTAGTAACTAGTGGGGTGCCTTGGGTGGCATGAGGAAACTAGTGGGTTGCCTTGGGTGGCAATAGAAAATACGATTAGAATACTTAACCAAAGTGGAACATGTAATTAAACATGATTAAAGGGTTAAGTAAGTGCCTTGGGTGGCATGTGGGAATCAAGTAAGTGCCTTGGGTGGCATGTGGAAATCTAATGGGTGCCTTGAGTGGCAATTAAAATATGATTAAAAGACTTAACCAAAATTTATAACATGTAAGTGGACATGGTTAAAAGGTTAAGTGGGATTCACTAGAAATGACAAGCTTAGGTGGGTAGCTTGTGGGGGCCCATTTCAACCAATATCCCAAACGTATCTTTGTGGGCTCGACCCAAGTCGAGGACGGGACACGCATATTGGGCTTGACTGTAAGAGGCCAAAACGGGTTAGCGGTGGCAACGCAAGTCCAACGGGTTTCATATGCGTGTGTGGACCTGGGCTGGTAAGTAGACGTTGTTGCATCGTGTAGGTATAAGCCGTGCACCGTTGACATTATCGGGTTGCCACTTTAGGGGATGACACACCCCACTGTGGGACCAGCACGAGTATCTACGTTAGGGAGCCGATCGAATGGGCGGTAGTGGGTACACCTATTGGAGATAGGGGCAGACGGCACCTATGTAGTCAGCTAGGGGTACACGAAACTACCATTAAGTTTTACTAAGTACTCTTAGTGGGATCAACCTTTAAGTTAGTAATGACCGGTGTGGTGCAGTGTAGTAATTATCCTTGGGTGGGTAAATGCGTCTTTTCGGTTATCTTAGTACATCCTGTGTTTAGTTGGCTACTTAGTGTAGTCATTATCCCCAGAGGTACCGTACCTTGTTTATATCATACCCTAATTACTTTAATGATTGTATTGTTAAGGTTATAGGACTCGCTCAGACTTATGTCTGACCCCGTTGTTTTTTTATCTTTTTCCCAACCCTCAGGTTTTCAGAGTGGGCCTAGCACTAGTGGGCTTGGATCAGACCGCTATATCTATCTTTTGGGGCTTGGACCGTAGAAGTAAAGCTCGGTTTATCTTTTCTATTATGGCTATTATCTATGTAGTGGGATTGTGTACTTCTATTTTATCAGGATGGATATTATGTACTTGACTCTTGTTATGGTTTTGTGATGTAACCAAACATGTTTTACTTTCCGCTGCAATGACATGATGTTTTAATTTTCAAGTATTACTTATATCTGTATTGTTGTAATTTTTCTGTTCTATACTCACTAAAAATACTCCACCGAAACTAAGGCATTCCCTTAGTGAGTGACCTTATGGGGTGTGGGGTGTTACACGTGGTATCAGAGCTTAAGGTTACCAGAACAGATAAATTTTTTAGAAAAACTATTTTCTAAGAATATTTTTGAAAGGAGTATTTTCAAAAACATGTCTTTTAAGAGAAAAGTTTTTGAAAGAAAAGCATAATCCCCAATAGCCATATCTATATCTTTCAAATTCTCCGTTTTGAATCTCTTCCTCTCTCGTTTTGAGTTTCCCCTCCGCGTATAGATGATCTTTCTAAGATAGATAAGAATGGAAAACCACTTCAAGGGACTTAGACATTAGTCGGACTAGAAGTTGGTTCAAGAAGGAGGAGGACTTGTAGGTACCTATTGGATAGACGATGGGAGGAAGGCTCAAATAGTTGTTTGGTTAATGAAGAGCGAAACCTCATTTTGATGGGAGGTTACGAGTGGAGAATGGGAAGAAGAGGGCTAGTAGTTATCCTTTTGGGAGGAATAGGACACCTTATTAGGGTTGTCCAAAGGGGCAAGGGCAAGTTATGGAATCTTCTGGAGGGTAGTTGTATTCCCTCGCGGCTAGTGTACCAGATGGGGATAAGACCGTCTAGGTTGGAATTTGGATTTCTTTATTATCCGATTCGAACTTTATTTGATTCTGACGCATCGAGTTCGTTTATCTCATCGTTGTTAGTTGAGTCACTGCACTTAGACACCAGTTTAGTAGATGATCCCTTAGTTGTTTCAAACCCAATTGGGGGCTCCATGATGTGTTTGGGTTTGAAAGTTTCTATACTTAGCGTTGAGTTTAGATGTGATGCTTCTTGGGCTTCACGGGCTATGGGTTAGTTTTGGGCATGGACTGGTTATCCAGTAATGGTGCCGTTCTTGTTTGTGGAAGGAGAGTTGTTAGGCTTATGACCCGCTTGGGTAACACTCTCGAGATCTCTTGTAATCCCATGGAATCTGTTATGCTAAGTTATCTAGAATCGCTTGACACGTCGGTCGAGAGTTTGCGATCTGTTAGAGTGGTCCGGGAATACTCGGATGTGTTTGAGGAGGTGAAGGGCTTACCTCCGGAGCGGGAGATTGACTTCCGAATATATCCGGTAGACAATGCCAAACCAGTATCTTGGCCAATGTGCCACATGGCTCCTCGTGAGAGGAGGGAACTCCATAAGCAAGTAGGCGATTTGCTTGAGAAGGGGTTTAGAAGACGAAGTATATCGGAGTGGGGTGCTCCAGTAGTTTTTGCTATGAAGGCGGATGGGTCCCTCAGACTTTGTGTAGATTATAGGGAGTTTAACAAGATAACAAAGAAGAATTGATACCCATTGCCGAGGATTGATGATCTCTTTGATCAGTTGGTTGGCGCCTCAGTGTTTTCGTAGTTGGACTTAGCCACGGGGTTTCATCAGTTGAGAGTGGCTGAGGATAGTATAGAGAAGACTACCTTTAGGACTCCGGAGGGTTTTTATGAGTGGCTGGTGATGCCATTTGGTTTGACGAACGCCCCCGCATACTTTGTTGATTTGATGAGAAGGGTGTTCAGGGAGTACCTAAATAAGTTTGTGATGGTCTTTGTAAATGACATCTTGGTCTTTTCTAGGAGCGAAATAAGTTTTCGTGTGTGCTTAATAGGTTGAGCAAAGCCAGTTATGGGAAAAACGGTGGTTTTGGAGCGAGACTGGCGAGGACATCCAAAGTTGGTCAAAGGCTTAATTGTTTAGCCATTTTTACTAGTATCATCTCACGTAGGTCGTCTGAACTCGAAGGAGATATCCCTTGGGTGTTTGTCTGATATTGGTTTAGGCCTTTAGGGCTTGCACTTGGGGGATGTCAAGTTCGACTAGGATGGTCTGCGTGAGAGATGGACAGTTGTGATGATTTTGGATGGGGTAATATCCTGGTTTTCTCTAGAAGTGGAGAAGAGCATGCCCTACATCTTAGGGAAGTGTTGGAGACTCTTCGAGCGCATAGTCTTAGGATAGCAAAAGTGGATAGGATTCTTAACATCCTATGAGTTTGAGATAGCATATACCCATGGCAAGGTTAACGTGGTAGCGGACACCTTAAGTAGAAAAAGGTTGTCCTTGAGTTCATTGTTCGTAGAACGACGAAGCTTGGGGTTTATCTCGATGTTTGACTTCAGACCTTCTGTTGACTTTATACCCGGTTTGCTAGCATCCTTGGAAGTTAGACCTACTCTTTTGGGACAGATTGGTGAGGCACAGCGGAACGACCCACAGTTGGTTGAGTTAGTAGAGAAGCTCATAAGGGGGAGTCGTCCAGCCATTTGGGTAGGTACACCCTAGATGATAGGGGATGGTTGCGTAGAGACGGTAGACTTTGTATACCGCAAGACGAGGGTTTGAAGAAGGCTATACTTGATAATGCACATCGTTCAAAGATGACCATTCATCCCGGTGGGGACAAGAAGTACCAAGACATGAAGCAAGAAGTGGCCGAGATTGTCGCTAGATGCTTGGTGTGCCAACAAGTGAAAGCAGAGCAAAAGAAACCTGGTGGGTTGCTTCACCCATTGTAAGTTCCGCTATGGAAGTGGGATAGTGTCTCGATGGATTTTGTCGATGGATTACCGAGATCGAGGAAGGGTAATACGGGAATTTGGGGTGTGGTAGACAGACTTACTAAGAGTGCCCATTTTATACCCGTGAAGAGTAAGAGGACTGCTAAATGGCTAGCTTCAGTTTACATTCGAGAGATTGTTAGATTACATGGTGTACCTTCCAGTATAGTGAGCGATCGAGATCCTATCTTCACTAGCGAGTTTTGGAAGAGTTTGCAAGAGGCGGTAGGGACTCAGTTATGTTTGAGTACCGCATATCATCCTCAGACGGACGGCCAGACCGAGAGGGTGAATCGTATTTTAGAAGACCTTTTGAGGCTATGTATCTTGAATTTTGGAGGTACAGGGGAAGAGTATCTTCCAATGGTGGAGTTCGCGTATAATAACAGCTTTCAGTCTAGTATTGGCATGGCTCCTTTCGAAGCTCTTTATGGAAGGCCTTGTCGATCACCTGCATGTTGGTGGGAATCTACGGATGAGATCTTGCTTGGGCCCGATATGGTTAGAAAGACTTCGGAAAAGATTGATTTGATTCGAAGAAGGATAAAAGCGGCGCAAGACAGACAGAAATCTTATGCGGACAAGAGGAGAGCAGAGCTTAAGTTTGATGTTGGGGACATGGTTTTATCAAGGTATCTCCGTTACGGAATGTGGTTCGCTTTGGATCTGTTGGAAAGTTAGCACCAAGGTTTGTTGGACAGTTTCCTATTAAGGAAAGGATTGGACAGATGGCATATAGAGTGGAGTTGCCCGACAGGCTTAGTGGTGTACATGATGTATTCCATGTGTCACATTTGAGGAAGTGCCTACATGAGACCGCTGAGGTGGTAGAGCCGAGCTTGCTTAAAGAAGTAGAGATAGAGCGTGATGAGACGATTCGACGAGCTCCTACTCGCATCCTTGGGTCAGAGACTAGGAAGTTGAGGAATCGAGAGGTTCAACTAGTCAAAGTGCAATGGGGAGAAGACGAGAGCAACGCTACTTTAGAGACGGAAGAGAAGATGCGTTCATTATACCCATTCCTTTTTAGGATATGCCTTTTAATTTCTCCTTTATCGTTTGACTAGTACTTATCTTATCTGTAGTATGTCCTCTCGTTAGTACCTTTGACCTTTAGATAGGGTAAAGCTATGGTTGAAACATGTGTTTGAGACATGTTATGATTGATGGATGCATGTGGATGCAAGTGTTTGCTAGTGGTTGCTCGTGGATGCATATACACACACTCTAGACACTAGATCGGCTCAGTCACTTCATATTGCATATTGAATATAATTGTGTGTAGGTAGCTAAATTGATGGATGTATAATGGTTGTGTTATCATATGGATGATGCATTTTGGTGAATGATTGTGCACTCATATAGATACAGTATGTGTCGATAGGGTTCTCTCGCATACATATTGGATGCATGGCACTATCATGGTTTGCATATGTTCATACATTAGATAGGGAACATATACACACACTCTTTGCATATGCTCATACATCATTAGAAATTGTTTTAAGGACAATGGATGCCCGTGTTTGATGGATTGAGTAGATGGTTGTTTGGATGGTAGGATATGCATTCTCCTTAGCTTAGAGATTTCGGGGACGAAATCCTTTAAGGAGGGGAGAATGTAACACCCCGAATTTCAGTTAATACTAATATTCACTAATTACAGAATAAATAATCTCAGAAGTGAGAATTGGGGGAAACGGGCTGTGCCATTGCGTTCGTCTCGGAAAAATACGCAAAATAGAGTCCGAAATTTTGTAAATCGGAGTCCGTATGACCCTGTTAAGGCCCAAAGAAGTTTTCTGAAAATTCAAAATTCGAAACAGATTTCAAAAGAGCAGAAATGGGGCTAGGCGGGAAACTTCCCGCCCAGGCCATGTCGACAGCCCTGTCGACAGGGGAGTCGACTCAAGTCGACAGCCCTGTCGACTTGCCTGTCGACTTGGGCAAAACCTGGCTTGCTCGGCCAGGTTAGCCTTAGTGCACCAGTTTGAGTTTTGGGCTGTGTTTTGGAGGGCTGGACGAAATCTGATGGCTCTAAATAGAATTAGGGTTAATCTAAGGGTTAGAAACACATCCTAATCCTATAAATAAGACCCTAAGCTAGCCCTAAATGATCATAATCCTATCCTCTAACTAAACTATGCCAAAATTTTCTATGATCATGGCCTCCACTCAAAACCCTAGCCTCCATCCTCTTTCTAAACTATTTCTATGAAGGCTTTCATGTTCATACAAGCATTTTTAAGTTGTATGAGTGATCATTGGCTTGCATTCATCATCAAGTTGCAAGCTTTATTTTCAAGGCTAGAGTTTTTTGGGTGATTTTTGGAAAGGGTTTGCTTATTGGAGTTTAGTGGTGAGTTTCTATAGCCTTAATAATCAATTGTTAAATTGATTATGATAGGATATGATAAGATATGGCTATGTTTGTGGATCAATGTGTTTATGCAAGTTTAGTATAGTGTATGTTGTGTGTTTTGCAAGTTTTATGCTATATGTTATGCAAGTTTAATGCTATGTTTTATGATGCTCATTATGCAAAACACTATGTTGAACATTGATTCATATGTAACATGTTATGCAAGCTATATGTGAGATTATATGCAAGTTCATATGTAACATTGTAACGTCTCGCATTTTTGTCGGTTGGTATTTGAATATTTAAATCAGTTTAAATATTGAATTTGTAATATAAGTGGATTTATATATTAATTAAAAAGAAGTTGAACGTATATAAATATATATTAATCATAATCGAGCTCAGAACAACCCTGCAGTTCGTAATTTAACGTTCTGAACTTCAACTGAGTGTACCGGACTCGTTTTGAATCGGATTTCTTCGAAACGACAAACGTTGGAATCTGTTGAACTGTATCTTTCTAACAGAAGTGGAAAATGAATATTTCGTCGTATATACTGCAAGATATGTCCAAATCAAATATTCGAAAAGTCGCTGTGAAATCATATATCGACCGTAACAGTTATTTGAATATAACTTGATATCGGGTGCAAATCGGGACAGGGTTCTTTTGAGACGCAACGATAATTTAATTTTTAGAATTTTACTGCAATTTTTAATTAATTAAATAAACAGCTTTTTATTTGGAGTATTGTGCACTCTGTATCGGTATTTCGGGATTTCAAAATATGAGTCAAACTACCGGTATTATTATATTTTTGGGATCGTGACACTTCGTTCGACACGATCGTATTCTCATTTTTGTCCGTAACGTCTCGGACACGAACGGATTCTTATATAACGCGTACACCAATTTTAAAGTATGAAATATATCCGCGAACAAGTTAAACCGATGCAGACCCTATAGATATTTTTAGTGCCTACAACTCTGTACACGCATGAGGGTAATAAACATAGGCAGAGCCCTCCCCTAGTTGTTTTCTCCATACTGTGTCTTCTCCAAATTAAATGAACACTACACTAAAATTTCACTTCAAGTTAATGCAGAACGTGCTGCGGCCAAATCAAGTAAATGAGAAAAGAAAAACACACGTGCCATTCCTCTGCACAGTAAAACTAACACATCATGCGTTTGAAAATCGTAGCCTCTAAGTTCTATTACCTACCCTTTGTTTCATTTCAAGCTGACCAAACATTTAGGAAATGCACACGCCACTGTTAAACGTATGGACCTTACCTGAAAGTCTTCTACACATTAATGAACACATACCCTAGCTAAACCTAGGGACATGCCTCGTTGCAGAAAACCTTACCTTAAGGGCCATCATATTTCCTTTCAAATTGAATACGCGATATGGGGAGCATGGTCATGCACATGCCTCTGTAAGCTATTTGACTAAACGTCAGTTCTTATCTGTAGCTTTCCCTTCATTTATATATATATATATATATATATATATATATATATATATATATATATATATATATATTAGCCTTGGTCATTTCTTCCCGGTTGGCACAATTAAACCAAACTCCCCATTCGTCAAAATATATATTCATATGAAAACCCTGCTAGCAAAGGCCAACTTTCTTCGCAAATCTCCAAGCTGGCATGTGAGTTTTGAAGAGCTGAACGGAATTTATGGTGAGTGGGAACGTGGTGCTAGTGCCCAGGGAGGAGGTGTTCAAAAGGGTAAATGGCGGTGACCGAGCATATGTTGAAGCTTTGACCGGAAACAATATAAGAAAATGAAGAATACGTGCTGATCGAAGTATATTGGGTGGTGTCGGTGAACTGTGCATGGGATAAAGTCTACAACAGTGCATGGATCAAAGCAAATACTGACGATTGAGGGGTGTACCATGTCAGTAGCAATAGTAAGAGGGAAGGATTTAGTTGCGTGAGTGGTTTTCATGCAAAATGGTGAGCGGTGGAAGTGCCTAAAAACGAGGAGCAATACACATCATATAAATGAGAAATAGGAGAGATATGGGTACGTTAAAAGTATGTTGAGAGCATGAGTTTGAAAATACAGCAAGGATGGAAGAAAACAGTGGGAGTTTGGGGTTTAAAGTTCGGCCATGCGTGGAGTGGATAAAAGAATGCTGAACGAAAGAAAGCATCGGCAGTGAGCGGAAATGGAAAACTGGTGCTGTTTTGAGGAGACGATGGTCAGGCGCGGTGTCCAAGGGAAGACGGCGTCGAACTGAAATGGATGGCAGTTGACACGTAGGAGAGCTCTCGTAAATACCATGGTGCGGTGAGAAGAGTGCATACGGAAAGAAGACGTCTTGAACATTTCCCATGCAGCAATACAAGTAGATGAAGGAAGAATGGTGACAGTTCGCGTTTGCAAGGAAGAAAATGGAAAGTTTCATAAGAAAAGAAGAATCGGTGCTATGACAGTTCGGATATGCTGTGTGTATTGTGGTCAGTACGTTGTCAGTAGAAGATTTATAAGTGTAAACGTTATTGAAGGCAAAAGCACTATAAAGTAAGTGTAGTCTCAGTTTGTAGGTAGGAGAGAGCATGTCATTTTGGCCAGCGTGAGTTCGTGTATTGCCTGATTCAAACAGGGAAGAAGAAATGAGAGAGAAATGGTGTGTTCGTTGTTGAGAATGGTGATGGTCTTAGGTGGTTGCATGCAGTAGGGTGTATGAAGTGCATGGCATGGTGAAGATGGCCGCGGCGGAAGAGTTGTGAAGAAACACGTGGGTATGGATGGTAACATTGGTGCGTGGATTTTGAGTTTAAGTAGGTATCAGGTAGGGAATTGAGGTGTGGCTGGCGAAGGAATACATTAAAAGAAGAAGAAGGCACTATTCCAAACAGACCGACGGTTTTGAATAGGAGATGGGCGGATAACAAGGGATCATATGAACACAAGCTATACAATCAGTTTGGAGCGAATTGAACGCCTGGTTTAATCAGCCAACGCAAATCGTTTTTACGGTTAACGCGACAAGGTGAGTAAAATCACTAACTCTGATTTATTTAAAATATTTTACTATATTTTAATGTTGTTTGAATGCTGTGTGATGTTCGATTAGGTAGATTACAGTTAAACTGGTTAAATATTATATACCGTTACATATGCACACATCATCGGTTGGACACTGATTCCATCAATTAGAATATCCCCGAGTATAGAGTTAGTGATAATTGTGTGGACTAACATCTGTGGATGCAGAAACCGGTTGGAGGAATCCGACCGGATTCCTCGATATTTGTATGAACTGTTTGTTTTGTATGCATGGTTGAACCCGAATTTTATTTAAAACCCGGTGTGAATATTGATGTTGAACGAAAATTCAACATTTGTTTAGATTAAATAAATAAACGATATCGATTTAGAAAATGTAAACAGTCGACCGTAAAACCATCGTTTTGTTAAGAAACTGATTTACCGTCAGGCAAATCAATGAAGTTAATTATAGAAATTATATTTTTATAATTAAAGTGAAGTTTTAAATTATAATAGAAGTTCTATTATAAACCAGTATTTTAGAGTTCGTTTTTATAAAGCAAATAAAAGCGATTGTTGATATTTAAACAAGTTTATAAAGTAAAAACTATCCGACGATTAAATATTTGGATAATTATATTTAAGATAAATAATTCAGAGATATCATTAGATTAATTAGATTAATCTAATGTTAAGAAGTAATTAAAATCAGTTAACGAATTTACTGATGGAAATAAGTTGATTTAATCAACTGTTATTTGGGAACATGATTATTAGATTAATTGGTCTTTAATTAATCTAATGAAAAACAGGTTAGAAATAAGTTTATCGGAATTAATGAGAGTTAATTACCATTTAAGAAGTTATAGATAAGAACTGGGAAATGGAGAAAGCAAAGAGTTAATGTTTAAATTAAATATTTATAAACCACAGAGATTCCAAAGTAAGAATATGGTGTTGTAAAACCATATTCCAAAATACAACAAGGAAATACGATTTAATAAATATATTAAGTAATAAGGAATTTGAATACAGACTTGTATCGGTTCTAAGGTAAGAACGTTGTCGATCAAGGTCTGAGAGGTAAATAAAATACCCTAACTTGAACGGCTTCGCTATTACCGAGGAACGATATCAGTTTGTAACGGAAAGAGATGTCAAGATTTTTGGTAACAGAAAGAGATGTCAAGATTTTTGTAACAGAAAGAGATATCAAGATTTTTGTAACAGAAAGAGATGTCAAGGTTTTTGTAACGGAAAGAGATGTCAAGATTTTTGTATAAAAGGAATATGGCAGCGTATGCAAGTCTTAGAATTATAGCGATAAAATAACGCTGTTGATAAGATAAGTGTGACTGTTATGTCAAGATTAGTTATAACAAAAAATATTACAGCGTATGACAAGTTGAACTATAGCAATAAAATAACGCTGTTGATAAGGTAAGTGTGACTGTAATTAGTTATAAGGAGAATATTACAGCATATGACAAGTTTAGAACTATAGCGACAAATTAACTGCTGTTGATTTGACTTAAGCATGACTTTTATATATAGCAGCACTTCCTAGGAGATGTAACAGTTTGGTTTGAAATCCAATTATTCTAGAGTAATAAGTAACGACGTTTGTTCAAAGAAATATAAGAAAGAGTTTAGAAAAAGAATTGGGGAATCGTATTAGAAACTGATGACAGCATTTCGATGTTCGAAATGTGATTAGAATTAAACCATTAGGATTTGTAACTAGAATTCGACGATGTCGAATGTATTAAAAGTAAACTATTTTTAGGGATTATAATCTGATATAATAATTAACATTTAGTTGTAAACAAATAAATGTTAAAGAGGATAGGAGTCAGTACTTAGTTTAAACTTGATATCGATTTGATAAGAAGTTGACTTAGAAACAGAGTTTACAAAGTGGAATAGGAATATATAAAGTATGAAAGAGATTTCGATAAACGGGATCATGGTATTGATTTATTTGATAAAGATGTTCAGATTTCTATAATAGAAATGATATTCACATTTCAAAGTGAATAATGTTTTTAAAAGTGAGCGTTGGGCCGATTAAAAGGTTAAAATGAAACTGGAAGTATTTTCCAATGCAAATAGGGTAGATTGTCCAAGGATAGAAAATAAAGAATGTGAAATTAATGAAAATAGTTCGAACGTTAATAACGTATGTTTTCTGGAACATGAAAGAATAAGAGTTTATAATAACTGGAAATGTTTTCCAAGAAGTATGGAAAGGCTAAAACGGGATTTGAGAAATATCTGGTAAGATATGAGAATTCGAATAATAAAGTCGAATGTTAAAATTAAAAATACCCGTGGTTGTGTGATGTTAATTTTACATTAGAATGAATGTTGTTTTTACTTCAATAGTTAAATAACCGACTATCGAAGTGTTTTGGCTATCGTTGTAAATACGGAGAGACCGGTTGGATATATTATCCGGAAACCACTCCGTATAGGCATAAGCGCTGCGAATTAGATATGCTGAAGATAATTGAAGACGGAGTTAAATGCATGGATCGTCCAGTTCCAGAATGATGTTTTTGTTTGTCCAGTCCCAGGACAACTTGTATGGACGAGTGTCTGACAGAGTATTTTCAACGGTCACGCCGTTGATTTTACGAATATACCAAGTTGGTGGGGAGAAGATAACTTCTCTTTATTCTACACCCAGTGTACATTTGTGTAATCAATGTGTGATTATGGATTTGACGATGTGACATTCAAAGTGAATGGTGATCAGATGTTCTGAAGATAGACGTAGCCTCTAGCCTCACAACCAGGAATGACAGAAGTTGGGCTAGGCAGCATGGCTAGTTGGGTCATCCCCAAGCAGGGTGTATTGTCACCGATCTAGAGAAAATTCATATTCATACTTCTTTTCGATTCTGTATCTTCGTATGACGGTTGGATGGCCTGCAATCGTGGTGGCAATATATTCGCGACACTCAAGCTAAATGAGTGAGCGGTCATGTGTGGCCGGGTTGCAAGACGTTCTTGTTGAACCCTGAGTGTATCCCCTCTAGAGTACACTATTCAGAAGGTGCTCCCATACCTTGTTTGTTGAAATTCAATCTCCAATAAGTGCCCTGCGGTTTATGATTTTATACTATATATATGTGGAGCGTGAGATGCAAGCGTTCTGCTACTTGATGATTTAATTGAGTAGACATTATTATAATATCACTGAAGTTTTGATATCAAGAATATTTCGGGTCATAGTAAGGTAAAAACCGACCATGTTTATGTGTGGGCTGGTCTTACTATTATCTTCTTGTTTTGAAAAGGATTTTCAAAGTAAAACAGTATGGTTGGAATTTACTCACACCAGTCCCATGACTGACCCAGAGTTTATTTTGTTTGTTTTCCCTAAACTCTTGGGTGCCCAAATTTGTACGGGCAGTCAAGTGTTTCAGGCTTTGCAGATTCACTTGGAGGAGCTCAAAAGCAGGAAACTTCACCATTAGTTATGTAGAGTTATTTCCGCTGTGATATGATGTATTTTACTCTGATAATGATATGTAAGTACAAATTCAGATTTTGTATTTCAAAGTAATGTATATAATACATTTCATTTTATTCCGCTGCGAGTTTCGTGTTACTCTGATTCTGTTCAGTTGTGATCTTCTTCTTCTTCTATTCTATTAGTTCTATCTTTTCTTTCTCACCCTCTAAATTCTTCTATTAATGTCCTGGTGTTTTCGATGCTTGAATAGTCAACGGTGTGTTTTCATGTTGATTTTCTGGGTCGAAAATTCCCGCCGTTACAAACATGTTATGCAAGCTATATGTGAGATTATATGCAAGTTCATATGTAACATGTAATGCAAGTTATGTGCATGATTATATGCATGTTCATATGTAACATGTTATGCAAGTTATGTGTTTGGTTATATGCAAGTTATGTGCATGATTATATGCAAGTTCATATGTAACATGTTATGCAAGTTATGTGTTTGGTTATATGCAAGTTATGTGCATGATTATATGCAAGTTCATATGTAACATGTTATGCAAGTTATGTGTTTGGTTATATGCAAGTTAACATGTGACATGCTATGCAAGTTCACACCTTTGTATGACATAAGAATCATATGCAAGTTACCCCCTTTGTGACATATGTGCTTCATGCAAGTTTGGGTTAAATGCTAGTTGGGTTTAATGTATGCTCATATATGCAAGTTGACACCTTTTAAACCCATGATAAAGTTATACGCTATATTGGTTAAACCCATGGCATTTGTGATGAATCTTCCCTTTATTATGTCATGTTATGAGAACGAATTACGTGGGGAACGATGGGGTTAATATGCATGTTAATAAAATGGTGTGAAATGGGTATGCTTAAGCATAACATAAAGTGAATGGACATAATTGGGAATTTACCTATTAAGTTAGGTCTACCCATATTATGGAATTGGGAATTTACCTATTAAGTTAGGTCTACCCATATTATGGAATTGGGAATTTACCTATTGAGTTAGGTCTACCCATATTCTTGAAATTGGTAATTAATTAGGGATAATTAATACAAATTATGGGGGTGATTAATTAGGTGTAATTAATCGACTAAGACACGAGGTTGGACCCTTTTGTAGCATAAGACTGCCCGGAACCGACCGGCAAATCCAGCGGCTACAAATGATTGGCCCAATGTGAGAGGTCTTAGTCATAAACTAAATACGTGACAAGTGTAAAGACACGAGGTTAGACTCTGTTATGGTGTAAGGCTGCCCGGAACCAACCGGCATATCCAGCTGCCATAAAAGACAGTCAAATGTGAGAGGTCTTTACAAAGGTTACGATCTTAATTAATTAAGAAGCACTTAACCAAATTAGCATGTAGTGGGGCATGAGGGGTTAAGTGGGTGCCTTGGGTGGCATGTAGTAACTAGTGGGGGTGCCTTGGGTGGCATGAGGGAACTATTGGGTTGCCTTGGGTGGCAATAGAAAATACGATTAGAATACTTAACCAAAGTGGAACATGTAATTAAACATGATTAAAGGGTTAAGTAAGTGCCTTGGGTGGCATGTGGGAATCAAGTAAGTGCCTTGGGTGGCATGTGGAAATCTAGTGGGTGCCTTGAGTGGCAATTAAAATATGATTAAAAGACTTAACCAAAATTTATAACATGTAAGTGGACATGGTTAAAGGGTTAAGTGGGATTCACTAGAAATGACAAGCTTAGGTGGGTAGCTTGTGGGGGCCCATTTCAACCAATATCCCAAACGTATCTTTGTAGGCTCGACCCAAGTCGAGGACGGGACACGCATATTGGGCTTGACTGTAAGAGGCCAAAACAGGTTAGCGGTGGCAACGCAAGTCCAACGGGTTTCATATGCGTGTGTGGACCCGGGCTGGTAAGTAAGACGTTGTTGCATCGTGTAGGTATAAGCCGTGCACCGTTGACATTATCGGGTTGCCACTTTAGGGGATGATACACCCCACTGTGGGACCAGCACGGGTATATACGTTAGGGAGCCGATCGAATGGGGGGTAGTGGGTACACCTAGTGGAGATAGGGGCAGACGACACCTATGTAGTCAGCAAGGGGTACACGAAACTACCATTAAGTTTTACTAAGTACTCTTAGTGGGATCAACCTTTAAGTTAGTAATGACTGGTGTGGTGCAGTGTAGTAATTATCCTTGGGTGGGTAAATGCGTCTTTTCGGTTATCTTAGTACATCCTGTGTTTAGTTGGCTACTTAGTGTAGTCATTATCCCCAGAGGTACCGTACCTTGTTTATATCATACCCTAATTACTTTAATGATTGTATTGTTAAGGTTATAGGACTCGCTCAGACTTATGTCTGACCCCGTTGTTTTTTTTTATCTTTTTCCCAACCCTCAGGTTTTCAGAGTGGGCCTAGCACTAGTGGGCTTGGATCAGACCGCTATATCTATCTTTTGGGGCTTGGACCGTAGAAGTAAAGCTCGGTTTATCTTTTCTATTATGGCTATTATCTATGTAGTGGGATTATGTACTTCTATTTTATCAGGATGGATATTATGTACTTGACTCTTGTTATGGTTTTGTGATGTAACCAAACATGTTTTACTTTCCGCTGCAATGAAATGATGTTTTAATTTTCAAGTATTACTTATATCTGTCTTGTTGTAATTTTTCTGTTCTATACTCACTAAAAATACTCCACCGAAACTAAGGCATTCCCTTAGTGAGTGACCTTATGGGGTGTGGGGTGTTACAACTAACTTATTTTATTCTTCACTTAACAATTCAAAAAAAAAAAATCCTTTTAATCAAAAGTGGAGTCTTTTTAACAATCCATTAGAATAAATAAAACAATCAAAAAGAAAATTTAATATAATTGATGAAATTCCAGTTATTGTTGATGCTTGTTTAGTGCTATATTTACTTTTACCTTTTAACTATTAAATTTAACGTTCTCATAAATTTAATGTTCCCATGCAATAAGATCGGTAAACCGTATAAGTTTGTATTCATAACGGTAAACCTAGAGTACCATGATAGATTTTTCGATTTTTTTCGATTTGGCCTCCATTTAAAAACTAATTACTGAATTAGCTTGGTTTTAAAACTTATTACGTTTGTAGCCTGGTTTTGGGCACATCAGCAAAAACGGTTATTTATAGGTAGCACCATTTGGGATGACGCACGCTGCGTCATATGAGATGCCGCATTTTTTTTAAAACTTCACAAGCATAAATGAACATAAATGCGTTATTTGAAATAATGCTATTTGAAGAAATAAATTTAAGTATACAATATTGCGGTTTCTCGAATAGCGCTGTTAGCGCCATTTGGAATGATGCTTTGTGCGCCTTTTTAAATGCCACATTTACGTTCATATCAGCAGCCACTCAGTCCTTTCTTCCTCACTTTGGAACTCTTCCAAAAAAATTGAAAAAGAAACTAAATTCTCCAAATTCCAAAATTAAACACTTAAGTAATTGTAGCTTAGATTTACGTCAACAGTATCGTACTCTTCGTCATTTGATTCATTATCAGGTCTGATTTTCAAAACCCTAAAAAAAATTGGATCTTAATTTTTGTGTATATATTCACTTTTGTGGTTGTAATTCAGAACGGCTCCTAATTTCATTGCTATTATATGCTATTTTGATGGTGATTTGGTCATTGATGATCGGAAGTGTGGGAAATATGAAGATGGATCTTTCAAACAGGTAAAAGATATTAAAGGTTGTAGTTTGAAGCAATTAAAAGCGTCGATTTACAAGTCAACGAAGACTAGTCCAGAGCAATTTGATATTGACTTAGTTTGCAATTGGCCAACGGATTCTTGTTCTAAGGCAATTAAAATTGTAGACGATGAGGATGTTGAGTTAATGTTTTCTGCCACTTGTAAAACTATAGAGCTATTCGTTGTGAAAACGACTAAGGTAGTGGTACAACCCGATATTACATCAAGGCCGGTTGGAGCAGTACTGTTGTTTCCAGCTCAACCGATTCTATCTCCAAATAGTATTCGTTCTTCGAATGTACCACAATATGGACAACAACAAATGTTCTATGCTTATCCCCCGTATGTGAACTATACACAAAATCTTGATTGTAGCTATCCGTTTCCCACAAAGAAAGTATTGCTTGTATGAGTCAAAGGTAAGGACAACTTGGAATTCTATCTAAACAACTTGTATTGTGATTTTGCTAATGTTTGATATTCACCATCTTGCATTGTATAGTTTCATTCCGTACTATCATCCGATGCAAAATATTGTTGGACCATCTACACTAGCACCGGAACTGGAACCAGAACCGTTGCAGCCAATGCCTTCTGAGTTATATCATATGAGTCAGAAGTTAGCTTACCTTAAAAGGAATTATGATATGAGTCGTGCATCATTCTTTTTTAAAGTTTCCATATTTTCATTAAACAGCTTTCCGCAACCGTCCATGGAAGAGTAATCGTTTTTCGAAGAGAATGCATGTGATGACGGTAGTCAAGTTGATGGAAATGTAGACGTACGAAGGAATAACGTACCTGCATGTGACATGCAGTATGCACTATCCAGCATTACACACAAACTACAAACTGATTTATAGAACTGTATACACCCAAAAACATTACATACTAAACTATCTTAGCCAAACCAAAATGATGTAATAAAAAAAAGCAAATAAGTGTACGTTACAACTACTTATCCAAGTTAATCCCAACCACCAAAACAATACACAAATTCAACATCCAATTACAATAAGTTCAAGCACCTACATACCAACGGCCAAACTAGCAACTACCATAATTTTCTACGGACGAATTACTTTAAAATCTGCAACTGGTGAGGAGTTCTCTTCTTCTTCTGCTGTGGGGGGTACATCTTCCGGTGATGAGGAAGAAGAAGTTTCATGCGTAGAACCTTGGGGATGTGAAGGACCATGCACAACTTGCGTTGGTTGAGACGACTCCGGAGCCTTACCCTTTGCTTTTGTAGCTGCCTTCTTGTGCCTCCGTGACATATAAACCAATGTAGGTTGTGGCGAAGGAATGTCACCACCTGCTTGTGCTTCCGAAACTTCTACGGGTGCTAAAGCATGAGGTTGCGGAGGAGGAGGAGACGGTGCCGGTTTAGCGAGCTTGTTCTTCCCCAAAATAGTTTGCAAAATACACCTAATGCTACAACATTTTCCCTTACTTTGTTCGGGCACCCCATGAGCTAACTCATCAACCAATTCTATAGCCCAGTATACACTGTTCGCCTACAAATTATAAGTTAACTTACATAAAAAACAAATTTGACAAAAATAAAAATAAAACTACACTTATTAGCAAGGTTTTCATACCACATTTCTCTCAAGAGGAACTCTAGGCGTGTACGGTTCCACTACAACACCAAGAGGTTGCACGCTCCTATGAATATACCGTCGGGTAATCTGCCAATGCCATATGTAATACTCATCGTCCGACAAAGTAAACTCCCGCTCCTGCTGCGTATGCATATGCCGATGGTTCCATGTCTCAATGGCCATCTCGTACTCCGTGGGTACTGCTAAGTCAATCCTGTAATGTATGACTGGTTCAGGAAGGTGCTGTCTAAATGCAAACTGACGGATCACCCGGTCAGGAACATGGTATGCTACATCATTCAAACATATAACTGGCACACGGGTGGTCCATAAATGAATAGACACAGTACATAAGGCTGGAAGCTTCCCAAGATCATGTGCATATGGTGTCCATGTAACAACATCCGGGCTAAGCACGTCGAGCTCATTGCAGTAGAATAGTAGATTACGCCTTAGAGTCGACGAAGTGCTCTTCTTTCCAACCCACCTGTAATTGTGACATGATAAGAGATAGAGGAAATAACTTAACACATATAAGGTAAATAAGCGAGGAATAAAAATACTTAGCCCCGTACGACGAAGAAAAATCAATATTTGGTTGCTTTAATTCAAGTCTACCAACCGGAAGATATGTCCAAGACCATATCTACAAAAAAAATTCATGAAGAAACACGACATATAGAAAAAACATATACGACGCAAATATCCGTATGAAAATAAATTACCTATATCAAAGTAGGACAACCTCCAAGTTGAGTGTTCTTCAACAAAACGACCCTGGTAAGTTCCGTGTACGTGTATGCTAATGTAGCACTGCCCCAAGAATATTGCCGACACTGATCAAAATCCTCAATAAAATGCAACCATATCAGCCACGCCCGAGTCTTCGAATAATCGCAAATCAAGCGTTGAGTAATGATATGGAGTATGATAGCTCTAGCACGCTGTTCTATCTGCTCCTACGTGGCATCCTGTGGAATGTCTTGCTGAAACTGCATTCTGTACCAACTAGTCAATTTGCTCGTTTCCCATCCACTGGTCCGCGGGAAGAGTAATACTTAAAAGCTACTGACACTTCTCCATGTAGTCTCCTGTCTTCGGATTCCTCAACAGAGCGCCATCAATCGGCAATTCTAGCAGGACCGCCACATCACCCAAAGTGATGGTGATCTCACCAACTCTAAGATGGAATGTCGACGTCTCCGGTCTCCATCTATCGACTAATGCAGTGATGAGATAACGATCGAATTGAACATATTCCAACCGGTGTACTAGTAGGAATCCTGCACGATCAAGCAAAACCAATACTCCTGGATGTGTGGAGGTCACCATGCCAACGGAAGCCGTGTGATCTATAATCTTAACGGGACTTTTTCTCCCTGTACAAAAAATTAACATATAATGTAAGAAATACATACAAAAAACTAAGAAATAAAATTAGGCCAACAAACGAACACCGTAAAAACATACCGACATCAAAGCATTATTGTTCGACCTATGCCTTTCTTGCAAGTATAGAACACTGTCATCTATAGGTCCCGGTTCCATCTTAGTAATCTCTACACAAATCATATTCCAAACTACACAAGTGTTACACAAAATAGCGAACAAAACCACATACAAGCTGAAAACTATAGGATTTCAACTAGATAAATCACATGAAACCAAATACTAGATTATTCACAAATTTCTTCAATCATATAAAAACCCTAAAATTCTAAGCAATTCAACAAAGATTGTGTTTTTTTAACCTTCAGGAGCTTCTTGCGCTGATGAGTTTGACATGTAATCAATTTTTGATCAAAAAATACTAAATTTGGGTGTAATGGGGCGGAATTAGGGTTAGGAGATATTTGGGTTCAATATCGAATGAATAGAGGAAGTAATAAAGTGAAGAGGAAGAGAGCATGTGCTCTCTGTATACCCGACGGAGCGGCTTTTCAAATGACGCTACTAGCATCATTCAGAATGCCGCTAAAGGAAATTAAAAAAAAATGCGGCATTTCATATGACGCAGCGTGCGTCATCCCAAATGGCGCTAGCCATAAATAACCGTTTTTGCTAATGTGGCCAAAACCAGGCTAAGAACGTAATAAGTTTTAAAATCGGGATAATTCAGTAATTAGTTTTTAAAAGAAGGTCAAATCGAAAAAAAATCCTTGATTTTTTTTTACACAGTGAATTGTAGTTTTAAGAAATTTTGGGCCTTGTTCTTAAAAAACTAAATTAATTTCATTTGAAAACCCCTACCCATACTAAAATTAAATTTACAACAAATGCGTTCCCCTCGCTTTCATGTCCAACGCTTCTTCTTCAATCTCCGCTCTATTAATCAACTGCAAAAATATCAAAACTCTAAAACAAATCCACACTCAAATCATTTGCAAAGACTTGGAACAAAATAATGCTATACTCTCTCGCTTGCTCACACTATGCAACAAACTTTCATCTCCAGACTACGCTTTCTCCGTATTCAATCGTATTTTGAAACCAAACTTATGCCTATACAACTGTATTTTCAAGTTACATTCTGACCATGAATTTTCTATTGCCAAGACTCTATCTTTGTTCAGCTTCATGCAAAAAGACAGAATTTTAATCCCGGATGGGTACACATTTACGTCATTGGTGAAGTCTTGTGCTAATGAGTGCGACTTGGGACACGGTTCTTGTCTGCATTGTTCTATCATCCATTATGGGTTAAGCTTTGATGTGTATGTGCAAACTTCTTTGATAGACTTTTATGGCAAGTGTAAAAGGATTGATTCCGCATGTAAGGTATTTGATGAAATGAAAGACACAAAAAATGTCGTGAGTTGGACAACCATGTTGTGTGGCTATCTTAGTTGTGGTAATCTGTGTGGCGCTAAGAAGTTGTTCGATGAAATGCCAAAGAAAAATTTGGTCACGTGGAATGTCATGATTGATGGGTATGTTAAATCAGGTGACATGATCAGTGCTAGAAGTTTGTTTGAGGAAATGAATGAAAAGAATTCAATTTCTTACACTTCAATGATTAATGGGTATGCAAAAATTGGTGATATGGCAAGCGCAAGGTATTTTTTCGAGGAAGGAAAAAATTTCAGAGATATGTTTGCTTGGTCGGCATTGCTTTCAGGCTATGAACAGAATGGCATGCATGCAGGAGCATTAAAGGTATTCCTCGAACTACGAGAAAACAATATAAAACCGGATGACCATATCATGGTGGGTTTCATATCAGCTTGTGCTCAAATGGGCAGCCTTTCATTAGCAAAGTGGGTAGATTCATACGTCGCAAACAGTAAAATCGACTTTAACAAAGCTATTATTATATCCTCGCTAATAGATATGCATGCAAAGTGTGGAAACATGGAAAGAGCATCAGCTTTGTTCGAATCAATGGGTAATAGGGATTTGCATTCCTATTGTTCCATGATGCAAGGCTATTCTCTTCATGGAGTTGGGTTTAAGTCTATAGAGCTATTTTCTAGGATGATTAGAGAAGGAATAGCACCGGATAATGTAGCATTTACAGTAGTTCTCAACGCTTGTAGCTTTGGTGGTTTGGTTGAAGAAGGGAAACAATATTTTGAGTTGATGAGGTGCAAATATCAAATAGAGCCTACTCTTGATCACTATTCGTGTATGGTTGATGTATATGGAAGGGCTGGAAGATTGAAGGAGGCTTATGAAATTATAGAAACTATGCCTATGGAACCAAATGCAGGAGTTTTAGGGGCTATGTTAGGTGCTTGTAGATTGCATTGTGATACAGAACTTGGTGAGATTGTAGCGAATAGATTGTTTGAAATAGAGCCTAACAACCCGGGTAATTATGTGCTGTTATCAAATATTCATGCTGCGGCAAATAACTGGAAAAAAGTTGCAGAGTTAAGAACAACGATGAGTGGGAGGGGGCTTAGAAAGATACCTGGTTTTACATGGATTTAGTTGAGATTAATCTTGTGTTCTTTTGTAACCGGTGGGGCTACACATGCAACCACCTTTGTTATGACTGATATCTATCCTGAATGAGAAGGCATTAATCTATGTCAGATTTGAAGTCTTAAAGGGATGGCCCAAGGGTTTAGTGCATGGTTAAACCTTGAATGCACATGGCAACATTTTTTTAGCTGTGATATCTCTGAAACTGGAGCCTCTTAGGATGTTTATCAGTTTATGAGGCCACTTTGCAATTGTGTCAATGGGGAGAACGGTGATTATACCTGGAGATGTATCTATGAACGTTATGCCGGAAACATTATGTTATGTAACATATGCTATTATATTTGTATTGTATGCATACAGTCAATAAGAGTGAAGAACTGAAGATGCATTGTTACTGATGTTATGGAAACGATCAATGAATTCACTATTTATTTTTTCTGGATCACTTGATTATAAATCATTATTCTTCTAGATCATTCGTATGTAGAAATCAATGAATTCACTCTTCTGTGTTGTAGACTGAGGGGTTTTGGGACTTTAGGAAGTTCTGTGAATCCTTGTTGGGCGGGAACGGGTGGTTGTGCCGGATCGGGGCAAACAAATCGAGTTGACAGTGTTATTAGTACCCAGTCTACTTTGGAACCAGCTCTTGAATGTAAGTTATCTTTTGTTCATGCATTTTGTATTTTTGTTGTTGTTAGCTTGATTTTATGTTAGGTGACACATAATTTGTCATCTAGAATTTGATCTGAGTTTGTTGATAAATGTTTCTGGATTTTGTTTTAATAACTATGTATGCTACCTTTTATGTGCTAATAAGAATGCATACAGATCCAGTTGGGCTTCTACTTCTTTAAGCAAATGCAATTTTTATTTTTATTCGGATGTACGTGAAATATTAACAATGAAATTGGAAGAGAATTGAAGTAGTTGAGAAACCTCAGTTGGCTTGTTGGTAACTATAATATGATAAGTTAGTGAATAACGTCACTATGTTCTATTTTATGCCCTTTTTGAAGTAAAAATTTAATGGTGATTCATTTGACTAGTTGTTTTAAAACATGAAAGCATATATGAGGCGTTTTAGGTCCGTGAGACGAGGCGTAAGCCTTAAAATGTTGAGACGTAAGCTTTTCGGGTAAAAATAAAACGCAAAGCATGAGACATAAGCTTTTCGAAATTAGATGCATTTTTTTTTCAAAGATTAAAAAAATTGAAATCCATATGATTTCAGTTTCAATTCTGCAAAATTTATTTGGAGATTCTTCAAAATTACAGTTTTGATTCCTTCTACCGATCAAATTGATGCTCAAAATTTTATTTGAAGATTCAATGAAGTTTATTAGAAAAAGGTACGTCTATTGCCATTCCATTGTTTGCTCTTCACCCCCAATTAATATTTCAAAATTATAATTCCAATTATACCACCGACTATAAATATGATTTGAAGCTGACGTTGAAAATATTATAACCACGTGTTGGATGGGCATTGTAATGCGGTATAAATATGTAAATCCACTCTTCAAGGTGGCATGGAAATGGTTTATGGATGGGTAGTAAAAACGCTGATATTATGTAATCCACGTTGTTTGCAGTTTGAAACTCAAATTATTTAATCCACGTTGGCAGTGATTAAAATCAATCAAACCTTGTAGGCCGTGTTGGTTGATATCAATCAACGCTTCAGCTGAGCGTTGATTACCAATAATCAACGCCAGAGCTCAGCGTCATTGATTTAAAGATCCGCCATATACAAGTGTTGATTGATTCGATCGATCCCGGGCACAAGGAATCTGAATTTAGGGAGAGCAAAGAAAATAAAATGTGAACAAGAAAGAAATAATGGTATTTGTGGAATAAACGGGATGAGAAAGGAAAAGAATAGCGTGCATTTTATTTTTTAATTAGTGGAGGGTGAAGAGCAAATGACATGATGGCAATAGACCTATCCTTAAAAAAGTATGTATATATTAATGAGAAAATCCATTACGTATCTGTTGATCATTGTTTTGAGAACAATCTTACTTAACCTTATTTACTCATGTCCATATAGATATTGAAAAAGGAACCCAAAAGAAATCCACTAACTTCCATTTTCTTAAATTCAGTTTTTTGTCATTAAATAATTGAAGTTTAATAATTTATGTTGGTTTAATATTTGCAACTAAGGGTTAAAAATAAAATAAAATAAATTCTTGAGGCGCATGTCTCAACAGTTTGAGGTGTGCAAGGCGTACACTTTGTATGCTTCCTATGCCTCAAGATGTTGAGGCGTAAGCTTTAGAGGTAAAAGACATTTTTGAAGAATGCCTCAAGACGTTTTATCTCTCATTTTTCCGAGGCACTTCTCGAGGTGAGCATGGAGGCGGGTTTTTTAAAACAATGATTTATATGGCATTATAGCTCGTCCAAAATTATTCGTGAGCGAACTAAAACTGGTTATAGTTTCTTATATGTAAAGTTAGTCGCCACATTCTAATTGCGCTTTCAAACTGTTATAAGCTTCTGATGCTATAAAGAAACGATTAACTAGTAATCAATGAATTGTTTTAATTTGCTGTAAATTAAGAAATTAACATAAATCTTAGTCTATAGCTGTACAGTCAAACATTAGAAACAGTATGGTTTTGCAGAGATTATGTGAACCTTAGTTACCTTGTGGTTGAATTCTGATAAACAGTCAGTATTGTCTTTGAATACAATCATGATAAATTTTATAACTTACTTCTCTCTTGGTATATTATGAACATTTTTTCTTCACACAACATGCTCTGTTTTTCCTGTTATGCGTTCTTTTCTTTATCCAAAATTAATGCATAAAAAGATATGAAGTAAGGTATAGATGGATGTAGTATAAAATACTTAACATAGTTTGATTAATGAGTGCGTAGTTATCAGCATTTTAAGTTTTGGGTTTAGGATACAAGGGGCATTCAAATATTAAGAAGTGATACTGAAAGAAAAAAAATCTGGCTTCAATTTTACCAACTGGATGCTAATTTTTAAGCCCTTGCTAAGAACACATACTGATCCTGTTCTTCTACTTCTTTAAGTGATTTGAATTATTCTTTTCAATTTTTTTGTGTAATTTTTTTAATGAAAATTCCCAGTGACTATGGAAGGGAGTAGAAGATTTTAAATTACCTTAGTTGGATTTCTGATTCTGTAAAGCCTAACAAATTAGTGAGTAATGTCATTATTTTCTGTTTAGAAAAGAAATTTGGAACTATAGTTATCTTTGGAGAGAACTGCGACTGATTTCAACTTACAGCTCATTCGATATATTATGAGCACACAGATCTGTTTTTCCTATTATGTGCTCTTAATAAAAAACAAACGCATAAAACGGTACAAAGCAAGGGCATAGATGGCTGTAGCATTGGATAATTCACATAGTTCAAAAAGTATGTGCAAAATTTCAGCATTTTATGTCCGTGTTTAGAATGAATACTTTTTGATCAAGTTTTAGCGATTGTACGCTAATGTTCATGTCCCCAGTAAGAAGTTAAGAGCACATACCAACCTCCAATCATGTTTGATTTCTACTTCTTTAAGCAGCTTCACACACACACACACACGCACACACACATTCCCGCACACGATGTATTAAGAATGAAAATGGGAGGAAAAGTACCAAAGAAACCTTAGTTGGCTTTTTGGTACTATGAACTTTATAGTTTTTTTTATGTACTTTTAGGAGTAGAAATTCAGTGAAAATTCATTTTCTGCCATTATATCATAAGCAGTTACAGGTTATTCCTAAATTTATTCTCCTATTGTCAGGTCCGTAGCTTTTCTTATTCTTATGTGATGTGTAATTTCGGTCATATTATGTGTACTGCTAATTTACTAGTTTGTCTTTTATCTTTTCCAGGTAACTCACACATGCCCTTTTTACCGAATTTCAATTCATTGGCAGAAAATATCATACCAGGTAGTTCTGCAGGCAACTCACGCATGTCCTTTTTACCGAATCTCAATTCATTGCCAGAAAATATCATACCAGGCACTTCTGCAGGCAATATAATGACCGTTCCATCCATTCCGTTAAACATCGACAAATTTCAAAGGAACATAGATCAGAACTACAGGCTGATTGAAATAATTGTTCTAGAAAGCGAGACAGCAAGCAATCAGATATGACAGCAATTTTTAAATCAAGGTGAATCGTTGCTCATTACTTCTCAGCAGAGGGATATTGATAGAACTGTGGTCGTTAATGAATCTGAAGGAGATGGAGAGAATAACGGTACAGACTTAAATAGTACCCCACCACCAAAAACAAAAAGAAAGAAGCATAGGCCCAAGGTTGTTAGGGACGGCAAACTAGTGAGTCCGGCAAAGGGTGCAAGTCCAAATCCCAAAGATGGAAACGAACCTACAGCTAGGAAGAGAAAGTATACCCGAAAGAAAGCTATTGATGCACAAGACGCTTCTACAACCAGTATTGTGGAAAATGTTGATAATAGTCCCCAAACTAATAATAAGCATGTGACACGTAGTCTGAAGTTTGATGACCCTAGGTCGCAGGAGGCAATTGGAAATAATGTGGCTGGACCTGAGATTCGAGAAGCAGAAAAATCCGTATATGGATTTGACTTGAATGTGTCACTAAATCAGTTTGGTTTTCAGAATTTTACATTTCCTCAATATCCTCATCAATCTCAAACTTTGCAACATGAAGCATTTGGAGGAAGAAAAAATGATTTTGCAGGAATAATGAATGGTACGACTTCATCCATAAACAATTGAAAAGATATCAATAGACTAGCAAGGACAATTAATGACCAAGAGAAAAAAAGAGACAGCTATCATGTTAGCAACAGCTTGAATGAAAGTTGCAATGGTTTGCACAAGAGGAGGCGGACAGAGGACACCTTAAATGCTTACTGTTCAAGGACTTCAATACAAAATGGTAGTAATATAGAATCGACTTTTGCAGATATACAAGGGATAGTGGCATTTCAGAACATGCAATCGGCTATGAATATGATGGCTAATCAAATGGCAAGTGGAGTTCAAGCTCCTATTGCTGTGAGGTGCCTTAATGTCTCAGATAATGGCACGTTCAAACTTCTGATTTGATTAATGGCCACAAATTTTCATCTCCTAATACAATACATAATCATGTCTGAGGTCCTAACACGATGAATTTCAACAATCCTAATGCAGTAAATTGTCACAAGGTTTCATCAACTTCTACAATAACAATGAAGTGCCTTGCCTTCAGAAAACTTCAACTTCTGAAAAAGCAACACAGATTCATATTAATAGCGGTACAAACCATGAAGCATGTAGACCAAAGGCACATGTAGAAGCTGTTACTGCTGATCAAGTGAAGCTTAAAACCAGAACTCCGAGAAAGAAGGAAACCCCTCGTATTACCTCCAAACCCACAAATGGCAAACAAATGGAGAATAGTGTCCCTAATATTCAGTCAGGATTGGCCAAAATACCGAATAATGACTATAAACCATTGGGTGTTCTCATTACTTATAAGGATCCTATGGATGCTCTTGCAAGAAAGCTAGAACAGTTGAGTATTAATGATGCCGTCGACAGTGTAATGCCTAATCTGGAAAATGCACTTGTTCCTTATGCAAATGGAGCTAGGGCCATGGTTGCATTTGAGAACCCACTCGAATTTTTGAAGAAGAAAAAGCCTCGACCAAAGGTCAATTTGGATCCCGAGTCAAATCGGGTGTGGGAACTGTTGATGCGGCTGGAAGATGACGAAGAAAAAAAATGTCAACAAAGAAAAATGGTGGGAGGAAGAAAGACGACTTTTTATTGGTCGTGCCGAATCTTTCATTTCTAGGATGAAACTCATCCAAGGTACTATTATTATTTATTATACGTAGATAGTATACAATACCGTTGTCATATGGACTGCAATTTACCTTCCCTGATTACCTGCATTGAAAATTTCTATCCTTACCATTGGTCCAGAATAAAGTATTAATCAGTTATTATCTACTCAGTATTCTTGTTCTATAGATATTTATTACTGTTTTTTGTCCATCATCATCACCACCACCACCACCACCACCACCACTACTCTTACAAAATAAAACTGTATATTAGATTGTTCGGAGCGCAACGGTAAGGTTACCCGACTGGTAATCTGGAGCGCGCAGGTTCGAGTCCCAGCCTCTTCACATATGTGAGGGAAAGGTTGTATGCACTAATCGACCACCCCCAGAGCTTGGAAAGTCGTGAGAATAGTACTAGGACGGGAGAGACTGCCTAGGAAGTCCTCTCGTGCTTGAGTACGAGAGCCTTTGGCACTGAGTATCCACCTTTTATTAGACTGTTCGGAATTCAGCTTTGGGATTTACTTGCCTTCCTTATTTTATGTACCAAAGATATACCAAAAGAATCAATTCCTTGGGTTCCATTAGTGTTTGCCCTTGAATATTTACCTTGTTTGCTTTATAAGCTGCCTCTGCCTTAACCAGTGGGAATAATAGCAAGAAGTCCGTAGTTAGCATTTTATATTACATATTCATATCTAGTATGATGTACATGAGGGTAAATTACATACCTATATCTCTTTGTTTAGATGATAGGAGATTTTCCCCATGGAAGGGGTCTGTTGTAGATTCAGTTATTGGAGTTTTTCTTACTCAGAAGGTTTCAGACAATCTTTCTAGGTAAAACTTTTTCCTCATGCGAACTCCAAAATGATTTCTAGTATCAAAATTCATATTTTTCGTCATATTTACAGCTCTGCATTCATGTGTCTTGCTGCAAGATTTCCACTGCAAGCAAAAGTTGATGACCGGACTAAGGGCTTAGAAACTGCAAGTAGCCCTATAATTATATTAGATGAAGATTATAGCAGTAAAGAGTTAAAGAAGATTGGCCCTGATGAATTAAACAATAAAAAAATCTGAAGAAATTATTTCGAATTTCAATAAAACAGAGCTGGGCCTAGGTCGAAAATCTCCTGATAGTGGTCTAGCTACTTCCATTATTTCAGAGTCATCAAAAACTTGTTCAAACTGTCCAGATCAAGCATTTAACACAAATAGTTTAAATCCACTATCTAACTTTTGAAGCTGCGGAGTTGCTAGGCAATGGTTATACTTCATTTACCGAGCTTTACAGATGGCAAATGATGGGGTGTTGAGTAGTAAACCACAAGTGCCTTTTAACAATAATCAGGTTGATTGGTCCAGCTTTCAGGATAGTTTCATGGATTCTGGTTTTGGTGGAAATTTGTATACTGAACAAGTGAACTCATCGAGATGCACAATGATCAACTAAGAAGGACTAGCATGACCAAATCAGAAGTTCAAGAAGAAATCTTAAATCCACAGTAAAGATATCATCGAAAGGCAATAAGGCACCCAAAGTTCAAGTGAAGAAAAGGAAGAGTTCGGATCCTTTCAACTGGGATAGCTTGAGAAGAAATATATGCAAAAACAGTGATAAGAAAATGAGGAGATCTGACGCAATTGATTCGTTAGATTATGAAGCATTGAGGCTAGCTGATGTGAAAGATATATCTTATGCCATTCGAGAAAGAGGGATGAACGATATTCTTGCTGAAAGAATGAAGGTTTATTGTTATCATTTATCTTAGTATGCTATATGTTGGTAAGACTAGATAACATGTGAAATTGAGGAAGCTGCACTTTTTTTCGTTGCTCAATTGTGTGATAATTGAAATTTAGTTGAATTACTCCTCACTGGCCCTCTGAATTCAAATTTAACTAAGGGATTTACTATGTAAATTTCAAGTAATCATATTGCTTGTAATATATTTCTTCTACATTATTATTTTGGATAGAAGCATGTCATAATTTAATTGAATTATTACCAATTATATACTATTATTTTTTATTTTTAGGCTTTTCTCAGCCGGTTAGTTGAAGATCATGGAAGCATTGATCTCGAGTGGTTAAGGGATGTACCTCCAGAGAAGGCTAAGTAAGATATTCAATCTTCTTCTTTTTTATTTTGCCGTCACGAATATTATTCGTATTTATTTTGACATCTCCATCCATGAACAAAAAATGCTTACTTTCTGTATGTAATATCTGAGTCTGAATCTTCAATATACTGTTTCAGGGGCTACCTTCTTAGCATTAGGGGATTAGGGCTTAAAAGCGTTGAGTGTGTTCGCCTTTTGACACTTCACCATCTAGCCTTTCCTGTAAGCATTCAAAATTCAAGATTTTTTTATGAACTAATACTTTCATATTATTAATTTATTATACATCTTTCAAATTTTGGATCTACGAACTAGTTTGGCACGAATGTTGGCCGTATTGCTGTAAGGCTTGGATGTGTTCCACTTCAGCCTTTGCCTGAGTCACTTCAGCTTCGTCTTCTAGAAATGTTAGCTGTTTCTCTTTTTATTTTTATTTTTTGATTTAACAAATTAATTGTAAACCATCTTATCTTATTACTATATATAATGAAGGTGCCCATTGCTGGAGACTATCCAGAAGTATTTATGGCCCCAATTATGTAAACTTGACCAGGGAACATTGTAAGTTCTTGTTTTTTTTTGGCAAATAAAGTTCTAATTTTTTAATTTTTTTTGATCTGCATAATTCAAATTATTGCCATGTTTGACTTTGCTAGGTACGAACTCCATTATCATTTGATTACATTCGGGAAGGTAATTCCATGATTTTTAAGATATGTCCATACCCCCCCCCCCCCCCCCCCCCCCGACACACACACCACACACACGCTCATGTGCACACATATAGGGGAAGGATCCGCTACCCCCTCCTAAGCTCCACATTTTCAGCCACAAGTTCCTATTATAATAATATGGTGAGAGAGGAGAGAGAAAGCATTATTATTTAAATAAGTTTGTTAACTTATTTGAATATAAATGAGAAGCTGAAAATGAGGTGCATTTGAGGTGCTCCCAAAAAAGGGTACACACACACACACACACACACATATATATATATATATATATATATATATATATATATACACACACATGCATACACATATACATATACATACATATACGCATATGCGCACACACACACGCATATACATACATACATACATGCATACATACATACATATATATATATATATATATATATATATATATATGTGTGTGTGTGTGTGTGTATGTGTGTGTGAGTGATTAATTTAATCTTGTATAATTTTGAATTTGCATACAAGTATTTTGCACAAAAAGCAAACCTAATTGCAATTCATGTCCAATGAAGCGGGAATGCAAACACTTTGCAAGTGCATTTGCAAGGTGAGTTACTAAACGTAGTTAATTATAATTGTTCTGATACCATTGCATGAATAGGGTCAGCTGTGTAAGATGATATTCGTTTTAATTCAATCTTGCATAGAACTTAAGAGTATCAACATCCTTGCCGAGCAATTCATTATCTGAAATTGCATTAAAATTATGTCAAACTCGGGTTATCCTTCAATGAATCATCTCTGCTATTACATACAATATTATGAAAATACCATAGTGGAGACATAGGCAAGGTTTTAAATCTCGGATATCGGTCGCGTTTCGTCTCGGGGATTTTATAGACTCGGTCTCGTATCGGGGGAGATCTCGGACGAGATAAGTCTAACTCAGGAGTTCGTCTCGGATTTTCATCTGGGGTCTGAAAGTTCATATCGGAACAATCTTGGGGTACATGATATGTTAAAAATGATATTTTAACAAAATAATTTTTATTGAATGCTATCAAAAACATAGTAACTTAAACTTAAAATGCAAAATAACTCTATTATTCTTTATTTTGTGAAAGATCATTTATATTCTAAATCGTAATATGCTTAAATCGGGAATATTGTTAGACAGGAATCATTAAAAGGATCCAGAACATTAAAAAAATCCAGCATAAATAGATCATAAAATACATAATTTCATTAGTAACATGTATGTAAAAAGACAAATATGAAAATCATAAGCATTGTTAAACATAAACGAACATACAATATAGTCATTTAACATGCAAAATGAAAAATAACAAAAGATTGATATGACTAGATTTGAGTTTTTTAATTATAGTTCTAGTTCAGGCACAAATTTAAATTTTAACAAAAAAACTAAGATCTCGGACGATATTCCAGTATTTCGTCTCGGTCGATATATCGTTCGATATTGCAATATCTCGGGCGATATATTCGAAAGGAGATTTAGAGTGATATTTGCTGTTTCATTTCGGAAGGAGCCCAAAACGAGATCTCGGAGGAGATCCCGGACGATATTTGCGAGATTTGAAACAGTGGACATGGGCATATAGCAGAAAATTCCTGAGTTAGAATATGTGTAATTTCCTGTTCCTTTTGGTATCTTGCAACTCATCATTGATAGATGGGAACGGGTATGTCAAGACGCATCTTAACTTTTAACTTTTCAAGTCATCTATGCAATGTTTTTTGCTATGAAGTTTGGCTAAAATACATTTGGATTTAAAGCATTTATTCCACAAGTGTTCCCTTGGACAGTACAAATTATGAAAACAAACATTGATAATTCCTGGGTTAGAATACGTGTAATTCCTGGTTCCTTTTGGTATCATGCAACTCATCATTGGTAGATGAGAACGGGTATGTCAAGGCGCATCTTAATTTTTAACTTTTCAAGTCATATATGCAATGCTTTTGGCTATGAAGTTTGGCTAAAATACATTTGGATTTAAAGCATTTATTCCACAAGTGTTCCTGTGGACAGTACAAATTTTGAAAACAAACATTGATAATTCCTGGGTTATAATACGTGTAATTCCCGGGTTCCTTTTGGTATCATGCAACCCATCATTGATAGACGAGAACAGGTACGTCAAGAGACTCAAGACATATCTTAACTTTTAACTTTTCAAGTCATATATGCAATGCTTTTTACTATGAAGTTTGGCCAAAATACATTTGGATTTAAAGCATTTATTCCCCAAGTGTTCCTGTGGACTTAACAAATTATGAAAACAAACATTGATAATTCCTGGGTTAGAATACGTGTAATTCCCGGTTCCTTATGGTATCGTGCAACTCATCATGGATAGATGAGAACGGGTATGTCTCGAGGTGCATCTTAACTTTTAACTTTTCAAGTCATTTATGGAATGCTTTTTGCAATGGAGTTTGGCCAAAATATTGGAATTAAAGCATTCATTCCACTAGTGTTCCTGTTGACAGTACAAATTATGGAAACAAACAAAAAAGTTGAATTCTTTGTGTGTTAATTTTTAGTGATCTGTTTTTACACTGGACTACAGAAAGTAGTCAAACCGGTACAGTCGATATCAACACTCGGATTTTCTTTCACTATTAACTGTGCACATGTCACTGTTCATAATCTATAAACCGGCTCTCATTGATGCATTAAAATCTAAATATGTACAGTCCAAGACTCGCTCCTCCGGGGCCTGAAGAGAAGAAATTATTGGCTTCTTCCACTGATCTTTCGTCTGAAAAAATGCCCACACCGATTCCTTTGCCCCAGTTTGAATCTAGCATGATCCCACAAACGTTGGGCTCGCAAATTCAAAACATCTGTAGAAACAGCAAGCCGATCGTCGAGGAACCGCCATCTCCTTAGCCAGAAAGCTTAGACTCTTTAGAAAATGACATGGAGGATGCATTTTTATACGATGATCCAGACGAAATTCCGACAATTAGATTAAAATTGAAGAATTCCGGGAGAATTTGCAGGAATATACGAAGGACAGTAACATGGCTATACAAGATGGTGATTTGTCGAAGGCATTAGTTACTATTGATTCTGAAGCTGCGTCCATTCCCATGCCTAAGCTCAAGAACGTTAGCAGACTGCGAACTGAACATCTAGTGTATGCTCTTACCCTTTATTTAGTTTTTTACAGGGTAAATGGTATTATGTCAGTAGGGTAAAATTCTACGACTTTACGAAAGTACCTAACGATAGTTGATTTGTCTTATATCACAGAATATGGGGTTAGAAAAAGCATCAACTGTGCATATTTTTGTACAATAGCAAAAAGAAATCTTGTGTTAGGATAATAAGACATGTATACATTCTCCTTTAGGTATACAATTCTAATTTCAAACGAACACATTACAAACTGATCCAAGTTCAACAATTTTCTGATCTACATATTAGGTTTCCGACAAATGTTTAATAATGTTTATTCATACTCTAACCATACACAATTTTTTTCCGTAGATATGAACTTCCCGATTCACACCCACTTTTGGAGGGGGTAAGTGATTCCATAACATGCATGTTTGTTTTAGTTTGAATTAACTTTGCCACGGTTATACAAATACGTTTCTTTGTAACATGCAACAGTTCAACCGAAGGGTTCCTGATGATCCCACTAAATATCTATTTGCAATATGGACTCCAGGTACGCACATTTTATATTACGTACGGCAGATGGTTTAAATGAAACTTTTTCCTAACTTGTAAATTGAATACGCATTTAGAAAAAATAAACGTTTTTTATAGGTGAGACCGCTCAGTCCATTGAAGCTCCGAAAGCTTGCAGCAATTCTCGGGAGCATGTGTGACATGAGCAGTGAGCACTTGCTTTAGCTGCAATAGCACAAGAGAAGCTCAAACTCAAACTGTGAGAGGGACAATTTTGGTAATGCTTACATTAATACTAGTCATTTTAGGAATTGAATTTGATGCTCAGAGTGAATATCAAAGCATGAGTTGATCCAATGTTTCCGAAGGCCTGTTGTCTTTGATGAATGGTGCATGTAGTATATTTAATTCTGCTAAGATGTCACAGTTGTCTCGGGTAACTACATGTAGTTAATTGGTTCAGATTCCTTAATGAACCCCTTTTTTTGTTTCAACCATAGCATGTGATATTAATCTGTAGTTTTACGCTACAAAATTTTGACTAGTAATAGCAGATTTTGTAACTGAGTATACTTTTAAACAGATCCCATGTAGAGCGGTTAATAGAGGAAGTTTCCCACTTAATGGAACATATTTCCAAATCAATGAGGTAAATATGCTATTACTCGTTTTCTTGATACTGAAAATTGAGAATATGTTTATATATGAGTTTGTTGTGTAGGTGTTTGCAGATCATGCCTCAAGCTGTAACCCAATTGACCTGCCTAGAGATTTTGTTGAAAAATAAACTTGGTTTTTAATAGGAAATATTAATTAGTGACATAATTAATTATTGTATTAGGAAAGGGTAAGATAAATGGAAATAAATTATAAACATATTAAAATGAGAAGAATCTAGACTAAAGAATATGTAAAAGAAAAGTCTAAAAAAGAAGTGTCTGGAGATTGTCTCTTGTATAAATTAAGGATGTAATCACTCATTTGAGGGTATCAAACAGTATGTATGAAGAAAGAATCAAGAAATAAAAAAGTATTTTTTTTCTCTCCTTCCATAAAATATTCTATTTTCTTCTAATTTATTTCTCTTCCTCCACATAATTTTTCAACAAAGTGGTATCAGAGCAATTAAAATAGCTAACAAAGTGGTATCAGAGCCTAGTTGAAAGTATGGCGCATCCGCATCTACTTTTTCCATCGTTTCTTCTCACTGATCTCACAAAAGAAAATTTTGAAGTATGGAGTAATAAGAAGAAAGAAGAGCTGATTTCCAAAGGGTTATGGGAAATCATTGAAAGTGGCTACGAATGGCCAAAAGATAGAAATATGACGGAGAAAGAGAGAAAATCATTTGTAAGCTGGAGACGGAAAGATCTTCAAGCTCGTGCTGTGATGAGTGAGAATGTCGATGAAGAAGCATATCGTCGTATTTATGGACAAAGAACTGCAAAAGATTCATGGAAAATATTGAAAGAATTGTATGCAATAGATAACACAAAAGTAGAAGAAGAAAATGAAGAGGAGGTCGAAGAAGAGGACGAAAACAAAGGAGTTAAAAATCAAGCTATTGGGAGTGAAGAAAAAGAGGATGAAACACTTGCCGCGGATTTAAAGTTTGGTGAAAAGTCAATGGAGATTGGTCACACTATCGAGGAAGATCAAATTGCTAAAACTACTGTTAATGGGCCAGATTCAGCTGTAGAAGTACAACCGCTGATGTTGGAAAATGAGTTTGATAATTCCAAGATGCGAGTAGCTGGAAAATTTGATTGCAATGCTTCGGTTGTGGAAAAAGAAGAGACAGATAATGACTTTTCAATGATGGATATCGACGAAGATACAAATCATGGTGCGTCTAACTTACAGTCTCATTTTGTAGAAACTGGTGTTCATGTTCGTATTCAAGACAGAGCACTTGTTGTCGCTGCTCAACTTTCTGTCTGCTACATCACTGGGCGGCGTTTGCCTGATAAGGCAATAAGGGATAAGCTGAACCCATTAAGAATGAAATACAGAATGGAAAAGGAAAGAATTGATGAGGTATGGAAACTAAAGCAGTGGCGTGAGGATTTGATGTTCACTTTGCAAGAAGCGGAGAGAAGAATAGATTTAGCTCAATATGTCGATCTCAAATACGGTGCCCTTCAAGATTTTGATGCAACCATTGCAAAGCTAGAAGGTGAGAACAAAATGGTGTGCAATGATTATATCAAACCTTTTTGCAATAATTTTATTTTTCAATCAAAATATTTTGGAATCTCTTATGATTGTCAAACTTTGGAAACATACAAAGAAATTGAATGGAGAGATATTATGTATGATTCCTTCAAAATTTATGATGCGGGGCCAAGATGGAATTTGATGAGCTTACTTTTTGGAGTATTTTATGGCAATGAAGGAGGACGAGATGAACGGAGCTTTGCAACAAGGATTCAAGAAATCATGTTAAAGATCTTCATGGTGAAAAAGAAGAGGAAGAAGCGAAAGAAGAAAATTTGGATAATTTCTTTATTTCTGCCAAAACACGTGAGATACAAATAAATAAACTTGGTTTTTAATAGGAAATATTAATTAGTGACATAATTAATTATTGTATTAGGAAAGGGCAAGATAAATGGAAATAAATTATAAACATATTAAAATGAGAAGAATCTAGACTAAAGAATATGTAAAAGAAAAGTCTAAAAAAAGAAGTGTCTGGAGATTGTCTCTTGTATAAATTAAGGATGTAATCACTCATTTGAGGGTATCAAAAAGTATGTATGAAGAAAGAATCAAGAAATAAAAAAGTATTTTTTTTCTCTTCTTCCATAAAATATTCTATTTTCTTCTAATTTATTCCTCTTCCTCCACATAATTTTTCAACAGATTTGATATGGAAGCTGGAAAGGAACGGTCTATTTTGGAACTTTAGTGACATCAATATTTAGAGGTATTTAAAAAACAAACAAACTGAATATTCATTTCTGCTCATGGATCATACTTTATCCCATGCCTTTTGATCACATCAAACTTGACGTATGTAATTTTTGTTGATAGGTCAAACAACTGAAGCCATACAGCTTTGCTTTTGAAGAGGTATTTTACTGTTATCTTTATGTAAATCTGAATATCGAATTAGCAGAATCATTATCATATATATGATTTAGTCTCATGTCCATTGGAAAGCCACATAAAATGCCTTATTTGCATCTGTTTGTATTATATTCTACTGTATGCGACAAGGAACGGATATATTAATTCTCATTTTAGTTGCAAATCACATTACAAAAGCAGCTGGTTGTCTAATACCAAAATTATTTCTTGTAGTCGCCGAATATCAGAAAAAGGTTTACGTTTGGCAAATCACATTACAAAAGCAGCTGATTCGTCTTTTTTATGTTTTACAGGGTTTGTATGTGTCAGAGGTTATGACCGAAAAACTAGATCGCCAAAGCCTCTATCTGCGAGACTTCATTTCACAGCCAGCAAAGCTGCCAAAAAGAAAAAGCAGGACAATGGAAGGTCAAAGTGAAGTTGTAGACAACAAAGGATATGGCTGACTGTGTCAAAGAGCGAAAAAATTGAAGTCTGGGGAAATTTATATTGTCTGTATTCTTCTATTTGTCTGGGAAAATGGAAGGTCAAAGTGAAGTTGTTAGACATACCTGATTTTCCCACTGTACTCTTGAATGCTTTGAAAGCTTGTTTTGAAACGTGATTTTGCTGTAAGGTTGTTCATTTTTTTTAATTGTTTTCTGTTGCGTTATTTACTATTTTCGTTCCATTTAACATTGTTTAACTATTTTCATTTGATATATGGAGCTGTTGTGCCTTTTTTCGACTGACCATTTTTGGTGCTTTCATTTGATATCGAGATGTGCAATTTTCATCGAGAAAGAAATACATTTGATGTCTTGCAGTTTGGAAGAAACAAAGGTCATCTATCAGAGCAACCATAGGATCAAGTCAGCAAGCATGAGGGTGGACGGAGGGTTTCCTCAAGTTCAAGTTCGTCAGTCTATGTGACTAAAAAGGAGATAAGACAACGAAGATGGAAGAAATGCAAGATAAAATACTATGTCGACAACAAGAGATACTAGGGACATATGGTAGGAGGATTTATCTGAGTATGCATTTGATGAGATTATTTGACAAATGAAAATGTTAAAAGCTTAAAAGGAAGTGATGAGATGATGTTTCGACAACATTTTCACATCAAGCTGTCAATAAACTCGCTAATTCATGATTTAGCTTTGTTAGTCTTATTTTATCGTTAATTTTTTATATAGAAAATACACTCTGAACTACCTGTAATTAGCTAGAAAACTGAAAATATTGTTTACAAAAAATAAACTAGAAAACTGATGAAAGCTTTCAACTACAACTATTTGCAGCTCTAAAATTTTAATTATTTAAAAATCTATATAATAGGCTGTCTATTATTTTTATTTTTGAAATCCTCTCGCAGAAATATATAGATTTAGGTCGCTCCTTAGTTAAGAGGGAACCTATATTTTACGAATTAAAATTTTAAAACAATCGGGTCGTACCGGGATGCTACTGCATCCAGGTTTTCTGACATGCCAACCTGACCTTCATGGTGGTCGGCTATAGGTTGACTTGCCTCCATTGCACGCCGACCCGTCACTACACCAGATTTACCTTTTAATAACACGTGAAAAGCGCTACAATAACTTTTCATAGCATTAACGACGACGTTATATATCAACATGTTATAATAGCCATGTTATATCTCATAGCTCTAATCTAAACGCTATTGTATTAAACATTTTATAGCGTACATTCACTGGCACGAAAAGTTTTACATAGCGTTCAGGCTTTGCCATTTTATTTATCTTACTAAAATCTTAACTTATTTTTTATAGCGTTATCAATATTTTCATAGCACACATTCACCAATATGAAAAAGTTTTTCATAGCGGTTTAATTTTTTTTCCCCCACTATTATTGCTTTTCCCTTTCATGTATAACGTTCAAACGTTGCCACTTTAAATTTCAATGTATTTTTTATTGCGTTATCATTGTTTTCCTAGCACATATTCAATGATATGAAAAAGATTTCCATACTATATATAGCATTTCACCTTTCGTTTCCATAGGAGTAACTCCCCGCTATTAATATTTTTAGTATATAGCACACTTTTTGGCTACAATCGTGCATCTTATTTAATTTGTGAATAATTCAGATTGAGCGTAAGTTCATAATACAAAACTGTCAATAGCAAAAAATGTAATACCAAAAGCATATTTAATTTCAATTTCAAAGTCATAGACAATAAGTCTACAATAAATTGTTCAGAATACATAGTAAATTATCCAAACATAGTTTCAAAACAAAATTACAAGAAAAACCATTTAGTCTTCAGCTTGTAAGCCCATGCAACTTCCAAAACCTACAATTTACACAAAGTACAAGTTAGACTCTTATAACAAAGCAAAATGCAAGCACAGAAGCATAGAGACACACAACCCTAAACACACACAAACAAAATCTCCATTACAACTGTCATTAACCTGCACACTGCCCAAATCTCCTGCATACTACCCCTGCATCACCATCAACTGCAAGTGCCCAAATGCATCTGGTTCTTTATTTCAAGAGAAATGCACACTTGAAATCATTGAGGCAGAAAAGTATAGAAACAAAGTAAAAAAAATGAATGCAACAATAGTCAAATAAACTGGGCTAATTTCACTTAAGTTTACTCAAACATTAGAATCAGAGGGAAAAAACGAAGGCGAAAATGTTTGGAATAAATGCAGGCAAACCAAAAAAATTCTGTGCAGAAAAAGAACTGTGCAAATGAAAAATAAGTGGAATGCAACAAAAATAATGCAAATCCAAATGAAAACCGTGCAACAGCTTCTTTTATATTGAATCTTACTTAAACTGTGAAAACCATGCAACCCATCTTTTTATATTGAATCTTACTCAAACTATGAAAACTGTGCAACTGCTTTTTCTATTGAATCATAATTGTTGACGTGGGGAATTGTCGTGGATTCAGCGCATGGCAACACCCGATGTGTGCTATTGCATCCAGGTTTTCTGGCAGGTCGACTCGTCCTCCATGGGGGTCGGCCTATAGGTTAACCTGCCTTTATTGCACGTCGACCTATCACTACACTAGATTTACCTTTTAATAGCTCGTGAAAAACGCTACAATAACTTTTCATAGCATCAATGACGATGCTATATATCAACATGTTATAATAGCCATGTTATATCTCATAGCTCTAATCTAAACGCTATTGTATCAAACATTTTATAGCGCACATTCATTAACATGAAATGTTTTACATAGCGTTCAAACTTTTCCATTTTATTTGTCTTACTAAAATCTCAACTTATTTTTTATAGCGTTATCAATATTTTCATAGCATACATTCACCAATATGAAAAAGTTTTTCGTAGCGGTTTAATTTTTTTCCACTATTATTGCTTTTCCCTTTCATGTATAGTGTTCAAACTTTTCCACTTTAAATATCAATGTATTTTTTATAGTGTTGTCATTGTTTTCATAGCACATATTCAATGATAAGAAAAAGCTTTCCATACTATTTACAGCGTTTTACCTTTCGTTTCCATAAGAGTAATTCCCTGCTATTAATATTTATAGTATATAGCACATTTTTTTGGCTACAATCGTGCATCTTATTTAATTTGTGCATATTCCAGATTAAGCAAAAGTTCGTAATACAAAACTGTCAATAGCAAAAAACATAATACGAAAATCATATTTAATTTCAATTTCGAAGTCATAGCCAATAAGTCTACAGTAAATTGTTTAGAATACATAGTAAATTGTCCAGACATAGTTTCAAAACAAATTTACATGAAAAACCATTTAGTCTTCAGCTTGTTAACCCGTGCAACTTCCAGAACTTACAATTTTCCCAAAGTACAAGTTAGACTCTTATAGCAAAATGAAATGCAAGCACAAAATCATATTTGCACACACCCCAAAACACACACAAAAAAATTTCCACTACAACTGTCATTAACTTGCACACTACCCAAATCTCCTGCGTACTACCCCTGCATCATCATTAACCGCAAGTGCCCAAATGCATCTGATTATCTGTTTCAAGAGAAATGCATGCATGAAATCATTGAGGCAGAAAAGCACAGAAACAAAGTAAAAAAATGAGTAACAATAGTCAAATAAACTAGGCTAATTTTCACTTAAATTTACTCAAACATTAGAATCATAGGGAAAAAAACGAAGATGAAGATGTTTGGAATAAATGCAGGCAAACCAAAAAATTTATGTATGGAACAAGAACTGTGCAAATGAAAAATAAGTAGAATGCATCAAAAATAATGCAAATCCAAATGAAAACCGATCAACGGCTTCTTTTATATTGGATCTTACTAAAACTGTGAAAATTGCACAACTCATCTTTTATATTGAATCTTACTCAAACTATGAAAACTGTGCAAACACTTTATTTATTGAATCATAATCAAACTATGAAAACAATGCAACGCAATAAAACTAAAATTGTATTATTATCGAAGGAAATGGAGAGAACATGCCTTTAAATAATAGTTTGAATTGAAGTGTAGAAGGAAATGGAGAGAATTGTATTGAATTGAATTGTACTTTGAATAATATTTTGTATAGACTTTACAATGGTTTATATAGGCAAATATATGCTAGATGGGCCAAGCTCACTAGCCAATACGACCACCATAATAAAGTGGGTATAACAGATCAGAATACTACAATATGTATCAAACTCTCTAATAACATAAAATACTAAGGGTAGTTGAATACAACAAATTGCAGGAAGTTCTGTTAGGGGAGTGGTGGAAAATAGAGGTACATACCTGACATTTTTCTTTTCGTATCTTTTTCATCATGGGTGCAATGGTGGTTTTGATTATCTGAACAAAGCTACTGTTATGATCTCCTCTCTTGTTTCTAAGAATGGAAATTTAGTGCAACCATTTCATGAGCCCCTAATTAGAAATGAAATAATTAGAATGTCAGACATGATTAGAAGAGATATCATACGATGTTAATTGTGACAGTTTACCATTGAATATTGCGATCAACTTCTAGAATCATGATATTATATACATTTTTTCTGTTATGGAATCAAAAGTGAAGGCGCCTGATAGGAGTTATCATATCATGTTAAGAATATAGATATTTAGTTAATTCATATCATAAGGTGTTGCTATGTTAATGATTTTTTTCACAAAATGATTTGTAGATTCTAAATTATAAAAATATCAAGATATGCACATAAATGCTTGGCGAATTGATTACAGGGAGAAGAAAGCATGTCAAGTCATCATTAATGGAAGTATTATAATGTGTATCTTCTGTAGTGAATGGTAATACAGTGGAAAAACTCACTTTGACCATAGATACTATCATTTGAATAAATTGTATTTTTTCAAATACCAAACACTCATGTTTACAACTCGGGATTAAGAAGAGACCTATGTCAATGAACACGTCGAAAATATAATAGGTAACTTTACGATTTTCCTCTTTATAATGAGAAAGCTAATTGACATTTAGGATCTTATTTAAGGAACATATACCTTTTAAAAGAAGATCGTCAAATAATAAAGAAAAAAGAAAACAACATCAAATCTTAGTAAAATTCATTTAAAAAAAAACCAAACAACTACATACAAATTTAATGAATACTGCTAAAGAGAAAGGTAATCAACGAATTCATATCCATTTCATTAATTTCATTGTGTTGATAGTAAAATAAAGTGGCTTGGTTCCCCTACTTATTAGTGGGTTGTTTGGTCATCCACATCACTTGTAAAGACACAAAAATACAAACATTTTGTTAGATGACGAATATGAAGCTCTGGCTATTATTACATACAACATGATAGCTTTATTTATTCGTTTGTCATTCTTTCATAATAATTTTTATTTATATGCTTGCCCAGGTTTCATACGCTTGACCAGGTTTCATATTTATGCCTTGTAAGGTTAGCTATGGAGTTGCAAAACTCATATGTCATCATTGGACATTTGGGTAAGGAAAACATGTGTTTTACGTGAAAGCTGTCACGCTGATAATATAATTTTTCATATAATTCTTTAACATGATATGGGAACATTGAAGTGGTTACTTTGTTATTTTCACTAATTTTTTTAATCAAATACTATAATATATATATGTGCATGTATATTAGAGGGATCATTATACTCAAGTTTTATTCCTTAAAATCTTGCTTGAAATAGTAGTTGTCTGATAAGAGAACTATTTATAGTTGATTCTGATATCACAAGATTATGCTTAAAATAACAGTGCAGGAAAGATTTTAGGTAAATCGTATTGTTGAAAACCATATAAGTAGACAAATTCGTCCTATTTACAGCCAGTTATACTAATTTGGAAAATAATATAGACTGTATATGACAATGTTTGTTAAGTCAAAAATAAAAAGATAGGAATCTAACCTTGGTTATAGGATGCACATCAGAACAACAACGAAGCAAAGAAATCAACTTCAACTCGCAGGTAACTCTTCAGTATGCACGGATGAAAAAAACAAATTATGGTTAAGTGATGCAAATAATCAATAATCAAAAGTAATGCTGGAATTGTATGAAAACAGCAACATATAAAAATTATTCTGTTAAATATCTATAGTTATTTCAATAGTAACTGTTTCATTTTACTAATTTAAGTAGCATACATCACAGAATACCTAGATTTCAGTAGCCTTCTAACAGTTGATATCAGACTCTGACTTCTTTAATTTGTGATTATGCGGCTTGTACAACCATTACATAACTGATTATGGCTAAATACATTTGAATTTTTGCAACTCTGCTTACACATCATACTGTGGGTCTTAGCTTGTATCAAATTAAGGAATTTAATATTAGTCTCTAATGGACCACTCTCAAAGTCCATGTAATAGTAGGGTACTGCTGACCAGTTTATGTCCACCGATCGACTGGTGGTATCAAACTTGGAGCTTGATCTAGGTGTGTTGTTCTAGCTCTTCTATTTGTTTGCTCGATTTATTAGGTTTCCAGATTTTATTTCCAATTTGAAACTCTATGAAGTCAATTGCATGCACATACACATATATTGCATGAACATTAACCTTTTATATCACAAAAACAATGCACCTTGGCCGCTAAGATGCTGGAAAGTCATATCTAATTTTAAGCTAAAAATATAATGGCTGTTAAAAACTTATGGTATGATCATAAAAAAGGGCAATACAATCTAAAGAGATGTTAAACAAACTAACATAGAAAATTCCTATTTTGTAGTGAACACGAGATAACAACGATGATCATAAAGTTAGATAACACTGTAATCATGTTGCAAGAAATAATATAGGAGAAAAGGCAGAAATTGAGTGCCAAAGGAAAAAGGTAATCTAAAGTTAAACGGTGTTGCTTAGAAAGTTGTTCATAAGGTCAAATTTTAAGAAAAAAGTAGAACATGATTGAAAGTTGCAAACTCAATGTAATAAAAATCTTAGAACAACATAACTATTAAAGGCCCACAATTTTGCTATTTGCATGTTGAAATTAAATATACATCAATGTTATAAAATAATGACAGAAGGAAAATGAGTTGCCAGTAATAAAATAATAGCATAAGAAAGATATGTTGTTAGTGATAAAATTATAGCAGAAAAAAATAAGTCGGCAATGATAAAATTGTAGCAGAAGAAAAATAACTTGTTACGAATAAACGCAAAGATATGGAGCCTTCATAGAAACATGATAAATGGAAAACCACAATAGTATCTGCATCATTTGAAACAAAGTACTGAAACACATTAACATATACCTTTGTCACAAAGTGTTTGGCCATAACAACCGACCAATTATGAAACTTTAGTATTTTGAGCTCTCGCCTAACGTAGGTTGTCTGTATCAACTTCCGGTGAGCTATATGTCATTCTAGTCATAGTGACATCAAGGAGAGTGTAATGGATTTTGATTCTTGATTATATTTAATATTTTTTATTTACAATTAGAAGTTTATACATGTTAACTACCAAAAACCCATTCAGGCATTTTGTCAAACAATATAAGTGCACTACGCCAACCTTGGCCAAACACCATCCTGGAGTAAGCAGCGTATTTCCAAGGTTGAACATCGCCTCCTTTGCTGGTTGCTCATCACAAATTCAACGGCTGGAGCATCACTCGAGAGAGGGATCGATCACTGCAAACCTGACGGATCGAGCACCATCGCTCTCACATACCACGTGGTCGAGCAAACCCTCCACAGAGTCGGTCGAGCAGCAGCCTCCCTCTAGTCGAACGGAGCAGCCTTCATCCCAAGGACTTGGTCGAGCATCAACATATCTGGTTGAGCACCATTATAAAGAGCACTGGTCGAGCAAGTTGCATCACTCCCGATCGAACATGGAGCAAGCAAGGGCTAGCAGATCTCCAGCGGTCTGGAAGAACTGGTTAAATAAAGAATGGACTTGCTAGAGCGAGCGAAGAAGAAATAAAGGGATGGAAAAGCAGTAATATTGGATCCCATATCTCACAAGAAGACAAAGTGGCATAGTACAAAGCTATTGGGTCGGTCACTCATTTCTTTCATACGGTCGTGCAAATACCTGGGCACGTAGAAGGCACATTCTGCTCGTACACTCTTGCTGCTCGCTCATTGAATCATATGGGATCGTTCGTTCCTAAAAGGTGCACAGATCGGTTGCAAGCTCCACATGGGTCGCTCATGCACGATTCCTTCTCGTGTGTAAACTTGCAGCGAGTCGTCGTCGACTGCAAAGCGGCTCCTACCAGGTGTACTCGGTCCCCACACACCAAAATTACGACCATGCCACTCCACACCAAATCCACTTATAAATACCCCCTTTCACAACCATCAAAGGGACCGATTCCTTTACCCTGAAGGGTTGCCCAAATCACCTCTCCACCAGTCTCAAGCACTCCGGGTTCTATCAAAACTCCATTAATGGCCACCAATGCTCACTTCATCTTCCTCCATCACCAAGTGGATCAAGTCTCCTTCTTCCTCCATTAGAGATCGATTCAAGTTCTCTCCCTTATCTCCAAACCGAGATCCATCATTTCCATCATCTCAAGCTCCGTTCAAATTCTCTCCAACCGCAATTAATCATCCTCAAAGCTTCGATTCACATCTCAACCGCCATGGACTCTTCATCGATCCTAAAAATGCTCAAATCATGAAGCATGCACTCTCACGTTCTCCGCATTCAAAGGATCCAACCACTTCCATAACGGATTAGAGAAAATCAAATCATTAAAGAGAGGAAAATCATTGTAAAAGAGGGAATGGGCTAAAATGAGATGTATGAGATGATGAATTTTGTAAATATCTCACATGATAATGAAATGGCTTCCAAAGTGGGGACGTAGATCTTCTCTAGATCGAACCACTATAAAAATCCCGTGTCTCTTACTTGCTTTTTCCCTCTTTTTACTTGCCTTTGCATTTGTGGCCCTATTTTCATTTTGCATACCATTTGGTGAAGTGAGATTTCACACCTTTGGTGTTTGAACCATTTTTGATTCAAATATTTGGCGCCCACCATGGGGCTGCGTTCGCATTCCTCGCCAATTCAAGAGCTTTGCATTGAAGTTCTAAACCAACTTCTACCATTGGTTCTACAAGTCTAAGATCTAGCCTAATCGACGAGTTCTCTTCTAAATTCAAATCCATGTCCGAGATAATGGCTAAGTCAAAAAAGACTGCAAGTAAAACCGTTGGAGCACCCAACAATGTTGCTAACAACGAAGCTATGCCACTATATAACCGTTTCGAAGTTGGTGAAAACTCAATAAGTGGAGCCGGAGTGACTAGAGTCGAATTAGATGTCGTCGTCGCTAACTTAAGCCAACGAATGGAAGCCTCGAACAAATCTTTAATCGATGCATATAAAACATTACTAGATGCTAATCAAGCTTTAATGGATAAGATGAGTGCTCTCCTAAACGCTCAAGCAAACCTAGCTCCTGATCCGAACATCTGTGTCAACCTTGAAGAGAACGCAAATTCATCAGCCTTCGATCATCATCATAATGACAATTTGGAAGGGCTTGTTAACAAAAGCAATGCTAATATCGAAGACTCAAGGTTGAAGGCCAAAAACCATTCCAATCAAAATAACCGACGAGTTGCAAGTCCCGTTACAAAAGCACCTTCCTATGGTGGAAGTAAAGGACCTAGATCTTCTAATCATGATCGCTCGCCATGACGAAGCGACACAACTTGAAGGAATATATCACGGATATGGTAAAGCAAATCATGGAAGATAACATGACTCGCAAGGATAGCGAAAGGGAATGGGACTTCTTCCTCAGCAAAAATCCATTCACAAAGAGGATCCGCAAAGCAAAATTCCCCAAAAATTTCACTCATCCTCTACCTTCGTACAACGTAACTTCTGATCCGAATCACTTCCTATACAAATACGAGTGGCATATGAATGCAGCCAGGGCGACGGACGAGGTCAAATGCTTGTGCTTCTCTCTCTGTCTTGAAGGCGTCACATCGTTATGTCTCATGAGATTGCCACCCAAATCCATTGACCAATTTGATGATCTGAATTTGAAATTCAAAGAGCGGTCAGGCTGCAAGGACGTTATTTCTCTTACATCAATGAAGTAGGATCCAGGAGAATCTGTCAGAGCTTTTCTCAAAAGATTTAATGATGCTATATCAAAAGTAGGAAATCCCAAGCCCCGCATGATCTTAATGTCTCTAATCGGCTCCATAGATGAGAAGAGCGAATTCGGTAGATGGATTAAAATGAAAGAACCGAATACGCTCGAGAAATTCTATAAAAAGGCCGAGGAGTATATGAGAATCGACAACAATCCTGTATCTCTTCAGAATATTGATGCTAACCTTCTTCTTGAAGCTCCCAAAAAAATGCTGCTACCCAGTATAATCAGAAGATTAATCAGGGGCAGAAGCACGCCAGTGACGGGAACGACAACAAGGCTACTAAGAAGTCTCGCCTTTTCAACGCATCAGAGCTGACGCCCTTGAATGACACTCCTGAAAATATCTATCTTGCAACAAAGAATTCTGAAGAATATGCGGAGCCAAATCCGATGAGGATAAGCAACAAAGCAGCAAACTGGGGGAAATTTTGCAGATTTCACAACCAAACTGGTCATAACACCAATGAATGCCGACACCTGAAAAACCTCATCGAGGAGTTAATCAGGAAGAATAGACTGCAACCGTATGTAAAGATAACGCAGACCATGAATCTTTCTACAACTTCTCAAGGGCCAGGGGCATCAAATAATCAGTCTGGTCCAAGCAACAGAGCTCCTGCACAGATCGATCCAAGGCCGATCATCAACTAAGGATCAATGATTGGTGCTTTAATTTCAATGGCTCAGAATAAGAGATCAACATCGCCACTGCTTTACTTCATGCTCTACTTCTTCTTTAGTTCACGCTTTACTTCATGTTTTACATTCTATTATATTCAAAACTTCTTTTAAATAGTCTTAATAACCTGCAAGTGATGTACTGAACATTAGCTCTACGACTAAGAGCATATCTGTCTGAATGAATTTCTTATTTGCAAAATTATATGTCAAATCAAAACTTACTTAAAGAACAATTTCATATTGCAGGCCATCTGTCGAGCGCTTGTTCCTGTAGCATCGTGACCCCAACAATGCTAGTTCAAGTGCCAAAAGCTATAAATATCAAAATGCAAAATAGAAAAGCACCACCTTGAAAAGTGAATGGGAAAAGTCGCAAAGATCCAAACAACTAACAAGCGCCACGACAAGCAATTGCGAGAGCTGTGACTTTCGTCAAAAGGGCACTTCCCCAAGTGAGAAGTTCAAAGCCTCAGTTCCTAAACCGGAATAGCCTGCCATGTCAAACATCCGATGAAGGGACTGATATCTACCCCGTGAAACGATATAACATCCACCCAATCCATTTGCGTAGCATATGAAAAATCAGATGTGAAGAATAAAATCCATTTGCGTTGCATCTGAGAATATCAGATGTAAAGAATGATAAATCCATTTGCGTAGCATCTGAAAAATCAGATGTGAAGAATGAAATCCATTCGCGTATCATCTGACATATCAGATGTGAAGAATGATAAATTCATTTGCGTAGCATCTGAAAAATCAGATGTGAAGAATGAAATCCATTCGCGTAGCATCTGACATACCAGATGTGAAGAATGATAAATCCATTTGCGTAACATCTGAAAAATCAGATGTGAAGAATGAAATCCATTTGCGTAGCATCTGAAATATCAGATGTGAAGAATGATAAATCCATTTGCGTAGCATCTGAAAAATCAAATGTGAAGAATGAAATCCATTTTCGTAGCATCTAAAATATTAGATGTGAAGAATGATAAATCCATTTGCGTAGCATCTGAAAAATCAGATGTGAAGAATGAATTCCGTTTGCATAGCATCTGAAAAATTAGATGTGAAGAATGAAATCCATTCGCGTAGCATCTAACATATCAGATGTGAAGAATGATAAATCCATTTGCGTAGCATCTGAAAAATCAGATGTGAAGAATGAAATCCACTTGCGTAGCATCTGAAAAATCAGATGTGAAGAATGAAATCCATTCGCGTAGCATCTGACATATCAGATGTGAAGAATGATAAATCCATTTGCGTAGCATTTGAAAAATTAGATGTGAAAAATGAAATCCATTCGCGTAGCATCTGAAATATCAGATGTGAAGAATGAAATCCATTTGCGTAGCATCTGAGATGTCAGATGTGAAATATAAAAAATCCAAAGTCCTCCCCAAGTGGGGGCATTAAATCCCAAGTCCTCCCCTAGCGGGGGCATAAAACCCAAAGTTCTCCCTGACGGGGGAACCAAACATAAGATCTTCCCGAGCGGGGGCACAATAATATAAAAACTTCTCTAAGTAGAAGTCTCAAACCAGTCAGCTTTAGTCGATTAGTTGATCTTAAGTGTTAACGTGAATTCAAATCAAAATACTGTGTTTGTACGAATAATATTCGACGAGTTATAAACCGTTGAATGAAGCAAATCTGGTGCGCACACTTTATTCAACTAATCCACTATCGATACAGATAGTCGACGGTGAGTATAAGTCCAAAATTGTGCATTCGCTTGTTATAATTACAGAACAGGTGTCATGGAGTATATAAATTCAAAGCACAATTTGCCATAACAAACAAAGGGCTATAACTAGGTCTCAGAGCAAAATATATCAACAGCAATGATCATTTCGAAGCTCGCATTTCTCACAAGAAAAAAATACAAGCTTCGAGGGGCAAATGCTAACTACCAAAAACCCATTCAGGCATTTTTTCAAACAATATAAGTGCACTACGCCAACCTTGTCCACACACCAACCTGGAGTAAGCAGCGTATTGCCAAGGTTGAACATCGCCTCCATTGCTGGTCGCTCATCGCAAATTCAACGGCTGGAGCATCATTCGAGAGAGGGATCGATCACCACAAACATGACGGATCAAGCATCATCGCTCTCACATACCACGTGGTCGAGCAAAACCTCCACAGAGACGGTCGAGCAACAACCTCCCTTTGGCCGAACATAGCAGCCTTCGTCCCAAGGACTCGATCGAGCATCAACATATCTGGTTGAGCACCAGTATAAAGAGGACTGGTCAAGCAAGTTGCATCACTCCTGGTCCAACATGGAGCAAGCAAGAACTAGCAGATCTTTAGCGGTCGGGAAGAACTGATTAAATGAAGAATGGACTTGCTGGAGCGAGCGAAGAAGAAATAAAGGGATGGAAAAGTAGTAACATTGAATCCCATATCTCACAAGAAGACAAAGTGCCATAATACAAAGCTATTGGGTCGGTCTCTCATTTCTTTCATACGGTCGTGCAAATACCTAGTAACGTGGAAGGCACATTCTACTCGTACACTCTTACTGCTCGCTCATTAAATCATATGTGGTCGCTCGTTCCTGAAATGTGCACAGATCGGTTGCAAGCTCCACAGGGGTCACTCGTGCACGATTCCTGCTCCCGTGTAAACTTGTAGCGAGTTGTCGCCAGCAGCAAAGCAGCTCCTACCAGCTGTACTCGGTCCCCACACACCAAAATTACGACCATGCCACTCCACACCAAATCCACTTATAAATACCCCCTTTCACAACCATCAATGGGATCGATTCCTCTACCCCAAAGGGCTACCCGAATCACCTCTCCACCGTTCTTAAGCATTCCAAGCTCTATCAAAACTCCATTAATGGCCACCAAAGCTCACTTCATCTTCCTTTATCGCCAAGTGGATCAAGTCTCCTTCTTCCTCCATTAGAGATCGATTCAAGTTCTCTCCCTCATCTCCAAACCGAAATCCATCATTTCCATCATTTCAAGCTCCGTTCAAATTCTCTCCTACTGTAATTAATCATCCTCAAAGCTTCGATTCACATCTCAACCGCCATGGATTCTTCATTGATCCTCAAAGTGCTCAAACCATGAAGCATACACTCTCACGTTCTCCGCATTCAAAGGACCCAACCACTTCCATAACGGATTAGAGAAAATCAAATTGCTAAAGAGAGGAAAATCATTGTAAAAGAGACAATGGGCAAAAATGAAATGTATGAGATGATGAATTTTGTAAATCTCTCATATGATAATGAAATGGCTTCCAAAGTGGACGTAGATCTTCTCTAGATCGAACCAGTACAAAAATCCCGTGTTTCTTACTTGCTTTTTCCTGCTTTTTACTGCTTTTTACTTGCCTTTGCCTTTGTGGCCCCATTTTCATTTTGCATACCATTTGGTGAAGTGATGTTTCACACCTTTGGTGTTTGAACCATTTTTGATTCAAATAATACATGTAGTGATTTTCAAAACATAATCACCTTTAAAGCTTCAATAGCCATATATAATGCTTAATACTTGTTGGTCATGGTAAGTGTGACGAGTGTGTATATTCAGCCATTGTTAATTTGGTCAGTGAGCAAAAAACATGTTATCAGCATATACTCAAAATTACACGATCCTGTCTTAAATATAGAAATTAAAAACGGAACTTGTTTTATCAGTTTCGTAATTAATTTATAAAATTGTGCATGCTAGGTACATTTCACTATCTTGATAGGTTAAATTCTAATGATTACCGTGTAAGAAACTTTTGTAATTTAGCAATAAGTGGACCTAACAGTTACCTTCATTCCTTCAATATAGCTTATCCTAATACCTTTGTTTTGAAGCATAGTGTAACGATACGGATTTTGCTCGGACCGAATCGATCGCTAAACCGATCAAGACCGTTCGAAGCTCAAATTGTTTTGAGAAGAAAACTCATCAGGAAACAAATAGAAGAACATTTCATTGTTGTTACAACAATTACATCAGAGTACAAGAATATAATAGAGTATGAATAAATAATATACATTTGATAAATATCAGAAATTCAAATTACAAAGCAGCGGGAAAATAATAAATAACACAACTGAAAGAAATACACGGATACAAAGCTTTCCGAATATAACTCCAGCTGTAAATCCAGGATCCTGGAAAAATAATATCGGCAAATACCAAAACTACTAGCTACCCATATGGAAAATATGGGCACCAGAGTTTAGGTTAAAACAATAAACTCTGAGTCAGCCATGGGACTGGTGTAAGAACTAAAACAGTTATTAACTTAATTTTTAAAGTTAGACAAATTAAGGGACCACGCCGTATAACACAGAACGGGTTTAGCCCCAAGACTACCAGTGTATAAAACAAGCAGCGCAATGCTTTTTTGAAAAAATGAAGCTATTATAAGACTCATGTCCCATCACACAATGCAACACAAGCCGGAGGATAGAGTTTTCCCTTATAACAACCAAACATGCTTGGTACGTTTAAAACAAATCATTTTGATATTACTATAAGTGTATAGTGTCAAAAACAGCTTCAAATATAAATGTATCAATCATAGACGACATGGGTACCATATATCATGTCGCTATACTAGTTTTACAACTAGAACCAAAATGTCTCATATTGGAAATTGGATTTCCATTATGAACCAAGACAAGGGATCGTCCTTACCGAATTCGAGACTCTCTAGCCCGAGCCTTAGGATTCAGCCGCAACTTCACCTGGATCTTCAGGGTCGGTCCTCTCTTACTTTTGAGGATTGGTAATTCCTAAACAATATGTTTCCCTACCATATGGAGAATAAAATTGGCCACTGGCAACCATATCAAGAGCCACTAGGGACTCAAATCCGAGGTACCTCGCTATCCATCATCCACATAAGTAAAAATGTCTAGGTTCCATACTATGGCACTACTCCTAGCTAGAAAGAAACACATGTTCTTCTAGTAGTCTTCTCCCGTTTCTGGTTCATACCGTGGTGTGAGGCTCGCGAATTAACGCTGTGCACAAAGCTATGCTATTTAAAGTCGTGCTTTGATCATCAACCACAAGACTCTGATTTTCAACAAAAGCCTTGATCATTTGCATCTCAGCATGCCACACTGACAATTCGCGCCATGAGACTGATGTCCATCGATATATAACCTCTAAACTCGTACATCTCAGAGAAGGGTGTTAAGCAAGAGAATAAATTCTCCGTCACCAAACAAATACGTATATATATTTATATATATATTTAATAGAAATCAATCAACACAAAATAAAATCCAATGTCAAACACACATCCATTTGCAAGTCCGTTCTGGGTTTGAACGAAACTGGAGGAACCTTATTCCTCGTCCCATACGTCCAATACAGGAGAAAGGTCCTCGCATATCCGGTCGATCTCCAAGTACGTCTGGACGATCACCACTTATTACCTTGTCTTGGTTGTACAGCCCAATCAAGACATCAGTAATCATCCAAACGATGTGAAAATCTCCGTACTGCAACCATCGTCTTCATCATCGACTTATCTCAAATCAATTATTCAGAATGGGTATAAACCCGACCTTTCCGAATAATTCATGTATCTTATAATCAAGTGCTATAAAAGACACAACATATTCCTCATTCCAATCCAGAATATTCTTTTATTCAAAGATCCACATTTTTAAGGAAAGGCTCCCATTAATTTTATCAAAGATAAATTCCTTTAAATTTATTCTTTAGTCTTCCTCTTGATATATCATTTCAAAAGATTTCATTTTATCTTTTCACAATTCTAAACCAAATTAAGGTTTATCAACTAGTCGAGATTATCGACCTTAGCGAAGTAATCATTTATTATATTAATCCCAATCCCAACCTATTTATCCCATAGAGCAAAACTGGTAATACTCCATATCTAACACCACGGTGTTATTGGTAAAATTAATTACCATTTTCCATTCAAATCTAATTAAAGATTTAACTATAGCCTGGAGTAAAACTGGTGGTACTCCATTCTTGATCATTTATCAAATTTGATAATTTAAATCATTACATTCACATTCCAATCTAATTAAAGATTCATTAAAAATTCACTTAGTTTTAATCTTCCCAAAATCATTATTAATGATAATTTAACTTTGGGAAATCAAACATGCCGCATCGATAATCTACACCGTACCACTGATTTCTGCCAATATATAACCTCTAAGCTCGTATGTCTTAGAGAAGGGTGTTAAGCAAGAGAATAAGTTCTCTGCCATCAAACAGATATATATTTAGTAGGGATCAGCAAAACAATTTGAAATATAATATTAGACATGTAATCCTGTTTAATTGGGTTAAAGAACCAATGTCATTTAAAACACAGTTCACGATAAACCCGAAATCACATTCCATTAATTATGGGATCTTTACGGAAAACGGATCAATAAATATAATTGATATAAATTTCCGCATCAAACCAGTAATATAAATGGAATAACGTCAAAGCCTTTTAAATCCCATATATAGTAACAGTCTTCCTCCATAGGAGCTCACTTCGATTATTACCAAATCGAATTACATTCCATTCCAATTTATTTTATTAAGTTGGAAAACTTTCTTTTGAAAATTCCATTAAATCATACTATAAGGCTTATATATTCCAAATCACATTTCACTGTTAATCAGGTTTAAGAACGAATGTCGTTTTAAAACACAGTTCACAATAAACCCAACTCACATTCCATTTTATTCCAATTACTAAATATAACTAGAAACTCTAATAGTATTAATTAAAAGATTTATTCTTTTCACACGGGGTTTAAGAACAGTGTTATTTAAGACACCATTCATGACAAACCCAAAATCCAATTTGATATTAAATATAAGGCTCTAAATAAAAATTATATCCGCTTATATTCAATATCCAATTCTGAAACTAACACATATCGTACGGGGAATAATGATATATATCTATCTTTCAAATTCCTCCACAATATCCATATAGTCAAGGAATCCAATATCGAAATATCCCGAAGAAGATTTTTATTCAAATCCATTCCAATTTATATTTTGGAAAATTTTGGTTATATTAAAACCATTTCAATCCAATTTATTTATTTAAAAATATTGGATTATTATTTCTAGTTAATGACTAGTTCATTTCGATAAAAATATATTTTTATCTTTTCAAACTTGGAATTTTCCATCCAGAATATTTCCAAATCATTTATTATGATTTACACAAATTATTAATAATTTTATCAAGGCCCGTATAGTCGGTTTCCAATAACGGCCATCGAACTGCATGCATAACAACCTATTCCAAATTTGATTTGGACATAATTATAAATCCAACCGTTCAAATTTAAATATCTTATATTGGTTAGATAACTCTTTTTGATACGAACCCAAGATTCCAGTTTTAGGAGAATCCGACGGTCAGATCTCCCATAATGTCAATTCGAAGTTAATGGTCGAAATTCGCTAACGGTCGCTGCACGACGCGTTCTACTCAGGACATTAAATATATACTGTATATACAATATATATTTCGTCCATTTCCATTTAAATCATATTATATAAATCATTTTAAAAACGATTTCAACTTCATTTTCAATTTTAAACCAAAATTGAATATTCCATTTCGTTATAGTATTAAAATGATAACATTTTCAAAATTTCAAACTTTGAAATCAATTCTCTTCGATATTCATAATAAATTGAATAAAATCGATCAATAAACCCGTTCGGGTTTAAATGGCGCATAACTAATCAACATGGCTTCACACATTTCAATAATTTCGTGTCCATCCAAAATCGAACATCAAATTCACATTTTAATCCTTTACTAAATATTATTTTAAAATATTCCTTATTTTAAAATATTAGTTATTTTAAAATATTCTTTCTTTCAAAATTGGAATTAGACCCAATCAATAAACATATAATGTTATTTATATGGATTTTCATACAACACATGTATACAACAACAATGATTACCAATCATCCATCATCCAAAGTGCATTACACGACTACATAAGTATTAAATATAAATAATTAACGCTTACAACAGTCTGTCAACCATTAGATTGACATACAACTAAACAACTAGGATTTGTGTACGTCAAATATCATCCGAATACCCGTGTGGGGTTTCAATCAACAAACACTAATTATTATTTGTGCAGTTGGGCAATGTGTAAAATTTATCGTCCTAATCAATGTTAGTTAAATAGGTGCACATAAACAAATCGTCCGATTTGTAAATGAATATTTATTTTCATTTCAGGAGAATTTTATGCCGTTCATATATACGTTAAAAATTGCATTTTTAACGATAAAATATTTATTTCAACATATGAATATTTTATTTAGTTCATACATTCAATAAAAATGATATTTTTATTGTTCAAACATTTTATTCAACACACGAATATTTTAAATAGTTGGTTTTAGAAAATTTCATATATACTTCGGTTTCAGAAAAAATCGGCATTATAACGGCGTGATATTAGAATCAGAGTAATGTCTAGCATTACCCCTCTCGTGGTACTGGCTTGTGCCATACATAATCATCAATCAATCCAAAATCACAATACAATCAATTCCACCACAATTCAATTCAAACAAACATCCATGGTTTGTACAATAAAATAGTGTTAGGAGCTACTAACCCCCGTCTACATCCTAGGATATATTTAACTGTAAAATAATTCGAGTGAGAGGGAGTTCTCATGTTGGTTTCCACTCCGCCAGTCTTTAACTTGTGATTTTGGTACTGTTCGAATTTAAATTCGCCTCAAATTCAAATTTTCTCCGTTTTCCGTTTTGGTCAGTTTCATGTTGTAGATACCGTCGCCAAGATCGCAACGCAACTTGTTTCATCGGATTTCAACCGCGTATGGAGAAGCTATTGTGCTACAAACATTGATTACATTAATTGGATAATTAAAATATAATTAACTATAAAATTAACCTTATAACAACGTTTTAATTTTTCATTGCCGTATTCCCATCTGAAAACCCGTCAACCCCTGCTCAATTCCTTCCATCGCCAAACACCGCCTACTCCGTCGACCTGGCCAGCATCGGCCACCACCCCGTCGAAGCCCTACAAAATCCGCACCTTCCCCTTGAGTAACTTCCAACTCGGCACCACCATGGCACTGAAAATCCGCCACAAACGGCCGATCTTCGAGTAGGGAATTCGGGGAAAATATTGCACGATATTTTATCAAACTTGTATGGAATTAAATAACTCGAAAAGATCTTGAATTTCCGTTCAAAAAGTTTGGGACTTAATTGAATGGATTTGGAGAATTTAAGGCCCTAAATTTTGATGATTTCAGCAGTGAAAACGAACGAGGCGGCGGCTGATAAACTGATTAGAGTTTTCCATTTTTAGGCTATTCATATAAATTTTTAATATTATTTTAATTTAATTTCCAAAAATACTAACTCCAAATCAAATCCAAAGACTGTCTGCCTATCTAAATACCTCCATTCCAAACACAATGGGATATATTCCGTAAGCCAATTCGACTGTTTCGATCAGTTTTCATCAAAATTAAAATATAAATCAATATATATTGAATTTAAATGTGCATTTTAATTTGTCAGGGCCTCATATTGACTCCAAAAATTACATAAAAGTTATATCTAGCTATGTTTTGACGATACGGTCCTAACAAAACTAATTTCATCGAATTTGGAGACCGTTTGAAAAATGGTCATTTTCTCACATATTAATTCCAAAAATTATGAAAATTGGAATCTAGAAATAATTTGACATTCTGGATCCAACAAAAGTGGTTTCATTGAAAACGGAGGTCGTTTACAAAATGGCCATTTTTAAGGGCTATTATATTACTATAAATATATATAAATTCCATAGCGACTATTTTAAATTTTAAACTGGAGATAACTTTCAATTTATATTATGAAATCTAAATTTTTCACATTTATTAGAAAGATATAATTAAATAGATTCAAATATTTATGGTTTTAGTGAAATCCGATTAATTTTGAACTTCGTACATTCAGTTGAAATTTAAAATCGAATTTTCAAACTACCGCGCCATTTCAAACTCCTTTTATAATTAAAATAAATTTATACGTTCTAATTTCGATTTAAATAAATTTTTTGTCATTATTATTTAAAATAAACCATTTTAAATACTCAAAACCCATTAAAATAGCTAAATAAAAAATTTAAATTGTTCAGAAATTCTGGGTTGTTACAATCTCCCCTACTTAAAATCTTTTTGTCCTCAAAATGGAACGGAGCTGAAAGTTGTTTAATTAACCAACTCAAATTTCATTCTGGCTTTCATTCTTCAACTTTTCAGTTTCTAAGAATTTTCTAATTTCTGAAAAATTTGTCTAACACACTAATTTTCGAAAAATTTCGCCATAACCTCCTTTGTACAACCCTATCGGTAAAACCACAACTTGCCTCACAGGGCCCTCATCAATCCAAAAGAAAAAGGAAAAGCCAAGCGGCTAGACAAACGACTCATAAAATCATCAAACCCCAATAAATATAGTAAATATGTACCTATTTGTTAGGCATAAATTTTTTTTCCTCTTCTTAGCTTCCTTGCTATGACTTATCCATTATATACACATGTACATATATGCAATTTCAATCAATTTTCAATTCAGTTTAATATTTGATTCGATTTGGCTTAAATTACCTTTCGTCTTCATATTGGTTAAATTAGTTATCATTCCAATATTTTAATTAATTGAACTAATAATCATACATCACAACCAGCAATCAATTAGTTGATTAATTTTTTTCAAACATATATCTTTCTATATATACTTAAAAACCATATTTCTAGTGCCAAATCACAAAAAATAAATTCTAGCTAAGTTTTGGTTCTCACACCAGTCAATTGGAAATATATAGATATCCCACTTTCGAAACTCGAACGAACGCACTGATGATGGAGCTTCATCATCAGAATCATCTCCGGGCGACTAGAGTGTGATTCTATATCCATCCAGTATATTTGAGACTTCGAATACACATTAATTACGCGTATATTCAAGATATTCATATAACCGATAGTCCAAATTAATTTTAAAATAAAATATTCAAATACGAATAATAGATATGAAAATTTTAAAACTAAATTTGATTTTAAAAATAACACACTTCACACTCGTTCTAGGATACTACTGATCTTATCTCTAACGAGTCATTCTTATTGGATATTACTAATCCAATCTCTGATGAATTCTTTCATTTGGTTCTAATGTGCCTTGTTCTCTAGCTTTGTAAACCAATGCTCTGATACCAAATGTAACGATACGGATTTCGCTCAGACCGAATCGATCGCTAAACTGACCAAGACGTTCGTAGCTTGGATTGTTTTGAGAACAAAACTCATCAGGACACAAACAGAAGGACACTTCATTGTTGTTACAACAATTACATCAGAGTACAGGAATATAACATAATATGAATAAATAATACATTTGATAAATATCAGAGATTCAAATTATAAAGCAGCGGAAAAATAATGCATAACACAACTGAAAGAAATACACGGATACAAAGCTTTTTGAGTATAGCTCCAGTTGTAAATCCAGGATCCTGGAAAAATAATATCTGCAAATACCAAAACTACTAGCTGCCCATATGGAAAATGTAGGCACTCGGATTTTAGGTTAAAACAATAAACTCCGAGTCAATCATGGGACTGATGTGAGAACTAAAATAGTTATTAACTATATTTTTAAAGTTAGATAAATTAAGGGACCACACCGTATAACACGGAATGGAATTACCCCCAAGAATAACAGTGCGTAAAACAAGCAGTGCAATGTTTTTTTTGGAAAAATGAAGCTATTATAAGACTCGGGTCCCATCACAAAATGCAACGCAAGACGGGGGGTAGAATTTTCCCTTATAATAGCCAAACATGCTTGGTATGTTTAAAACAAATCATTTAGATATTACTATAAGTGTATAGTGTCAAAAATAGCTTCAAATATAAATGTATCAATCATAGATGGCATGGGTACCATATATCATGTCGTCGTACTAGTTTTACAACTAAAACTGAAAAGTGTCGTATTGGAAATTAGATTTCCATCATGAACCAAGGCAAGGGATCGTCCTTAACGAATTCGAGACTCTCTAGCCCGAGCCTCATGATTCAGCGCAGTTGCACCTAGATCTTCAGGGTCGGTTCTCTCTTACTTTTGAGGATTGGTAATTCCTGAACAAAAATTTTCCCTACCCTATAGGGCATAAAATTGGCCATTGGCGACCATATCAAGGGCCACTAGGGACTCAAATCCGAGGTACATCACTATCCATCATCCACAAGTAAAAAAGTCTGGGCTTCATACCATGATACCACTCCTAGCTAGAAAGAAATGCATGTTCTCTCTGCAGTTCTCTCCCGTTTCTGGTTCATACCCGGGTGTGAGACTCGTGAATTAACTCTATACACAAAGCTATGCCATTTAAAGTCGTGCTTTGATCATCAACCACAAGACTCTGATTTTCAACAAAAGCCTTGATCAACTGCATCTCAGCATGCTACACTAACAATTCACGCCATGCGACTGATGTCTATCTATATATAGCCTCTAAGCTCGCACATCTCAGAGAAGGGTGTTAAGCAAGAGAATAAATTCTCCGCCACCAAACAGATATATATTTAATAGAATTCAATTAGGACAGAATAAAATCCAATGTCAAACACACATCCATTTGCAAGTCCGTTCTGGCTCTGAACGAAACCAGAGGAACCTTATTCCCCATCCCATTTGTCCAATACAGGAGAGAGGTCCTCGCATATCCGGTCGATCTCCAAGTACGTCTGGACGATCACCACTTATTACCTTGTCTTGGGTGTACAGCCTAATCAAGACATCAGTAATCATCCAAACGATGTAAAGATCTCCAGTCTTCAACCACCGTTTTCATCGTCCACTTATCGTCGAATCAATTATTCAGAATGGGTATAGCCTTTCCGAATAATTCACGTATCTTATAATCAAGTGCTATAAAAAGATGCAACACACGCCTTATTCCAATCCAGAATATTCTTTTATTCAAAGATTCACATTTTTAGGGAAAGGTTCCCATTAATTTTATCAAAGATAAATTCCTTTATATTTATTCTTTAATCTTCCTCTGGTATCATTTCAAAAGATTTCATTTTATCTTTTCACAATTCTAAACCGAATCAAGGATTATCAACTAGTCGGGATTATCGACCTTACCCAAGTAACCATTTAATATATTAATCCCAATCCTAACATATTCATCTCATAGAGTAAAACTGGTAATACTCCATATGTAACACCACGGTGTTATCGGTAAAATTAATTACCATTTTCCGTTCAAATCTAGTTAAAGATTTAACTACCGCCTGGAGTTAAACTGGTGGTACTCCATTCTTGATCATTTGTCAAATTTCATAATTTAAATCATCACATTCACATTCCAATCTAATTAAAGATTCATTAAAACTTCACTTATTTTTAATCTTCCCAAAATCACTATTAATGATTATTTAACTTTGGGAAATCAAACATGCTGCATCGACAATCTACACCTTACCACAGATTTCTGCCAATATATAACCTCTAAGCTCGTAAGTCTCAGAGAATGGTGTTAAGCAAGAGAATAAATTCTTTGCCACCAAACAGATATATATTTAGTAGGGATCAACAATACAGTTCGAAATACAATGTTAGACATGTAATCCTATCTTTAACTGGGTTAAAGAGCCAATGTCATTTAAAACACAGTTCACAATAAACCTGAAATCACATTCCATTAATTATGGAATCTTCACGGAAAACAGATCAATAAATATAATCGATATAAATTTCTGTATCCAATCAATAATATTAATGGAATAATGACAAAGCCTTTTAAATCCCATATATAGTAACAGTCTTCCTCCACAGAAGCTCACTTCGATTATTACCAAATCGAATTCCATTCCGTTCCAATTTATTTTATTAAGTTGGAAAACTTTACTTTGAAAAATTCCATTAAATCTTAATAAAATATTTATATATTCCAAATCACATTTGACTGTTAATCGGGTTAAAGAACGAATGTCGTTTAAAAACACAGTTCACAATAAACCCAATTCACATTCCATTTTATTCCAATTACTAAATATAACTGGAAACTCTAATAGTATTAATTAAAAGGTTTATTCTTTTCACACGAGGTTTAAAAATAGTGTTATTTAAGACACCGTTCATGACAAATTCAAAATCCAATTTGATATTAAATATAAGGCTCTAAATAGAAATTATATCGGCTTATATTCAATATCAAATTCTGAAACTAACACATATCGTATGGGGAATAACGATATATATCTATCTTTCAAATTCCTCCATAATATTTGTATAGTCACGGAATCCAATATTGAAATATCCCGAAGATGATTTCTATTCAAATCCATTCCAATTTATATTTTGGAAAATTTTGGTTATATTGAAAACATTTCAATCCAATTTATTTATTTAAAAATATTGGATTATTATTTCTAGTTAATAACTAGTTCATTTCGATAAAAATATATTTTTATTTTTTCAAACTTGGAATTTTCCATCCAAAATCTTTCCAAATCATTTATTATGATTTTACACAAATTATTAATATTTAAAATAATTTTATCAAGGCCCGTACAGTTGGTTTCCAATAATGGTCACCGAACTACATCCATAGCGACCTTTTCCAAATTTTATTTGGGCATAATTCCAAATCCAACTGTTCAAATTTAAATATCTTATATTCATTGGAAATCTTTTTTTGATACGAACCCAACGGTTCTGATTTTAGGTGAATCCGACGGTCGGATCTCCCATAATGTCAATCCGAAGTTAATGGTCAAAATTCGCGAACGGTCGCTGCGCGGCGCGTTCTATTCATGCCATTAAATATATATAATACATATATTATATATATTTCGGTGATTTCCATTTAAATCATATTTTATAAATCATTTTAAATTCGTTCTAAAAACGATTTCAACTTCATTTTCAATTTTAAACCAAAATTGAATATTCCATATCATTACAATATTAAAATGATAATATTTTCCAAATATCAAATTTTGAAATTAAATCTCTTCGATATTCATTATAAAATGAATAAAATTGATCGATAAACCCATTTGAGTTAAAATGGCGCATAACTAATCAACACGGCTTCACACATTTCAATAATTTCGTGTCCATCCAAAATCGGACATCAAATTCACATTTTAATCTTTTACTGAATATTATTTTAAAATATTCCTTATTTTAAAATATTCCTTATTTTAAAATATTAGTTATTTTAAAATATTCTTTCTTTCTAAATTGGAATCAGACCCAATCAGTTACCATATAATTTTATTTATATGGATTTTCATAAAACACATGTATACAACAACAATGATAACCAATCATTCATCATCTAGAGTGCACTACACAACTGCATAAGCATTAAATATAAATAATTAATGCTTACAACTGTCTATCAACAAATCGATTGACATAACACTAAAAAAATGGGATTAGTGTACGTCAAATATCATTCCAATACTCGTGTAGGGTTTCAATTAACAAACACTGATTATTATTTGTGTAGTTGGACGATATGTAAAATTTATCGTCCTAATCAATGTCAGTTAAATAGGTGTACATAAACAAATCGTCCGATTTGTAAATGAATATTTATTTTCATTCAGGAGAATTTTATGCTGTTTATATATGCATTAAAAATTATTATTTTTAACGTATTTCAACACATGAATATTTTATATAGTTCATACATTCAACAAAAATGATATTTTTATTGTTCAAACATTTTATTCAACACATGAATATTTTATATAGTTCATTTCAGAAAATTTCATATATACTTCAGTTTCAGAAAAAATCGGCATTATAACGGCGCGATATTAGAACCGGAGTAATGTCTAGCATTACCCCTCTCCTGGTACTGGCTCGCCCTATACACAATCATCAATCAATCCAAAATCACAATACAATCAATAACCACAATTTAATTCAAACAAACATCCATGGTTTGTATAATAAAATAGTGTTAGGAACTACTAACCCCCGTCTGCAACCTAGAATATATTTAACTGTAAAATAATTTGATTGAGAAGGAGTTCTCACGTTGGTTTCCACTCTGCCAGTCTTTAACTGGTGATTTTGGTACTATTCGAATTTAAGTTCGCCTCAAATTCAAATTTTCTCCGTTTTCCGTTTTGGTCAGTTTCATGTTGTAGATATCGTCGCCAAGATCGCAACGCAACTTGTTTCGTCGGATTTCGACCTCGTATGGAGAAGATATTCTGTTACAAACATTGATTACATTAATTGGATAATTAAAATATAATTAACTATAAAATTAACCTTATAACAACGTTTTATTTTTTTCGTCGTCCTATCCTCATCTGAAAACCCATCAACCCCTGCTCAATTCCTTCCATCGCCAAATGCTGCCTCCTCCTTCGACTTGGCCAGCATCGGCCACCACCCCGTCGAAGCCCTACGAAATCCGCACCTCCCCCCTGAGTAAATTCCAACTCGGCACCACCAGGGAATCGGAAATCCTCCACGAATGACCGGTCTTCGAGCAGGGAAATCAAAGAAAATATTGCATGATATTTTATCAAACTTGTATGGAATTAAAGAACTCGAAAAGATCTTGAATTTCCGTTCAGAAAGTTTGGAATTTAACTGAATGAATTTAGAGAATTTAAGGCCCTAAATTTCGATGATTTAATCCATGAAAACGAATGAGATGGCGTTGATAAAGTGATTAGGGTTTTCCATTTTTAGGCTATTTGTAATGACCTAGGGATTTTCGACCCGGAAAATCGACATAAATACCTTTACTGTAACTCATGCCAACCTTCCCAACAGCGAAAACTCTGAAATGTTTTTAGAAAGAATTCAGAGGGTGAGATAAGAAAGAAAGAAATATTAGAATAGAAGAAGAAGTAGAAATAACAGAACACAGAGTTTCACATCGCAACAGAACAAAATATAATACAGAAATAACTTTATCGAGAGCTTTAAAAATACTTATAATATCAGAGTACACCTCACAACGGGATAGTCATAATAACCTGTTCCCATATACAACACACAGCGGAATAGTAGCTATATAATATCATACGTCTGAACATCTCTAGCTCGTCTCTGGACTTCACAGCATTTGATAACCTGAACCTGTACACCCTGGGCTAATCCGAGCATATACAAAACACCGGGTTAGTCTGGTGAACCAGAGTGAGATAAACACACTAAGTTTAAGGGTAACACACAACCTGATTTTTTAAAGTTAAAATCTTTCAAAGGAAAAGATAATCGTAAGACCAAATCCACACATAAATACGGACGGTTTTTATCTTACAATAACCCAAAACGTTTTTGAAATCAATATCTTTCCTGATATTATAATAATGTCTAAATACAAGTAAATAGAAACTAGTAGAACGCTTGCATCTCACGCTCCACATATATAGTATATAATCAAAACCGCCGGCGCTTATTGGAAATTGGATTCCGACTATGATAAGGTATGGGACCACCTGCCGAAAGTGTATCTCTAGAGGCGAATACACTGGGTTCAACAAGAACATCTTGCAACCCGGCCCTCACATAACCGACCACTCATTTCGCTTGAGTGTATCAAATGTATATCACCAACAGTGGTAGCTAGCCACCATTTCCCGAAAAGGGACAGCATCGAAATATATTAAAGAAGCAAAAGGATTTTCTCTAGATAGGTGATTATACACCCTAATGGGAGCGACCTACATAGCCATGCTGCCTGCCCGATTTTTGTCATTTCCCCATTTGTTGAGGCTTGAGGTTTTAATTCCCTTTTGGAACACCTGGTTACTATTTACTTTGAATGCCACATCGTCAGATCCATCAAGTCACTAATTGACGTCCACAAATATACTCTGGGTTTTAAAGAAGTGCCCCTCTTTGCCACCCCTTGGTATATTTGTAAAAATCAACGTACATGGTTTCAGGAAATACTCTGTCAAACATTCGTCCATACAAGTCATCCAGGAACAGGATGAACTGAAGGTACTCTCCTACCGCATCCAATATAGGGATCACCCCATGGATCAGTAGCGAGAAGTCCTTGCAACCCGTGGATTCCAACCATGACAGAACCACAACTTATCTCTGGTAGCTAACCAAAGATTATTAGCGGTTCTTCCGTTTAATGAAGATCCACGGTCTTCAATGCTCTATCTCGATCATCTTCTGACCTCTTCACGTATTTGTTGGTCGGAATGGTTTTCAAATATAAATTAGATCCCGGTCTTTCCGTACCAACAATCATATTGGACAGATTTGATAGTCGGTGATTTAACTATCAAAATAATCAGTGTTCCAATCATGACAATCCAGTGAGTTCACTGGTTCAGTATTCGGTCTCACTTGGCCTTTTAATTACACAAATGTAAATTCAGAACTTCTTAAAGATTTCGACATTTTAAATGTAGCTTTACGCTTCTTATTTAGCATAAGATTTATTCTTCAAACAAGATTCTTATAAAACTTAGGAAAATCCTATATCATATCCCGTTGGTCTATTTTCACTTTTAACATTTAACCCTATTATCTAATATTGGGAAATTGGTTCAACTTATTACTCGTACGACAACGTTATGAAATATTTTTCATTCCAACTTCGATTACTTTTTAATGAATTTTCATTAAAAGTAAATCCTTTATAAAAATCTTATTAAAATTAAATAATATTCATTTAACCATTTTATTATATTAACTCAAAACAAAATTTACTTAATAAGTAATTTCAGTTACAATGGTTGACTTAGTCAATTCAAGGCACGATTATTCCATTCCAATTATTTCTCACTTTAAATTAATTAATAATACAACTAATTTAAATAACTCCATTTAATTAATTCTCAATAACCAATTTTTCCAAATTTTAACTGTTAAGGTTAATTTCTATTCTCATTTTTATAAATCTGATTAATCTCCGATTTACTTCGTAAAAATCAATTTTTTTTATAAAAATAAATGTTTATTTCTTTTTAATAAAGTTTTATTGAAAATAATATATTCCAAAATTCTATCTCTAGTTATAAAATAAAATTTATAACTTTATCTCTATCGACTCAACTAACGGTGAATCAATATAAACAAAACGATTTAATTTTAGGCCATTTACTGTCGATTACTCAACCAATATAGCTCATTGGTTAAAACACAACACATGTTGACTTTTCATCAATAATCACTACTAAATCAATAACCCAATCATGACTGTTCATATATGATAATATGAAAATAAATAATATATTTGAGGAATCCCGTTGGATCCCTCCAATCTGTTCTTCCCTGTATTCAAAACGGTTATCACATATCAGATCATTCAGTTTCATTTAACTGATAACAATAAATAACGGTCATTCAACATCAACCACACACAATTCAAACAATTCAACAATTTAAACCTGTTTATAAATAAACGTGACCAATAAGGTAAGTTACCTTTATTGGAACCAATTGTTAAAGTAACGATTTGGTATTTCACTGAAATTAAACAACAGTTTATTTTCTTCAGTTAAATCAACAAATAAATTATAACTGGCAAACAGTCAACCATTAGCAAACAGAGTACACAAAATAAAAACCTAATTTATATAAAAATATAAATGGGAAAACTGAGTGAGTTTAACTCACCTTGGTTTGATTCCATTTGTTGGTCACAGTTAAATTAAACAGTCGTTCAATTTTAACTGTAAATTTTTGGTTGTCTCCATCCGGTTCAAAACAGTTTCAGAATGTAGAGTTCAGCGATACGGTCACAACGCTTCTTATTCGGCTCAAATCTGACATGACCAAGTTATAAATATAATCAGTTACAGATTAAAATTAAATAACTTATGCCTTAATAAATTTACGGTTTAACGTTAATCTTATGTTTAATAAGGGTCGACAATTACTTTTTAGTTACCAGGCAGTATCAATCTTCTGCCATGCAAAAAGAAGCAACGTTCCAATAGGTTCATTTCCTTCCCACTATTATCTTCTATCCATCAGTTATTAATTCAAGCCCAGTTGTTGTTCCCATTCTCGCATTGGTCCCTTCTTCTCTTTTTTTTTTCTTTTTTTTACCACAACGGCCCAAGGCCCATGAACCCGCCAACAACCTATTTTCTCCAAATCTACTTCGGTCTACAGGATAGCCTTCCCCCACAACCGATTACTCCCTTATTTCTTGCATAAAACGCACTGTACTATGCATGTTTGTCCCCCCTAACGTTACTAGTTCTAATACACACCACAGTCTTGCCTCGTTCTCCTTCTTCTTATTTTGCTCACGTCGCTCAAACCATCCGCCCATTGTCCATCCCATCTTCTCAATGCAAGTTCTTCAAAACTTACCACTACCGCATCTTTCTCCACCTACTTTGAAGACCACCCACTCTCGCAGCATTTACTTCGAACACCACCACCCTCTTGCCGCCAGACACGCTCTAGTAAATGAACACACCTCAGCAAAACTCACGCATGCCTCCTTGCTTCATCATTTCGAGACCACCCTGCACGCCACTACCGTAACTCACACGAGCAGCCTCCTTAGATCGCAAATGCATGCTCCCCTTTTCTGTTCATTTTCGGACCATGCTGTGAGCCTCTCACCATATTTTGCCTGCTGCTGTGAAGAAAATCCGAACCGTACTCTCATGAAACCCGGAAAGGTAAGTGCTTGTGTGAAGCTGATGTGAAGAGGGGGCGAATGAACCTTATTTCGAGAATATCGGACTGGATATAAATTGATGAGACCATTTGGATTTTTTCGTGAATACTGGTGCGGAAAGTAAGAGGAAGCTTGCGTTTTTTTTGGGAAGAGTGGGTTTCTTTGTTACTAAAATGAGGAGAGGTACTGTTTATATAGAAACACTACATGGGGAGCACGTAATGTAAGTGACTTGGGAAGCACGGTGTTTAGGAAGTTTGGCTCACAAGTAAGTGGATTGTGTGGTGGGCAAGGCAACGAAAATGAGCTGGCAAGATTTAGTTGGATCGGTTACCATGATATGTGTACATATCATAAAAGCTGCTTAGTTAGTACACTTAACGGTAGTTGAGTTTTTCATATGCTAGTTTTTAAATACTTTGAACTTGTGGTTGTAAAACAGCAAAAGCAAGAAGCGACTTCTTTTTTTTCTCCAAGGGACTGAAGATTTGTTTAGGACATTGAAGAGAATGATGCAGTGTAGTTTGACGTATTCATATTTAACTTTGGACAACAGAAAATAATGGTGATAATTTTTTAGTAATATATTAATATGCGAAAATTATTTAGAGACTCTATCAGTGTAGTGATGCACAAATTGTATTTACATCTATTTAAATCTTATCAGGCATTTTTAGTTTGAGTGGTCTTGTGCTTTAATTCGAAGTTGACAATACAGGGCGTAGCATGAAATAGGGTATGAGATAGTATAAAAAACTAGTTTATTTATCAGTGAAACTTACGCATAAAGCAATTGGTTAAAACCCCTACGAACGGTCTCTGTTTACTGATAAAAAGGCTAATCTTAATATAAAAAATATATTCTGGGCCCAATGGGACAAGTTTCGTTGAAATCCGACATCGTTTGAAAAAAATCCTTTTTAAAACCAGAAATAAACACGCATTTAATTTTTTCATGATCACTAGATAAATATAATCAACTTGAAACCTTGCAATCCTATAATAATTTTTCGATACGAACCCAACGACACCAGTTTCGTCGCATTCTGAGACTGTTTCCCTGGTAGGCTATTTTTACGCGCACCGCAATGCCATTTTGGACACCAAATTACACGGTCTCCAAAAATAACAAACTATATACCTATTCCGACTATAATCGATGATACGAACTCAACATAATTGGTTTTGCGGCCTAATTCGATTGTCTGTTCAAGTTATACCCAAATAACCCTTTATTGAATTAATTACGTGCTATAGAAATCGAACGGCCGTTTGCGGCTACCATGGTCACATACAACATTGGTTTGCCACGCAACTCAACACCGTACAATAATTTAATGATACGGTTCTAATGAAACTGATTTCGTCGAAATCTGAGTCCGCTGGCAAAACGGCTATTTTAACGCGTATATTTTTAATAACGTTTCCACAGCGATTATTTCAAATTTTGATTTGGCCATAACTTACAAATTATAACACGAAATCTGAAATTTTCTCTTTCATATGAAAATTATAAACAATATGGTTCCAACGTTTCTCGTTTCACAGAAATCCGGCTTATATCGACTCCTGTATTCTCAGTCGAAGTTCAAAACCAAATATTACGAACTGCAGCGCGATTTCGAGCTCGTTTTATATTTAAATAAATTATAGCGTTTAAACTTTATTTAAATAAAGAATTAAATATTAAACCCATTAATATTCTAAAAAAGATATTTAAAATAATAAATTAAATTAAATATTTGACTGCCAAAAATTCGAGATGTTACATTCTCCCCCCCTTAAAATAATTTCGTCCTCGAAATTGCTAAGGTAAGAAAGAACGCTACAAACGCATTATCTTTACAAAAATAAATTTAAAACTCGATTTTATTTCCAAAACTAGTCTAATTTGTTTTAAAACCACTTTAACTCAAATAAAATAATTTTCCAAAAATCTTCAAAAAATTTCTAACACCTTAAATTTTGGAAATTTTTTGGCAGAGTCTCCCCTGTACGGAGGACATCTGCAATATCGTAGGTTCAAGAAATATATGTACATCAACCAACATGGTCGGAAAAATTCAAAAACCAAACTCAAAACCCAAATAAAAACCAAAATTTCATATTCTACATAGGCGTACCTTTTTGTGAGTGTTATTATGCGGTAAGCAGTATTTTATATTCGATCTTGCTTAGTTATTATGCAGCTCTATCCAAACTGAATTCAATTTACTCCAGAATTTTCTCTTGGATGGATTTTAAAGTTGAATTGACACTTTTGCACCTGTTCTTTACTCAAATAAATTCCATTAGTCCACAAACAACATCATTTAGTTTCAAATATCCATATCATACGATCCAACCAATTCTGCACATAATCTAATCCACATGAGAATATAATTAGTTATAACCACTTCATTTATTTCTTTAATTATCCATTCAGGTTTATTAATCTGGATTGATTTATCCAACTTATTTATTTCATATTGGTTTTCTACCAAGTCTATCATTTTCAGATTTATATTCAAGCAATCAACAACACAATCCAAACATATCATTCAAATCAACATTAACAAATCAATCGATTTCCCATATTATAATAAATTGAGAAAATCATTACTTTTATTATAAAATGAAGTGGGAAAAAATAAATTTCAAAAATAATTTTATATCAAATTACAAATACGCGCTCTCATATATACAACAAACTCAATCTAGGGTATTACTAACCTTATCTCTATTGAGCCACACCACAGAGCCAAGGTTATCACTAAACCAATAGCTCTGATACCACTATAACGAACCAGGGATTTTCGGCCCCGAAAATCGACAAAAATACCTTTACCGTAACTCATGCCGACCTTTCCAACATCGAAAACACTGGAATGTTTTTAGAAAGAATTCAGAGGGTGAGATAAAAAAGAAAGAAATATTAGAATAGAAGAAGAAGAAGAAATAACACAACACAGAGTCTCACATCACAGCGGAACAAAATATAATACAGAAATAACTTTATCGAGAGCTTTAAAAATACTTACAATATCAGAGTACATCTCACAACGGGATAGTTATAATAACCTGTTCCCATATACAACACACAGCGGAATAATAGCTATATAATATCATACGTCTGAGCTAACATTTTTTTGTGTGTTGTAGAAGGCCGTTTATGACGTAGTGTGCGTAGAACATAAACTGACAGCGACAACCAGCAGAATGAAATTTATTTTTTATTTCACCATCGTTCATTCAAGCTTAGTGCTCCTACCATATAAAAGAAGATATATCGGTATTGCCTGCATGTGGTAGCGGGAGACAAAGAGATTGAGATGGTAGTTCAATCATAGTGTTATTGATGTTGAAAGATAATGCAAATATCACAACCTTTTGTCGTTAAACAAAATATTGTGTAACCATGTGCTTACAGACAAAGACAACATTTAAGACAAAATTGATGATATTAACAGGGATACTAATAGATGATTTGAATGTTAGAGGACATTAACTTAAAATTGTGCTTACTTTGATTTCGGTATGATTGTTCAGCGTGTGAAACTTAATTATCATCTTCCTCATGCTGTGGACAAAGAAAGTTATATTTTTTTTCTAGCGGGAGTTAAACAAAACAATGATAGTATTTACTGCACCTCATCTATGCAGTTTTTTTTTTTTTTTTTTTTTTTTTTTTTTTTTTTTTTTTTGCTTTTCCAATGCTAGGTTCGACCTGCATTTCGCTTTAGCAAACTTGCATATCCGCAGTTAAATGGTGACATTGACTCAATATATAAAGACAGTGTAAAAAGAGGAATCTAACTGTTGAACCAATGGACATTAGAAAATAATGTAAATTTGGCAAGGATATATATATATATATATATATATATATATATATCAAAGTAATAAATTATTCGCAACCTCTAGTTTCATTAGTCATGAAAAAAATGGCGTCTTTTCCCCCAACCTTCTCTGCCAGACCGAACCTCTCCTCCAGGCTCTCTCCCTCGCACATCCACCTCCACCTTGCTCCTCCGATCCAAAATAGACCTCCTCTTCCTTCCCCTCCGCCCCCAGAACCACCCCCGACACCTATTCCATCGCCTATTTCTCCTCCCTTAAACCCTACTTCAGCCGCCGGTGCTCCTAGTAAGAAATGGTCTTCGCTTTTTGAAGCAAAGCCTAGAAATGCAGGATCCTACTCCCCTCCACCCTTGAAGCTAGTCTACAAAGGTAAAGCTTTGCAGCTAACCGACCAGATTTCTGAAGCAGCAGAGGAGCAATGGAGTGATTATCTCATAGGACACTTTCTGGATCGGCCTTTACCCTTCTCAGTGGTCTCTTATCGTTTGAAGAAGCTCTGGAATCCAATTGGGGCGGTCAAAATAAAATCGACAGGTAAGGTTTTCTTTTTCTCCTTTGAAAGAGTGGAGGACCGTGTTAGAATTTTGCAAGTGGATCCGGTGATTATACAAGACAAGCTATTCATTGTGCGTCCTTGGATGGCAAACTTGGGGGATCTGAATAAATCTGTTAATTCAGTTCCGGTTTGGATTAAAATGTATAACTTGCCACTATTGTGTTTGACGAAAGTCGGAATCTGCTATTTGGCAATGCACATAGGGAAATTTCTATGCATGGATCTCTCTACGGAGAAGCTTGAACGACTTGAGTATGCGAAATGTATGGTTGATGTTTCTCCTCATGATGAACTACCCTACGAATTCCCTGTGTCATTGCCAGATGGTACCGAGCAGTTAGTGCAGGTTACATACTTGTGGCGTCCTGCAATTTGTGTTAAATGTTTAAGTTTTGGGCATGAAACGAAAAAGTGTTTGAAGTTCGGGGTAGAAGCTACAAAAGGAAATGATAGATCTGACCTCAATGCTAATGTGGTGCGAGTACAGTCAAACCCAAATGTGGGTAAATCTGTTAACACAATGCGACCCAACTCGATGTGGACGAGAGTCAACGGGAAAAGGAAAGACGAGGCAAGGAAGATTCCTATCTCGACCATAGATAAACAGAAAGGTATGTTTGGGGAAGGTGAAGTGAGTCGTAGCAGGTTCGACGTGCTCGCTACATTACACGAGGAAGACTTAGTAAACGATGAAGACAACGTTAGTGAAGAAGGCGAAATTCGTCAAGTTAACGCGTTGCTTTCTCGAGCATTTCCTCCTTTTGTTGATCCTAATGTTAATGCTACATCACTAATTAAAGCCTGCTCTGGTAGTACGGCTGGAATAATGGAGGAGGATAATGGTCCAAGAAATCCAAGCAAGAGGATGAAATGTCTCAGAAAGAAAATGTCCCGTAGTTTGAAGATCAAAGCCATAATGCGAATAAGGAAGGTAGCATAGATCATGGTGTTAACCAAGGTATACGCTCTAACAGGGAAGATAATAACCTGAACTCCTTCCTATGAACGAATTTTGACTGTGTCGATCACAGTAGCAAAGTCTGCAAGAAGAAAACTAAAATGAAGGATAAAGCTAAATGCAGTGTAAAAGACAAAGGGGTTCGCGAGTCTATTGAAGAGCTACGTGCTGAAATAAAGAGTGGTAAGTTAGATCATTTTATTCGTGCGGAGAAGCTGAAGCTTATGGATATTATGATTTATAATTACAACTCGATGGAGGTATATGCTGCTGAGTGTGAAAGGATGGGATTAATCCAGAATGAAGTGCAAGCCTTCGTCGTCGATGCTCAAACCAGGTTTTCTTAATTTATGTGTTGATATTAGTTCCTCCAAACCTGCTTGTCATGTCAAGCCTTCTTCTCCTCTCTCAGTAATCATAGATAGCGAAAAATCCAAGAGAAAACCCGGTCCTTATGATCATATTCTACCCCCTCCTGGTTATAAAGCGCCTCCGGATCCTATTATCAACACACCGATTATTGTCGTTTCTCATGGTAGATCGACTGGAAGCGCTCCTAATACGAGAAGCAAGAAAATTGAGATTCTCAAAGGTCTCAATGATGATATGGGATGAAGAGAATAGAGATCTTTTCGATCTGTAATCAAATCATTATGTCATGTCTTATGTAGTATTAATTACGTAATGTAGCTGAAGGTCAAATTTAGGAACGTGTAGTGCATTGTTGTGGTATCTTCTGTGTGTGGAAGATCCAATAGCTGGTATGTAGACTGCATATCACCTGGAACTCTTTGTATTTTATTTTGCAATGAATAAAAGAGTGTTACGGATCACTTTAAAAACCGGTCAGCCTTGCTAAAAAAAAAGTAATAAATTATATATATTTATATACGACATTTACTGGTGTATCTAGTACATTGTCCCTCATTAACTATTGTTGTATTTAGTATTGTCTTCAAATAGTCATACTTATAGAGTGTAGAGGAAAAACTGAGTGTAAAATAACAGTCCTGAAATGAAATAGGTACAAAGATTACTGGGGTAAACAAAGTAGTGGTGATAAAACAGGTACAAAGAGTGGTAAAAAAAAATAACAGAGAGGATTAAAGAACATATATATGTTTTCACTTATATATATTAAAGTGTAAGTCTCTGTAAATGGTAGGTTCCCAAAAAAAAAGAGCATAATGAAGAAAGAAGAAGGCAAAACTGAAACCTTCATACAAGAGGCAAAGGCCTGAAAATTGGCAATAGTGGCAACTGATAACATCCATATAGAAAAACTACCTTTCTATAAACAACCCAACACAGTGAATGTACATTGTAAATGCCCTAATTTCGGTATACCGTATGTGTTGTCCACATAGTACATACGTTGTACTAAAAAATAGATTAATCACACAGGCTTAACATACATCAAATACATAACTACAATGGGAACATGATAGGTCAAATAATCATGTTACAGGAAATTTTAGGGAAAGGGTACTGTCCCGGTATGAAACATAAATTTTCTCCCTTGTCACCCTGCAATTAAACTCTATGTGAAGGTTTGAATTAAACACAATGGATTTTCAATGACAAATACCGTGGGGCTTAACTAACAAAGCAGAAGACAAAATATAAAAGAATTGACAACAAAAACCAAAAGGATAAAACTATATATGGAATTTAGAGAAACTAGCATGTGAACTACCAGATCGGAGTCATCATTGAAAGCCTGAAATTACCGCCGGGATGGAGAGTCGATGGTGGCGGTAATTAGGTCAACCACGACGCTACAGAAGATTTCGTCAAAAAAAAAAAAAAAAAAATCACGTCGACGTTAACCAAGCAGACGGTGGAAGGCATCGTTTAGGGGGAACACACTTCCGTGCGAATGGAGAATGACAATTAGAGCGAAGAAATTGGAGATACATTAACGTGTCGAAGGAGATCATGGTTTCCACCTGCAGTTATAACAGAAAATAAAAAATAAACAGTGACTGCACAAAAGAGTTTATTTTGAAATATAGAGGTAAGAGCCCTCTAGATAAGCAATTCCAACTTCCTATTTTACAATTTAAGTATTCGAAAATGCTAACTTACCCGAAAGTTCGTTTGTCCGATTTTGTGAAACTTTCTTCGCCGCTTGATCTATTTTCCTTTCCTGATTTTCAGCCATTGGTTCCTTGCAAAGTGACAGTAATACCCCCCTAAATTATGTATTTTGTCTAATATTGGTAATTTGACTGAAACTGATTCAGTCATAGTAGCATTGCTTTTAAGTAATAGATTATATCTACCATCCTTAATTAAATTGAGCTGTACAACCTATTAAGCCATGATACACCATTGTAGCATTAAATCATAATCACTTTAGGTTAAACACATTTTTTATTAATTCACCACCATGTTTTCAATAGTGAAAAACCGAATCATATTTTTATTCTAGAAAGTAAAATGCTCTCCTACTTCATAATCACATTAATTTTAAATTTCCCATTTTCTTTTATTGTAAAATAAAGGATTAATTCTAGGTGGAATTATTGAAAATGTTAAACTAATTTTGAACAAAGTTATATCAATAAATTAAAATCATTTAACTATATTAATAGATTACTATTATAAATTATTATACTATGAAAAAAATATTTATTTTCAGTTAATATAAATCACGATCGCCAACAAAAAAAAAGAGGTTTCTAGAAAACTAAACAACTACACGAATTCTGACTGCAAAGGGGAACTTTCATAATCAAACTCAGGAACAATCTATAAAATATTAATAACGCAAAATAGAAAATCGAAATTACAAGGTAATCAATGAATATGGCTGATGAAGTCTTTGATACTACACTGAATCTATGTGAACAATTCTGGAATGAATCGACTGGTGGAGTGAACCAATACAGTCGACGTCACTGTTAATTGATGTCGGATTCGATGTCTTTGCTAGTTGTGTGAATCAATGTGGAATGGGAGGTAGTTGCGGTGGAGTTAATGGATAGGATGCATCGCTTATGGATGGTAAGATTGAATTAGGGTAGAGAAATGATTTTGAGAGGAAAGAGGAAATTTTAATTTCATGGCCTATTTTTTTATGAGATGGCTGCTTTATTCGAGCTCCTGCGTTCAAAGAGGTTTAAGTTTCATATAGTGGAGATAGCTAATTTATTTGTTTTTTTACATCTTAGTTTGTTTTTTATAATCTACTCTAATCAATTTTACATAGCGTTCTAATACAATGCTACGATTGTGCTATATATATATATACACGTACATACATATATACACACACATATATGCATACCTGTATATATATAATCTTTCTTTTCTCCTTTTTAGAACTTAATTTTTTATTTCTTTAATTCTTTAATAACTCTTTCATGTTTGGCAAGTTATATAAAATTGTCCAAAAAATTATCACGAATTCAATGGTGCAACTCTAATAACCAATTCATAAAATTTTACAAGCTTATTTAATTAGTTTCTTAACTAATTAATATTACTTAAATTTTGGATTGTTACAATAGGGTTCGAGATCATTGTTGCCTGATGTGATTTGAGCTTGAAGCGAGGACAATCTTGGATTTGTGGTATCGAGAAGAGGCTCGACCCACAATTTTATAAGGTGCGAAGGTCGATAGCTGATTGCGTCATTTATACTTGAGGTCGGAGAGGATAGCATCGCATTTTTCTATGGATGAATGAAAAGAAAGTTGGTGATAAAATATGATGCGATTCATGAAAAGATGATTAATGGTGGCGTCTGTTCGTCGATTCGACGATCAGAGAGGGAGAGAGGTTAAATAATGCATCGACAATGTAGGTGTACTTGTAGTTGCAGGAATGATTATTTGGGGAATACGAATTTAATTAAGGAAAGTAAGGATTAGTATGCAATTAATATACTGAATTGTATACATAAAGTTAATAACTTATTAAATGCATATCTTATGCATACGAGGTCGGATTCAAACGTCGTTGATCGCATTATAATTATATTAATATAAGCTACGCTATGTATTTATCAGGTTGCATTTGGATCTACTGATACTTTCGGCTAATTTCAAAGTTTTTTGAAATTCAGTATCAAAAAACGAAAGCGACCACTTGATAGATGGTGAGCAAAACTCACCTTTTGATTTACCAGCATTGTACGAAGTAGATTAAAATATTTATTATCTGTTTGATTGTGAAAATTGTTAGTTGTTTGGCTTGATTAAATTATTATATTATCTACTGTTTATTTGAAATGATTGAATTGATTAATTTTTGGAATTAAATCTAGGATCGTGATATAGCGTCTTGAAATGATATTAGGTTGTTTGAATCTGATGCAGGATTGCGATGTAGCATCTCGAATTTCTATTAGACATTTTTGAGTTCATTTTATATTCAAAGATTATTGCATATACTTGATCTTATGTGAACCATCTAATATACATACAACATCCTCAAACCTTATTATACATGTAACATCAAGGAACTGTCTTTTATGCATTTTGCAGGACCAACGAAGTTAAACCATGTGTTGCTAATTAAGTTGTCGAAATCACTTAATAACATAACTAAGTAGTGTTTATCACTTGATCTAATCAAGAACATAAGCTATAAAGGAACCGCGTTATCCTTCAATTTCAGTTCATTTGATCTACGGAATTTTATCGCTTCTATATTTATAGCAACAATTTCAGGTATACGAATTTAGTTGTTTATATAACACTGTCCTATTTTCTTTACTTACATTGATTGATGTTGCTCAATTTTAAAGTCATTATAATATACTATTTATTTCTTCTTTTTTCGCACAATCAGATACCTATGCACCAAGGTATATAAGGTCGAGTTGTCCACGATAATATGTGAAAGAAGCGAAATGGAAAGTTATAATTTTCCAAGCCCATTTACTTACATCCTCTACCACTAAATGACCTAAGCAAGAAGAATTTATGGTTTTTCGCATACATAAGAATGATTCTCGTCACTGTCAATGAAAAATGGAACATAGACTATTGTGTAAATTTCAAACCGACTATCACATGTAAACGTATTAAACACCAGCTGTTTGCTTTACTTTACTGTGTTCGACTGCTCCAATGTTAAAACCTTCAAATTGTGTTCATTCTCTAAAACATAGTCCTATTTTTTTTATGGATATCTTTTCGTGCATGAAGTCGGGCTTTCTTAGTAAGGAGATGTGCAAATGGGAAAGACGTTCTTACCCACATGATAAAACAAGCTCTCCTAATGTTCAGTATCTATGCTAATTATTATAATTGCAAATTCCTACCTGCTTTTACATATGCAATTTCTTTATAATTAGTCAAAGAGCGTTTGGATGGTTAACTTCAATATTCTAATTGTTGTCCGATATAGAAGATATCATTTCTTTATGCTTGCTCTCCTAAACTTTAGCATTACCATTCCTTATTTTCTACATATGCAACAAAAAAACTAATGGTTTACGTCATACCCATATTATCATTGTTATATTCCCTTGTTTCTTTTATATTCCTTATAAGCACAAACATCATATACAAATTTAGTTTACAACTATCAGGCACAGAACTGTATAGTGCTATGGGATTTCAAGGTTCTTCTTACTTGTATGTAGTGCACAGTTCTGTTACATTAATTGTACTGAATTTTTGCATTAGATTACATACGTATTACAGTCTGCCTGAGTAACAATTCCTACATGCACACATCATGATGACTCAAATGAGCTAAAATACTTAACCTTACATTTACTTTACATATGTATGAAAATTCAATTTGTATTTTATAAAGTAGTAGTTGATTTGTCAATAGGTTATTAGTAAGATAACTTTTTATTTTTAATTCTTCTAGTTATATCTGTTATTTTTTCCTAATTAAGAGCCTAATTATTAGGTTTTGTTTTATGTTTCTTTTGTTCTACTGCATTCAACCTAATTACTTTAACGCTTTCATGTTTTTACGCTTGCAAAAACCATTTCAAGTACACGAATTTAGTTATTTACCTAACAATGTCCTTTTCTCACAAATTGAATCGAATAACGATACTCAGTTTTAGGGTCGCTATAACATAAAACTCATGTTGATTAATAAGTTGAACTACTTAACCTAAATTCTTATGTTTGCTATGCATGGTTAGGATTATTCAGTTTTTGCTTTACATCATAAGTAGTAGTGGAATTTCCAAAAATTTAAAGATATAAAATACAATAGACTATACCACTACAACAAAGACACTATTTTACAACGGTGATTCTGCAACAGTTCGCCAATGTGTTGTAAAAAAGGTAGATATTTCACAATATTTGTTAAGGAAAACATTATAATAGGTTCTTTCAAAAAATGTTTTATATACAAAAGTTGTAAATAAAAAATTAGGACAATGTTTGTTTAAACTGTTATAGAAAGTAGTTATTGATAAAGACTTTTTTACATTGTATTACATTTGTTTTTTTCATAGCGTATTTGTCATGTTATTGAAATACGTAAGTAAATAATGTTTGTTAAATATTCTAAATTTATAAGTTTCAATAATATTTATCAAATTTTGTACACTGGAAGTTATACAATAGCAGAATAATAAAGTTGATTTTGATTTACTTTTTATTTTACAACATCAACGTAGTGTTGACACAGTTCATAGTTATGACAATGTTAATTTTACATTGTTAACAACACAATATTTAATAACTTTTGGTTGATATTGTTAATGCTTTTATTTGATAACTTTTGTGGCATGTATACTTGGGCAAGTTTAAGGAGGAGGTTCGAAATCCATGGACTAACACGAACTCTAAAATGCTTGGATTAAATTGCGGATTCGACAAACTCTCGGGATATTGGATTCACATGATTCAGATTAGTCACGTACATGGACACTGGATCAGACATGGATGATCACCCTCAAGCTGCATGGATTACCTGGCATTTGGCTTTAGATTTAGTAATCTAGCATTTACCAGATCAAGATCGACATTCATCACCATAGGCCAGATCAAATCCTGGATTTGGATCAGGGAGGACAACACAATGGATCAGCGGATGGACTTCAAGGACTTGGATTTGGCATGATCATTTTGTGAATTAGATGGATCTTGTGGCCTCAATACATTTCAGATCAAATCGTCACATGTCCTCAACAGATTAGGCCATTGCTTTGTGGCATCATCGGATCAACACAAACTTTAGGGATCGGATTTGGTAAGCACTTGGTTTCATTGGATCAACATTGAGTTTCTACATCGAATCAGATATGGAGCAATGTGATCTGGATTTGGATCACTAGCTCAAGCCTCATGAATCACAGGGAGCCCATCCTCATTTCCCCTAGGAATTTGAAAGGACTTGACACTTCAAAATTCACCGCATCGGGTTGATCACCATGGCATCGGTACCGATCCTTGATCTTGATGACCTATCTAATCCTACTCGTGCTAGCTTGGTCAATTCGAGATCCTACTTTCACTCCTTATTTTATGACCGATCTGAGCTTTTGTGCAGCTATGAATAAACTACCAGATGACTCATTTTGAAACCTTCTCTTACTTTAGTTACTCGACTACGCAAGGACTTTGCTATTGCCAAACTACAAGTATTGTTTCTCAACATTCTTGTAATCAAATCAGGACCACAATTGTAATCGAACAGTATAAATAAGAGATTACCTCACAATGGACGTATGCACATTGCCAAACCACTATACACTTGTGTGTTCATTTACTTATTATGCACTATGTATTTGTAATTGTATTTATATTGTGTAATTGTTATCTGGATTGCATTGATTCAGGATATTAGGCGAAAAGTAACCAAATATTTGTCTACCAAATATTAAAAATTATATTTTAAAATCAAAATAGGCAAAGTTGACTGGTTTCCTTATTCAATGGCTTATGAGAACTTCACAACCTACATATGTTATTTATAATATAATAAATGATATAAAAAACCTTATCTGCTCCAAAATACAAATATTTAACTAAGTTTTACAATATTTTAAACATACTAAACAAACAACCATCTACATTGCAAAAAAGTATATAGATAATAATTCTAAAATAAACCTTTCCAAAAGGAATTGATACATAAAAGTTATCTCCTTTTTGGGGAGGAAATTTAATACTAGGATTAAGATTTAGTTGGTCATACTATTTTAACTAATAAATATTTTAAACCAATATTTAATTAAAACTTCCGTGCATTTATCTTATAATTGTCAATCCATCGTACATAATAAAGGGGATTAAAATACACATGCCAAATTTTCTCATCGTTGGCGGTAACAATGAACAACCCTACCGTTTTCACCTTCATTTTCCTTTTTCACTTCCCCTCGAATAGCTCATCGCATGGAAGAATAATTCTTTCCTCTTCAAAAAGTTCAATTACCGTGTCATCTCTGCACTAGTTCAAGATTCACGATAGTAAACTCTAAGAGTAAGGCAAATCAGAGTTAGCGTCTTTAATTTCTAAATTCTATAAGTAGGTTTAGGTAAATAAGAAATAAAAATCGAGTTCTCTTCATCCTTCCCTTTTGAAGTTTTTTATCTCTTGAACTATTGAATTATTTAGCATTGTTTTTTAGTATTTGTTACTTTTAATTTCTGGTTGTGACATTCAATTTCTTAATATTTTAGTCAGGTTGGATGACATATAAGGAAAAGCTTCAAATTTAGTCTAGAGACTTCAATCTTTGAGATAAATTTATATTTTAGGAAAATATCTAGTGTGTGTATCAATTGCAGATGTACATAAGACTAATAGGGGCCCAAACCCTTGTTAGAATTCCAAAACTGACTCATTGTATAATTCTGTTCTATGATACACTTAGGTTTCTCAATGCATATCGTATAGTTTTTGTAACATGAAATACATCTAAACTACTTCTGCTTTGTCGAGAAACTGATTTTTTATTTTTGCAGCAATAACTGACAGTATAATTGATATAGTAGAGGGCAGTTTGTCGAAAATACACCTAAAATCAACCCATTCTCGATATCAGCAGACCGAAACTCAATTTCTCCAATCTCCAGCCAGGGCCGCCCCAATGCATAGGTAAGAGAGGCCGGTACATAGGACAACAACACTCGAATGGCAACAAAAAAAGAAATCAGTTTTTCAATTCTCTCAACTTCGAATCTCGCATGAACGGTCGTAATGCAACTCGTACGACTCCGCCGACCTGTGATGACACAAATTTATAACCCTAAATATATTGATTCACAAATAAATCTCCTTAAATATGTATGTAGAATGAATAAATAAATAAAACTATTTGTGTATGTACATGATGAATGTATAAATTGTGCTTGGTTGATTTGTGTATAAATGTACTTGATTTGACTCTTCAACGGCTTGGATTTGCTAAAGTGATGGTACGACTTGGTCATGCCGTTGCGCGACTTTAAATCATTAGACAGATTGGGCCTTTAATGACTTAAGTCTTTACGACTTGAGTCTTCTAACGACTTAAGTGATCATTGGCCTGAATCTTTTGTGCTATGAGTCGTTCAACGACTTGAGTTACAAAGCGACATAAACCATCCAACGACTTGGAATCTTTGCGACTTGAGACTTGAATAGCTTAAGCTCCATTACGACTTAAGTTTCGAAAGACTTGATGGTTAGATCAATATGAGTTCCTAACATCATGTTGTTAACCAACTCGTTGAGCATCCTAATGATTGTATAATCCATAGCTTCTCCTTAGAAGTTCCTGAATTCTTTTGTGATACATTTTGTGAACTATCATACTTGTGTAGAATGTCTACTAGAAAGAGTTCTCGCCTTCAAACTGAGGATACTTCTTCTTCTACCCTCGAAACTACTACGACCACAACTTCTGGACAAACTCCCGCACAACCTTTTCCTAAACTCCGACTTGTTAGTGCCTGGGACCAGAAAGGGCAATCTACCACTTTAAATAAAGATCAGTTCGAACAACTGTGTGGGCAGTATGGGATACCTATTACAGATGCATTGTTGCCACCTGAGGGCGTATTTGCGGATAGACCCCCGCCTAGGTACACAGCTGTGAGTAGACATATGCTGTCAAGCGGTGCTAATCCTCCGTTCAACCCTTTCTTAGAGAGAATTCTGAATCTTCTGGCCCTCGCTCCCTTCCAGCTCCAACCTAACAGTTACATTGTCCTATTAGAGCTTTATATCCTTGCCATGGATGAAGAAGGACGCAAGCCTACCTTTGACGAAATTTGTTACCCATGCTCTTTCAAAGTTAGGAAAGACACTCCTTCCATCATGCACGCTGAGGGTGCCCGAAATTGAAAGCTTATTCATAACTTTCCCGACAACGTTTTAGGGTTCTTAAATCAGTTTTTCTTTGTTCGATGCCCTAAAACCTTTCATGGGAACTGGTCAGAAGGGGGTAAATGAACTTTTTAAGAAAATTCACTTTTAACCTTTTATATTAATTTCAATTGCTGAAATCTATGTTCCTTTATTTTCCAGTTCTCCCAGCTTCTATTGAAGGAAAAAATAACGCTCCTTATAAACCTCTTTATGACTCCCTTCATTATGCTGGCATATTGGATAGATTTAGATAGCATGTGATAACAGAGGATAATCTTCGCTGTAACACCCCACGTCCATTAATGTCACTCACAAAGGGAATGCATTAACTTCCATGGAGGTTATAAGTGAATATAGAACAGAAAAATTACAACAAGACAGATAATAAATAGTACTTGGAAATCTAAAACTTCATTTTATTGCATCCGAAATTAAACATGTTTGTTACATCATAAAACCATAGATCATAACCAAGTACAATATCCATCTTCATAAAAACAAAATACATAATCCCATTACATAAATAGCCATTAAAAAGATAACAAGCTGGACTTTACTTCAACGGTCCAAGCTTTCCAAAGAGAGATGAAGCGATTCAATCAAACTCCACTAGAGCTGGGCCCAACCTGAGGACCTGGAGGGGGAAAAAGGATAGAAATAGAGGGGGTCAGACATAAAGTCTGGCGAGTATGATAATTCTAACAATAATATTATCAAAATAACTAGACTAAGGCATAAGCTGGAAGACAAGTAAATGTCTATGAACTCTTAGGAAGATAAAGATAGCGTTTAAGATAACGTTAAAGATAACGGTAAAGGCACACCTAATTACTAACGAATGATTACTACATTGCACCGCACATTACTACACTGCACCACACATTACTACACTGCACCACACAAGTCACCCTATTGTTTGATCCCACTTGCTTCACACAGAAACTTTATAAATAGCCTTAAGTACCCCTAGCTGACTACATAGGTGCCGTCTGCCCCTATCTCCACTAGGTGTACCCCACTACCCACTTTCGATTGGCTCCCTACTCGTAGATACCCATGCTGGCCCCACAGTGGGGTGTATCACTCCCCTAAAGTGGCAACCCGATACAACTTGAGAATGCACGGCTTATACCTACACGATGCAACAACGTCTTATCTACCAGCCCGGGTCCACACACGCATACGAAACCCGTTGGACTTGCGTTGCCACCGCTCCCCGTTTTGGCCTCTTACAGTCAAACCCAGCATGCGTGTCCCTTCCTCGACTTGGCTTGAGCCCACAAAGATACGTTTGGGATACTGGTCGAAATGGGCCCCCACAAGCTACCCACCTAAGCTTGTCACTAGTATATCCCACTTAACCCTCTTAGTCATGTTCATTTACATGTGTGTTTGGTTAAGTCTTACTAATCGTATTTCACATGCCACTAAGGGCACCCCCTAGATTCCTCATGCCACCTAAGGCACCTACTTAACCCCCATGTCCCACCTTACATGTTTATCTGGTTAAGTATTTCTTAATTCATTCAGGCCATAACCTCGTAAAGACCTCTCACATTAGACTGGCCTTTATGGCAGCTGGATTTGCCGGGCGGGTCCGGGCAGTCTTACACCATAAAAGAGTCTAACCTCGTGTCTTTACAACCGTTATACTTTAGTTTAGGCCTAGGACCTCTCACATTGGGCTGACATTTGTGACCACTGGATTTGTCGGGCGGGTCCGGGCAGGTTTACGTCACAAACGAGTCCAACCTCGTGTCCTAAGCATTGATTAACACTTAAAAATCTTTTACCCCAGTTTTAATAATTCCCTATTCAAATTATTAATTAAGCCAACTTTTAATGATGTCCATAATTGACTCAATTATGGCCATCCACTTATGGCATGCAAAATCATATCAATTGCACCCCAACTTTTTAATATCAAATCCTTAATATTACCCCTACCCCACGTTTATACGTTCGCTTATTCAACGCATAATATAGGCTAGACTTGTATAGTCTAACACCTAGCACAAAGATAAATTATCACAACATATAGACAATTAAAATAAATCTAATCATAATAGGGGTGAAACTTGCACAAACTACACATGTTAAGGATCAAAAGGTGTCAACTTGTTAAATGTCTCAATTTACATGATATGATCATAGCCCAAATCTATACATAAACTTGCATATGGGGTTTTTAGGTAACATAATGATGGTGTGAGCTAGCATAGGATATCACATATGTCATAGCATAATAGATGTCATAATAGATGTCTTGGCATATGTTCATAACTTTTCTAATCAATCTAACTTGCATATGTGACTTGTCATATAGATCAACATAACCTAAACATGATGATTTAATTAATATGAACTAACTAGCATAGATGATAACATCATGGCCTTTTTAACATGTATGATTCATCACAACTTAGCATAGAAACTTTCAACATACATAACATCATCATAGCATGATTTACAACATATAAGATATCATCATCACATAACATTGGATTTACAATATACATGATAGCAAAAGGGGTTTACAACAACATATATGATAATTCACATCATCTACTCATAATCCATTCATAACTCAACCTAATTAAAATGATAATAATCTTGTTAAGATCATCATACTCACAATTTAGAGAAGAAAAGAGAGAGTTTTGCTTTGCTTTGGGGTTGAGAGAATTAGAATTGAATTTGCTTTTCTTCTTTCTTAGTTGGCGGCGGCTCCATTGATTTCCATGGCGACGGTAACTATTCTATTTTAATTAGGTTTAGGGTTAGCATTAGGATGTATTTATAGGTGTAGGAAGTTATTTAGGACCATTAGATTAACCCTGAACCATGAGAACCAATCAAATGCAAAATCTGCATTTGAGAGAATCGACCCACGGGTTGACAGCCAAACACCCTGGATTAACCCCTAGTCGACCCAGCAGAGCTTGGGTCGACCTCAAAAATGGGCTGGTTCGGTTATTTCCCCTCCCAATTCGCTATTTTGAACTTTTTCTCATATTTATTTATTTAATTTTTAATTTATATATATATATATATATATCAATATATATATATATATTTCTCTGTGCAACCCACTTCACTTAATTCTTTTCTAAAAATTAAGTATACTTTAATTTGTCAATTTTAATGTTATAAAATTACGGGGTGTTACATTCTCCCCTCCTTAAAGGATTTCGTCCCCGAAATCTCCAAGTCAAGAAGAATGTATATCCTACCATCTAATCGTCCATCTACTCAACCATCAAACACCAGCATCCATTGTCCTTAAAAGACTTCTAACTCGAGATCTGTCCTCCTCTTATCCGCATAAGATTTCTGCCTATCCTGTGCTGCTTTCATCCTCCTTCGAATCAAGTCAATCTTCTCCGAAGTCTCCCTAATCATATCGGGCCGAAGTAAGATCTTATCCGTAGATTCCCACCAACATGTAGGTGAACGACAAGGTCGTCCATAAAGAGCTTCGAATGGTGCCATACCAATGCTGGACTGAAAGCTGTAATTATATGCAAACTCAACCAATTGAAGATGCTCTTCCCATGTACCCCCAAAGTCTAGGATACATAGCCTCAATAGATCCTCTAGAATGCGATTCACCCTCTCAGTCTGGCCGTCCGTCTGAAGATGATATGCGGTGCTCAAACATAACTGAGTCCCTACCGCCTCCTGTAAGCTTCTCCAAAATTCGCTAGTGAAAATAGGATCGCGGTCGCTCGCTATGCTAGAAGGAACACCGTGCAACCGAACTATCTCTCGAACGTATACAGAAGCTAACCATGGAGCAGTCCTCTTACTCTTCACGGGAATAAAATGGGCGCTCTTAGTAAGTCTATCTACTATAACCCAAATCCCCGTATTACCCTTCCTCGATAGCGGTAATCCATCCACAAAATCCATCGAGACACTCTCCCACTTCCATAGTGGAACCTCCAATGGGTGAAGCAACCCACTGGGTTTCTTTTGCTCCGCTTTTACTTATTGGCACACCAAGCATCTAGCGACATACTCGGCCATGTCTTTCTTCATGCCGGCCCAAAAGTAAACTCTCTTCATGTCTTTGTACATCTTGTCCCCGCCGGGATGAATGGTCATCTTCGAATGATGTGTTTCGTCAAGAATAATCTTCCTTAGGTCATTGTCTTTTGGTACACAAAGTCTACCGTCCCTACGTAACCAACCCTTATTGTCTAGGGTATACCTACGGAGATGGCTTGATGACTCCCCTCCTTTGAGTTTTTCTACTAACTCAACCAACTGCGGGTCGTCTCGCTATGCCTCGCCAATCCGTCCCAAAAGCGTAGGTCTGACCTCCAAGGATGCTAGCAAACCGGGTACGAAGTCAACGGAAGGTCTAAAGTCAAACATCAAAATGAATTCTAAACTTTGCCGCTCATCAAACAAAGGACTTAAGGATAATCTTTTTCTACTTAAGGCGTCTGCCACCACGTTACCCTTGCCAGGGGTATAGGCTATTTCGAAGTCGTAGGACGCTAAGAACTCCATCCACCTTTGCTGCCTTAAGTTCAAGTCCTTTTGAGAGAATAGGTATTTTATAGACTTGTGGTCAGTGAACAATTCGAATTTCTCGCCAAGAAGATAACGACGCCAAGACTTAAGCACGAAAACAATAGCGGCCAATTCTAGGTCATGTGTAGGATAATTTTTCTCATGCGCTCTCAACTGCCTTCCACCATAAGCTATTACCCTACCCTCTGACATTAAGACTGCGCCTAGTCCTGTCCCACAAGCATCAGTATAAACGGTAAACGGCTTACTCCCATCTGGCAATACTAAGACTGGGGCTGAAGTCAAAGCTCTCTTCAAACGTTGGAACGCATCATCACAATCTACGTCCCATGTGAAAACTAGGTTCTTCTTCGTCAAGCGTGTCAATGGAGCTGATATCTTTGCGAAGTCTTTGATAAACTTCCTATAGTAGCCAGCCAACCCCAAGGAACTTCTCACTTCAGTAGCATTTTTAGGGACCTTCCAATCTTGGATGACCACCACCTTTGCGGGATCCACAGCTATCCCTTCTTTGGAAACCACGTGCCCCAAGAACCGTACTTCCTTCCTCCAGAAGTGACACTTAGAAAATTTAGCCTTAAGGCTATGCGCTCGTAGGGTCTCCAACACTTCCCTAAGATGTAGGGCATGCTCTTTTTCATCCTTAGAAAAGATCAAGATGTCATCTACAAAGACTACCACGAATTTGTTAAGGTACTCCCTAAACACCCTACTCATCAAATCAACAAAATATGCTGGGGCGTTTGTCAAACCGAAGGGCATCACTAGCCATTCATAGAAACCGTCCGGAGTCCTAAAGGCAGTCTTGTCTATGCTATCCTCAGCCACTCTCAACTGATGGAAACCAGTGGCTAAGTCCAACAGCGAAAACACTGAGGCACCAAATAACTGATCGAAGAGATCGTCAATCCTCGGCAGTGGGTGTCTGTTCTTTTTAGTAAGCTTATTAAGTTCTCTATAGTCCACACAAAGTCTAAGGGACCCATCCACCTTCGTGGCAAATACTACTAGAGCACCCCACTCCGATATACTTCGTCTTATGAACCCCTTCTCAAGCAACTCCTTCACTTGCTTATCGAGTTCCCTCCTTTCACGTGGAGCCATGTGGTGTACTGTCAAAGATACTGGTTTCGCATTATCCATAAGATATATTCGAAAATCTATCTCCCGCTTCGGAGGCAAGCCCTTCACCTCCTCAAACACATCCGAATATTCTCGGACCACTCTAACAGATTGTAGATTTTCCTCAGACGCGTCAAGCGATTCTAGACAACTTAGCATAACCGAATTTATGGGATTACAGAAGATTTCGAGAGTGTTGCCAAGGCGAGTCACGAGCCTAACTACTCTCCTTTCACAATCAAGAATGGCCCCATTTCTGGATAACCAATCCATTCCTAAAATTAGCCCATAGCCCGTGAAGCCCAACACATAAGCATCACATCTAAATTCAACGCTAAGTATGGAAATTTTCAAATCCAAACACATCATAGACAAACAAGCTGAGCCCCCAATTGGATTCGAAACAACTAAGGGATCCTCTACTAAACTAGTGTTTAAGTGCAGTGATTCAACTAATGATGTAGAGATAAACGAATGTGATGCGCCCGAATCGAATAAGGTACGGACAGGATGATCAAACAGAAAAACTAAGCTTTCAACAGAAATGGTTCTACCTCGTTCCTGCAGCGGTGGGACCGCGAGAGCCTGAACTTGTCCCCTAGCCTGCCCTAGTGCCATAAAAGCCTGCACCTGTCCTCCCGAGGTAGCTCCTGCCCTCTGCCCCTTCTTTGGGCAGTCCTTCACTAAATGTCCCGCATCGCCACAATGAAAACAGCCTGTCTTCTTTTTCTTTCGGCAATCCTTGCTGAGATGGCCTGGGGTTCCACAGTTAAAACATTTCTTCTTTCCCTTGTCGTTATTGTCTTTACCACCCTTCTTGTTTTGCTGTTGTGGTTTCTTCTGATCCCCCTTCTTCTCGGGTGCCTTATCAGCTTTAGCGCTTTTCTCCTCATGCATGAGCGCCATTTCTACTAACTTCTCAAAGGTGGCCCCCATCGGGATGTGGGTCATAGCCAACCCTTGCAATGGTTCATTCAAGCCATTCACGAACCTTAGAGCCTTCTTCTCCGGCGTGTTTACTAAGTCCAAGCCAAACCTTGCTAACTGATTAAATTTATTGACATATTCTTTCACTGATGAGCTTCCTTGCTTCAATGTCAAGAACCTTTCCATATATAGATTTTCTTCCGCCCTTGAGAGAAACTTCGCCTCGAGCCTACGTCTGAAATCCGCCCAAGAGTCAACAGGACGCTCCCCATTAGTGACCTCCCACCAAAACGAGGCCTCTCCCTTCATCAACCAAGCTGCTAATCGAACTCTCCTCCCTTCTTTTACTTCAAAGATTTCTAGCAATTCTTCCACCTCCTTAAGCCAATCTCTAGCTTCCACAAATGTTTCTGACCCTTGAAATGGTTTTCCACCCATAGCCTTGAATTCCTTGCACGTCTTTGCAAAAGTATCTACGCGAGGAGGAGGAGGAGGAACGTGTGCAACTGGTGGTGGAGGAACATTGGCTGGACCTGCAGCGGCCCTAGCCTCCAATAGACTCCTATACCATCCTGGTATTGTTACGCCGTCGGGTAGATTAAGATCTTCAGCCATGCTGAAATGAAAAAGGAAAGATTCAAAATGGAGAATTCGAAAGATGAAGATATCTGGCTATTGGGGATTATGTTTTTCTTAAAAACTTTTCTCTTTAAATTTCTCATTAAAACATGTTTTTGAAAACACTTCTTCCAGAAATAACTATTTTTCTAAAGTATTTTTATCTGTTCTGGTAACCTTAAGCTCTGATACCACGTGTAACACCCCACGTCCATTAATGTCACTCACAAAGGGAATGCATTAACTTCCATGGAGGTTATAAGTGAATATAGAACAGAAAAATTACAACAAGACAGATAATAAATAGTACTTGGAAATCTAAAACTTCATTTTATTGCATCGGAAATTAAACATGTTTGTTACATCATAAAACCATAGATCATAACCAAGTACAATATCCATCTTCATAAAAACAAAATACATAATCCCATTACATAAATAGCCATTAAAAAGATAACAAGCTGGACTTTACTTCAACGGTCCAAGCTTTCCAAAGGGAGATGAAGCAATTCAATCAAACTCCACTAGAGCTGGGCCCAACCTGAGGACCTGGAGGGGGAAAAAGGATAGAAATAGAGGGGGTCAGAAATAAAGTCTGGCGAGTATGATAATTCTAACAATACTATTATCAAAATAACTAGACTAAGGCATAAGCTGGAAGACAAATAAATGTCTATGAACTCTTAGGAAGATAAAGATAGCGTTTAAGATAACGTTAAAGATAACGGTAAAGGCACACCTAATTACTAACGAATGATTACTACACTGCGCCGCACATTACTACACTGCACCACACATTACTACACTACACCACACCAGTCACCCTATTATTTGATCCCAATTGCTTCACACAGAAACTTTATAAATAGCCTTACGTACCCCTAGTGAAACACCCCACCTCCGTTAGGATCACTCTCAAAGGGAATGCCCTAATTTTGGTGGAGGTTTATAAGTACAAGTCACAGATATTCAAGACAGATATAAGAACACATATTTATAAACAGCGGAAGAACAACAAACTTTATTTCATAAAGTCAAATACGTGTTACAACAACATCCTTTCCAAAAACATAACATAACACTTTCATAATCTGTCTTGAGTACATTATTTAAAGAAGCATAAATAAAACATAGATAAACTGCAAAAGCCCCATAGTGGATTGTCCAAAGCCATAGTTCAAAACAGGAAAGTCCAAGCAATACATTTCTCTTCTTCAAGCTGGATGTTGAGGTTGGTCAAGCTGCTGTGTTCCCTCCCTGAGGACCTGGGGGGGGGGGGGGGGGAAATGGAAGAAAGAAGACGAAAGAAAAGTAGAGTCAGACATAAAGCCTGAGTAAGTCTAGTACTATTTTGTCTATGAATAAAGAACTGGGTATGATAAGTATAAACAAGAAGTGGGCAAGCACAATAAACTTGGTTAAGTTATCTAGGGTCGAATATACTATCGTACCCCATGTTAATCTCTGAACCCATATACTAGTTTCCAATTTGCACCCCATAATCAGGGTGATGTGATCCATTCTATGATGATCGGCTCCTACTCGCAAAGTTACATGTGTCTTACGGCCCCCGATGTCTGTAGTTACCTATGCTGGTCCCACCATGGGGTGTATCAAGTCCCATAGTGGCCACCCGACACAACCTTAGAGTCCACAGGTATGCTACTGGTGCCCAGTGCCTTATTTTTCTGCGCCGGAGTGTGTGCACGCCCGCACTCCGTTAGAACCTACACTGCTACACCACCGCCGTCGCTTTGACCTCTTACAATCAGCCCAGTAATCGTGCCCCACCCTGCCTAGTTTCAGGGTATCCTGATACACCTTTTAGGGTTACTGCTGAAAAGGGTCCCCCGTTACTAGGTTTTCTATCTCTAGCCAACATGCTAAGTTGGTTAAGTGTTTTTGAACCTAACCCCCACCAGTCCGTTTAGTTTAGCATGTTCCATTTTGATTAAGTCTTTAGTTCACTTAATCCTATCAATCCCGACTCAGCCTTAATTGTCTTATTAAGGCCCTGACCTCTCACATTAGACAGGTATTGCTGTGGCTGCCTGTTGCCAGTTGGTTCCGGGCAGTTTTACGCCACAACTCAGTCTAACCTCGGGTCCTTATTGGGCTCCATGTTTAACCTCTCACATTGGATAGGTATTGTTGTGACTACTGGACAGCCGGGCGGTTCCGGACAGGTTTACATCACAACTCAATCCAACCTCGGGTTAAACACATCGTATTTTCTACTTTTACATATCTTGTCATTCTTCTTTATTTATATGTAAATATTTGCGGCCCATTATTAAGTTAATGGTGTAAAGGTTACACCAATCACGGGCCCAACCCATACTTGAACTTGGGCCCTTCTATTTTATATTTTCATTCATTAATTAATTTTAACCCAACGTTATTTTCCCCCGTTTTACACGTCCGTTTATATATATATTGGGCTTAGCCTTTTAAAGCCCAATTTAGCCATGCGAAAAGGGGAGGCTTATGGCGTATACACAAAGAGGGGAAGGTGAGCGCATGAACTTGCAATACGATGTTGGAAATACAAAATAGAAATTGGTGTACTTGCATAGTGGTAACATAGGCGACATGAATCAACGCATGTGAACTTGCATAGGTTTAACTACAACATGAACCTATATTCTTATTTAGGCATAATGTCAAACATAAGCATGTCATAAATATTCCTAAACATGGTGTTTGCTTTAAACTTGCAAAAAGGGATTTTTGAGTCTAACCTAGCCATGTCTCACATATGTCATCATATAATTCTTGTAAACAAGATAGACTTAATAATGGATTTCAATTATGCCAAATATCATTCATAGCCTAGCCATATTCATAAGTTTGCAAAAGCATGACTTAATACATGGATTATGGTGTCAAAATTCCAACATAGTTTCATATGAACTATAACAACCAACTTGTTTCAATTACTTGCAAAATGATTTATGCACAAAATATACATCATGACGACATAATAACAAAGCCCCAAACTTGCATGAATTTCACTCAACTACATACATGTAGCTTCAACATAGATTACATAATTTGCGCAATATTCCAAACGTATATTTGCATAGAACTACCGCATGTAGTTCTTTATAATGAATAACATAATTTTGCACAAATATGAACTACTTTATTATCCCAATTCAAGCATACAAATCAATACAATTGTTTATTCATACCAAAGTAATACTCTACTTACAATGGTTGCGGCGAATTCTCAAATTAAGAGATATGATTCCTTTGTTGAATTGATTGGCTTTAGGTTACTTGAATTGCTTTAGGCTTTAGAACTTTCTTCCTAATTCCCTCTCTAGTTGGCGGCTATTCTTAGTCGTTCCTCAGCAACATGGCGGCTATGTTCTTAATTTGAATGAATAGATTAGGGTTTAGTCTAGGGTTGTTTATATAGAGGTTAGGAATTGATTAGGACCCTTGATGTTGCTTGGATTGATCATAGCCATTCATTAGATAGAGAGACCAATTAGAACTTGCCACCTAGCCCTAGTGACAAAGCAGACCACAGAAATTCGACCAAACACAGACCTGGCCAGCCAGGTTGACTGGGCTCGACCAGGTCGACACCCCTGTCGACAGGGCTGTCGACAGCCCTGTCGACATGGGTAGCCCAGGTCGACAGCCCAGTCGACCTGGGTGGCCTTGGCGGGTGTTTATCCGCCCTGGCCCATTGGGCCCCATTTTCGAATTATTTTATTCTGTTTGAATTTTAAATTTAATTCAAAACTTCCGAAGGCCATATCTTCTTCATACGGACTCCGTTTTTCGAAAACTCGGACTCTATTTCGCGTATTTTTCCGAGACAAACGCAATGGCGTATCCCGTTTCCCTTGGTTCTTTGATTTCAAATTAATTATACTTTAATTTGTTAATTTCACAGTTATAGAATTTTCGGGGTGTTACACCTAGCTGACTACATAGGTGCCGTCTGCCCCTATCTCCACTAGGTGTACCCTACTACCCACTTTCGATTGGCTCCCTACTCGTAGATACCCGTGCTGGCCCCACAGTGGGGTGTATCACTCCCCTAAAGTGGCAACCCGATACAACTTGAGAATGCACGGCTTATACCTACACGATGCAACAACGTCTTATCTACCAGCCCGGGTCCACACACGCATACGAAACCCGTTGGACTTGCGTTGCCACCGCTCCCCGTTTTGGCCTCTTACAGTCAAACCCAGCATGCGTGTCCCGTCCTCGACTTGGCTCGAGCCCACAAAGATACGTTTGGGATACTGGTCGAAATGGGCCCCCACAAGCTACCCACCTAAGCTTGTCACTAGTATATCCCACTTAACCCTCTTAGTCATGTTCATTTACATGTGTGTTTGGTTAAGTCTTACTAATCGTATTTCACATGCCACTAAGGGCACCCCCTAGATTCCTCATGCCACCTAAGGCACCTACTTAACCCCCATGTCCCACCTTACATGTTTATCTGGTTAAGTATTTCTTAATTCATTCAGGCCATAACCTCATAAAGACCTCTCACATTAGACTGGCATTTATGGCAGCTGGATTTGCCGGGCGGGTCCGGGCAGTCTTACACCATAAAAGAGTCTAACCTCGTGTCTTTACAACCGTTATACTTTAGTTTAGGCCTAGGACCTCTCACATTGGGCTGACATTTGTGACCACTGGATTTGTCGGGCGGGTCCGGGCAGGTTTACGTCACAAACGAGTCCAACTTCGTGTCCTAAGCATTGATTAACACTTAAAAATCTTTTACCCCAGTTTTAATAATTCCCTATTCAAATTATTAATTAAGCCAACTTTCAATGATGTCCATAATTGACTCAATTATGGCCATCCACTTATGGCATGCAAAATCATATCAATTGCACCCCAACTTTTTAATATCAAATCCTTAATATTACCCCTACCCCACGTTTATACGTTCGCTTATTCAATGCATAATATAGGCTAGACTTGTATAGTCTAACACCTAGCACAAAGATAAATTATCACAACATATAAACAATTAAAATAAATCTAATCATAATAGGGGTGAAACTTGCATAAACTACACATGTTAAGGATTAAAAGGTGTCAACTTGTTAAATGTCTCAATTTACATGATATGATCATAGCCTAATCTATACATAAACTTGCATATGGGGTTTTTAGGCAACATAATGATGGTGTGAACTAGCATAGGATATCACATATGTCATAGCATAATTCTAGATGTCATAATAAATGTCTTGGCATATGTTCATAACTTTTCTAATCAATCTAACTTGCATATGTGACTTGTCATATAGATCAACATAACCCAAACATGATGATTAATTAATATGAACAAACTAGCATAAATAATAACATCATGGCCTTTTTAACATGTATGATTCATCACAACTTAGCATGGAAACTTTCAACATACATAACATCATCATAGCATGATTTACAACATATAAGATATCATCATCACATAACATTGGATTTACAATATACATGATAGCAAAAGGGGTTTACAACAACATATATGATAATTCACATCATCTACTCATAATCCATTCATAACTCAACCTAATTAAAATGATAATAATCTTGTTAAGATCATCATACTCACAATTTAGAGAAGAAAAGAGAGAGTTTTGCTTTGCTTTAGGGTTGAGAGAATTAGAATTGAATTTGCTTTTCTTCTTTCTTAGTTGGCGGCGGCTCCATTGATTTCCATGGCAACGGTAACTATTCTATTTTAATTAGGTTTAGGGTTAGCATTAGGATGTATTTATAGGTGTAGGAAGTTATTTAGGACCATTAGATTAACCCTGAACCATGAGAACCAATCAAATGCAAAATCTGCATTTGAGCGAATCGGCCCATGGGTTGACAGCCAAACACCCTGGATTAACCCCTAGTCGACCGAGCGGAGCTCGTGTCGACCTCAAAAATGGGCCGGTTCGGTTATTTCCCCTCCCAATTCGCTGTTTTGAACTTTTTCGCATATTTATTTATTTAATTTTTAATTTTTATATATATATATCAATATATATATTTCTCTGCGCAACCCATTTCACTTAATTCTTTTCTAAAAATTAAGTATACTTTAATTTGTGAATTTTAATGTTATAAAATTATGGGGTGTTACATTCGCAAACACGGATTACTCCATTTTTTTAGGAAATTCTATTCCAAAAGGAACGCCTGCGACCCCCAAAGTTAAGCCTGCAGAACCAAATGTTGGTACTTCTGGTGGCGATAATGAAGCCCGAGATCAAACAGTTGATTCCTCACTGAAAAAGTGCTCTGAGCCTGCTGGTGGTAGCAAGTCGCCATCTAAAATGGCTTCTAATGAGGATGAAACACTTAACTAACATGAGGGTAAGGGTCTTCTAATCTCAACTCGACAGGTCGGGAAAGAATTTGCCACCCCACATCCAATATCAGGAACTGAGCATGTTGGGGAAGGTGAAACCGCACTAGAGATTGATCCAAACACTGAAACGATGGCCGAGGACCCTCTTATTCCAAACATAACAGATGAAGGCTCCACAGGTATCTTTGATAATTTGGGCGACCTTAACTCAGCCAAGTATCTTAGCCAGGCGACATCGTTACCTAGTCTCTTGATCCTCAAAACGCAATTACAGGAGCTAGCATAATGGAGGCTCTTGTTTCCTCATTAGGAAAATTGCTGAAATCTTTAGGAATTTTCTTAGAATCCACTAGGAAAACTGGTTCATTAGCATTAGTGCTTTAGAAAACATCTATAACACGCACATACTTCTTAAATTTTGGTAACCTTCACAGTTTGCCCCAGCACCTTCCGGTTTGAGTGCTAAAAACCTTTTCTTATTTTTTTCTAGATTTAAAGATGCATGGGAAACACTTGTCAGATTTTAGGAAAAATAGTAAAGCATACAACCCAAAGCATTTATTACAACCCGACCCTTTATGACAGCCGCATCGTTCCAAGCAATCTTACCCTCCCCCGCCTCCAAAATCTTCTCAGAAGCCTTCGCACGCATCAGAACAGGAATTGACTGATGAGCAGAGGCGAAAGATACATGAGGAAGAAGATGAGGAAAGAAAAAGACGCGCTTGGCTTAGGGATGGCACCCATAACAAAGAGGGTCGCCGGGAGAAGCGAGGGAACGTCAATCAAGGGAAGGATGGCTCACATAAGTGCCTTCGATTGGACATGTTTCTTATTGTACCCCAATCGGTTCCATCTTCTGGTCCTCCTGGTCCTTCTGCTAAAATCCACTCAATTATTCACAAGCCTCATTATGAGCCCAAACCAGCAAACACTTCTCTAGCTGGGCGATTCAAGGGTTGGAATTTGAAAGGGTACTTTTTGTTCGTGGCGCAAATCCAACTGATGCTGATGACATTGCCGAGGAAATAGAAACCATAATAAGTCAAATGCATACGTAACTTGACACTGCTAAGAGTCATTTTGACACGAAGTTAAGTATTGTTGGGGACCTTACTAAGAAACAATTGAGCATATGGCATAAATTAGGCGATGATCTCCAAAGGCGTAATGATGTTAATCTTGCTAAGATCGTTGCTTTGGAGAGTGATAAGGCCAAGTGGGAGGAGGTATTAGATTCTCGTGATGCTACCATTGCTTCCCTTACTGAAAGAAATGCAGAATTGGAAGGACTGGATACCGAGAACAAGAGGCTCAGAGAAGAATTTGCGGCTGCTAAGCAAAAGCAAAAGAAACCCCAAACTGCCATATATAATGCTGAAGTTACATTATCTTTAGAACAGGATTTCTCTAAAAAAATTCGGGACGAGGCTGCCTAACTTAGAGAAACCATAAATTCCTTGAAGGCTTCCAATCGTATGCTAATGGCTAAGGTTGAATCTCTTGAAGAGGATAAAAAAGCTGCTGAGGAAAGTCACAAAAAGACTATGGATGAGGCTGATGCTGACATGTTACGGTTTTATTTTTTCACTGTCATGAACCATGGGAGTTTACACTATTTTGGGGACAGCTTTCCAACTACCTTGGCCCTCGTTTGGGAATAAGTACTTGAAATTAGTGGTGGCGATCGTAGCAAAGACGATCTCATTAATGTTCTTTTAGACGAAAGATCCAAGGAAGCATTAGCTGAGGGAAAAGCGCAGTTGGCAAATGATAGGGCTAGTGCTTCTGGAGAGAAGGTTCAAAATCAACATTGATCCTCCCGTTTATCCTGCAAATATTGAAGCTTCTAGTTCACAGACTCATGTGAATCCTCCTATTACTTTGACAGAGAAAGACATAAACAATGAAGAGCACATTGTTACAGAGAATATTATCAAGGAACATGGTGGAGATGATGAAGGTGATGATGAAAACATAGAGAACTGGAGAATTAAGCACAAAGATGTCTAGGAAAATCTTCTGGATGCAGGTAAAATCGAAATTGACTTCACCGTGTCATACTTAGAATCCATTTTTGATTCATCTGGGTCTCTTACCTCTTATGCTCATGGCTTCCATAATCTAGGTTTAATTTCACCCCTATTTTCTCCTGCTATAGGCAAGGCAACAACAACTAAAGCTGCTATAACTGACTCACCCCTGATGACTATTCCCCTTGCTTCCATTATCACTCCCCCTCCCCCTAGTGACACATCCTTACTTGTCATTACAGCTCCCGGATCATAGGATGCTAAAATCGGTGCACTCTCTGACTTAGAGGATGTCGATTACACCCTTAGCGGTGATGCCAGAGCCACAGAAACAGATGAAAGCCTAGGAGATACCACTAAGGATTCGGAAAAGAAGAAAACCAAACCCTCATCATCTTCGAAATGTAAAAGGGGGAACACAATAAGGCGAAAGGAGTTATTACTTTGTCTTCTCAAGAAAGTTCAGGTGGCGTGGCAGATACTCCTCCTTCGAACAAGCCGATTCTGAGATCAAGTGATAGGAAGAAGAATTAGTGCTCAGCACCAGCTTGTCTTACCTCTTGACTACTTCCTTTTATGTGTTTCATTTAGATCGGTTGTATATGCTGGTGTCGGTCCCCGCTCATTACTTTCTGTTACTTTGTGTCTGAAACTTTTGTACTAGACTTGTGACTTTGTGATTTGACTTTGTATTGATGTGATAGGAATGTATTTGTTGTACTTAAACTTTTTCTTTCGCTTTATCGCATCTTATTGCTTTGCATTCCACACTCGTTGACTTTGCACACTTTCAACATAAGTTTTCTATATCACAAGCCATTTTTTTATGATGCTTGGCGTTATAATGACCTCGTCGTACATTTTTGTTTCTTGTAAATAACGATTTCCAGTTGCCGCCATGGATCACTTATTAGCTGGATTTACTTGACCAATTGCACTGAATTTTCTCGATTTTGACTGGGGCAGTATTTTGGACTTCTTTTTCCTGAGTAACCACCTTTTGTGCTTATCACTATATCAAAGTCCTCAAGTTTGCCTTAGCTATTTCAAGGGATTTACTTTCGTTGGTCAGAGTAATTCTCATAGATGTCGAGCCTTTAATGTAAAGTTGTGACGAACTTATGGTATGTCTAAGTGAACATTATTGAATTTCCTTAATGCGGTGGTAATGCCCCCGTATCAAAATTCATCACAAGCTTTAAAGGTTAGGTGCGATATTTGTGATCGACTGTATTTGGAATCTTCCGGTCATGTGCTCATGCCACCAAATTTGAAATTTCCTGGCTTGCTCATGACCCAAAGATTGCTAGTTTAGTCGACCACGTTCATATCTCTTAATGGAGAGGAGTTTTTGTTCTTGTACCCTACTTGAGAGGTCTTGTATTTTTAGTATATCCAATCTTGTTTCTCGCTAACCTGGCAATCTAGGCCCTTCGGGGATTAGATTTGAATATATGCCTCCCGGAGAGGTCTTGCTTTTCATGCCTCCGGAGAGGTCTTGGTTTTCATGCCTCCGGAGAGGTCTTTGTAAATCCGTTATTCGTTTTGACTGAATAATTCAGCCACTTCTAGAATTTGTCGGACGCCTTTGAAAAAGGTGTTCGGGTCCGTCACTAACCAAATTTGGAAGACCCGACTTATGATCGGACGCCCACGAAGGGGTCTTTAAAGTCCGTCAGTACCTGGATTTGGAAGACCAAGTATCAGTAATTAGATTTGGAAGACCCAACATCTGATCGGATGCTCCCTAAGAGGTCTTTAGAGGCCCAGGGTTTGTCATAATTGAGCCATATATAAATGGCGCCGACGGTCGATTGGGTGCCCTTCGGGGAGGTCTTTGGTTTTGAAGACCATTGTTTGTCGCAATCGGACCATGTATTAATGGTATTGATGTTCAACTGGGTTCCCCTCAGGGAGGTCTTTGGTTTAGAAGCCCAGTGTTTGTCGCAGTCGGACCATGTATTAATGGTACTGGCGATCAACTGGGTGCCCCTCGGGGAGGTCTTTGGTTTAGACTTGATTCGTTTCACGGTGAGGACGCTAGTTTATTTATCGAGTTTCACCACGATTTGTAAGAACTAGGGTCCTAGGTCTTGCAATTAAGAAGATGCCCCTACAGTGAAACTTACAACTTTTTTTGTAGTATGAACGTCGCGTCACTTAACCGTTCAGTTCCCGGTTCCCCTTATTTGCGAAGTTGCGCTCCACACATTCATATTTGCTACGAATGATGTTTTGAGCATTTAGAAATGGGCGTTTGAGCTATCCCAATCGGGATGTGCTGCGGTGGTCACCAGGATTTACTAGGTTATAGATGCGATGATGTTCTTTTAGGGGACTTGCAATCAAAATCGAACTTCAACAACTTGTAATCAAGAATTTGCAAATGTACGATTTAGGCAAGTAAAGCAATTTCTTTCATCAATATGTACAAAGCATGTAACAATGTTGCATGGTATTTACAATGCACGATGTTTACAACTTTTCAAGATATACGAAAGAAACATTAAGCAAAGTAGCGACGGAGGTGTATGCTATTTCAGGCTCTGGGAAGTCAGATCTCGTACGTTATTTTCAGTTCGAAGGTGCCATCTGAGAATCTTTGGCTTTCATATATGGTCCTTCCTAATTGGGTCCAAACATTCCATTTCCTGTCATGATTCTCTTCATAACAAGGTCCCTAATTTTGAAGGTTCTCCATTTGAGTTTAGCATTGAAATGTCTAGCCACCTTTCTCTGATGAGCAGCAATTTTGAGTTTAGCTTCTTTTCTCTCTTCTTCAAGCAAATCAAGTGCTTCGAGTTGCAATTTCTCATTCTCTTCCTGATTAAAATGCATTCCACGGTGATTAGTAACTTCCAGCTCCACCGGGATTATAGCCTCGGATCCAAATGAAAATGAAAGTGGAGTGTGTCGAGTTGCAGTTTTGTGAGTTGTCCGGTGTGCCCACAGTGCAAGAGGAAGCTCATCTATCCCAACCACCTTTGGCTTTTTCGAGATGCTTCTTAATGGTTGACTTTAAAATTTTATTAATCGCTTCAACTTGCCTGTTGGCTTGCGGATGAGCAATGGCTGCAAAACTCTTCTTGATTTTGTATTTAACACAGAAATCCAAGAATTCACTGCTCTCGAACTGAGTTCCATTATCAGTGATTATTTTCTGTGGTATCCCGAATCGGCAGTTAATGTTCTTTAAGACAAAATTGATCACCTTTTTCGAAGTAATAGTAGCTAACGGCTCATCTTCGGCCCATTTAGTGAAAAAGTCAACGGCCACGATTGCATATTTCATACTTGATTTAGCTGTAGGCAATGCTCCGATCAAATCTATGCCCTAGATGGCAAATGGCCATGGACTAACCATCTGAGTCAATTCTGTGGGAGGTGCTCTTAGAATATTTGCAAATCTTTGGCATCTATCACACTTTTTAGCATAGGTCATTGCATCTAGGTTCACATCGGGCTAGAAGTAGCCATATCACAGAATTTTCTTTCCTAGCGTTTGGCCACCCGTGTGACCTCCGCATTTTCCCTCATGTAATTCTGCCAAGATTGATTTAGACTCCTCTTGGTTACACATCGCAGCAGTGGCATAGAGAAACCTCGTCTATATAATCTTCCGTCCTAGATAAGGTAAAATGGAGCTTTGCACAATATTTTTTGTCGCTTTTTTGGTTCTTCTGGAAGTGTTCCATTAAGGATATATTTCTTGATTGGGGTTATCCAAGATACAGGCTCTTCAACAGCCTCCATAATCCAGTCAACATCTGCTTCTTCAATAGCGGGAGTTGAAAGGACTTCGATGGGTATCAAACCCAACAACTATGCATCTGAGGAACTGGCATACTTGGCGAGAGAATCTGCCTTTGAATTTTCTTCCCTAGGAATATGAAATATAGTGTAGTAGTCAAGATTGTTGAGAAGTTCCAAAGCGTTGGTAAGACAAGAAGGAAGGTTTTTGAGTTTGGTTTGGAATCCCTTTCGAACTTGACATACTACCAGCTGCGAGTCACAGTGAATTTGCAAGGTTTTTAGATTCAATTCGTTTTCCAACTTTAGCCCTGTGATTAATGCTTCGTATTTAGCTTCATTATTGGTTGATGGGAACTCCAACCTTAGGGCGTAGCATAAGGAGTGACCTTCAGGGGTTTCCAGGACTATTCCTGCCCCCAAGCAGTAATCATTCCTAGATCCATTAATGAATAACTTCCAACTAGCCACCGCCTCTGCTGGTTCTTCTGTTTCTCCCCCTTATATATGAACTCGACGATAAAATCCACTAAGGCTTGCCCATTAATAGCTCTTCAAGGATGATAAGTGATGTCATATTGGATGAGCTCTATGTTCCACTTCAATAATCTCCCCGAAGTTTCTAGGTGAAAGAGAACTTGTCTTAGTGGTTGGTCGGTGAGAACCTTTACAGGATGGGCTTGGAAGTATAGCCTTAGCTTTTTGAGGCAATAAGAAGACAATACGCAAGCTTATCTAATTTTGGATAGTTTAATTCTGCCCTAGCGAGCCTTTTACTGATATAGTAAACTAGCCACTGAACCTTGGCATCTTCCCGGATAAGTGCAACGCTTAATGCATGAGATGAGACAGGCAAATATAGGAATAGTTACTCTCCATCTTTCGGCTTTGACAACATTGATGGTGATTCCATGTGCTTGATTAACTCTTCGAAGGTTGTTTGGCATTCAAGAGTCCACTGGAAATCCTTCCTTCCTTTCTTTAAAGCATCGAAGAGTGGAATGCACCGATCCGTGACCTTTGAAATGAATCAGTTATGCGCAACCACTTTCCCATTTAGTCTTTGAAGCTCTTTCTTTGTCCTTGGAGAACACATCTCCCATAAGGTTGTGACTTAAGAAGGATTTGCTTCAAATGAGCATTTAAGCGGATTTAGCTTCATCCCATATTTTTTGAGAATATGAAACATCTCAGCCAGATTTTCAAGATGATACTTAGCTTTCTTTAATTTCACCAGCATATCATCTACATATACTACCATTGTATTCTTGATTTGGGATTTAAACATGGAATTCACAAGGGCTGGTACATTGCTCCTGCATTTTTCAGTCCAAACGGCATGACTTTGTAGCAATATAGGCCTCTATCTGTTATGAGACTCGTGTTTTCCTCATCTGGCTTATGCATCATAATCTAATTGTATCCGGGTATATGTCCATGAAGGATAATAGTTCATTCCCCGCTATTGCGTCAACAAGTTGATCAATTTTAGGTAATGGGTAACTATCTTTGGGACATGCCTTGTTGAGGTCAGAATAATCTATGCATACTCTCCAATTGCCATTGGACTTTTTGACAAGGACCGGATTGGAAACCCAATCAGGATATGTGGACTCTCGTATAAAGTTTCTCTTGAACAACCTATCCACTTCTTCTTTTAATGCTACAGATCTTTCAGGTCTTTGAATTCATCTTTTTTTATTGGACTTAAACTTGGATTAACATTCAATTTATGCACTATTACATCACATGAAATTCCACACATATCAGAATGTGTCCAAGCGAAAACATCTAATTTTTCTTTCAAATACAAGATTAATTCTTTCTGCAACTTTAGGCCTAGCTAAGAACCTATTTTCAATACTTTGTCAGGATCCTGGTCATGCACTGGGATTGAGATTGTGGATTTAGCTGGCGCCGCTTTGTTTTCCCTTACATCGGCCTTTCTAGGGTCCATTTCCTTCTAAACTCCACTGTGCTCGCTGGTGTGAGGGCCCCACCCTAATTGCTATAAAGGGGAGTCATGAATGCGGAGCAGAGCCTCCGCATTCTTCTTTGTCTCCTTCTTCCTGGCTTTAACCAGGTCTGCCATGTAGCACTCTCTTGCTGCTTTCTAGTCACCCTTAATCACGCCGACCCCATTTTTGGTAGGGAATTTCATGGTCAAACACCCTGGAGCCATTGCTATCTTAAATGCGGCCAGAGTTGGTATCCCGAGGAAGGCGTTGTAGGCCGAAATCTCATCGACTATGACAAAATCTTGCTTCATATCAACCTTCATTTTTTGTTCTCCGAGTTCGACGAGCAAGTTGATGACGCCGATCGGCTGAGTGGGTTTCCCCATGAAACCATGGATTTTATTTTGGCAAGCTCTCACATCATCCATAGAAAGATTCATCTTGTTGAATGCATTAATGAAAAGAACATTGACAGATGCCCACTATCAACCAAGGCCATTCTCACTATGGCTGGACCCAAACCAATGGTATCGACTATGAGATCAACTGTTGGTGTTAGCATTCCGTCTAAGTCTCTATCTCTGAACACAACATCATCACATGAGGTCTTTAGCACTTTTGTGGGAAAGGCATTGTTCACGACCATAAGCCTTTCTTCATTGGGAAAGCTTTTCATCTCTTCAGTATACTTCATGATGTCCCTTCAGCTTCTTCTGGCTGGGTGGGGTCCTCTTGAAATTGTTTTGATGATCGGTCTTGGAATAACAGCAACTGGAGTACTCTCGCTCTGTCTAGGCTACCCCGCAGATGTCCCATGCCCTTAAGTGGCTTGAGTATTATGTGGATTTTTTGTATATTGCTGGAGTCTATTCTTCCTTATTAACTCTTCAATTAGATTCTTCAGATGCCTACATTCGTTCATATTTGGCCTGGTTGGTTGTGGAAGCTACAAAACCTGCTTGACTTTATTGCAGCATCATTGACCTTTATTTTCCTTGGCGTTGGATATTCCTCGGTCCTAAGTTTCCATGAAGATACTTTCCACGGTGTCATTAAGAGGAGTCAACTCAAAATTCTTAAAGAAGCGAAGTTTCTTGTTAGTTTGGTTATCCTTTCCCTCGTTGCCCCTTTTCTGACCACTAGGATTCTTTTGTCCGCCCTGGACATTATCGTCCTTTTGTTCGGGCTATGCACAATTTTCGGGAATGTCTAAGGCATAGGCTGGATCTTCATCAACACTCATGTATTCTTCAGCTTTTTCGAATAGTTCCTAGAGTGTGGTTGGCTTCTTCTTTTTGATCCATCGCCCAAACTTGGTCTTTTTGCATATAGCTCCCTTCGAAGCCATCAAAACCAGGCGGGATTCATGATTTCCAACTTCGACTGCAGCTGCATTGAAGCGAGTGAGAAAAGCCTGGATGGATTCTCCAGGTCTTTGCTCAAGCTCATTTAACTCCATGACATCCCGTACCTTGGTGGCTTGGAGCCTGAAATGCTCTCCGAAAAACTTAGCTAAGGTAGCGAAATCATCCACAGACTTTGATGGCAACTTCGTGAACTAGAGAGAAGCGACCCCTTCGAGATAAATTGGAAAGTAAAGACATTTTAGCTTGTCTGTGGCACGTGCCCCATCCATATGTTGGTCATACTTAAACATGAACACATTGGGGTCTCCCATCCCATTATAAGCTTGCACCATTGGAGGTTTGAATTTGTTTGGATATGGAGCCATTTTAATCCTTTCAGTGAGCGGGGTTTTGGTAGGAGCAAACCCCTACTCCTTCTCATCATCCTATTTCTTCAAGCTTTTCTCCATGATTTTGCGGGCCATTTCTGGCATGCGCTCCTCCTCATTGTGTTGGTCCACGGGGCGGATGCCATCCTCCTTACCGGATGTATGCCTAAGCAAACAATCACGGTTTGGATTCCAGTTTAGATATGATTATTGGATAGCATATAAGAAGGCCTGATATGATTATGTGTGTATGTATATGGATTGTGATATTGGCTAGCATATGAAAACCTTCATTCTGAAAACCATTTTAGATACTATGATGTATATACTAGTTGCTAAATACACATAAATGAACAACTTGATCCATATGCATGTTAAGTATTGGCTGTTGCATTTCTTTGGTATGGATGGATGTCGCTTGCTATTGGATTTACCCTATTGTTATGAATAAATTAATACTTAAAGGGAAGTATGATTTAAATAAGGGAAAAGAAGTAAGAAAAACTTAGTATTAAACTAAGGACAAGGTCACCTCTATCAGGTTGGATAAGGGGTAAGAGGGTGCTGCATATTTGTTGGCTTGCATCATAAGTGTGGTGTGAGTTTGCACATGGCTTGTTATGGCCTTTGTGTCTGGAAATGGTGAGGGAGGTCCTAGGCACTATGCGATAGTGAAACTATAAATGTATAATTGGACCTAAAAGATGTGAAGATTAGTAACACACAAGGATACTAATAGGCTAAGAGTATAAGGGAGTCATGATGGGGTGATTTCTAGTTGATACTTTAACTTGAATCAGGTGTACATGTATGTATGTTGTTGCGTATGCTTATAAATGAATGATGACTCTGTGATAAATCATTATCAATTAGTAAGTAATTTTTATGCATATGTTTGCTAAAGTTTGGTGCTAAAAATATCTAGTTGTTTGTTGTGCTATAAGCACAAAATGTAATGTTTAATTTGTTGGATGCTCCCCTAAATTGAGCTGATAATACATGGCCTTGATAATCTCTTATTTATGTTGAATCATATCCCATAAAGACCATGTCCATAAGTTATAAATTGTAAATACCTCTGATTATACTTGTGTTACAATATTTTTAAGAATCTCTGTGTGTTTGTTGTTGCAAAAATAAGGGTAATAAGGAAGTAAGGTGTCAGGTAGTAGGAAAGTGGGTTTCCAGCTCATGTCTCATACCTAAAAATGAGATGGAAAAGGTGCAATGAGAATCTCATGTGCTGAGCCTTTGCTCATCAATGTGTTTTCTGGAAATTGAGTTGAGTAGCGGGCAAGTGTATACATATATGACTTGATTGTGAGAACTAAATTGTTGTAGAATCCATGGTGTACTATTATTTGAAATAGAAACACCTTATCCTTATTTTGCAGAAACAAAGAGCACAAAAAATGATGCTTATAATAAATAGAATGATATAGTACCATAACTAATAATTTTGAGTTTATAATGATACTTAACTCATATTTGATCACTGCATGTTATGACTTGTTTAAACCGAACAAACACCAAAGGCACCACAAAGGCACTTCACCAATCAGTTAGAAAGAGACCACAATCGCAATTAGCATGTAAAACACGAAGATTTTTATAGTGGTTCGATCTAGGATAGATCTACGTCCACTTTAAGGGAAATTTCCATTATTGCATACAAGCTTACAAAGTTTGAATACTCTCTCATTACATTAGTTTTCATCCTCACAAACTCTTATCTTGATTAAACCCAAAAAACTAAAGAAATTAGGAGAATCCCCTAAGTATAGCAATTTGAGAAGTAGACCTATGATTCTTCAAATTCTTGAGCTGATTTCCATGATTTGATGATAGATTCCATGTTTGATCTTTGGTTGGAGATGATTGGAGAAGTAAAAATCACTTAGAATCGTTGAAGGAATGATTGGGCAGCCCTTTGGGGTCATAAAATTCGGTCCCCATTAAAGTGGTGTGCACAGGGTATTTATAGGAGTGAGTATGGAGTGATGGAAGCTGAAAATGAGGTGTACAGGAAGTTACGTCGTTCAGCGCGTCATGGATCATGCCGTTCGGGTGACAGCTGTCAACAACTTGGCAAAAGATAGTTGGCAATAGCTGGAAGCGGTATGACTAAAGCGGAACGACAGAACTCAGGAGGCATGACATGGGATGATGCAGTACGGTATGACTAGTTTCAACGGCATAAAAGTTTCAGCGTGTCTCATATTGGCTACGGCATGGTGAATGGCATGTAAGTGCACGTAGGTTACAACTTGGTCTTCTCAGGATGACATGGTGGTCTAACTTGGCTTTCGCACCATAAATAAGATGCGGCATGACTCAAGAACGACATGATTTTTTCAGAGCGACTTGGCGAGGGGCGACATGACTTGGGGGATGGCATGGATTACTTTTCCTCCTTACGGCATGAACTTGAAACGGCATGACGGGTTCATAATGACTTGGGAGAAGAACGACATGTGTACAAAGAGGGATATTAATCCTATATTTTTATGGGTTAACATGACTGTTGTATGGAGTGAATCTGAGACTATGCGTTAAACGTTATGGTTTGCATTTGTATTCCCAAAATATGAAATATCATGAGGAAATAGCTTGCAAAATTTAAGAGTAACACACTGTTAAATGTATGGGGGTTGGAGTGAACTCATTTTTTGATTTATATATTTCAAACCACCCTGGATAGGAATTATGATAGGAGTAAATTGCTTAAAAGAGTTTAAAGTTGTTATTAAATTGGAAAACACCTATCATTTCTCAAAAAAAAACGACAATTTCCAATTAGCATATATATATATATATATACACACACACACACATATGTTTGTTTTATTATGTGTGTAGTTAGTGATGTGCAAATATGAATTGGTTTAAGTAAACAATTAAAAAATATGTTAAATTTGTTGTGAAAAAAAAAACTATGACGCCAAGGGTAGTACCTTATATTTGAATGCACTGTGTGTTTTCTGAGTATATGCCATGAGTTTGTATTGAAATTACATATAAAGATAAGTCATACGGTTGGCTTGGAATTATTTGATTTAATTGTGATGTTGATTGGCTGTAGTATACACTTGATATAAACATAAAAAATTATGGGACTTAATTTCTAAAAGGAGAGGTGTATGTGATGACCCAAATTTATAATCGTAAATTATATCGGTTCACAAATAAATCTCCTTAAATATGTATGTAGGGTGAATAAATAAATAAAAACTATTTGTGTATGTACATGACGAATGTATAAATTGTGCTTGGTTGACTTGTCTACAAATGTACTTGTTTGTATGGGTGTTTAGCGTAAGTAAGGTAGAAACTAATATATCCTTGGGGGTAAAATATGAATTTGGTGAAGGGTAGAAACCTTAATAGTTTAGCTAAGTAAAAGTCAGCCCCAAAAATCATTCGTTCTTCGTTTTAGAAAAAATAAAATAAAATAACAATGGTCGAAGCCCTAGCAAGTAAAATTAGGGAAAAATCGGGGGCCATCAACTCGCATCAAAATGGAGATGGATTCACGAGGGAGAATAGCAGAGGATCTAGGAGGATCGAAAGCAAATTGAGGGCTGAAAGTAATTAAGTCGGGAATAAAGCTCGGTGAGTGTGTTTCATTTACGGTTTGGCAATAAGACCTTGTAACACCCCACCTCCGCTAGAGTCATTCACAAAGGGAATGCACTAGTTTTGGTGGAGTATTATCTAGGTAAACATACAAAGAGATATCACAAGGCAGAACATAAATAAAGCAGCGGTAGAAATTAAAAACCAAATTTTTATTACTTTCGAGAAAAGAGTCAAAACCTCATATATCCAAGGTACAAATTATTCCATTACATCAAGTTCTAGATAAAGAATCATAAACTTAAAGTAGCAAAAGTAAATTATTCCCCATAAATAGCAGAAGCAGCCATAGCATAGCTCAAGACCAAACCGTACATGAGCTGTCAGAAAGCAAGCTAAATCCAAGCTAAGAGCTAGTGTTTCCTCCCTGAGAACCTGGGGGGAAAACGAAAGAAAATGAGGTGAAAGAAAAAGGGTCAGTCATAAAGACTGGTAAGCCCTAGTGACTTTCAGTATGAAAACTAGTAAAGGTAATATGATATGTGAAAACTGGAATTAAATATAAGGACGATAACAGAACTGGTAGGATAATTAAGATAACAGGATAAGTCAAGTCTAGCATCGCATATTCGAGATTCGCTACACCAACTGTACTAGTGTTCTAACCCATGTCAAGTATTAATCATGAAATGATCCCTTGGCCCAATATCATGAAGTGACCCATTACGGGGTCCTACGGTACGATCTACTAATCGATCGGCTCCCTACAAGTTCTAGCTTGTCATGTGTCTGTGTCATACGGCCCTATCCTGAAATGTAGTTACCTGTGCTAGGTCCACCATAGGGTGTATCAAGCCCTATGGTGCCAACCATCGACACGAATCAAGCACGCACAGTGTAAACCTATGGGTGCCCAATGCCTGCTTTTTCAACTCCGGACTACGTGCACGACCATAGTCCGCCTGAACCTACAATGGCGCACCAACTCAGCCGTCGTTCTGGTCGCTTACAATTAGCCCAGTAATCGTGCCCCACCCTGCCTGGTCCCAGGGTATCGTGATACATCTAAGTGGGTTACTGCTGAAAAGGACCGCGTAACTAGGGTTTCTAATGGGTTAAGTGTTGTCATTCAAATTCGTGACTTAACCCTATCCAAATCATGTATCAAGTTGGTTAAGTGTGTTCAAGCGGTTCATGACTTAACCCTATCAAATCATCGTGTCAAGTTGGTTAAGTATATTCAAGTGGTTCATGACTTAACCCTATCATGTGGCATTAATTCATTAATGCACCCCATCCTCTCACATTAGACTGACTGTTGTGGTCACTGGATTTGCCGGGCAGTTCCGGGCAGATTTACACCACAACATAGTCTAACCTCGGGTTTTTCGTGCGATATGACCAACTACCCACATTGGATCCTATTGTTTGTCGTCAATGGATTTGCCGGGCGGTTTCAGGCAGATTTACACTGCAAACTCAACCCAACCTCGAGTTGGCCATTTTCAAGTTTATCTAAGTGTCATGCCCACGTTCAAGTTTTCATGTCAAAATTCATGTCGAGTTTTCATGTCATGATTTCATGTCAAGTTCTTGTCCATATCCAGGTTATAATAATGTTCATGTTCAAAGCCAATTTATGTTTTACCTAATCTACCCAGATTGTATTCCCATCGCACATAAACTCGAATCGATACAAAAAAACTCTAATTAGGGAATAACATAAAAAGGGACGGGTATAAGGTGGCAAAAGTGATTACTAGCATAACATGGTATGACTTGAGATAAAAGATTATAACATTACTGGCATATGGAATATTGGCCTCAAACATAAAGATTCCAAATCTAGCAAAATAAGGTACTAGTCAAGATAACAGTTGTCATAGGTGATAGTATAGTCATGGTAGCAATTGACATAAGGTGATAGTATAGTCATGGTAACGATTGACATAAGGTGATAGTCATAAACTTGTGACTAATAACAGATTCAACATAATGATATGAGGGGTTTTTCTCTTCGATTTACAACATAAATAGGCCCCAAATCAATGTCATAGTAATATACCCAAAAGTCAAGATCCAAGATGAACAGGCATGGATGTAAAACAGTCATCATACACAGGTCCAATTTCAATTTACAACATATTCATATTACATTTACAGTTTAAATCTAAAAGTAACTGGGGTTTATAGATCGTGGTTCGAGAATTAGAAAAAGAAAGTCGATGTTGAATCTTTATATGCTTAGTCGAGTCCTAACAGAAGTCCAAATCAGCAATTCTCTTAACGTAGTTTCGACGTAGAAGAAGTAGTCTCTTTCTCTAACTTTTCAACCAGAATTAGAGCAGCATAAGATCAGAGAGAATTTTGTGCAGAGAGACTAGTGTTAGGGGCTGTTTATATAGGGTCAGGTCAACGAATGTGGACAGAAACGAGGCCAGAAATATCAAAATGAATCCAGCTTCAAAAGTGGGCTCGGCCACCAGGTCGACCCCCAGGTCGACACTATAGTCGACCTGGTCCTGGGCAGGTCGACTACATAGTCGACCCCCAGGTTGACCTGGTCCTGGGCAGGAAATTTCGCGCCCAGTCCATTCTGAGGTTTGAATTTCGAAATTTGAATTCGAATTATGAGCTGTTTTGAACTTGAAAACTTCTGAAAACTTCGAAAGGTCATAACTTGGTCATACGAACTCCGATTTTCGAAAATTCGGACTCGTTTCCAAGCAGAATTTCGAGACGAAAGCAATGGCATAACCCGTTTCCCTTGATTCTTATTTTTAAAATTAATTCTGCCTTGATTTATGGTTATTACACGTTATAGAAATACGGGTTGTTACATTCTCCTCTCCTTAAAGGATTTCGTCCCCGAAATCTCTAAGTTAGAAAGAATATATCCTACCATCCAATCATCCATTTACTCAAAGCATCATCCACAGGCAACCATTATCCTTAAAAGATTTCTAGTGCTGTATGAACATATGCAGAAAGTGTGTGTATATGTACTTATCTAATGCAAAAGATCAGGCGGTTACTGATTCAGTAAACCTCCTTAATGCAAAATATGTTAGTGTAATGAATCCAACATGTATGCAAATTCCTAACATAGTTTATAATCTTTACATGAGTGCACAAACATTCATTCATATGCAACATCCAAGTGATAGCATAACAAGTTCCATCCATGTACAAGTATAAGCACTCATGCATATGCAACATGAAATTGTGACTGAGGAGATCTAGTGCATAATGTGTGTCATGCATCCACTAGCAACCACTTGCAACTATTTGCAAACATCAACCATAACATGTTTCAATCACATGTTTACATTCATATGGTTCTACCTAAGGTTCTCAAGATAAGATCGAGAAGATAACAAGACAAACGTAGATAGTAGAAGCATGATACGAAAAGGTTTTCAAGTTTATAGGAAAAAGAGATCGAGAATGTACCCTCAAAAAGAAATGGGTAAAGCGTGCGTATCTTCTCTTCGGTTTCCCAAGTTGCGTCTTCTTGGGCTTCACTCCACTGAACTTTAAATAGTTTGACTTCTTGATTCCTTAGCTTCTTGATCTCCGCTCCTAAGAAATGAATCAGAACTTGCCTCAATGTTGCTTATTTTCCACTTGTACGCCTTCAAGGATGCTTGGCTCAACCACTTCGGCCGACTCATGCAAGCACTTTCGGAGATGCGAGACGTGAAAGACATTGTGTACTCCAGTCAACTTCTCGGGTAAGTCTACCTTATAGGCCATCCGTCCAATCCTCTCAGTGATAGGGAACGGTCCTACGAACCTTGGTGTTAGCTTTCCAACTGCTCCAAAACGAACTACATTGCGTAACGGAGAAACTTTTATAAATACCATATCTCCGACTTCGAACTCTAGGTCTGTCCTTCTCTGGTCCACATAAGATTTATGTCTGTCTTGGGCCGTTTTCATCCGTCTTCGTATCAACTCAATCTTCTCATAAGTGTCCCTTATCATGTCGGGCCCAAGTATAAGTCTGTCTGTCGTCTCCCACCAACAAGTTGGTGATTTGCACGGTCTTCCATACAGGGCTTCAAACGGTGCCATTCCGATGCTAGCTTGGTAGCTATTATTATATGCAAACTCCACTAGAGCATTATGGTCTTCCCAAGTACCACCAAAGTCAAGAATGCATAGCCTCAGGAGATCCTCTAGTACCCTATTTACCCTTTCGGTTTGTCCATCCGTCTGCGGCTGATAGGCCGTGCTCAAGTTCAGTCGTGTACCCATTGCTTCTTGCAGACTATTCCAAAACTGGCTAGTGAAAATTGGGTCACGATCACTAACTATACTAGAAGGAACTCCATGCAATCGTACTATCTCTCGAAGGTAAATAGACGCTAGCCATGATGCGGTCCTCTTGCTTTTCACTGGAATGAAGTGAGCACTTTTCGTGAGTCTATCAGCTATGACCCATATGCTAGTATTTCCCTTCCTTGACCTAGGCAGTCCATCCACGAAATCCATCGAGATACTCTCCCATTTCCATTGCGGAACCTCTAAAGGATGTAATAGCTCACCAGGCTTCTTCGACTCGGCCTTTACTTGTTGGCACACCATGCACTTCGAAACAAACTCTGCCACGTCCTTTTTCATTCCAACCCAAAAGAAAATGCGTTTCATATCCCTGTACATCTTATCTCCTCCGGGATGTATAGTCATCTTCGAGTTGTGCGCCTCTTCGAGGACTTTCCTTACTAAGTCTCCCACTTGTGGGACACATAGCCTTCCATCACGCCTTAGCCATCCCTTGTCATCTATGGCATACCTACCGAGGTGACTTGACGTCTCACCACTAATCAGTTTGTCCATGATTTCGACTATCTGTGGGTCTTCCCTCTGTGAAGTCCCTACTTGATCTAGAAGTGTAGGTCTTAACTCAAGAGATGCTAACGTAGCAGTCAATGACTCAACAGCAGGTGTAAAATCAAAGGTTGCTATAAATTCAAGGCTTTTCCTTTCAACAAACAAGGGGCTCAAAGTCAACCTTTTTCTACTTAGCGCGTCTGCCACCACGTTACCCTTGCCAGGGGTATAAGCTATATCGAAGTCATATGATGCCAAGAATTCCATCCATCGCTGTTGTCTCAGATTCAAATCTTTCTATGAGAAGAGGTACTTCAGCGATTTTTGGTCGGTATACAGCTCGAACCTCTCCCCAAGAAGATAATGGCGCCAAGATTTAAGTGCAAAAACGATCGCCGCCAACTCCAAGTCATGTGTGGGATAGTTCTTCTCATGAACTTTAAGTTGTCTACCCCCATAGCATATCACTTTCCCTTCTTGCATTAGGACTGCACCTAATCCCGTGCCACATGCATCTGTGTACACGGTAAACATCTTACCTCCATCGGGTAATGCCAAAACTGGAGCTGTGGTGAGGGCTCTCTTGAGTCTCTGAAAAGCAATCTCACATTCTATGTTCCACGCAAATGCTAGGTTTTTCTTCGTTAACCTAGTAAGAGGGGCTGAAATCTTAGCGAAGGCCATAATGAACTTCCTATAGTAGCCTGCCAAACCGAGAAAGCTTCTCACTTCAGTTGCGTTCTTAGGAACTTTCTAGTCTTGCACCGCAACCACCTTTGCGGGGTCCATGGCTATGCCTTACTTAGAAACTACATGTCCAAGAAACCGAACTTCCTTCCTCCAAAAATGGCATTTGGAGAACTTAGCCTTTAACTAGTGTGCTCTAAGCATATCCATGACTTCCCTGAGATGTCTAGCATGCTCTTCTTCATCTTTGAGAAAATCAGAATATCGTCCACGAAAACCACTACAAACTTGTTAAGGAACTCCCGGAACACCCTACTCATCAAATCTACAAAATACGCGGCTGCATTCGTTAACCAAAACAGCATGACGAGCCATTCGAAGAACCCATCTGGAGTCCTAAACGCAGTTTTGTCAATGCTATCCTCAGCCACTCTAAGCTGATGGAACCCTTTGGCTAGATCGAGTTGGGAGAAAACAGATGCTCCTACAAGTTGGTCAAACAGATCGTCGATTCTTGGCAGTGGGTGCCTATTCTTTTTCGTCAGCTTGTTTAACTCACGATAATCTATGCACAGACGAAGCGAACCATCCGCCTTAGTAGAGAATACCACCGGAGCACCCCATTCAGAAATGCTTCTTCTTATGAAATTTTTCTCAAGCAACTCCTTAACTTGTTTACTGAGCTCTCTTCTTTCTCGCGGGGCCATGTGCCTAACGGGCAATGAAACTGGCTTGGCATTACCAACAAGATAAATTCAGAAGTCTATCTCGCGTTTAGGAGGTAACCCCCTCACTTCATCAAAGACATCTGGATATTCTCGGACCACTCTTACAGATTGCAAATTATCGTCGGACGAGTCAAGGGATTCAAGATAACACAACATGACCGGATCCTTAAGGTTACAAGAAATTTCAAGGGTATTACCGAGGCGAGTCATGAGCCTCACTACCCTTCGTTCACAATCAAGAATGGCTCCATAATTGGACAGCCAATCCATGCCTAGAATCAATCCATATCCCATAAATCCAAGAACATAAGCATTACACGTGAATTCTACGCTTAAGATAGAAATTCTCAAATCCACACAAATCATAGACAAATGAGCGGAGCCCCCAATTGGATTTGAAACTGTAACGGGATCCTCAACTAGACTAGTACTTAGGTGCAGAATTTCAACAATATCAGAAGAAATAAAAGTATGCGATGCGCTAGAGTCAAATAAGGTTCGAACAGGAAAGTCAGAAATGTAAAAAATGATTTCTACATAAATATTACTACCTCCGTCAAGGGCTGGCGTGGTGTTGAGAGCATGCAACTGCCCTCCAGAAGGTCCTGCTCGCTGGGTCTGCCCTTGCCCCTGTCCTTGGTTCTTAGGGAAATCCTTGCTGATGTGTCCTATTTCTCCACAATGAAAGCATTCACCCAACTTTCTCTTCTTCTTTTTACAGTCTTTAGCTAGATGTCCCATAATCCCACAAAAGTTACACTTCCTTGTCTCACGTGCCATGTTGTTGTTGCCCTTGTTATTCTTGTTGCCTCCCTTCTTGGAGTCAACTTTCTTATTCTGGGTCTCATTAGGCTTAACCTCCTTCTTGCTATTCTTGTCTTCCTCATAAAGTAGAGCCATATACACCAAGCTTTCAAAGGTCGCCCCCGTGGGTATATGAGTTATGGCCAAACTGTGTAGTGGCTCGTTCAATCCTCGAGCAAAGCGTACAGCCTTAATCTGGGCCGTATTGACCAAGTCCAAACCGAACTGAGCAAGCTAATTAAACTTATTCACGTACTCCCTAACAGACATGTCCCCTTGCTTGAGTGCGAGGAACCTCTCCGTCTGAAGGTTCTCTTCTGCTGACGATAAGAATTTAAGCCCAAACCTCTCTCTAAAGTCTGCCCAAGTCTCAATTGGCCTGGTGGCGTTGGTGACTTCCCACAAAAATGCAGCTTCCTCTTTCAACAACCATGCTGCCAACTGAACTTTCCTATGGTCCTCCATATCAAAGATAATATACAAGTCTTTAGTCTCCTTTAGCCAGTTTCGTGCCTCAACGAAGGTTTCGGTTCCAACGAAGTTCTTGTCGCCCATCGCTTTAAAGTCTTTGCATATTTTGGCAAAGGCGGTACCAGGAGGAGGAACCGCGACCACTGGGGGAGGAGGAGGACGGATGTCTATCGGGCCCGCGCCGTTGGGCCTAGCTTCTAAGTACCTTCGGAACCATCCAGGCACAGGTATTCCCTCAGGCAGGTTAAGATCAGCCATGTCGAAAAACAAAAACAAAAAGATTCAAACGAGGAAACGAAGGAAAGTGCTAATGGCTTTTTGGGGAATAGCCTTTTTAAACAATAAACTTTTCTTAAAAAAATGCTTCTTTATAAATGGTTTTGAAAATAGTTTCAGAAGGTTTTTAAAACTTTTGCCCAGCCTGGTAACATTCTGCTCTGATACCAAGTGTAATACCCCACCTCCGCTAGGGTCATTCACAAAGGGAATGCACTATTTTTGGTGGAGTATTATCTAGGTAAACATACACAGAGATATCACAAGGCAGAACATAAATAAAGCAGCAGTAGAAATTAAAAACCAAATTTTTATTACTTTCGAGAAAAGAGTCAAAACCTCATATATCCAAGGTACAAATTATTCATTACATCAAGTTCTTGATAAAGAAGCATAAACTTAAAGTAGCAAAAGTAAATTATTCCCCATAAATAGCAGAAGCAGCCATAGCATAGCTCAAGACCAAACCGTACATGAGCTATTAGAAAGCAAGCTAAATCCAAGCTAAGAGCTAGTGTTTCCTCCCTGAGAACCTGGGGGGAAAACGAAAGAAAATGAGGCGAAAGAAAAAGGGTCAGTCATAAAGACTGGTAAGCCCTAGTGACTTTCAGTATGAAAACTAGTAAAGGTAACATGATATGTGAAAACTGGAATTAAACATAAGGACGATAACAGAACTGGTAGGATAATTAAGATAACAGGATAAGTCAAGTCTAGCATCGCATATTCAAGATTCGCTGCACCAACTGTACTAGTGTTCTAACCCATGTCAAGTATTAATCATGAAATGATCCCTTGGCCCAATATCATGAAGTGACCCATTACGGGGTCCTACGGTACGATCTACTAATTGATCGGCTCCCTACAAGTTCTAGCTCGTCATGTGTCTGTGTCATACGGCCCTATCCTGAAATGTAGTTACCTGTGCTAGGTCCACCATGGGATGTATCAAGCCCTATGGTGCCAACCATCGACACGAATCAAGCACGCACAGTGTAAACCTACGGGTGCCCAATGACTGCTTTTTCAACTCCAGACTACGTGCACGACCATAGTCCGCCTGAACCTACAATGGCGCACCAACTCAGCCGTCGTTCTGGTCTCTTACAATCAGCACAGTAATCGTGCCCTACCCTGCCTAGTCCCAGGGTATCGTGATACATCTAAGTGGGTTACTGCTGAAAAGGACCGCGTAACTAGGGTTTCTAATGGGTTAAGTGTTGTCATTCAAATTCGTGACTTAACCCTATCCAAATCATGTATCAAGTTGGTTAAGTGTGTTCAAGCGGTTCATGACTTAACCCTATCAAATCATCGTGTCAAGTTGGTTAAGTATATTCAAGTGGTTCATGAATTAACCCTATAATGTGGCATTAATTCATTAATGCACCCCATCCTCTCACATTAGACTAACTGTTGTGGTCACTGGATTTGCCGGGCGGTTCCGGACAGATTTACAACACAACATAGTCTAACCTCGGGTTTTTCGTGCGATATAACCAACTGCCCACATTTGATCCTATTGTTTGCAGTCACTGGATTTGCCGGGCGGTTCCGGGCAGATTTACACTGCAAACTCAACCCAATTTCGAGTTGGCTATTTTCAAGTTTATCTAAGTGTCATGCCCACGTTCAAGTTTTCATGTCAAAATTCATGTCGAGTTTTCATGTCATGATTTCATGTAAGTTTCATGTCAAGTTCTTGTCCATATCCAGGTTATAATAATGTTCATGTTCAAAGCCAATTTATGTTTTACCTAATCTACCCAGATCGTATTCCCATCGCACATAAACTCGAATCGATACAAATAAATATAATTAGGGAATAACATAAAAAGGGATGGGTATAAGGTGGCAAAAGTGATTACTAACATAGCATGGTATGACTTGAGATAAAAGATTATAACATTACTGGCATATGGAATATTGGCCTCAAACATAAAGATTCCAAATCTAGCAAAATAAGGTACTAGTCAAGATAACAGTTGACATAAGGTGATAGTATAGTCATGGTAGCGATTGACATAAGGTGATAGTATAGTCATGGTAACGATTGACATAAGGTGATAGTCATCAACTTGTGACTAAAGCAGATTCAACATAATAATATGAGGGGTTTTTCTCTTCGATTTACAACATAAGTAGGCCCCAAATCAATGTCATAGTAATATACCCAAAAGTCAAGATCCAAGATGAACAAGCATGGATGTAAAAAAGTCATCATACACAGGTCCAATTTCAATTTACAACATATTCATATTACATTTACAGTTTAAATCTAAAAGTAACTGGGGCTTACAGATCGTGGTTCGAGAATTAGAAAAAGAAAGTCGATGTTGAATCTTTATATGCTTAGTCGAGTCCTAACAGAAGTCCAAATCAGCAATTCTCTTAACGTAGTTTCGACATAGAAGTAGTAGTCTCTTTCCCTAACTTTTTCAACCAGAATTAGAGCAGCATAAGGTCAGAGAGAATTTTGTGTAGAGAGACCAGTGTTAGGGGCTGTTTATATAGGGTCAGGTCAACGAATGTGGACAGAAACGAGGCCAGAAACAACAAAGTGAATCCAGCTTCAAAAGTGGGCTCGGCCACCAGGTCGACACTATGGTCGACCTGGTCCTGGGCAGGTCGACTACATAGTCGACCCCCAGGTCGACCTGGTCCTGGGCGGGAAATTTCCCGCCCAGTCCATTCTGAGGTTTGAATTTCGAATTTTGAATTCGAATTCTGAGCTGTTTTGAACTTGAAAACTTCGAAAGGTCATAACTTGGTCATACGGACTCCGATTTTCGAAAACTCGGACTCGTTTCCAAGCAGAATTTCGAGACGAACGCAATGGAGTAACCTGTTTCCCCTGATTCTTATTTTAAAAATTAATTCTGCCTTGATTTATGGTTATTACACGTTATTAAAATACGGGTTGTTACAGACCTCGTATAAGCATCCATTTTATATGCGTGTTTTACTGTAAGATTAGTATAACGAAATATAGACGTTGATTATGTGATTGATGAGTTGATATAGATGATTTATGTGGATGGATGCTTGACTTTTAATGCATGATTTGTTTTATTCACTACACGCTTATATATAATTGCTTTGTTTGCCTATTTGTAAAATCTGAATCATAAAATCATTATGCGACACTTGATAAGTAATTAAAAGGAAATGACTGACAAGTATGAATACAAATTTGGTAAACACAGATTAATCTGGGAAATATATTTAATGTTTTAATGCATTCTCTTATCATGTTTGAATAAGTCGTTTATTCTCAGAAATAGGAATTGTATATAGGGTGCGTTTTATAGAGGTCCCTATTAAGTTTCAAAATATAAAAAAAACCCGGTCATAAACTTATTGTAAATTAGGTCCCTGTTTTCAAAACTTATAAAATAATAATTAAAAAAAAATAAAAAAAATTCGTAAATTAGTAATAAAATATATTACGCATTATAAAAAAAATTCAGTTCAAAAAACAACAAAAATAATGTCAGAAAGAAGAAAACAGCAAAAAAACAGAAAATTGCAGTTAAATGCATAATATTATGCACCTTTTTGATTTTATTGCATGCATATATGCAATTATTGCAGTTCTTCCAGCGGATAGATTTAACATAAATTTTCAGTTCATTTTTATTTGCATCCAAATGTGCAAATTTGTCAAAAAAATGCACACATGTGTGCAACATTTTTATAGGATAAAAAGTAGGGACCTAAATTATAAAAAAAAAACAAAGTTCTGAAAATTTTTAAACCCGCCCCCTATTTTATTTTTTCCGGCTTTTTGTATTTTTTTTAAAAAAATGTGCGTACGTTCATAAAAAAAAATTCTAAAATATGGAAATAATGTCAGGAATCTATGGAAATCGAAAAAAAAATAGTTGCATACATTTATGCAATTATTACTGATAATTGCATATATATATGCAACTTTTCTGTAAGCTGTTTTCAGATTAAAATCTGAAAATAAACCTGCACAAATGTATGCAAGTATTTGAAATTTTTGCGCACATGTATGCATTTGTTTGCATGAATAAAAATCAACGAAGATGTATGTAGTGAAAAATATGCACGGATGTATGCAGGAAAGTGATATATGTGCATACTATTATGCATTTAACTGGAAATTTCGTTTTTTTTGGTTTTTTTGATTTTTGATGCCTTCGTTGATGGTTTTTTGTTCTGAATTTTTTAGTGTTTACATGTTTCATTTAAATACGAATTTACGTGATTTTTTTATATATTTTTATATTTTTTTAATGACTTTTCAGAAAATAGGGACCTAATTTACAATAAGTTTATGACCGGATGTGAGCCTAATTAAGTTTCAAAATAGGGATGTGAGCCTAATATTCACTTGTGATATATGGTAGAAGGCATGCTTAGATGTATGTTTGCAGTAGTAAGTTATTTCCGGATACACAAATGTTCGCGATAGAAATATATTTATAAGATTCTGGAACCAAGTAATGACATATATGTTTGAGAATGCATGCATATATGATATTTCAGAGAATAAAATACCCATTTTAGAATGAAATTGTCTAGATGATATGAACAAATATGAATATTATATATATATATATATATATATATATATATATATATATATATGTCACGACTGATGAGAATAGATACTTACCATTCTCTGTTAGTGGTTGAATGATATGTACATTGTTTGTTAAACACATAACCAGTTACAAATATTTGTAGTAAGATATTTTATGATTATTGAATCACTTTCTTAAAACTGTGAGACGGAATAGAATTGTACGTTGAGCATCATTGATTATAAGTATAAACCAATGTTTTACTTGCCACGTGATTTATGAAATGCACACACCAAACATGTTAATTCTGACCCTGTTGATTGCCTATGCAATCTCCTAGGGTGTATCATTTAAACTAGGTAGTCCGAGAAGTTTGTATTACTGGTATGGATGCATTTTCAGCTGGTCTAACGAACTGGGGATTTTCGACCCCGAAAATCGACATCAAACACCATGTCGACTAATCAAGCATTGAAAACACTAGATCATTATTTGTAAGAAATTAGAGGGTGAGATAAGAAAGAAAGAAATATTAGAATAGAAGAAGAAGAAACACACAACATAGAGTCTCACATCGCAATAGAACAAAATATAATATAGAAATAAATCTTTACTGAGAGCTTTAAAAATAATTACAATAATCAGAGTACATCAACACGGCATGACAGTTATAATAATTTGTCCTCATATACAACACATAGTGAAATACACACCAAATATATATCATCCAGCACGTCTCTTGAACTTCGCAGCATCCGATAACCTGGACCTGTACAACCCAGCCTAACCCAAGCATTACAAACGCCGGATCAGTCTGGTGAACCAGAGTAAGAAAAAACACACTAAGTTTAAAGATATCACACAACTTTATTTTTAAGTCAAAATCTTTTCGAAAGAAAAGGATAATCGTAAGACCGAATCTACACATAAACACAGACAGTTTTTACCTTACGATAACCCAAAACATTTTTGAAATCAATATCTTTTCTGATATTATAACAATGTCTAAATACAAATAAATAGCAATTTAGCGGAACGTTTGCATCTCACACTCCACATACATAGTATACAATTAATACTGCGGGCACTTATTAGAGAATGGATTTCCATGGCAAGGTATGGGCAACCACCTTTTCGACAGTGCATCTCTAGAGAGGAATACACCGAGTTCAACAAGAACATCTTTCAACTTAGGCTAAACATGACCGACCTCTCATTTCTCTTGAGAGTACCGAATATATTGTCACCTACGGTTGGATCCAACATAACCATTCCCGAGAGATATAGAAGCGAAAAGAAGAACAAATATGAATATTCTCTAGATTGGTGACAATACACCCTAATGGGAGCGGCCCATATAGTCATGTGACCTACCTGATTTTTACCATTTCCCGATTGATGAGGCTTGAGGTTTAAATCACCTTTTAGAACATTTTGCTACCATTTCCTTTGAATTCCACATTATCAAATCCGTCAAATCACTAATTTACGTCCATAAATATACTCTGGGTATTAAAGAAGTGCCCCTCTTTACCACTGACTCGGTATATTTGTAAAAATCAATGTACGTGGTTTTTAGGAAACACTCTGTTAGACATTCATCCATACAAGTCTTCCAGGAACAGGATGAACCGAAGGTGCTCTCCTAATGCATCCAATATAGGAATCACCCCATGGACCAGTAGCAAGAAGTCCTTGCAATCCGTAGATTCCAACCATGATAGAACCACAATTTATCTCTGGTTGCAATCCCAGCGATTATTAGCAGTTCTTCCATTTAATGAAGATCCACGGTCTTCAATTTCTCCATCTCGAATCAACATCTTCACTTATTTGTTGGTTCGGAATGGTTTTCGAGTATAAATTCGATCCCGATCTTTCCGTACCAATAATCGTATGGCCAGATTTGATAGTCGGTTATTTAACTATCAAATAAATAATCGTGGAAATAAAATCAGTTCACTGATTCAGTACTCAGCATTACTTGGCCTTTATATAAAATAATTAACGAATGGTTAATTTAAATCTCTAAATATTTCAATGATTTTAACTCAATATTTACTTCTTATTTTATTTCAAAGAGTATTCACACTGTTTCAAGTACATTAGAATTAAATCATATATATATTTCCAACTTTGATTTTTATCGAATTCCACATAAAATATCGTTACTTGAAAACAATATCCAAATCTTATTCTTCAAGGCTAAACTCATTCCAAAAACTCAACTTTTATTTCCTTTTACTTTTGGAAATATCATTATATATATATAATTTCAAATCTTCCCATTTCCATTACTTTGGAAATCTCATTATATATTCTCAAATCTTGTAATTAAAATTGCGTAATTATTTCTCATCGGAAATAATATTTGTTCTTAACCTCTTTCCCATTACAAACTAATATCATCCCTGGATAATCCTGAAGTCATTCAAGTTGGGGTATTTATTTACCTCTCAAACCTTAATCAACAACGTTCTTATCTTAAGATAGATATGAGTTGTAATTAAAAAACCGATATTTATTCTAATGTTAAACAAATCTCATTAAACTATTTTATTTAAAATAGTTTATAAAACTTTCTTACTTTTGGAATATCTCTTTTTAAATATAACTTTGTATTACTTAATATGTTAATTAAGTAATTTCTTAATAACATCACTTCTTAACCTTATCTTCTTTCAAATAATTCATTTTATAACTCGACTTATTATTACAATTCCCATTACTAAATCTTTTGTCAAATTCAAATACAAATACCTTTTTAATTTTTCACTTTTGAAACTCTCATTTCGATTCCATTCATTTCTCTCAATTCCATTATTTAACAATGTTAATTTAAAGTTAATGCTTTAACTTCACATCTCTTTATATGAACTCCGTTTATATAATTATGGTTTAAGATAAACCCTTTTATTCTCAAATTCCTTTTACTTAACTCGAACATTAAGTAAACATTAATTTAACTATAGTATTTTCTTAAAATTCCTTTTGATTACTTCATCATAAAATCTCGGGTTCATATTAAAACCCATTCATGAATTCCTTTAACAATTCACTTATGTTTCATTTCCACTTCGATTTCTTTTTAAATGTATTTCAATTTAAATAGTAATTTCCTAGATTATTATTAATTAGCATAATAATTTACTTCAATCATTAAGTACTATAGAAGTAGTTAATTACTTTACTTACTAAAGTAAATAGTAAATTCCTTTTTAAAATCTTATTAAAATTAAAACTAATATTCGTTAAATTATTACATTAGATTAATTCAAAACGAATTAATTAAATAATCAATCCCAATTAAAACGGTTGACTTAGTCAACTCAAAACACGGTTAATTCGTTAACCAATCACAATTAGTTATTCTTTTAAATTAATTAATAATATAATTAATTTAAATAAATTCCATTTAATTGTTTCTTATAAACAATTATCCAACTCTTAACAGTTAGGTTAATTTTATACTCTCTGGCTTATAAATCTGGTTAATATCAGAATCTATTTTATAAAATCATTTAATAACCACTTATAAACTTAAATAATAAGTATTTATTTCCTTTTAATAAATTTTATTGCAAATAATATATTTTCAAAATCTATCTTCAGTTATAAAAATATATTTTATAACTTTAGTTCTGTCGATTCACCTCATAGTAAATCAATATTTAAATACCGATTAATTTGTAGGCCATATACTGCCAATTACTCAACCAATACCACCCATTGGTTTAAACAAAATAAACGTTGAATTTTAGGTCAACGGGCAATAATCAAATCAATTCTCCAACCAGATTGGTTTAAACAGTTCATATAATAATAATATGAAAATAAATAACATCTAACATATTTCAGGGATCCAATTGGATCCCTCCAACATCTTCTTCCTTGCATTCACATAGATTATTTCAAATAATATCATTCAATTCTATTTAAATGATAATTTCAATAATAATAAATTATGATTATTTATCATCAACCAATTTATTTAACACAACAAACAATTCATTAAATTAAACAAGTTTATTTTTATAAATGTGACCAACAAGGTAAGTTACCTCCATTGGGTCCCATCGTTAAAATAACGATTTGGATTTCATTAAAATTAAGCAACATTTGATTTCATCGGTTCAATTGGTATATAAAGATATATATAACAAACAGTCAAGCATTAGCTATCATATGCTCGTTTCTGTTACTGTTGGTTTTATGCCTATTATGTCCTTCTCTCTCTCGTTCCCTTATTTATTTTTATAGCTAGGCTACTTTCGAGCCTAGACCGATATCACTGAAATATGCGTACGAACGAAATTGGGTTAAATTGGGAATGAATGGAAATGGTAATTTAGGGGCATTACCTGTACTTTGAATTACGATTGGAATTTGAGGGCATAAACTATATTGTGAAATTGGGCTAAAAATTAGGGCATGATTTATATGGTAAATTATGACTTGTGGTTTGGGACATATAAATCTGTAGGCTTAATTTAAGATTAAGCGAAACATGTTAATGGAATTGTAAAGAATCTGTGAAGCCTGTTTAATCCGTTAAAATTGGGGCATAACTCGTATTAGGAAATTTGGGGCATAATGTAACGACCCGACTTTTCGACCCTCAAATGTCGACACTAATACATCCATGGTATTCACGTGCCGAGCACCCAAGTGCCGGAAAGACGAAAAGTTAGGGTGAAATAAAATAAAAAGAAAATAGACTGAGGAAGAAGAGAACACAATATCAGAATCTCACAACGGAACGGTAACATATAATATAATGAATGATCTTTACCAAATAAAACTGTATGATTACAACTATCAGAGAAGACTAACCTATCATCAACTTGGACAGTTATAACAACCCGTCCTCATAAATGTTGATGTACAACATAGAATGTAGCGGATATAAAAAGTACGGTAAGATGAACTCCAACTCTCTTCCAAAAGCTCCAAGGCATCCAAAGTAAAACCTGCCATACTCAGCCTACTCGAAGGAGTACGTGATGATTTTATGGAAAACAAAAACCAAGCGTCAGACATCAGTCTGGTATGAGAAACTCAAGATACACATTGCATGTAACAACACAGAGGGGACTGTGCAGATAACCGCTCCGGATTTCCCCTAAATTGAAACCAACCATTTATTGGGAGAAGTATAGTTGTATTATAAATAATGTCTAGGGTGTAGAATATAAATAAATTCACATAGAAGGAATGGTTACATTGATTACATTCGACAACTATTAAGTGTACAAACAAAACCGATAAGGCACGTTCGCATATTGGATTTTCCATCGGAGATCTCTCAATATAGATCCAAACTCCATGCATAAGGGTCAGAAAGTACCTCCGAGCGTCGTATATCTCTAGATAAAATTTACCATAAGGTAAACACAACTGGCCCACGCACGAAAACACCGAAGTGCACCACGTGGAACCAAATATACCCAACTCCCGCGCGCAACTTCAAAGAGCTCCCGCAACGATTCGATAATAAGCATACACTAGATATGGAGTCAATATATCCTGCCGTGGGTTAGCAACACCCCAGATTGTGCTCCTACTCTGTTTTCTGTCATTTCCGATGTCGAGGTTTCGTTCAGCATCTTTCACATGAGTCTTCATCACTCGAATAGAACAAGAATTCCTAGATGGAATCCCACAGCTCAATAGATCTTGGAATCGCACACAGATTCTTTCACAGATCTTGGAATCACATATGGATTCCAATACATCAACAGATCTTGGAATCATACATAGATTCTTTCACAGATCTTAGAATCACTATATGTGTTCGAGCATCTCAACAGATCTCGAATCGCCACATAGCCTTTACTTCACAACCACTTCCAAAACATAGAACCCGTATACTAGTTTTGAAGTGGTTTTTTGATAAGTAAAACACTTACCAATCCCGGTCTCCTCAGAACCAGTCGCAAAATTTAAGGTCAAGTTCTATAGTCAATTAATCGACTATCAATTCATAGAATAGACGTTTGTATATGGAAAACAGCCTCGCTTAATTTCCGTAACAAACGACTAAGCATCCAAAGCACTATCAAGTCACAAAGCATGATAAATAATCAAATCACTATCAAGTCACAAAGCATGATAAATAATCAAATCACTATCAAGTCACATAGCATGATAATAGTCAAAGCACGATTAACTTATATAACGGCTTCTAATTTCTTTCCCATTTAATTAATCTTTCATTAATTAATACTCCTTTATTAGTAAATTTCTTTTATCTAATAAAACTTCATTTGTATAACAAGACTTCGCTTATTAATCAATAACTCATACTCGATTAATATTCCTTTATATACTTGTGTATATATTCGACTTATACATATAAAAAGGGGTATATGTACATTCTACTAGTTCTCTATCTCTTTTATAGCCTTGTTACTTAAAAAGTGTTTTAATACACTTATCCCTTCGGTATAAGTATAATCACAATTTAATTTTAAGATTTCCTTTATAACTTCAATACTTCACAACATATTCATATGCTTATCCCTTCGGTATAAGTATATCTACAATTCAATTTCTAAGATTTCCTTTCTAACTTCAATAATTCAAAACATATTCATATACTTATCCCTTCGGTATAAGTATATTTACAATTCAATTTCTAAGATTTCCTTTCTAACTTCAATACTTCAAAACGTATTCATATACTTATCCCTTCGGTATAAGTATATTTACAATTCAATTTCTAAGATTTCCTTTCTAACTTCAATACTTCAAAACGTATTCATATGCTTACCCCTTCGGTATAATTATGTCTACAATTCAATTTCTAAGATTTCCTTTTATATAATCAAAGAGGTTAAAACCATTGTTTAACAAAGAACCTCTTCTCTTTTATAAGTTAAACATCTTATTCAATATCTTTATCCTGAAAGATTTCTATACTTGTTTCTATCTTTAAAATCAGTTATTAAGGACCTAAGTATATTCAAAATCATTAAACCATATATTCTAGTTTTTACATATTCCCAGGGTTTAAAAACAAGTATTACTAAAACACTATTTACAACAAATCCAAAACAAATCTTTATAATTATCTTTAAACGTTTGTTTAAAGATTCAATTATATTAACTTGGATGATATAATCTGAGAGGGTAAAAGACGAATGTAATTAACACATTGTCACAACAAACCCAAAACCATTTTATGCTTATAGAAATCACAGTTCGTATACTTAACTCGTTTCTGACATTATCAACTTAACTATCCCTCGGTCAAGAGTGAGGCCAGGTAAGTTAGAGCACTGGTTGCATATCACCCCTTGCCTAGACACCCCATTCTTAACACTCACAGATAGATAAGCCTACTCGTCGGCTTATTAGAATTAAGCACAGTAATCATGATATTCAATAAACAAGTAAGTAATCAACATGATTAACACGTTTCCAACATTCCCGACCTATCTATTCCTCGGTCAAGAGGGGAGCCCGGTAGGTTAGAGCTCTATTGCTCCGTCCCTACTCGACATCAATCTTAACTCTCACAAATAGATAAGCCTACTTTTTTGGCTTATTAGTGTTAAGCATTATCAATTACCATTTAATCTAGTGACTTAATCATGACAAGGTTTAGCAATTCATAACCCTTTCTAACCTTTGTTTTATTTGGAAAGATATTTTATAAGATATTGAAAAAGAAGATATTTTAGAAGATATTTAAAAAGAAGATATTTTAGAAAGAAGATATTTTGAAAAGAAGATATTTTAGAAAGAAGATATTTTATACTTTAAAATACTCTTGTAAGAATTAAGAAATAATATTAAAAAGATAAGACAATTTACATAAGCTTAAAGTGCCTTTACAAAACTTTAAAATCTAAAAACAAGGTTAAATGGGTACTTTTGCACTAGTGAAGTTTTGGTCATTTTTGATGGGTTACTTAGCATTTTACTATTCAATCACTTCAAGGTAGTAAACATACAAGTAAAACAAGTTCTAATATGATAAGAAATCACTAAAGATGTCATTACAAAGTTCCATACAAAGTGTTGAAAACATAACAATTCAAACTGCATCTATAGCGACTATCGCTATAAGTGCACTTTCAAGTTCAAGTCCACAATATGTCAATTCCCTACGAATTCTTATGTGCTTTGTTTCAAGTCCATTCCACTTGTTATACAAGTCAATTCAAGTCCAAATCCAAGTTCATTCAAGTCCATTCCAATCCATTAACATGAATCACATATGTCGCTTACTTTTAAAGTAAGAATCAAGTTAACATTTTTAACGTAAGTTCTAACATTCAAGCAAGTTTAAGCATAGTAAAGGACATGCAAATTGTTTTTATTTTCTATCCTAAATAGTGAGTAAACTCACTTTAGTCCTTAGCAAATCCAAGCTCCAATAATAAGAATAAATATCCAAGCTAGCAAGCTCCTTCCTTTCCTTGCTTTTCCTTACTTCTTCCTTGTATATAGCGCACGGCCTCAAATAGAAAATAGAGGGGTTCTTCGACTTTTCAACTTCTAACTAGCTAGAAGGTCTTGAAATGGTATAAGAAGGCTACACTCAAAGTTTGAGTTGATTTGGAGTTGGTTTGAGTATAGTTTGAGAAAGTTAGTAAGGAAGAGAAAGAAGATGAAGATAAGCCATTAAAGCTTCAATTTTTTGCTTAGGAATTTTGTAAATGAAAAGAGAAGGTATGCCTCTTCTTTTATAGGAAAAGCAAGGTAAATGGGAAAAGACCTAAAAGCCCCTAAAACCCTAATCTTATGTCATCTTGCTTATGTCATCTCGCTTATGTCATCTTGCTTATGTCATCTTGCTTATGTCATAAATATCTTGCATATGTCATCTCGCTTATGTCATCTTGCTTATGTCATCATAAATATTTAGTTAACCCTAAATATGGAAAATATTTTTATTTGCTAATTACTTTCCTAATGATTAATTAGAAATTCATTAAAATTTTCAATAACTTTTATTGAGAAAATAGCTATATATCGATAAAACAGTTTTTGGTCACATTTTCGACATTTTTCCAAAAAATATATTTTTGAAAAAAGTTTTCCGAAATGAGTTTAGGATCATTGAATATTAATTAAAATATGTTTAACAAGGTTATAAAATCACATTTACAATATTTAACAATATTCCAAACTGTTAAAATATTTGAAGATTAAGTGTTCAAATTTCCGGGTCTTTACACATAACTTGAATTGGACGTAATACAAGAATATGGATTTGGGGGCATAAATCGAACTGTGGTTAAAGATCTTAATTTGGAGCATATAATTCATGATGAATGTGACTTGGGAAAGGGGCATGAAAACCTATAATGATAGGAATAATTGGTTAATAATAGAAATGCCTAGAACTACAGTAATTAAAAACTGTAACCGCGCTTAGACACGAGGTTAGATTACATTTGTGGTGGAAGTCTGCTTGGAACCAACCGACATATCCAGCGACCACAAGTGGTGAATCTAATGTGAGGGGTCTAAGTGCATAAACACGTGACGGTGCTAAGACACGAGGTTAAGTCCCACTTGTGGAAGAAGTTTGCCCGGACCCAACCGGCATATCCAGCATCCACAAGAGATAGACTTAATGTGGGAGGTCTAGCGCATTATAACCATAAATGAATGTATGGTAACGAACTTGTAATACTTAACCTGTTTAAACCCATATGGATTGTATGAGCCTGTTAAATCTGCGGGGTTAAGTAAGCCTGTCAAGTATGTGGGGTTAAGCAAGCTAGTTAAGCATATAGGGTTAAGTAAGCGTGTTAAATCGGTGGGGTTAGTTAAACCTGTTAAATCTGTGGGGATTATACGAACCTGTTAATCTAGAAAACTTAACCTATTAAATTTGTTGGGGTTATACAAACCCGTTAACTTGTAAAAGTTTAATCCGTAAATTTGTAGGGGGTTGTGCAAATCTGTTAAATCTGTTAGGCGCATAACCTTTTAAAATCCTAGTTAATTGGGGACACAAGATCTGTAAGGGTTGGCTTGTGTCATCTGTTGTGTGGGACCCATATTAGCCAGTAACCTATTCTGGTATTAAAGGGGGACCCCGCACTAGGTAGGGGTCAGGGCACGCTTATTGAGCTAATTGTAAGAGGTTCATCAGGGAGGAGGTGTGTACTGGAGCATTCCAATGGACTCATGTGCATGCATGAGTACGACCTGCACTGGGAAAATAAGTCGTTGTAGCACCAGTAAATAGGTCTATGTCCTTCTGTAGGTTGCCACTTTAGGAAGTAATACACACTACCGTGGGGCCGACACAAGGTATTTATGGGATAGGGAGCCGAACGACTTGGGGTAGTAATTAGGGTACATCTAGTCATGTCTGTTTCTGTGGGGCACCTGTATTTCTTTTTGGGTTTACACCCGTTATTTCTGTTTAGGTACCAGTTAATTATGTTTAGGGGTAAATCCCGCTACTATTGTACACCTAACACTACCATTATATTTCTGTTGGTATCATCCTATTTCTGTTAAGTAATTAGAAAGCATGTAATCCTGTTACATTTCTGTTATACTAGTATTGGTGCAGAGAAAGAAAAAAAGTACTTAAGAAGCGCAAAATTTCTAGTTCTGTTATCCTATTATACCTGTCTTGTGATACTATTATCTCTCTCATCCAGTTTATATGCCTACCATGATGCTTTTACTTATTAATATGCAAAAAGTAACTGGACTTGTCGGACTTTAGATCTGACCCATTTTGTTTTCTCTTCTCTCTCTTCCATCCCCCCTCCAAGTTCTTAGGGTGGGAATACTCGAGCTTGATTTGGATTCTCTCTTCCATTCTGCTTGGAGCTGCTTTGATGTACCGCCGATTTCTTGTCTTCTCTGATATGGCAATATTTTGGGGATTATGCTTTTTATGTATTTCTGTACTCTGATGATTTTAAGTACAAGATAGAAGCTTTATATTAATGTAATGGAGTTTCTGTACTTCAGACTTATGATGTAACTGGGTTTTGAACCACTATGTTTTCTTTTTAATAAATTTTAAATTCCGCTGCTATTTTATATTTGTCTTGTAATGTTTCTGTTTACCTATAACGCTTCACAAAACTTAATGCATTCTCTTAACGAGTGACATTAACGTACGTGGGGTGTCACACTTGGTATCAGAGTTGAAGGTTACTAGATTGGATAAAATATTTTGAAAATTATTTTTCAAAAAGATTTTAAAAGGAAGCATTTTCATAAGAAAAGTCGGTTTTGAAAAACATATTCCCCAAAGCCATATGTAACATCTTTCGATTCTCTGTTTGAATCCCTTTTCCTTTTATTTTCAGCATGTTTAGGGAACCTTATATTCTTGAGGGCGTTACGATACCAGGCTGGTTTTGTATGTATCTAGAGGCCATGGAACCTACCGGTGGCCAAGCAGACGTTCCTTCCCATGCTGCACCCACTGTTCCTCATCCTCCTCCTCTACGAGCAGATAATTTCTCTAAGATCTACAAAGATTTCTGTGCTATGGGAGGAATGTCATTCCGTGGAACCAAAACTTTCATAGAGGCAAGGAATTGGCTAAAAGAGACGGAGGATCTATTTGGAATTTTTGAAGTGGACGATCGTAGGAAGATTCAGTTAGCCGCTTGGCTGCTGAAAGATGAAACTTCATTCTGGTGGGAAGTGACGCAAGCAGGGCGTCCTGTAGAGAATTAGGATGATTTTTGGCGTAGGTTTGAAATGAAGTTTCTTTCTCAAGCTGAGAAAAGCATGCAAATGGAAAGGTTTCTGACACTCAAGCAAGGAGGCATAACTGTCAAAGAGTATGTTAACAAATTCAATCAACTAGCAAGGTTTGGGTTGGAGCTAGTGGATACCCACATAAGAAAGCTCTACGGTTTACTAGAGGACTAAATGAACCCCTCCATGGATTAGCTATGTCTCGTATTCCGATGGGAGCAACTTTAGAGAAACCCATTGATATGGCATTGATGCATGAAGAAGGCAAAAGTGAAAAGAAAGAGGCTGAGGTTGAGGAAACACAAAAAAAGAAAGTGTGGCCCAAGAAAGAACAACTAGAGGGCGGAAAGAATGACAAAGATCAAGGCAAAAAGAAATTTCATGGTTGCGGGAACATGGGTCATTTGGTCAAAGACTGCAGAAAAAGGAAGAATGCTTGCTTCAATGGTGGTGATGTCAGACACTATACTAGGGAGTTCCCGAAGAAGCAAGGACAGGGCCAAAGGGCAGGACCTTCTAGAGGGCAGGTGCATGCTCTCGAGGCCAGTGTACCGGACAGAGGTATGAAAGTTTCTATTGAAGGTTTGATTTCTCTTTCGGATCATCCAGTTAGGACTCTTTTTTATTTTGTCACTTCTCACTCTTTTATATTTGATTCTGTGGTTGAGTCTCTGCACCTTAGTACTAGTATTGTTTCTGATCTCATTATTATCTCAAACCACATTGGGGGCACGACTCATTTGTTTATGGTTTGTCGGGGTTTGATGATATCTGTTTATGGGCGTCGAGTTTGATCACGACACATATGTACTTGGTTTTATGGGATACTATCTGATTCTAGGGATGGATTGGCTAGCCATGTATGGTGCCATTTGGATTGTTAGACCTCTGACTTTCCCTGGGAGGACTCTCGAGATTTCTAGTAACCCTAGAGGGTCTATCATGCTTAGTTTCCTAAAATCACATGATGCTTATGTCGATGATTAGCGATCTGTACCAGTAGCTTGTAAGTATCGAGATGTTTTCGAGGAGGTTAGGGACTTACCTCCGAGGCACGAGATTGATTTTCGGATATACCTGGTAGATAATGCGAAGCCAGTCGCATTACCTGTGCGCCACATGACTCTTAGGGAAAGGAGGGAGCTCAGCAAGCAAGTAGGGGATCTATTTGAAAAGGTGTTTGTTAGGTGAAGCGTATCAGAATGGGGTGCTTCAGTCGTCTTTGCAACTAAGGCATACAACTCGCTTAGCTTATGTGTGGATATTCATGATGTTTTTTCACATTTCTTATTTATGGAAGTGTCTGCACGATACATCAGAGGTAGTTGAGCCGAGCATGCTTGAGGAAGTAGAGGTAGAACGGAAGGTGACAATTTGACGAGTTCCAACCCGTATACTATGATAAGAGGTTAAGAAACTGCATAACAGGAAGGTTAAGTTAATAAAAGTGCAATGGGGAGAAGACAACAAGGATGTGACTTGGGAGACTGAAGACAAGAATCGCACTTCATACCCTTTTCTTTTCGGGACTATGTTCTTAACTTCTTTTTCCAAGCTTATATTCGTACTTGCTTTTTCATTCATGTGTATCCTATCGATCGAATCTTTGACCTTTAGGTAGGAATCCCATGGATGTAAACATGTGTTTAAGACATGTTATGTTTGATGGATGTAAGTGGATGCTAGTATTTGCTACTGGTTGCTCGTGGATGCATACACACACACATTAGGCACTAGATCGGCTCAATCACTCTCATATTGCATATGGATGTGTGCACATTTTTCTTCTTTTAATGGGTGAAAGTGGATGTATCTCCATATGGATGTTGCATTTGGACAAATGATTGCGCACACATGTAGAACCTACATGTTATATTAGGACTATTTGCATACATGTTGGATTCATGGCACTAACATACATTGCATTAAGGAGGTCGACTGAATTAGTAGACCACCTAATCTTTCGCATTACTATAGGGAAATATATACACACATTTGCATATGTTCATATAAGCAATAGAAATCATTAAGGACAATGGATGCCTGTGATTGGTGGATGAGTAGATGGATGTTACGAGATACATTCTTCTTATCTTGGAGATTTTGGGGATGAAATCCTTTTAGTAGGGGAGAATATAACACACCATAATTTTATAAAATACTAGAATGATAAATTAAAGAATACTTAATTTAATGTTGGGAATTAAGTAAAACAGATTGCGCTGTTACATTCGTCTCAGAATTCTGGTCAAAATAGACACTTGGTTTACATAAAACGGACAACGTAACAAGAAGTTATTAAGGTTTGAAGTTTGTATAAGCATAAGAAGAATATATATGAATAAAATAAGTCCAGAAATTCAAAACAGTTCAAAATCATAGAAAACAGGGGAGCAGGAAATTTCCCGTCCATGGGTGTTGACCCCATCAAGGGGGTGTCGACCCATGGGTCAACACCCACACAGGGGTGTTGACACCTATGTCGACACCCACACAGGGGTGTCTATACCCCTACAGATCCGAGGCAGAATTCATTTTTCTGAACATAGACTCCTTTCTTGGCCAAATTAGTTGATTCTGGGCTATAAATAAGACCCTATACCCATTGTTTTTTTCCACACCAAAAACAATGGAGAACTAGATGCTGCCTCTGCCCAGATTAAATCAAGCCTTTTCTTCTTCAACAATCAAGTCATTCAAGTTTAGAGATCTGTGATTCAACATATGCAACTATTCTTCTGCCTCTTAGATCTATTCTCTATGAGTCTACGTTATTTTTAGATAGAAATAATTAAAATGTAATCTTAACATGCCTATGAATTGTCGAACCGTCCCAACAATACTCACATACTGAAGAGTCGCGATACATCAGGTCTGCGCAGTCAGAAGCCTTGGCCTCACAAGTCTCATCACGCCTCAAATCATAATTATGAGGTTAATTCTATAAAAACACGAAACAATTCTTTGTTAACCCTCACTGCAAATTGCACTCCTTCATCTTCTCCTTCTTCTCTCTCCAAACCACAGAAGAAATTTCCACTCCTTGTTGAAATGGCGGATGCCTATTTATACATCACTGCCACCATCATCGATGGCCTTTGGTCCATCGAGATGGTCTCTCGTGCTCTCAACTCAGCCCTCGAGGTTAACCGAGACTGGCCCATCTGGCACACCACTGATAACACATTTCTGATCTACTGTCCATACATTCACACTAAAAATAATGCTCTTCAACTAAAATTACTGACCAAGGAAGACGACATCGTGTTCCTTCAACAAGCCTCCACCCTCGCTGACAATCCCGAACCCCTCCTTGAACCAGATTCATGGATTAAAGTCAGTGGATTCTCTGAATTCTTGAGATCCGACTTTCACGTCATCAGTGAAGCCCTCAAGCCTATGGGATGCTTAATTGAAGTCGATGCCTGCGATTGGTCACATGTGGACCATCGTTACCTCTACGCTAAGGTGCAACTTTATGAAGGCATCTCCACCCCCTGTACTTTCATCTCCCACTTGAACAACCACGCAGTAAAGCTTCGTATAGAAAGTTGGGAGAATGCACACCCCCCTCAGTGCCCTGAAACCCTGCTCCTTGGTATGGATTACGACTAAGACAGATACATCTTTCAGACATTAGCTCAACACGACATACAGATTGAGGATAACAGGTATGATGTGATGTCAGATGAAGCGGAGAGATGGGTGTCAGGACTGAATCCAACGCTTGAACAAGATTTTGCAATGTTGATCCAACAGAATACGGACCAGATTGTGCCACGTTGGGACCCTCTCATAGATCTGGACCTTTCAGTGCCTTTTCATCTACAACTGCCAACTCAACAGGGGCATCGGATTCAAGTTGATCAAGAGCAGCAGGTTCAAGCAACACATGAGAAATAAGACTCAACTTCTCCTCATGTTTCATCTACTGCAATTAGACGGAGTGCCAGAATCAACAGAGTACATTCACTTCCGCCTGGTACTTCTGGTAGCTTCTTTGAATCCGTTGTTTTTTCTTCTACTAATAAAGCTCTAAATAAAAAACTGGCAAATTGCATGGGCGTGAGTCTGCATGATACACACTATTCTGCCATGCAAACCCTAGAAAAGCAGCGTACTAACCAAAATGAATGAAGATTATATCTTGGAATATTAGAGGGTCCGGGGACCCCACTAAAAATCATGCTGTCAATCTAATTATCTCTCCTCATCATGTTGATATCTTCTTTATGCGAGAATCTAAAGTATCTAATCCACCTAGTTCTCTAATTCGTCAACTTTGTGGTCCTCGTCTATCTGGTTGGTCTCACGTGGATGCTTCTGACTCACGTGGTGGGCTAATTACAGCGTGGAATGAAAATGTCTGGTCACTTCATCACTCTATATCACACCCTTCGGCTTTACACGTAACCCTTCGTCATATTCACTCAAACACTTTCTTCCACTTCACTAATATTTACCACCCAATGACCCCAACCTTAGATTTGAAGTTTAGCAACACTGTCTTAACTTATCACAAAGAATTAATGGCCCTTGGATCATAGGTAGAGATTTCAATACCACTCGCTTCTCTTTTGAACGAAATTCAAGCACTACCTCCTCAGACTTACACTCATTCAACTCATTCATTAACTCTTGTTCTCTCATTGACCCGCCCATCAACAACCGTGGATTCACTTGGACAAGCAGAAGAGATGACCCTTCATTATCGAAAATTGATAGATTTTTATTTAATTTGAACTGGGAAGATCTCTTTCCCCTCTCTCTGGTCAATGGTCTAGCCACAAGCATTTCTGATCACTGCCCTATTATACTTGACACCCAAGATAACACACCGATTAAACGTCCATTCAGATATGAAAGATTCTGGACGCTTGAGCCTTCCTTTGATGACTTCGTCAAGCACATTTGGTCACAGCCATTTAATTGCAGCTCAGCATCAACCAGGGTAGTTTGTAAACTTCGTTCATTGCGTAAACTGCTTCGTCCTTAGGCCAAAAATATTTGGAATTCTCTGAAAACCAGAATTTCCTTGACACAAGAAGCCATTTTGAACCTGGACATTCTAGAAGAAACCCGCCCCCTATCAGCATCTGAGCGACAGGTCCTAGAATATCATGAAACAAAACTAGAAAGACTAATCAAACAAGAAGAAATTGGCTGGAAACAACGTTCCAAAGCAAAATGGCTAAATAAAGGAGACAAAAACACATCATACTTTCACCGTTTAGCCAATGGCCGCCGTCATGCTTCTTTCATCTCAGAAATTTCTTATAATAACAATTCAATAACTGATCCCAAAGAAATGCGCTCCCTCTTTACCTAGTTTTATAGAAACATTCTAGGTTCACAACCTCCGTCACCCCCTTCGATTGACTGACACAAACTTTATCCTTATCCTTCGCAATTACCCATTGACCAATCATTCTCTGAAGAAGAAATCTGGAAGGCCCTTAAGGGGATGGCGACGGACAAGGCCCCTGGCCCAGATGGGTTTGGCCCATGTTTCTTTAATCATTTTTGGCCCACGGTTAAATATGACCTAATTGAATTGTGTTTTGAATTTTATTCCAACCCTTCAACAATTGCTAAACTCAACTACGCTAATATCATCCCCATCCCTAAATTTCCTGGTGCTAATTCGCTCCCCTCATTCAGACCGATCAGCCTTCTCAATACTACTTTCAAAATTATCACCAAAATCTTAGCTAACAGACTTCAGAACCACCTTTCTGATCTAGTGGGTAAAGAACAATCGACTTTCATTTTGGGTAGAAATATTTTAGACCGTGTAGCTGCAACTCAAGAAGTTATCTCATTCTGCCACTTCACTAGCTCCCTTGGGGTCCTTCTTAAGCTTGACTTCTCGAAAGCATTCGACTCGGCCAATTGGAACTTTATTTTAGAACTTATGACTCATAGAGGTTTCCCAATGAAATGGTGCAATTGGATTAATCGTATTCTTACCTCTAGCTATTCCTCCATCAGCATCAATGGTGAATCTGGGGGTAAAATAAAATCTAGAAGAGGCTTGAGGCAAGGGGACCCCTTATCGCCTTTAATTTTTGTCTTAATTGCTGATGCCTTTTACCAAATGGTGAAGTTGTCCTTATCCAATAACATTCTTTCAGGCATTTCTCTTCCAAACTCCACCCTTACCACTACTAACTTGCAATTTGCTGATGATACTATCCTCTTCTCCTCCCCCACCCCTCAAAACATACACTACCTAAAAGTTCTTCTTTACACCTTTGAACTTATTTCGGGTCTCTCCATCAATTTCAATAAGCGTTCCATCATCATGCTGAGTAATTCCTCTCATCTCGGTGCCTCAATTGCGAAATGTCTCAATTGTAAGGAAGGTTCATTCCCTATTAATTATCTCGGTATTCCTTTGCGACCTACCAAACTCCATAAATCAGACTGGTTTCCCCTTATTACCAAAATTGAATCTAGACTCGCATCTTGGAAGGCTAATTCATTATCCTCTGCTAGTCGCCTTGTTCTTCTCAAAAGTGTCCTATCGTCAATGCCAATGTACTGGATGTCATTCCACAAACTGCCTATATGGGTTATTAACAAAATTGATTCCATTCGAAGCTCTTTTCTTTGGAATGGAGACAAACTTAAAAGACTTGTAAATTGGCAAACTGTTTGCCTCCCTTATACACATGGGGGTTTGAATGTACCTCATCTTCCCACTTTCAACCTCGCTCTATTATCTAAATGGATCTGGAAAGCTCTCTCTCCTCCCAATTGTATTTGGAAAGACTGGATCTTGGCGGGCCACTACAACTCTAACCCATTCTGGATCCTTCACTTCAGGCCTTCCTCACGACCGTCTCCTTTCTGGAGCGGTGTTTTGTCCTCTCTCACGAGGTTTAAGAAGCTTTTCCATGTTAAGGTAAATAGTGGTGAATCATGCTTGTTTTGGCTAGACATTTGGAATGGTGAGATTCCTCTATCCTCCTCTTTAACCAGTCTTGGGCCATTTAATAATTCAAGCTCACAAACACTAGCTGATGTTTTTAGAATGGGTCTGTTGGGTTTATTTCCCAACTCATGGGTTGGGCTTTCCACTCTTCAGGATTTGATTAACATTGGGGTTCTTATAAATTCCTTTCATCCTTCTTCTAGGCCTGATTATTTTCTTTGGGCTTTGGTCTCCTCTAACAAATTCTCGATCAAATATTGTTACAAATATCTTATTCACACTGGCCGATGCTTTTCCTTCTCCGGAATTTGGAAATGTCATCTTCCTCCTAGAATCATTTTTTTCCAGTGGCTCCTAATTCACAACCATATTAACACAAAAGACAGACTTCGCCGCTTCAACATCGATGTCGACCCAATTTGTGTCCTCTATAATCTCAAAAATGAATCTCTCAACCACTTGTTATTTAACTGCGACTTCTCATTCGCTGTATGGGCCGCTATCAACTCATTCGTTCTTGGTTTCATCCCCTCGATTCGCTCTTTCTTTGATTACTGGCAGCACCCCCCCGATCCATCTCTAGATTCACTAGTGGCAATCTTCTCTTGGTGTGTCTGGTTAGAGCGCAACGCTTGCGTCTTCGGCAAGCCTAAAAAGTTATTGATGGGAACTTGTTATCAAATCTTGCACCTCTTCCAACTATGGACATGCACATTCAGACATGCTCGCTTCAGATTCTCTCTACCCAGGCCGCATTCGCCAGGAACCTAGGGTAGCAGCTCCTTGTTTCCTTTCTGATGGGGAGTATCTTGTAGTTTTATTTTGGTAGTGTACTGATCACTGATATATGGTGTAGTTATGTTATGTATATATATTATCAGTACTCCTTAGACTGATTACTTTAGACCATCTTGGTCTGTCCTATGTTTGCTACTGGTTGGGCCTATCAACCAGATATTATTATTATCTTCGTATGCATCTACGCGTAACCGGCTGTGTAGTTCCATGCTACACACCCGTCTTCCTCAAAAAAAAAAAAAACATGCCTATGAATTAGATCTAAGCCTGTAACTATTGGAATTGTATCAGATATGCTATTATTTGTATATCTAATTCACTGATTAGATCTCATCATGCTTGTTTATGATCATGCCACTATGCCTAATCAATTCTATTATCATATGTTCATCAGATCTGTTCTTATATGCCTATTTCTGTTCATCAGATCTATTCTTATATGCCTATTTCTTCTATCAAATGCTTATTTCTGTTACTATTGGTTTTATGTCCATCCTGTCCTTCTCTCTTTCATTCCCTTTTTTATTTTTATAGCTAGGTCACTTTTGAGCCTAGGCCGATATTGCTGAAATATGCGTACGAACGAAATTGGGTGAAACTGGGAATGATTGGAAATGGTAATTCAGGGGCATAACCTGTACTTTGAATCACAATTGGAATTTGCAGGCATAAACTATATTGTGAAATTGGACTAAAAATTAAGGCGTGATTTAAATGGTAAATTATGACTTGTGGTTTGGGATATATAAATCTGTAGGCTTAATTTAAGATTAAGCAAAACATGTTAATGGAACTGCAAAGAATATGTGAAGCCATTTTAATCCGTTAAAATTGGGGCATAACTTTTATTGGGAAATTTGGGGCATAACTTGAATTGGATGTAATACATGAATATGGATTTGGTGCATAAATCCAATTGGGATTAATGATCTTAATTTGGGGATATAATACATGATGAATATGACTTGAGAAAGGGGCATGAAAACCTATAATGACATAGGAATAATTGGATAATAATAAAAATGCCTAGAATTACAGTAATTAGAAACTGTAACCGTACTTAGGCATGAGGTTAGATTACATTTGTCGTGGAAGTCTGCCCGGAACCAGTCGGCATATCCAGTGACCACAAGTGGTGAATCTAATGTAAGGGGTCTAAGTGCATAAACACGTGACGGTGTTAAGACACGAGGTTAAGTCCGACTTGTGGAAGAAGTCTGCCCAGACCCAACCGGCATATCCAGTATCCACAAGTGGTAGACTTAATGTGGGTGGTCTAGCGCATTATATCCATAAATGAATGTATGGTAACGAACTTGTAATACTTAACATGTTTAAATCCATAAGGATTGTATGAGCCTATTAAATCTATGGGGTTAAGTAAACCCGTTAAGTATGTGGGGGTTAAGTAAGCCTGTTAAGTATATGGGGTTAAGTAAGCCTGTTAAATCGGTGGGATTAGGTAAACCTGTTAAATCTGTGGGGATTATACGAACCTGTTAATCTAGAAAACTTAACCTGTTAAATCTGTTGGGGTTATATGGACCCGTTAACTTGTAAAAGTTTAATCCATAAATCTGTAGGGGGTTGTGCGAATCTGTTAGGCATAACCTGTTAAAATCCAAGTTAATTGGGGACACAAGATTTGTAAGGGTTGGCTTGTGTCATCTGTTGTGTAGGACCCATATTAGTTAGTAACCCATTCTGGTATAAAAGGGGGACTCCGCACTAGGTAGGGGTCAGGGCACGCTTACTGAGATGATTGTAAGGGGTTCATCAGGGAGGAGGTGTGTACTGGTGCGTTCCAACGGACTCATGTGCGTGCATGAGTACGACATGCTCTGGGAGAATAAGCTGTTGTAGCACTAGTAAATAGGTCTGTGTCGTTCTGTAGGTTGCCACTTTAGGATAAATACACCCTACCATGGGGCCGACACAGGGTATATACGGAATATTGAGCCCATCGACTGGGGGTAGTAATTAGGGTACATCTAGTCCTTTCTATTTCTGTGGGGCATCCGTATTTCTGTTTGGATTTACACCCGTTATTTCTGTTTAGGTACCAGTTAATTCTATTTGGGGGTAAAACCCGCTACTAGAGTACACCTAACACTACCATTATATTTCTATTGGGATCATCCGGTTTCTGTTAAGTAATTAGGAAGCATGTAATCCTATTACATATCTGTTATACTAGTATTGGTGCAGAGAAAGAGAAAAGTACTTAAGAAGTGCAACATATCCAGTTCTGTTATCCTGTTATACCTGTCTTGTGATACTATTATCTCTCTCATCCAGTTTATATGCCTACCATGATGCTTTTACTTATTTATATGCTAAAAGTAACTGGACTTGCCAGTCTTTATGTCTGACCTATTTTGTTTCCTCTTCTCTCTCTTCCGTTCCCCCCTCAGGTTCTCAGGGTGGGAATACTCGGGCCTGATTTGGATTCTCTCTTCCATTATGCTTGGTGCTGCTTTGATGTACCACTTGATTTCTTGTCTTCTTTGATATGGAAATATTTTGGGGATTATACTTTTTATGTATTTCTGTACTCTAATGATTTTAAGTACAAGGCAAAAGCTTTATATTAATGTAATGGGGTTTCAGTACTTCAGACTTATGATGTAACTGGGTTTTGAACCACTATGTTTTATTTTTAATAAAGTTTTAAATTCTACTGCTATTTTATATCTGTCTTGTAATGTTTCTGTTTCTTTTTACATATAACGCTTCACGAAACTTAATGCATTATCCTAACGAGTGACATTAACGGACGTGTGGTGTCACAGTAAAATGAATATGTACGTCTGCTTCAAAAACAAACTATTTCCCTTCATTTCACAATTTCACACTCATCCAACACACCACACCGAACATCCACCATCACTCCATCTCCCCACTTCTGTTCATCACCGCTAAGTCTTGCTCTCCACCTCCTTGTTGCTCTCGGCTTCACAGAGCCACAAATACCACACATCTCACCATTCTCTTCGTGAAAACTACACTGCTTCATTTACATGAACTTCATCATGCTCGCATCCTCGACCGAGCTACTACGCCTTCTCCAGGTGATTTTAAGTCGATCGACCATCACCAGTCATGCCACGTCACCACCTCTTTCCTGCGTTCTGAGCCACGTCCCATTCAGCTATCGCTATCCTCTGATAAAAGCCCCGAATGCCAATGCCTTTATGGGCCATTTCCGGTCTCCACAGATTCCCACAACTGATCATGTGACGAGAAGGAATTTCGCTCGGTCCGAACCAGTCGCTAAACCGATCCAGGCCGTTCGAAACGCCCTATCGTTTGAGAACAGGACAAAACAGAACGCATACAGAAGAACATTTCACTGTATATCACAACAATGCATCAGATTACAAGAATATACAGAGTATAAATGAATAAACATTACACAGAAATATCAGAGATTTAAATTACATTTAAATACATAGCAGCCGAAAAATAATACAATACACAACTAGAATGAGATATACGGATACAAAGCTTTCCGGATATCGTTCCAGCTGTAAACCAGGATCCTGTGAATATAAATCTGCAAAACCAAAACTACTAGCTGCTCGTGTCAAAATAAGGGCACCCAGAGTTTAGGTTAAAACAATAAACTCCAGGTCAGTCATGTGACTGGTGTGAGAACTAAAACAGTTATTAATCTTTATTTTAAATCATTAGGTAAATCAAGGGACCACGCCGTATAACACGGAACGGGTTTCCTCCCAAGAATACCAGTGCATAAAACAAACAGCGCAATGCTAAATAAAGAAAAATGAAGCTGTTATAAGACCCAGGTCCCATCACACAATGCAACGCAGCCGAGGATAGGGTTTTCCCTTATAACAGCCAAAGAATGCTTGATACGTTTAAAACAAATCCTTTGATACTATAATAAGTGCATAGTGTATAAAACAACTTCGAATCATAAGTATCAATCATAGGCGACATGAGCGTCCCATGCCACTATGTCGCCATATATAGGTTTACAAATAAACCGCAAAGTCACGTATTTGGAAATTGGATTTCCGTCTATGAACCGAGGCAAAAGATAGTCCTCAACCGATTCGAGACTGCCTAGCCCGAGCCTCAGGATCAGAGCTCGAGTGACCCTTGGATCCTCAGGGCCAGTCCACCGATGTGGATTAAACTTAAACCCTGAACATGCGTTTCCCCGCCCTATGGGGCGTAAACGAGCCAACTAAATGACTCCATCGGTTCGAGAACGACCGATCAATCCGAGGCGCCTCGCAACAGCAACAACCACATAAGTCAAACTCGTCAGGGCGTGTAAAACCACTGACGCCACTTCTAGCTAGGAAGAAACGCATGCCCTCCCTAACGTCCTCTCCCGTTTTTGGTTCATACCGGGTGTGAAACACGCGAAGTAAACGTTACACAAAGCTACGCCACAAAGGCCGTGCTTTGATCATCACCACAAGACTTTGCTTTTCAACAGAAGCCTCGATCAATTGCCACTTAGGCATGCCACACAGGCAATTCACTCCATGCGTTTGATATCCATCAATATATAACCCCTGAGCTCGTACGTCTCAGAGAAGGGCGTTAAGCAAGAGAATAAATTCTCCACCGCCAAACAGATATATATTTAATAGAGATCAATCACACGGACTAAAATCCAATGTCAGACACACAGTCCATTTACAAGTTCGTTCTGGGTCTGAACGAAACCGGAGGCACCTAGTACCCCGCACATCCATCGATCTCCAAGTACGTCTGGACGATCACCAACTGTTTCCATCTTCTTGGGTGTACAGCCCAATCAAGATCATCAGTAATCACCCAAACGACGTGAAGACTTCCGGTCTTCGACCACCGTCTTCATCTTCGACTTATCGTCGTATCAGTTATTCAGAATGGGATAAACCCGGTCTTTCTGAATAACTCGCGTATATATTATAAAAGTGTTACACAAACACAACATACGCCTCATTCCAATTCAGAATATTCCTTTATTCAAATATTCCTATACTTTGGGAAAAGTTCCCATTAATTTTATCCAAGATAAATTCTTTAAATTTATTCTTTAATCACCTTTGAATATCAATTCAAACTAGTCGGGATTAGCGAACCACACCGAAGTAATCATTTATTTTATTTCCCAATCCCAACCTATTCATCCCATGAAGTAAAACTGGTAGTACTTCATATCTAACACCACAGTGTTATCGGTAACTCAATTACCATTTCACGTTCAAATCTAATTAAAGATTTAACTATCGCTTGGAGTAAAACTGGTGATACTCCATTCTCGATCTTTTCAATCTATTTAAAGATTCATTAAAACTCCACTTAGTTTTAATCTTTGACTGGGTTAAAGAATCAGTGTCATTTAAAACGCAGTTCACGATAAACCCAAAGTCACATTCATTAATTATCGGGTTAAAGAACGAGTGTTGTTTAAAACACTGTTCACGACAAACCCAAAAATCAATATCCATTCAATTCCAATTAAATATTATTTAATTGGTACACTTCATTAAATCTAAATAAAAAGATTTAATCTTTTCTCAACTGGGTTCAAGAACAGTGTTAGTGAAGACACCATTCACGACAAACCCAAATCACATTCGATATTCAATACAAGGCTCTGAATAGAAAATATATCGGCTTATATTCAACATCGAATTCTACGACTAACAAATGTCGTATTGGAAATAACGATATAAATATATATCTTTCAAATTTCCATAACCACACCTGTATAATCACGAATTCCAACATCGAAATATTCCGAAGACAATTTCGATTCAAATCCACTCCAATGCAATCATTGGAAATTTTGGTTATTTTCAAAACCATTTCAAATTCAATTTATTTATTTAAAAATAAATAGAATTATAATTCTAGTTCAAAACTAGTTCATTTCGATAAAAATCTATTTTTATCTTTTCAAATATGGAGTTTTTCATCCCAATTCTTCTCAAATCATTTCTTATGATTTTACACAAATTATTACTATTTTTAATAATTTTATCAAGGCCCGTACAGTCGATTTCCAACAACGGCCATCGAACTGCACTTACAGCGACCTTTTTCAAATTTGATTTGGACGTATCTCCAAATCCAACCGTTAGATTTCAAATTTCTAACATTCGTTAGAAAGCTCTTTTCGATACGAACCCAACGGTTCCGGTTTTAGGAGAATCCGACGGTCGGATCTCCCGTAATGTCCGTTTGAAATAAATGGTCGAAATTCACGAACTGCCGCGGCGCGGCGCGTTCTATTCAGGCCATTATATTATATATACAATATATATAATATATATATCGTCGATTTCCATTTAAAACGAATTATATAAATAGTTTTAAATTCGTTTCAAAAGCAATTTCAACTTCCATTTCAATTCAAATCGAAATTGAATTCTTCTTTATAAATTCGTTTCAAAATTCATTTCTATTCAATTCAAATTTCAATTCAATTTGAATTCATTTCAATTCGCTTTCAATTCAATTTGAATTCGTTTTCAATTCATTTCGAAATCGTTTTCAATTCAATTTATTTCGAAATCGTTCTCAATTCATTTCATTTCGAAATCGTTTTCAATTCAATTCATTTCGAAATCGTTTTCAATTCAATTCATTTCGAAATTGTTTTCAATTCAATTCATTTCGAAATCGTTCTCAATTCAATTCATTTCGAAATTGTTTTCAATTCAATTCATTTCGAAATCGTCGATTTCCATTTCACTTTTCAATATTCATTTTTAAAATGAATAAAGTCGATAAAAATATCGTTCACGTCAAAATGGCGTCAATCTAATCAACACGGCTTCATAAATTTCTATTTTCAAATTTTCTTTATTTTTCAAATTGGAATGAGGCCCAATCAATTACCATATAAAATTAATTATATGGATTTCCATACAACACATGTATATAATAGCATTGAAAAATAATCAACCATCAACCAAAGTGCACTACACTGTATAAGCATCAAATATAGATATTCAACGCTTATAACAGCCTGTCAATCAATCGATCGACATATTTAATCAATCAGGATGAGTGGAATTCATATTTCATCCCAACACCCGTGTGGGGTTTCAAATCAACAAACACACATTTTTGTTTGTGCAGTTGGGCGATGTGTAAAATTTATCAACCCAATCAATATCCGTCAAATCAGTGTAAATAAACAAATCGGCCGATTTGTTTATAAATATTTATTTATTCACTTTCACGTTAAAAATTATATTTTTAACGTCAAAAATATTTATTTCAACACTTGAATTTGTATTCAGTTCACTTACACAATAAAAATGATATTTTTATTTTTCTAACATATTTTAGAAAATTTCGGCGGCATAACGGCACGATACTAGAAACGGGACGAGGCCTAGCCTTATCCCCGGTCTAGTGAAGGCCCACGCCATTCACACATCAATCAAATTCACCAAACAACCAAATTCAAATCAAATCATATAACTAAGCTATGCAACCAAACAAACAAGTCCATGGTCTGTGGACGATTGTGTCGGGTGCTACTAAGCACCGTCTGCATCCTAGTGTATATATATAAATAGAAATGAAATTGAAAGGTGAGAAATTCTCACAGATAGCTATCCTAGCTCCATGGCACTTCTAATGCAGGAAATCTTCGCCAACTCGCCTTTTGTCGCTTTCGTTGTCCGCTTTCACTACATATGTAAAAATCGAATTTTACTTCGCTATTCAATATATAAAAATCATATTTTTATTTCGAAGTTCAATATATAAAAATCATATTTTTATTTCGAAGTTCACTATATAAAAATCATATTTTTATTTCGAAGTTCACTATATAAAAATCATATTTTTATTTCGAAGTTCACTATATAAAAATCATATTTTTATTTCGAAGTTCACTATATAAAAATCATATTTTTATTTCGAAGTTCACTATATAAAAATCATATTTTTAAAACCATGTAAATCATTTCTTTCACACGTTAAAATTCATAGCTTTTTAAATCTTTAAAAATCATATTTTTATCACGTTGTTAGATATATAAAAATTCTATTTCTAAAACAGTGATTTTATTTTCTAAGCAAACTATTTTATATTTAAATTCATAGCAAAGTATTTTATATTTTTCAAAGCAAACTATTTTATATTTTCAAAACTGATTATGAAAAATCAAAATTTAAAGTAAAATAAAATAAAATAAAATAAAAGAAAACTCACAGGTTTGATCGGAGGAATGGGGGGGCTGCTGGCCATTTGCGGCGGATCTGACCAGGGTGGTCGCGGCTCACGGTGGCGCTAGGGGGGGGGGGGGTTTGCGGGTTCGGGACTGGGGGGGGGGGGGTCTGCGTGCATCGATGCAGGGGGGGTGCTTCGCGATAGGGGGGGACGGGATTCGAGGAAGGCGAAGGCGGCAGGAGGCAGTGGAGGAGGGGGGGACGTCGGTGGCGGCGGCTCCGTCGAAGGCTAGGGCAGCGCGGTTTTTATTTTTTTTTCTTTTTTCTTTTCTCGACTGAAATGAAAATTAGGGGGGGGGCAGAGATAAAGGAAAGGGGATTTTTTTTTTATTATTATTATTTAATTCACCCTAAAGTTGACTTTTTCATACGACCTCGAAACGAGGCCCACCGCCTGTCGTCCATAGCGTATTACCCCTATTCTGAACACAATGGGATATATATCGCAAGCTGATTCGACTGTTTGAATCAGTTTCCGTTTAATTTACATTTAAATCACTATATTGAATTTTAAACGTACATTTCAAATTACCGGGGTCACATAACAACTCTATAAATTCCATAAAAATATTTTCTAGCTTCGTATTGACGATACGGTCCTAACAAAACTAGTTTCGTCGAATTCTGAGGTCGTTTGCAAAATTTCCATTTTTAAGGGCCTGAATTCCATAGCGACTATTCAGAATTTTCAACTGGACATATCTTTTGATTCCCGATATGAAATCTTGATTTTCGGATTTGTTGGAAAGATATTCACAATTAGATCCCAATGTTTTTGGTTTCACTAAAATCCGGATTGTTTTGCACCCGGTACATTCAACTAAAGTTTGAAATCGAATTATCGAACTACCGCGCCATTTTCAATTCTATTTATAATTATATATAAATATTTATATTATAACGACGACGCGTATAATATATACGTTCGAATTATATTCAAAATAGATTTTTCGTCGATATTATTTAAAATAATCTATTTTAAATATCCAAAATTCGCTAAAATTGCCAAAATAAAAATTTCAAACTGGCTCGCATTTTACGGGTTGTTACAATCTCCCCCACTTAAAACTTTTCGTCCCCGAAAAGGAACAAAGTCGAAAGTGGTTTGATTAATTAACTCCACGCTCGATCTGGCTTCCATTCTCCAACTCTTTAGTTTCTGAGAATTTTCAAAATTTCAAAAATTTGGCTAACACCCTAAATTTTCGAAAAATTTCGCCATAACCTCCCCTGCACCGGGAGCATCGGGGAATTTCAAATAGCTTCCCCGGTCCTTCAGATCTCAAAAAGAAAAAGAAAAAGCCAAGCGGCTAGCCAATACGCTCACAAAATCATCATCACCCAAACAAAACAGTAAATTATGTAGTAAACATGTACCTATTTGTCGGGCAAACCAATTTTATTCTCTAGCTCTAGCCTCCTTGCTATGACCTGCTCAATGTAAGTATATGTATATGCAAGAAAATGCAACCAATTTTTAATATAATTCAATATTCGGTTCAATTAGGCTAAATGGCTACAAATTAGCAAACAAATAAACAAACAACACAAACATCAATCAATTAGTTGAATTAGAGTTTGAAATTCATAACTTTGATATATATACAAAAATCATGTTTTTGATGCCAATTCACAACAATGTATTCTAGCTATATATAAATTTTGGGTTCTCACACCAGCCTAATGGAAATATATAGAAAATCACACCTTCGAAACACGAACATAAATACTGATGATGTCATGACAATCATCAGTACCATCTCCGGGCGACTAGAGTGTGATGCTATATCTATCCAATATATTAAAACTTCGAATACACGCGGATCAGACGTATACACAAAATCTATATATACTGGATTGTCCACATCAATATAAATAAACAATCAAATACGAATAATTGATTTAAATTTTCAAAACAAAATTTGTTTTCATTTTAAAAATTTACTCTTCACACTTGTTCTAGGATACTACTGACCCCATCTCTAACGAGTCATTCTCGTTGGATATTACTAATCCAATATCTGATGAATTCTTTCGTATGGTTCTAATGTGTCTTGTTCTCTAGCTTTGTAAACCAAAGCTCTGATACCAAATGTGACGAGAAGGAATTTCGCTCGGTCCGAACCAGTCGCTAAACCGATCCAGGCCGTTCGAAACGCCCTATCGTTTGAGAACAGGACAAAACAGAACGCATACAGAAGAACATTTCACTGTATATCACAACAATGCATCAGATTACAAGAATATACAGAGTATAAATGAATAAACATTACACAGAAATATCAGAGATTTAAATTACATTTAAATACATAGCAGCGGAAAAATAATACAATACACAACTAGAATGAGATATACGGATACAAAGCTTTCCGGATATCGTTCCAGCTGTAAACCAGGATCCTGTGAATATAAATCTGCAAAACCAAAACTACTAGCTGCCCGTGTCAAAATAAGGGCACCCAGAGTTTAGGTTAAAACAATAAACTCCAGGTCAGTCATGTGACTGGTGTGAGAACTAAAACAGTTATTAATCTTTATTTTAAATCATTAGGTAAATCAAGGGACCACGCTGTATAACACGGAACGGGTTTCCTCCCAAGAATACCAGTGCATAAAACAAACAGCGCAATGCTAAATAAAGAAAAATGAAGCTGTTATAAGACCCAGGTCCCATCACACAATGCAACGCAGCCGAGGATAGGGTTTTCCCTTATAACAGCCAAAGAATGCTTGATACGTTTAAAACAAATCCTTTGATACTATAATAAGTGCATAGTGTATAAAACAACTTCGAATCATAAGTATCAATCATAGGCGACATGAGCGTCCCATGCCACTATGTCGCCATATATAGGTTTACAAATAAAACCGCAAAGTCACGTATTTGGAAATTGGATTTCCGTCTATGAACCGAGGCAAAAGATAGTCCTCAACCGATTCGAGACTGCCTAGCCCGAGCCTCAGGATCAGAGCTCGAGTGACCCTTGGATCCTCAGGGCCAGTCCACCGATGTGGATTAAACTTAAACCCTGAACATGCGTTTCCCCGCCCTATGGGGCGTAAACGAGCCAACTAAATGACTCCATCGGTTCGAGAACGACCGATCAATCCGAGGCGCCTCGCAACAGAAACAACCACATAAGTCAAACTCGTCAGGGCGTGTAAAACCACTGACGCCACTTTTAGCTAGGAAGAAACGCATGCCCTCCCTGACGTCCTCTCCCGTTTTTGGTTCATACCGGGTGTGAAACACGCGAAGTAAACGTTACACAAAGCTACGCCACAAAGGCCGTGCTTTGATCATCACCACAAGACTTTGCTTTTCAACAGAAGCCTCGATCAATTGCCACTTAGGCATGCCACACAGGCAATTCACTCCATGCGTTTGATATCCATCAATATATAACCCCTGAGCTTGTACGTCTCAGAGAAGGGCGTTAAGCAAGAGAATAAATTCTCCGCCGCCAAACAGATATATATTTAATAGAGATCAATCACACGGACTAAAATTCAATGTCAGACACACAGTCCATTTACAAGTTCGTTCTGGGTCTGAACGAAACCGGAGGCACCTAGTACCCCGCACATCCATCGATCTCCAAGTACGTCTGGACGATCACCAACTGTTTCCATCTTCTTGGGTGTACAGCCCAATCAAGATCATCAGTAATCACCCAAACGACGTGAAGACTTCCGGTCTTCGACCACCGTCTTCATCTTCGACTTATCGTCGTATCAGTTATTCAGAATGGGATAAACCCGGTCTTTCTGAATAACTCGCGTATATATTATAAAAGTGTTACACAAACACAACATACGCCTCATTCCAATTCAGAATATTCCTTTATTCAAATATTCCTATACTTTGGGAAAAGTTCCCATTAATTTTATCCAAGATAAATTCTTTAAATTTATTCTTTAATCACCTTTGAATATCAATTCAAACTAGTCGGGATTAGCGAACCACACCGAAGTAATCATTTATTTTATTTCCCAATCCCAACCTATTCATCCCATGAAGTAAAACTGGTAGTACTTCATATCTAACACCACAGTGTTATCGGTAACTCAATTACCATTTCACGTTCAAATCTAATTAAAGATTTAACTATCGCTTGGAGTAAAACTGGTGATACTCCATTCTCGATCTTTTCAATCTATTTAAAGATTCATTAAAACTCCACTTAGTTTTAATCTTTGACTGGGTTAAAGAATCAGTGTCATTTAAAACGCAGTTCACGATAAACCCAAAGTCACATTCATTAATTATCGGGTTAAAGAACGAGTGTTGTTTAAAACACTGTTCACGACAAACCCAAAAATCAATATCCATTCAATTCCAATTAAATATTATTTAATTGGTACACTTCATTAAATCTAAATAAAAAGATTTAATCTTTTCTCAACTGGGTTCAAGAACAGTGTTAGTGAAGACACCATTCACGACAAACCCAAATCACATTCGATATTCAATACAAGGCTCTGAATAGAAAATATATCGGCTTATATTCAACATCGAATTCTACGACTAACAAATGTCGTATTGGAAATAACGATATAAATATATATCTTTCAAATTTCCATAACCACACCTGTATAATCACGAATTCCAACATCGAAATATTCCGAAGACAATTTCGATTCAAATCCACTCCAATGCAATCATTGGAAATTTTGGTTATTTTCAAAACCATTTCAAATTCAATTTATTTATTTAAAAATAAATAGAATTATAATTCTAGTTCAAAACTACTTCATTTCGATAAAAATCTATTTTTATCTTTTCAAATATGGAGTTTTTCATCCCAATTCTTCTCAAATCATTTCTTATGATTTGACACAAATTATTACTATTTTTAATAATTTTATCAAGGCCCGTACAGTCGATTTCCAACAACGGCCATCGAACTGCACTTACAGCGACCTTTTTCAAATTTGATTTGGACGTATCTCCAAATCCAACCGTTAGATTTCAAATTTCTAACATTCGTTAGAAAGCTCTTTTCGATACGAACCCAACGGTTCCGGTTTTAGGAGAATCCGACGGTCGGATCTCCCGTAATGTCCGTTTGAAATAAATGGTCGAAATTCACGAACTGCCGCGGCGCGGCGCGTTCTATTCAGGCCATTATATTATATATATAATATATATAATATATATATCGTCGATTTCCATTTAAAACGAATTATATAAATAGTTTTAAATTCGTTTCAAAAGCAATTTCAACTTCCATTTCAATTCAAATCGAAATTGAATTCTTCTTTATAAATTCGTTTCAAAATTCATTTCTATTCAATTCAAATTTCAATTCAATTTGAATTCATTTCAATTCGCTTTCAATTCAATTTGAATTCGTTTTCAATTCATTTCGAAATCGTTTTCAATTCAATTTATTTCGAAATCGTTCTCAATTCATTTCATTTCGAAATCGTTTTCAATTCAATTCATTTCGAAATCGTTTTCAATTCAATTCATTTCGAAATCGTTTTCAATTCAATTCATTTCGAAATCGTTTTCAATTCAATTCATTTCGAAATCGTTTTCAATTCAATTCATTTCGAAATCGTTCTCAATTCAATTCATTTCGAAATTGTTTTCAATTCAATTCATTTCGAAATCGTCGATTTCCATTTCACTTTTCAATATTCATTTTTATAATGAATAAAGTCGATAAAAATATCGTTTACGTCAAAATGGCGTCAATCTAATCAACACGGCTTCATAAATTTCTATTTTCAAATTTTCTTTATTTTTCAAATTGGAATGAGGCCCAATCAATTACCATATAAAATTAATTATATGGATTTCCATACAACACATGTATATAATAGCATTGAAAAATAATCAACCATCAACCAAAGTGCACTACACTGTATAAGCATCAAATATAGATATTCAACGCTTATAACAGCCTGTCAATCAATCGATCGACATATTTAATCAATCAGGATGAGTGGAATTCATATTTCATCCCAACACCCGTGTGGGGTTTCAAATCAACAAACACACATTTTTGTTTGTGCAGTTGGGCGATGTGTAAAATTTATCAACCCAATCAATATCCGTCAAATCAGTGTAAATAAACAAATCGGCCGATTTGTTTATAAATATTTATTTATTCACTTTCACGTTAAAAATTATATTTTTAACGTCAAAAATATTTATTTCAACACTTGAATTTGTATTCAGTTCACATACACAATAAAAATGATATTTTTATTTTTCTAACATATTTTAGAAAATTTCGGCGGCATAACGGCACGATACTAGAAACGGGACGAGGCCTAGCCTTATCCCCGGTCTAGTGAAGGCCCACGCCATTCACACATCAATCAAATTCACCAAACAACCAAATTCAAATCAAATCATATAACTAAGCTATGCAACCAAACAAACAAGTCCATGGTCTGTGGACGATTGTGTCGGTTGCTACTAAGTACCGTCTGCATCCTAGTGTATATATATATAAATAGAAATGAAATTGAAAGGTGAGAAATTCTCACAGATAGCTATCCTAGCTCCACGGCACTTCTAATGCAGGAAATCTTCGCCAACTCGCCTTTTGTCGCTTTCGTTGTCCGCTTTCACTACATATGTAAAAATCGAATTTTACTTCGCTATTCAATATATAAAAATCATATTTTTATTTCGAAGTTCAATATATAAAAATCATATTTTTATTTCGAAGTTCACTATATAAAAATCATATTTTTATTTCGAAGTTCACTATATAAAAATCATATTTTTATTTCGAAGTTCACTATATAAAAATCATATTTTTATTTCGAAGTTCACTATATAAAAATCATATTTTTATTTCGAAGTTCACTATATAAAAATCATATTTTTAAAACCATGTAAATCATTTCTTTCACACGTTAAAATTCATAGCTTTTTAAATCTTTAAAAATCATATTTTTATCACGTTGTTAGATATATAAAAATTCTATTTCTAAAACAGTGATTTTATTTTCTAAGCAAACTATTTTATATTTTTCAAAGCAAACTATTTTATATTTTCAAAACTGATTATGAAAAATCAAAATTTAAAGTAAAATAAAATAAAATAAAATAAAATAAAAAAAAAAAAAGAAAACTCACAGGTTTGATCGGAGGAATGGGGGTGCTGCTGGCCATCTGCGGCGGATCTGACCAGGGTGGTCGCGGCTCACGGTGGCGCTAGGGGGGGGGGGGGGGTTTGCGGGTTCGGGACTGGGGGGGGGTCTGCGTGCATCGATGCAGGGGGGTGCTTTGCGATAGGGGGGACGGGATTCGAGGAAGGTGGCAGGAGGCAGTGGAGGAGGGGGGGACGTCGGTGGCGGCGGCTCCGTCGAAGGCTAGGGCAGCGCGGTTTTTTTTTTTTTTCTTTTTTCTTTTATCGACTGAAATGAAAATTAGGGGGGGGGCTAGAGATAAAGGAAAGGGGATTTTTTTTTTATTATTATTTAATTCACCCTAAAGTTGACTTTTTCATACGACCTCGAAACGAGGCCCACCGCCTGTCGTCCATAGCGTATTACCCCTATTCTGAACACAATGGGATATATATCGCAAGCTGATTCGACTGTTTGAATCAGTTTCCGTTTAATTTACATTTAAATCACTATATTGAATTTTAAACGTACATTTCAAATTACCGGGGTCACATAACAACTCTATAAATTCCATAAAAATATTTTCTAGCTTCGTATTGACGATACGGTCCTAACAAAACTAGTTTCGTCGAATTCTGAGGTCGTTTGCAAAATTTCCATTTTTAAGGGCCTGAATTCCATAGCGACTATTCAGAATTTTCAACTGGACATATCTTTTGATTCCCGATATGAAATCTTGATTTTTCGGATTTGTTGGAAAGATATTCACAATTAGATCCCAATGTTTTTGGTTTCACTAAAATCCGGATTGTTTTGCACCCGGTACATTCAACTAAAGTTTGAAATCGAATTATCGAACTACCGCGCCATTTTCAATTCTATTTATAATTATATATAAATATTTATATTATAACGACGACGCGTATAATATATACGTTCGAATTATATTCAAAATAGATTTTTCGTCGATATTATTTAAAATAATCTATTTTAAATATCCAAAATTCGCTAAAATTGCCAAAATAAAAATTTCAAACTGGCTCGCATTTTACGGGTTGTTACAGATCACAACTGTTATATTCCAAGATCTCAAATCCCTGAACGAATTTGTAGTGGAAGATTTCTCCTATAGATCGACAGATTTTGATTTAAGAATGGAACAAGGATCGAACAATTTTAGTCGTTCATTTCAGGCGGAGGCTGTGTTCTAAAATTATTGACCAGAGCGTGAAGGAACCTAGAGTTATGACTTTGTGGGTATTTATACAAAGAAGGGTGTATTAAAATAATATAAATCGAAACTTCACGGTGAAGTAATGCTAGATAACAACCTCAAACAGCCTCCAATCGAGCTGAAACTCTTTATCCTAACATAAAAAAATATTACGGACCCGATGGTATAGGTTTCGTCGAATTTCGAGGTCGTTTGTAAAAGTCCTTTAAAAATCACAGGCTAGAAATCATGCGTTTAAATTTCTCATGATCACAAAATAAATCCAATCAACTTGAAACTTTGAAGTTATACTAGACCTTTTCCTTACGGATCCAATGAAAGCTGTTTCGTTAAAACCGGAGTTCATTTGGCCAGTCGTTTATTCCGTTAAAGTTACCCCTGTTTAAGTTGACCAAAATTATATAATTGATTAAGGCGTTTATCGCTGCCATGATCAAACAGTAAGTCCGATTGACACGGAAATCAAAATCTTGTATTAATTATCAATACGAATCAAACGGCTCAAGTTTCGTCGCATTACGAGATTGCTTCCCGATACGCTGTTTTTATGTGCCAAACAACGCTATTTTGGACATCGAAATATCCAATGTTCAAAAATAAGAAACTACCTGCCTATTATGACTCTAATCGTCGATACGAACTCAACGGAATTGATTTCGTGGCTTAGTTCGATCATCTGCTCAAGTTACACACAAATACCAATCTATTAAAATAAATTAATTTAATTACGTGCTATAGAAAATGTCTGGGTGTTTATGGGTGCCGTTATCACATACAACATCGGTTTTCCACAAAAATTAACATCGTGCAATAATTAAACTTACGGTTCCAACGAAATCAATTTCATCGAAAACTGAGCCCATTTGCAAAATCGCTATTTTTAGCGCTTATAAAATATCGATAAATTATTATTTAAATTCCAAAATAATTTAAATAATAATAAATTATTATCATCATATTTATCCAAATAAAATTATCACGTAGTTATATAACTCGATATCAACATTCCTAGTTAAAATGGTATTCAAATTATATTAAAAATCCTTTTTATTAATTAATAAATGTTATGTTTTAATAACAATTTTCATAACGACTATTTTAAAATTTGAATTGGACATAACTAACAATCTATAACACGAAATTTTGATTTTTCTCTTTCATATGAAAATTATAATCAATAGGATTCAAACGTTTCTTGTTTCACAAAATTCTGATTTAAAACGGATTCTGTATATTCAATTGAAGTTCAAAACTCAATATTACCAACTACCGCGCTATTTCGAACTCGTTTTAAATTATAATAAAATTTAACATTTTAAACTTCGTTTTAAATAAACGAATTAAATATTAATATTCATAAATAGTCCAAATATATTATTTAAAATAATAATAATTTAAATATTCGATGACCCAAAAATACGGGACATTACATTCTTCCCCCCTTAAAAGAATTTCATCCCCTAATTTACTAAGACAAGAAAAAGGTTACGAACCCAATCACTTCCAAACTCCAATATTATTCTAAATCGATAGCCAATCCATTATTGATAATAAAAATTTCAAAAATATTGAAAGAAATTCTAACACTTTAATTCTCGGAAAAATTCGGCAGAGTCTCCCCTGTACGGAGTGACTTCTGCGATATCGCAGGAACAAATAATATATATGCATTGACCCACACGGTCGAAAAAAAATCAAATCCAAGAACAAAAATTTATATTTTCACATAGGCGTACCTTTTATGAGTGCTATTGAGCATACTAACTCAACGTATATGCGATTTACTCAAACAAAATCTACTCCTCAAAGCCATCCAGCACCTGTGCTTAACTCAATTCAATATATAAGTAACAGGTAAATGAATTTCTTAAATAATATTTCACTCATCAACAAGTACAACAACACTAAGCCAAAACCAACAACAAGCATCAATTCATCTACAACTACAAGGTTAAATTTTCAATTCCTATAATTCCACTCCAATTTATTATCCTGGAACCTATTTTCTTTGTTTTTAATTCATTCGACTCTATATTCAACCATTGATGAATTATATTACAACGAAGCTAACAACCAATCAACAATAAATCAACAACCAATGCACAACCAACTCAATCAAATCAATTGAATTTATAGTCAATTTACTATTTACTTCGGTTTAAATACCAATCGATTAATAGTCGATTGATTTTGATTTAATTATTATTTATTCAAATTCCAAATTCCAAAATTATTTATTTCAGTATCATTATTAATTTAATTTCACTTAACCAGGTTAAGTTCCAATTCAAATTTTTAATCCAATTTGAATTTCATTCACATCAATCAAATACATAAACCAATATCTCAATAATTTGATAAAATTATTTCTTTTCTATACAAAAATATAACTCAAGTAAAATTATTCCATTACCCTCTTTACAAAACAGTATTGTATCAATTGCCAGTTAAATGCTTGAGATGATCCAAACTCGCCCTTACGGGAAAGCCCGGATTTAGTTGAGAACACAACAAATCAGAACACAAACAGAAGAACATTTCCTTACTTATTACAACAGAGTACAAGAATATATAGAGTATGAATAAATAATATACATTTGATATATATTAGAGATTCAAATTACAAAGCAGCGAAAAATCAATACATAACACAACTGTAAGACATACATGGATATAGAGCGTTCCGAATATAGCTCCAACTGTAAATCCAGGATCCTGTGAAAATAATATTTGCAAAAACCCAACTACTAGCTGCCCATGTGGAAAATAAGGGCACCCAAAGTTTAGGTTAAAACAATAAACGCCATGTCAGTCATGTGACTGGTGTGAGAACTAAAACAGTTATTTAAAACTTTACTTTAAAATAGAGTAAATCAAGGGACCATGCCGTATAACACGGAACAAGTTTCCTCCCAAGAATACCAGTGCATAAAACAAATAGCGCAATGCTTTTTGAAAGAATGAAGCTATTATAAGACTCAGGTCCCATCACACAATGCAATGCAAGTCGGAGGATAGAATTTTCCCTTATAATAGCCAAATATGCTTCGTTTAAAACAAATCGTTTTATACTATTATAAGTGCATAGTGTTTAAAAACAACTTCAAATAAAAATGTATCAATCATAAATGGAATAGTATCCTATGCTACTATGTCGCCATACAAGTTCTGCAACTAAAACTGAAATGTCACGTATTGGAAATTGGATTCCATCTATGAACCTAGGCAAGGGATCATCCATACCGAATTCGAAACGCTCTGGCCCGTGCCTCAGGATCAGCCACAACTGCACCTTGGACCTTCAGGGTCGGTCCTCTCTTACGTTTGAGGATTGGAAATTCCTGAACAATACGTTTCTTAAGTCTGGTCAGTATGTCGGTCATATCATCCATCAGCCCGGTAGTGACCGATATATCCGAGGTACCTCTCTTTCCATCATCCACATAAGTAAAATTGTCTGGGCTCCATACCATGACACCACTCCTTGTTAGAAGGAAACGCATGTTCTCCCTGCAGTCCTCTCCCATTTCTGGTTCACACCAAGGTGTGAGGCTCACGAATTAACGCTATACACAAAGCTATGCTATTTAAAGTCATGCTTTGATCATCAACCACAAGACTCTGCTTTTCAATAGAAGCCTTGATCATCTGCATCTCAGCATGCCACACTGACAATTCACGCCATGCAACTAATGTCTATCGATATATAACCTCTAAGCTCATACGTCTCAGAGAAGGGTGTTAAGCAAGAGAATAAATTCCTGGCCACCAAACATATATATATTTAATAGAGATCAATCAACACAGAATAAAATCCAATGTCAGACACACATCCATTTAACAGTTCGTTCTGGGTCTGAATGAAACCGGAGGCACCTTATTCCTCGTCCCGTGTCCAATACAGGAGAGAGGTCCTCGCATATCTGGTCGATCTCCAAGTACGTCTGGACGATCACTACGTATTACCTTGTCTTGGGTATACAGCCCAATCAAGATATCAGTAATCATCTAAACGATGTGAAGACCTCCGGTCTTCAACCACCATCTTCATTGTCGACTTATCGTTGTATCAATTATTCAGAATGGTTACAAACCCGGCCTTTCCAAATAATTTACGTATTTTATAATCAAGTGTTATAAAAACACAACATACGCCTCATTCCAATCCAGAGTATTCTTTTATTCAAATATTCTTATCTTTAGGGAAAGGTTCCCATTAATTTTATCAAAGACAAATTCTTTTAAATTTATTCTTTAATCTTCCTTTGGATATCAATTCAAACCAAATTAAGGTTTATCCAAACTAGTTGGGATTAGCGCACCTTACCGAAGTAGTCATTTATTTGATTTCCCAATCCCAACCTGTTCATCCCATGGAGCAAAACTGGTAATACTCCATATCTAACACCACGGTGTTATCGATAAATTTAATTACCATTTCACGTTTGTAACGACCACGAGATTTTTGACCCCGAAAATCAACATAAAACACAATGTTGACTATTCAAGTATCGAAGATACCGGGTCATTAATAAAAAGAAATTAGAGGATGAGATAGAAAAGGTAGAACTATTAGTATAGAAGAATAGGAAGAACAGAACTGAACGAAATCAGAGTAAACAAGAATCTCTCAGGGGACTAAAACAAAATATATTATATAACATAACTTTGAAATACAAATCTGTTTTGTAAATACATACCATATCAGAGTACAACATAACATTTGATACAGCGGAAATAACTCTAAATAACTAATGGTGAAGCCTCCTTCTTAGAGCTCCTCCAAGTGTATCTGTAAAAGCTTGAAACACTTGACTGCCGTACAAATTTGGGCACCCAAGAGTTTAGGAAAAAACAAACAAAATAAACTCTAGGTCAGTCATGGGACTAGTGTGAGTAAACTCCAACCAATTTGTTTAACTTTGAAAAATCCTTTGAAAGAAAAGGTAATAGTAAGACCAGCTTACACACAAACACGGACGGTTTTTACCTTACTACAACCAAACCATTTTTGATATCAAAATCCAGTGATATTATAATAATGTCTAATCAAATAAATAACCAAATAATAGAACGCTTGCATCTCACGCTCCACATATAGTATAAAATCAAAAACCACAGGGCGCTTCTTGGAGATTGGATTCCAACTACGACAAGGTATGGGACCACCTCCCGATCAGTGTACTCTAGAGGGGATACACTAGGGTTCAACAAGAACATCTTGCAACCTGGCCCACACATGACCTCCCACTCATTAGCTTGAGTGTAGCGAATATATTGTCACCCACAGTTATTGGCCATCCAACCGTAATCCGTAAGATACAGAATCGAAAGAAGAATAAATAATTGAATTTTCTCTAGATTGGTGACAAATATACCCTACTCAGGTATGACTCACCAAGCCATGCTGCCTGCCCGATTTTTGTCATTTCCCGGTTGTGAGGCTAGAGGCTACGTTAATCTTTTTTTAGAACATCTGCCACCATACACTTTGAATGCCACATCGTCAAACCCATCAAATCACTAGTTGATCTTCACAAAATATCACGGGTATAAAAGCTAAGAGAAACGGATTTCTCCGCCACCAGACGTAATACCTTGAAAAGATCGTCTGTTGTGATCTGTTTGGAGTACCCTGTGAGACATTCGTCCATACAAGTTGTCTTGGGACTGGACAAACCAAAAGCATCATTCTGGAATAGGACGACCTTTTGCATTTTACTCCATCTTCAATTATCTTCAGCACAGTCTAATTCACAACGCCTATGCCTATATGGAGTAGATTTCAGATAATAATCCAACCGGTCTCTCCGTATTGACAATGATGGTCAAAACACTTCAATAGTCGGTTATTTAACTATCGAAGTAAAAACAAACACCTATTCAAATGTACAATTAGACATCAAACAATCACTGGCCCTTTTATATAACATTAACTTTCCAATTTCTTATATATATATTCTATTTACATATGTATATTCTAATCAATATTCAATTATCATTTCTTATACGATCCGCAACAATGTCGAATGCCATATTATATCATTATATAAAATCGAATGTTTTTATCAAATTTCTACTTGAAGGTTTCCATTCAATATGGTAAATATATTAAATCTCAATTATTCATCTTTGTTCCCAATCCAATATAACATTTCTAGGCTTCTTTGGAAAAACACCGTTACTTGCTTATTCCTTAGAATAAGGGGATTTCAAACCAAATTATTTCCATTTCCTAGGAGTAGTGTTGTATATAAATATCACGCTTAAGCTTGGTTAACAATGTTACTTTATTGTTATAGTTCAAAAACTTGCAATACGCTGCAATATTCCCCTTTATAACTAATTTTGACATCTTTTTCCGTTACGAACTAATACCATCCCTCGATAATAGTGAAGTCGTTCAAGTTGGGATATTTAATTTACCTCCCAGACCTTGCTCGACAATGTTCGTATCTTACAACAGATATAAGTCCGTAAATCAAACTCGCATTACTTCTAATATCAATGAAAATGTATTTCTTGTTCTATTTGAAACACGGTTTTATAACGCCGTTTACTTACTTTGGAAAACTCGGTTGGTTATACTTATTTACATTAACACTTCGCTTCATTTTCGTTATGCAATCATAGTTATAAAACCGGTTTAGCCATTCACGCTCTTTGAAAACATTTCCAAATATTATAAACCCTTATTTTCCATATTCCCGAAAATATATGTTATTAACGTCTAAAACATTTCCACCTTCTTTTACATTCGTTATTTCCCATACTTTGAAAATATACATTATCTAGATTGGAAATATTTCCAGTTCCCACTATAACCATTTCAATCTATCAAACGTTGCTTTTAAAACATTATTCACTTTAAAACGTGAATATAATTTCTTATAGAAATCTAGTCCCGTTAAATCAATCGAGACCTAGTTTTATAAATATCATTACTGGTCTATCAAGTTATTTCCAAATTCTACATTGCAATTTCACTTCATAACTCTATTTAAAAATTCAACTTCTCCTAACATATAAATTCAGTTTATAACTAAATTTCAACCTCATATTTGATTATAAATCACCGGTTTTCAAACCAACTATTACCTTTTATGTCAAATATTTAAAATTTCGAAAGTAGTTTATTTATATATATAGTTCTACAAAATCTAACCCTAATTATAACCCTTATGGATTTCTTCCAATTCTTAAATGCTATTTGAGCATCGAAATATTTCATCGTCCCTCTGAGCGATTTCCCATTTCCCCCTTTTATAAAATCCTTTCTTGAATCCGTATTTACTAAATTTCCCAAGGATAATTAATTTGTTTCATTATAAATATCATTTTTTTAAATCAACCGCATGTTTTGTAGAACCAGGTATTTTACTCTAGACCAATCCAGATTCAATTTCTATTATTAAAATAATAATAATAGATTTCCCCCTTTTAACTCAAGTTCTTTCCCAATGTATTTTATGTTATTTAAATACCGGTTACTACAGGGCCAGTGTAATCCACATTCTAAACAAACACCAATCAAGCATAGATCATTTGTCACATCATACTACGTAATATATGAAGAACAATAATATAATTTAGTAAATCATCCAAGCAACCATCGCACACAGCATTCAATCATCCATTTATAAATATTAAAATATAATTAAAATATTTTAAAATAGAACAGAGTTAGTGAATTTACTCACCTTGCACGTTAACCGTTAAATAACGATTTGTGTCAGTTGATTATACTCGGTGCTTTAATTGTCTTAAACTGTAACATGCTCTAAAATCGCTCCGGATCGACTCCAGTGTAGTCTGCGACCATCGTATCCAAAACAATATTTTTCCACCACGTCGGCCTCATCTTGTCCAAAAAGCATGCTCCAGACATATATTACCATTGCCGAAATATAAAAAGAATCAAACCACCTCCTGTTTAATTCTCAGTCATTTCGTGACTTCGGAACCCGTTCGTTAACACCTGTACCCAACGGTGTAAATCCAACCCATCTTCTTTTATCCTCAACTACCGCAGTACCTTGCGTCAGCCACCTCCAACTCAAACTTCCCTTCGTCATTTATACATGCTGCGAACACTCTTCCCAGTCAAACAATCCCAACACTCCTATACCTCTTTATTGAACAAAAACAGACAAGAATATCCATACGTCAAATTTTGTTCATGCATGGCCCTTCACGCTCCATCTTAATTCCAACGTTTTACCCATGCGTTGACTACTCCAACTTCATATTTACTTCAATAAAATTTCCATGTTCCATAATTTAAAAACACTTGGCCTGCTACTTTACGTCACCATGTTCCCAACCTTCCCTACTTATTCACGTTAACTGTTCACAAATATCATTGCTGCCTCGAAGACACTGATCCCCTTACTCTATTGTCTTCAAAAATCATACCACTAGAATACTTCCCGAAACTCCTAAGTCCTTCATAAAAGCATACATTATCTTCCCCACCACAGAATTCCAACACTGCTGTTCCTGATAGAAACTCTATGCGGGGACTTTGAACTCCACTATAATAACCCACACAGATCCATTCATATGTGCTTTACGTTAAAAAAAACATTTCTCCTCCTCCAACACACAACAAACCCGCACACAGTCCTACCATAACTTCCTTTCAAGTCTTCCTCCCAATGTCAATTTCAGAAAAAACAGAACCCAAACATTTAAACTCCTTTATGAACCTTTAACCCATGTTATTATCTCCTAATCCCGTTATACACTGCTAACCACGTCCTCACCCTCTCCTTCTCGTGTGAACTCCTGTTACCGCTCCATGACAGTATACTTCCTCTGCTAACATGGCTTCATGCCATCTACCATGCACACCTAACATATTTGCAATCCCATTAACTCTTCTCTGTAAAACCATTTTCACTCTTTCCATCCTTATTCCCTCTTCTCACTTCATAAGTATAAAACCAGCAATTCCTCCCTTGTTACATGCTACGTTCATCGCTCTCCTTCATCATTTAAAACATGTCCAACTACTCCTTTACTACGCTCGAGCTCCACCTTCAACATGTCTCCGTTTTCAGCTCGCAATTCCATGCCGAGCACGATGATCTGTACCCAGTTACAGGTATCGAGCTTGCCATGCTCCAACATCCTTAGGGAAAAGGTCAATGTGCTCACCTTGTGTTCCAGAACCTCGTGCCGCCCCTCATTTCCTTTCCTATTGCCTTAACCTCCGACAAACTCGATAACCCACCTCGTTGGTTAAAAAATGCAAACAGAAACTCTTGAAACCTAGAAATTATATAGGATCGGAGGTCTCATTACAAGTCTCACTATATATAAGTTTTAGATTTTAAATGGAGGATCTTGATTTTCATTTGCTATAGAGGACTTTGATGGTTTCTTTTCAGGAAAAATAATAATATAGATGCTGGCGTAAAAAAGTTGTTTTATATATAGGCATTCGAACCTTCATGTTGAAGTAATAGGGTATATAGGGTGTACAGTCGTCTACTGCTAGGTTTGCAAATTTTAAAACTTTGATTTGCCAACTCATAGGGGATTTGATGGCTTATGTTGTCTTCGTAATACGTGGATAGTTGTATGTTTCCTTAGCAGGTAAGGAAACAGTTCACATCGTGTTCGCTATACTGTGTTTCAAACTGTAAGTCATGGTCTCTGACTGTGTAGCATAGTTCAACTGCGTTATACTAATGATACAATGGCATAATTCAAATGCGAAAGGAAGGAAAATTAATGTCACAACATAGGTTAGATAGCATGTGGTGGTTGCTTAAATTCCCAACAAGGCAGTGCTATGCTAAATTATCCGTACACTTTTCTTTTCCTTGGGGTTGAAGGATTTGGGTATGGTACATTTTCTAGGTCTGCACCGCTACTTGTCTCTTGATATGAAGGCATACTAGCTGTTATAATAGGTATGAAGATGTACATACTTAGAATAGAAAGCTTAGCTAAGGTGGTACATTTTGGTTTTACTATATTCAATTGCTAATGAATTGTTTTCCTTTGTTTGTTGTTAAAATTTATGCACCTTAATGTACCAAATTCCATTCATGTTCGAGCTGCTACGGACAAAAATAACAATACAGTTGTGTCGAATGAGGTGCCACGATTCCAAAAATATAATAATATAGACTAATTAGCTCATTTTGTTGAACCCCAAAATGCTGATATAGGGTGTAAAGCACTTCAAATAAAAAGTTTTTTATTTTCCAAATTAAAAATTACAGTAAAATTCAAAAAATTAAATTATAACTACGTCTCAGAAATCTTCTTCAAATTCAAAAACAATATATAATTATATTTAAATAATCGTTATGGCTTATAAACAGCTCCACAACGACTTTCTGAAAATTAGATTTGAACATGCCTCACAATCTATAATACGAAATCCTGATTTTTCACTTCCGTTAGAAAAATAAAGTTTAATAGATCCCAATGCTTCTTGTTTCGAAGAAATCCAACTAATTACGGATCTTATATAGTCGTTTGAAGTTCAAAGCTCAGTATTACGAACTACCGCGACATTACGAGCTCGTTTTAAATTATATTATAATAAATACGTTCAAACTATCGTTTATAAATATATTCATTATTATAATTCAATTCTGAACTGAATTAAATATGTTAAATTATCCAATTCACATTATACTGCTATTTAACTATTTCCGACTATTTTGAAAATTAAATCCATTATTTCATTATTTATATTATTCAAATATACCAAATGTTTGAATTCAAACTATTTAGATTATCAAACCGATATATAAAAATAATTAAATTAATTAATTATTTAACTGCCAAAATTTCGAGACGTTACATTCCTTCCTCCTTAAAAGAATTTCGTCCCCGAAATTACTAAGGTAGAAAAATGCTGCAATCCCTATTATAACCAGGTTAACAATCCTTTATTTATCTTCAATTTCAAGTGATCTACGTTATTTTCAATTTAAATTAGCAATTTCCTTATTAACGAATATTTTCAAGAATTCTAAAAATTTTCTAACACCTTAAATTTCCCAAAAATTTCGCCATCATCTCCTCTGCATGGCTCAATTGGTACAACTATACTCGCCTCTCTGGGCCTTCTCCAATCTAAAGAAAATAAACAGCCAAACGCCTTGCCCAATAGACTCATAGAAATCTCATATCCAATATAGAATATAAATGCGTACCTTTTTTGGTTGGGCATTCTTCCATTTGATATCACCTTATATATACTCATGCATTTCCAATTGGTCTCCACCCGACTCATCCTCAAATTCAATCATTCTCTTATATCCAAGCCAAAATTTATCTCAAATCTCAGTTCCAATCTCAATTTCAAATTCTTACTTCTAATCCAATTCCATTCCAGATTATTTCTGGTCCAATCCAATTTTATTGAATTTGGTTTAAGTTAAATTCGAACTTATTTATGCACCTTTTGCCATTTTATTTAACTTCATAAGTTAAATTTTTAAATTTCCAGAATTCAAAAGTCCTGGGTTTTTATTTCAAATTAGTTTGAATTCACATATATTTACATATAATAGTAGAAATTCAAAATATTTCAAAACAATTCAAAACACTTGTTTTTCTTAATTCAAAATCTGTGGTAGTAGTTCGTCTCTTAGAAACTTGAAAATGAACACTGATGATGCTGCAGTCATTATCAGAATTATCTTCTAGTGATCAAAGTGAGTTCAATACTATATCATTTCAAAACTTATTTTTAAGCACTTCATTTTGAAATTACATCAAAATATCCTTTCAAAATGCTTGGAGAAACATTTCTAAATTCCCAGGATTTAAAATTCCATATACTAAAGCCAAATCTTTTACAATAACTTCCAAATTTTCTAGAGTTTTAACTCCAATTTTTGTTTTATCTTCAGATTCAATTTATCCGGTTTATATTTATTATTCTTATACGAATTCCGATTGGTTATTCACATAACCAACTCAATTATAATTTTCTATTCGATTATAATATCGATCAACACATCTAATATACTATAATAATCTCAATATATATACTTCTTAGTATATCAAAATATATGTTGGGTGAAATTATTTTATGTACCCCACTTTTAAAACAATATTTTGTCAAATTACTCTGTTCTAGAGTTTAGAAACACCTATCGACACAATTTTCACTACTGTATCGACCAGAATTCATAAATCACTCGACGAACCAATCAACACAATATAAAACATTTTTATACAAATCTACAAATATGTTCACTCGTATATGTACACTTAAACTCAATCTAGGGCATTACTAACCCCATCTCTACTAAGTCACGCCACAAAGCCAAGGTAACCACTTAACCTTCAGCTCTGATACCACTGTAACGGCCACGAGATTTTCGACCTTGAAAATCAACATAAAACACAATGTTGACTATTCAAGTATCGAAAATACCGGGTCATTAATATAAAGAAATAAGAGGATGAGATAGAAAAGATAGAACTATTAGTATAGAAGAATAGGAAGAATATAACTAAATGAAATCAGAGTAAAACGAATCTCACAGCGGACTAAAACGAAATATTTTATATAACATAACTTTGAAATAAAATCTGTTTTGTATATACATACCATATCAAAGTATAACATAACATTTGATACAGCGGAAATAACTCTAAATAACTAACGGGGAAGCCTCCTGCTTCAAGCTCCTCCAAGTGCATCTGTAAAAGCCTGAAATACTTGACTGTCTATATAAATTTGGGCACCCAAGAGTTTAAAAAAACAAATGAAATAAACTCTGGGTCATTCATGGGAGTGATATGAGTATACTCCAACCAATTTGTTTAACTTTGAAAAATCCTTTGAAAGAAAAGGTAATAGTGAGACCAACTCACACATAAACGCAGAAGGTTTTTATCTTACTATAACCAAATCATTTTTGATATCAAAATCTTGTGATATTATAATAATGTCTAATCAAATAAATAACCAAATAGCAGAACACTTGCATCTCACGCTCCACATAGAGTATAAAATCAAAAATCGCAGGGCGCTTATTGGAGATTGGATTCCAACTATGACAAGGTATTGGATCACCTCCCGATCAGTGTACTCTAGAGGGGATACACTGGGGTTCAACAAGAACATCTTGCAACCCGGTGCACACATGACTGCCCACTCATCTAGCTTGAGTGTAGCGAATATATTGTCACCCACGGCTGTTAGCCATCCAACCTTAATCCATAAGATACAGAATCGAAAGAAGAATAAATAATTGAATTTTCTCTAGATTGGTGACAAATATACCCTTCTTAGGTATGACCCACCTAGCCATGCTGCCTGCCCGATTTTTGTCATTTCCCGGTTGTGAGGCTTGAGACTACGTTAATCTTTTTTTAGAACATCTGGCCACCATACACTTTGAATGCCACATCGTCAAACCTGTCAAATCACTAGCTGATCTTCAAAAAATATCACGGGTATAAAAGCTAAGAGAAACGAATTCCTCTGCCACCAGATGTAATACCGTGAAAAGATCGTCTGGTGTGATCTATTAGGAGTACTCTGTCAGGCATCCATACAAGTTGTCCTGGGACTGGACAAACCGAAAGCATCATTCTGGAATAGGACGACCTTTTGCATTTTACTACGTCTGCAATTATCTTCAGCATAGTATAATTTGCAACACCTATGCCTATACGGAGTGGATTTCAGATAATAATCCAACCAGTCTCTCCGTGTTGACAACGATGGTCACTTCGATAGTCGGTTATTTAACTATCGAAGTAAAAACAATCACCCATTCAAATGTTCAATTAGACATCAAACAATCACTGGCCCTTTTAATTAACATTAACTTTCCAATTTCTTTTATATATATATATTATATATATATATATATGTATATTCTATTTACATATATATATTCTATTCAATATTCAATTATCATTTCTTATACGATCCGCCACAATGTCGAACGCCATATTATATCATTATATAAACTCAAATGTTTTTATCAAATTTCAACTTGAAGTTTTCCGTTCAATATGGGAAATATATTAAATCTCAATTATTCATCTTTGTTCCCAATCCAACATAACATTTCTAGGCTTCTTTGGAAAAACACCGTTACTTGCTTATTCCTTAGAATAAGGGGATTTCAAACCAAATTATTTCCATTTCCTAGGAATAGTGTGGTATATAAATATCACTCTTAAGCTTGGTAAACAATGTTACTTTATTGTTATAGTTCAAAAACTTGCAATACGCTGCAATATTCCCCTTTATAACTAATTTCAACATCTTTTTACATTACGAACTAATACCATCCCTCGATAATAGTGAAGTCGTTCAAGTTTTGGTATTTAATTTACCTCTCAGACCTTGCTCGACAACATTCCTATCTTAGAACAGATATAAGTCCGTAACTCAAACTCGCATTACTTCTAATATCAAAGAAAATGTATTTCTTGTTCTATTTGAAACACGGTTTTATAACACCATTTACTTACTTTGGAAAACTCGGTTGGTTATACTTATTTACATTAACTCTTTGCTTCATTTTCGTTATGCAGTCATAGTTATAAAACCGATTTAGCCATTCATGCTCTTTGAAAGCATTTCCAAATATTATAAACCCTTATTTTCCATATTCCCAAAACATTATGTTATTAACATCTAAAACATTTCCACCTTCTTTTACATTCGTTATTTCCCATACTTTGAAAATATACATTATCTAGATTGGAAATATTTCCAGTTCCCACTATAATCATTTCAATCTGCCAAACATTGCTTCTAAAACATTATTCACTTTAAAACGTTTGTAACAACCCAGAAAATACGAGCCAATTTAAATTTTTTAAATTGGGTATTTTAAAGAAATTAGAGTAATTGAAATAGAATATTTCAATAAAATAAAGAGTTAGAAATGGTGCAACAGTTTGAAAATTTGAATTCGAACTTTGACTGACTGTACCGGGTGCAAAATAAAACAGATTTTAGTGAAACCAAAAATATTTAAATCTGTTTATGAATATCTTTATAACGAATCTAAAAAATCAAAGTTTCATAGCGGGAATCAAAAGTTATGGCCAAATTAATTTTCAGAAAGGTCGCTATAGAGGATATATAGCCCTTGAAAATAGGCATTTTGCAAATGACCTCAGAATTCGACGAAACCACTTTTGTTGGATCCAGGATGTCAAATTATTGCTAGGTTTCAAATTCCATAATTTTTGAAGTTAATATGTGAGCATGGCAAAGGAAAATGTGTTTGGTCAATTTTTGATAAATTGGGTCGACCAGAAAATGGCCATTTTTCAAACGGTCTCAGAATTCGACGAAACTAGTTTTGTTGGGACTGTTTCGTTAAAACACAGCTAGATTTATTTTTCTGGAATTTTTGGGATCAGTATATGGCCCCGACAAATTGAAATGTACATTCAAATCAAATATGAAATGTTCTATATTTTAATTTGAAGAAAAACTGACTAAAGCAGTCGAATGGGCCTACGAAACATATCCCATTGTGTTCGGAATGGGGGTATTTAGCTAGGGACGACAGTCGTTGGGTTTAAAAAGGAGTTCTTTTATGAAAACCCTAATTTTCTGAATTATATATACCTTGACCAATAGGAATTTTACTTTATAATTTTTTTTAAAAATATCTCGAAAACCCCTGGAGCCCTCTCAATATCGATGATGGAAGGAGTCCCCCATTCCCTTCCATTTTCCGGCGAAACTGGTCACCATTTCACCCCGACCCAGTTCAACTTTTTGAAGCCCTTTTCCTCCTCTTCAAATCCATACCTGTGGCACCCCTCCTCGTCTCGTAATTCGTGCGAACGACCTACCCAAAGTTTCAGCCTTTTCGCCACCGCCACCATCGCCAGAGGCTATCGAGCCGGACCACGACCACACCCCTAGGCGCGCCTCTCGGAGTGCTACGACGTGGTACCCTTCGATTTCAGTGAAGTGCTACGGATTTCATGAAAAATCAAAACATAGTTTTGAAGGTTCGAAGAAGGTAACGGTTTAATTTATTTTAAACTGTTCTATAGCACTTTAAAGCGCTACGGTTTATGATTTTACAATAAAAATTGTATCTTTTTTGCTTTGTTGACGAAATTCGATGAAACATGAGACATTGGACTCGTAAGGACGCTCTCTACATTCAAGAAGAGTCCGGGGATTTTTCTGAGCTCGCTACTATTTTTAGCAAAGCAACAAACAATGTGAGATTTCTAAACTGAAATGTGAATGGAAATGCGTTGTATAAGTTATATAAGCGAAGTATAAATTATATACGCGTTGTATACCTTGTGTACATGTGTTGTATAAGTTATATGAGCGATGTCTAAATTATACATGCATTGTATAAATTATATGTGTGTTGGAATGGAAATAAAATACACTTATATATATACTCCCCTCGTCCAGAAACCATGGACGATATTTATTGATTGCGAATTAGCGTGAAAAATTTGGTGAATAATGCGAATGGTTGATAGGATTGTTTGTGGTTGATATTGTTTGGATTGTGGTTGAAAAATACCCGTTTGTGGTTGAAACAAAATTAGAATAGTTTGTGGAAAAGAAAAACATACTCGCCTGCGTGCGAACTAGATGTATGAAATCTCCATTGTCAAAAACCGCAAGGTTTTAGGGTAGAGCGAGGAGTCGTACTCGGGATGGTGCCGGTTTTAAATACCCTGCCGTTATGCTGCCGAAATTTTCAATAATATTCATGTGTTAGAATTATTTTCATGTGTTGAAATTATTTTCATGTGTTGAAACCATATTCATGTGTTGAATAGAAAATCATGTGTTGAATAGAAATTCATGTGTTGAATAAAATTCTTTGAAAGATAAAAATAACATTTTATCACATACAAAAACTATATAAACTATTCGTGTATTAAATAAATTGTTTTAACAATAAAAATCACATTTTTATTATATATATAAATTATAGAAAACATTCATGTGTTGAATAAAGGACTAGAACGATAAAAATCATATTTTTATCGTATGTGTGAAGTCGAAAACATTCATGTGTTGAATATATGGATTGAACAATAAAATTTACATTTTTATGGTGAATATGAAGTGCTAAAAATATTCATGTGCCGAATAAATATTTTTGATGATAAAAATATCATTTTTATCATGTATACGACTCGCTAAAAATATACAAGTGTTGAAATAAATATTTGTTTGCTATGAATATTATTTTCGACATGTATACGAACTAAATAAAATAGTCATGCATTGAAATATATTTTTGTTCGCTAAAAATATCATTATTATACGAAACATGAAGTGTTAAAAATAACCACTTGTTCAAACAAATATGTGTGGGTTGAAAATATTATTTTTAACATGTGTAAGAAGTGTTAAAAATAATCATGTATAGAAATAAACCTTTGTTCGCTAGAAATATTATTTTTAGCCTAGTTTTGCACACATACACATATATATGTATATATATATAAATACATGTGTTGAACAGGAAAATGGATTAGCTGTTGTGCAAAGAATTTATTTGCATGCCCGACAAATAGGTAAACCTTAATGAGTTGGATGCGCAATTTTATTATTATATCAACTCCTGTGAATGCCATTGGATGCGGAGTGCTGGTTGTTCTGTGTGTAATAATAAACGTCGCCATAGGATAGTAACAATTAATTTTGAAATACACTACATGGAATACTTCATGAAGATAGGCATACTTCATCATATACCACATAACATTTGGAGCTTGTGTGACGAGGTTGAAGATCTACCATACGAGCGAGTGGCTTGTATGGCGATGACTATATATTACAGGTTGAACTGATGACTAATCTGGACTATATATAATGTAACGATAAATTGCAAGATTAATAAAACCCCACATAGGTCTGGAGATGACAATAAACACGTCTCTCTGGTCATTAAGGCACAAAAACCATTTATAGGGAGACGAGAATTTATTCTTTAGAGTTATGATCTATACACACTCCCCTGTGGACACCGGAATATATCACTATAAATATGTGCATGCTTATTAGGATTTATTGGGTACCTAATACGGCCCAATAAATTTCCGAACCCCTTCCCATACAAAGGAGGTTATGGCGAAATTTTCTGAAATTTAAAGGCGTTAGTGAAATATTTGATGTGAAAACGATATTGAAATCGTCGAATAAATTATATATATATATATAAATTAAATAAAATGAATTGAGCTCCTGCAGTTCGCGTTTTGAAATTGTAACTTTGAACGATTATCCCGAAAGATCCGACCATCGGATTTCCACGAAACTGAAACCATTGGGTTCGCTTTGGAAATATCTTTCCAACGATATAAACTTTGTTGAGATCCAACGGTTAGATTTTCAGAGATGTGTAAAACAAATTTGAAGAAAAACAGCGCCAGTGCCTCGACACGACCTGAAATGTCGTTTAATTATATAGGGCCATTTTTAAATAAATAAAAATGGCGATATATCGTTATAAAATATTATAAACGATATGGAATGGAAATAAACCGATTGTACTTGGTTTGCTTGTCATTTGATGGTTGAATGTGTTTGACATGAAAATTATACCAAAGTACTGAAATGGGAATGTCGAATAATTTAACCATGGAAAGAATTGATTTGAAATCTAAATATACGTGAATTATTTGAAAAGGCCGAGTTAATTCTCATTTCAAATAATTGATCGACGATTAGAAGTCAAAGAGATGAAGACGGTTCAAGACCAACGATCTTCACATCGGATGGATGGGCGCTACTGATGCTCATGATTGGAGTAGCTACCTTGAAGGGGCTGAAGTGGAAGTCGTCCAAACGTATTTTTTGATTGTACGGATATGTGAGGAATATGGTGCCTCCGGTTTCGTTCTGACCTAGAACGAACTTGTAAATGGACTGTGTGTCTGACATTGGATTTTGTTCTGTGCTGATTGATCTCTATTAAATATATATCTTCTTGGCGGCGGAGAATTTATTCTCTTGCTTAACGCTCTTCTCTGAAACGTACGAGCTCAGAGGTTATATATCGATAGAAATCAGTCGCATGGAGTGAATTGCCTATGTGGCATGCCTAAGTGGCAGATGATCAAGGCTTTTGTTGAAAAGCAAAGTCTTGTGGTTGATGATCAAATCACAGCCTACGTGGCATAGCTTTGTGTATAGCGTTGATTCGCGATCCTCACACCTCGGTATGAGTCAAAAATGGGATAAGGACCGCTGGGAGAACACGACGTTTCTTTCTAGTTACGGTGGTGTTAGTGACTTACCAGCCCTAATATTGATATTATTTTCACCTGTGTGGTTGTTGGAATGCGAGGCGCTCGATTATTGGTCTGTAAGGACCGGGAAACGTGTGTTTAGGAATTGCCAATCCTCAAACGTAAGAGAGGACCGGCCCAACCGATTCCAAGGATCGATGTGTGTGATCCTGAGACATTTGCTAGAGTGTCTCGAACAGAGAGGAGCTTGCCCCTTGCCTAGACTCATGATGGAATCCAATTTCCAATACGAAATTACGGATTTGATTGTACTACTAGTATAGCGACATGATATATGGTACCCATGCCGTCTATGATTGATATTTATGATGAAACTTGCTTTTGAAACATATATGCACTAGTAATAATATCAAACACTTTTGTTTTATACGTATCAAGCATTCCTTGGCCATTATAAGGTAAAACTCTATCCTCCGGCCAGCGTTGCATTGTGTGATGGGACCTGAGTCTTATAATGGCTTCATTTTTATAAAAAGCATTGCGATGATTTAATAATTTACTTTATTTCATGCACTGGCAATCACTGGAGTAAACCCATTCCGCGAAAGTGGCGTGGTCCTATGATTTGCCCTATTATTGTTGTTTAATTGGTTAAGTAGATTTCTCATACCAGTCCCATGACTGACTCGTAGTTTGTTTCACCTTGCAAACTAGGGTGCCCTTATTTTCACACGAGCAGCCTAGTACCAGGTAGCAGGACATATTTTGGCTTTTGCACTACAGCAGGGAGTGCATCTTTTGGCTTATATGGCGAGGCTTGACTTCTCAGTGTTTTGGCTATTGATTTTCCGCCATAATTATCTATGTATATGATTCTGCTTATGGCGATGCAGACTGATATTTCTTTTATGTACTGTCTATGTATATGTACCGCTTATGGCGATGTAGACTGATCATTTACTTTCATGCACTAATTTGTATCCTACACTGTGCTCTCTGATGTTGTGACATATTATGATTCCGCTGTTATATTTATGTAAATTATTCTATTTGCTGTTTATGATTAATGTGTTATATTCCAATGATTATCCTTAACATCGTCGTACGGGGTTTTGGGATCGTCACAGGTGGTATCGGAGCTTTGGTTAATCTTAGTTCTGGAATTTAACACATTAAACACCTCGTCAGAATAGAATCAGTAGTGTTCTAAGGCGAATAGCTTATTAGAGATAGGATTAGTAATGTCCTAGAATGAGCTAAGCAGAATAACAAAAATAATTTGATCAGTACATCATTGTCTTTCCTTAAGTTCTTCTGCTTTACCATATATTAAAATTATCGTTTCTATGGGCTTGACCCTTTTCTTGCTTATACAGAACTTGATAGATAGCTACCCGAGCAGTAGCAGCTAGAGGAGGCCAAGGAGGCCGAGGTAGAGGACGGGGGATATCCCTGTTGCCGAAGGGCCTTTGATACAACCACCAGCCACTCAGCCATTCGAACTAGACCGAGCGGCGAAGAGATATAAGAATCTCGGGGGCAAAACCTTTTCAGGGACTGGCACAGTGATAAAAGCCTTGGCTTGGTTTAAAACTTGTGAAAATATCTTTGTGACTTAAGACTCGGAGATCACGATAAGGCATTTTTGGGCGCTTGGCTTTTACAAGATGAGGCAGAATTATGGTGGGATGCCATCACTGCTGAGGACCAAAATGTAGTGAGGACTTGGGATGAGTTCAAGGCAATGTTTAAGGGGAAGTTCATCCTCGAACAAGCGGTGGAGCGTATGCACGATGAATTTTCCAATCTCCAGCAGGGAGACCTCTCCGTCCAGGACTACCTTAACAAGTTCACGTAGCTATCTCGTTACGCACCAGAGCTTATCACGACTGTAAAGGCAAAGAACAAAAGGTTCATACATGGGCTTAAGCGTAAATATCAGGATAGAGCCATAAGCCACATCAAACTTCCATTTGCAGATTTGGTGGAAATGGCCTATAACTATGAAGACTTGGACCAGAGGAACCTTGGTATAGACCGCGCCAAGAGTCAAGCGGGAAACAAACGTAAGGCTTCTGGGAACCAACCCGAGTCCAGCAATGCAGCAGCCGCCGGTCAGCAAGCCAGTAAGCCACCCAAGGGAAGCTGTTTTAATTGCAGTAAGATGGGACATTACTCCAATGTATGCACCGCTCCAAAGCGGCAGAAGGCAAACCCACAAAGCGCAAGTCAAAACCCTCAGAGTTCTAGATCATGCTTCAACTGTCGCCGAACAAGGCATCTTGTCAAAGATTGTCCATTGCTAAAGAAGGCAGAAGTTGCTCATGTTTATGACGGGGCGAACCCGCCGGCTGCTTTAGATGGAGCAGGTAAACCCGATGTTTTGGGAGGTACCCTTACAATTAAAAATATACTTGTTTCTGTACTATTTGACACTGGTGCATCACGTAGTTTTATTACAAGTAACACAGCCAAAAAGTTAAAGTTAAAGATAAGAGTCCTTAAAGAACCTATTAGAGTTCATAATCCGATAGGAGGATCTCTTGTTCTTAGTTCATATTGCAGAGTACCTATCTCTTATTCTTGTTACAAGTTTCCTATTAATTTAATCGTCATGAATTTCTCCAAATTCAATGTTATCCTCGGGTTGGAGTGGTTAACAAAATATAAAGCCGAAGTTAGATGTGCCGAAAGAATCGTAAAAGTTGAAACGAAGCTTGGATATATTACTGAACCATGCCATGGTTCAGATCCGGATAGAAAAGAATTTTGGTCTACGCTAGAAGTTGTTCCCACTTCATTAGAAAAGATTCCTGTGGTTAAAAACTATGCGGATGCGTTTGAAGAAGTCGAAAACTTACCTCCACAAAGAGACATTGAATTCAGAATTGATCTAATTCCGAATGCCAGACCAGTGGTACATCTAATTCAAAGAATGACTCCAAAAGAAAAAGAAGAATTAGGCGATCGAACTTGTCAACTGATATGGAAGGGTCTGATCAGACCTAGCTTTTCTAGTTGGGGTGCAGCTGTAGTGTTTGTTCCTAAGTCAGACGGTTCTCTCCGATTGTGTGTTGATTACCGAGACCTCAATAAGCAGACGCTCAGAAACAAATATCCATTACGCCGCATCGATGATCTGTTAGACCAATTAAATGGAGCGAGAGTATTTTCCAGAATGGACCTAGCTACAGGTTTCCATCAACTGAGAATTGCAGAAGACTGTGTTCCTTTGACAACTTTCAGAGGTCTAGACATATTTTACGAGTGGTTAGTAATGCCGTTCGGTTTATGCAATGCTCCAGCATACTTCGTCGATCTAATGAATAGAGTGTTCAGAGAAGTTCCGAATAAATTTGTTCTGGTATTCATCAATGATATTTTAATCTACTCCAAATCTGAAACCGAGCATGAAAAACATTTAGAACAAGTATTGGGGATTCTAAGAAAGAACGTCTTCAATGCCAAATTCTCTAAATGTATCTTCTGGCAAGATGAAGTGAAGTTCCTTGGCCATGTCATGTCAAAGGAAGGAATTTCTGTAGATCCAAGCAAAATTACAGCAATTCAAGAGTGGAAGCAACCTACTACACCCACAGAAGTTTGAAGTTTTCTTGGATTGGCTAGTTATTATCGAAAATTCATTAAGGATTTTTCGAAGATATCCGGTCCATTAACAAAGCTTACAAAGAAGCACGAGAGATTTAAGTGTACTTATGACAGTGAAGAAGCATTCCAGGAATTGAAATCAAAATTGACAACCACTCCAGTATTAACCATTATCGATGGCAATCAGGATTTGATGGTTTGGACGGATGCTTCTATTAGAGGTCTTGGTGCAGTATTAATGCAAAGAGGCCAAGTAGTTGCTTATGCAAGCCGCCAGCTAAAACCGCATGAGAAGAATTATGTAACTCATGATCTTGAGTTGCTAACCATCGTTTTTGCTTTAAAAATCTGGAGACATTACTTATTGGGTGAGAAGTTCGAACTATTTACAGATCATCAATCATTGAAGTATTTGTTCACCTAGAAAGATCTGAACTTGAGATAGCAGCGTTGGCTAGAATTTCTCGTAGCATATGATTTAGATATCTTGTATACTCCGGGGAAAGCCAACGTTGTAGCTGATGCGCTCAGCAGAAAGAATGAAATCATCGCTAGTCTTATCGTTAAGTCTTCATTGAATGACAAGATCTCTGTTCTTCAGAAAACGACAATTTTGTTAAAGAGATGATCAAAAGAAGTCAAAAAGCCGAAGACACCAGTTTCCAAGTGGGTAGTGAAGGAGTTCTGAGATTAAAAGGAAGAATTTGTGTTCCTGACATCCCTTAGCTCAAAAGAGAAGTGCTTGATGAATGCCACAAGTCCAAACTTAGTATCCATCCCGGTGTAAGAAAAATGTATAATGATATCAAGCGCACTTTCTGGTGAAAGGCGATGAAAAGAGATATTTCCTTATATGTTAGCAGGTGCCCTACTTACCAACTAGTCAAAAGCGATCAACAAAAGCTGGCCGGATTGTTGCAACCGTTGGAAATCCCAGGTTGGAAGTGGGAACAAATTTCCATGGATTTCATAGATGGTTTGCCCTGAACCAAGAAAGGTAATGACAATATTTGGGTGATCGTAGATCGCTTCACGAAGACCGCCCATTTCATACCTGTCAGATCCAATAGAACTGCCCAAAGTCTGGCACAGATTTATTTCAAAGAAATTGTTAAGCTGCATGGAGTTCCCCTCAGCATAGTCAGTGATAGAGATCCAATATTTGCTAGCAAATTCTGGGAGGCATTCCAGATAGAATTGGGAACAAAATTGAACCTGAGCACCGCTTATCACCCTCAGACAGATGGCCAAACTGAGAGGGTAAACAGAATTCTAGAGGATTTACTGCGGGCTTGTATTATTGATTTTAATGGGTCATGGGAAGATCACTTGCATTTGGCCGAATTCTCATACAACAACAACTATCAAGCAAGCTTGAAAATGTCGCCATTTGAAGCATTATACGGTAGACCGTGCAGATCTTCTGCATGTTGGGTAGAACCTGGCAACAGACTTGTGTTGGGACCCGATATGATTCGAGAAGCTTCAGACAAAGTCGATTTCATCAATAAACGATTGCAAACTGCACAAAGCCGACAAAGAAGTTATGCAGATTCTAGAAGAAGAGATTTAGCATTCGCTGTTGGTGATTATGTTTATTTGAAAGTTTCTTCAATGAGAGGAGTATTCTGATTCGGTAAAATTGGGAAGTTAGCACCCAGATTTATTGGTCCCTTTCCTATACTTGAACGAATTGGAACTCTCTCTTATAGGGTTCAATTACCTGATTGGTTGCCTGGAGTACATAATGTGTTTCACGTATCTCAACTTAGAAAACATGTGCATGATCCAGATCTTCTTGTAGAAGAAGCAACGCAACAGGACTTGGAAATTACTCCAGAATTAGCAGTCAGAAGAGAGTCATTAAAAATTGTTGGCAAAGAAACTAAAGAGCTAAGAAACAAGAAGGTTCATTTAGTTAAAGTGCAGTGGAGTAGTGATCCTAGAGACTGTACTTGGGAGACCGAGGAAAGCATTAAGCAACTTACCCCAAATGCAGAGTGGACATCTCTGACTAAATCCGGTGCAAGGTACCTTTACAATACTTTGCATTTCCGTTTTTGTTTCCTACTGTACTGTTGTTTCCTTTTCAGGGACGAAAAGTTTTAAGTGGGGGAGATTGTAACAACCCAGAAAATATGAGCCAATTTAAAATTTTTAAATTGGGTATTTTAAAGAAATTAGAGTAATTGAAATAGAATATTTCAATAAAATAAAGAGTTAGAAATGGTGCGGCAGTTGGAAAATTTGAATTCGAACTTTGACTGACTGTACCGGGTGCAAAATAAAACGGATTTTAGTGAAACCAAAAATATTTAAATCTGTTTATGAATATCTTTCTAACAAATCTGAAATATCGAACTTTCAAAGCGGGAATCAAAAGTTATGGCCAAATGAATTTTCAGAAAAGTCGCTATAGCGAATATATAGCCCTTGAAAATAGACATTTTGCAAACGACCTCAGAATTCGACGAAACCACTTTTGTTGGATCCAGGATGTCAAATTATTGCTAGGTTTCAAATTCCATAATTTTTGAGGTTAATATGTGAGCGTGGCAAAGGAAAATGTGTTTGGTCAATTTCTGATAAATTGGGTCGACCAGAAATGGCCATTTTTCAAACGGTCTCAGAATTCGACGAAACTAGTTTTGTTGGGACCATATCATCAAAACATAGCTAGATTTATTTTTCTGGAATTTTTGGGATCAGTATGTGGCCGCGGCAAATTGAAATGTATGTTCAAATCAAATATGGAATGTTTTGTATTTTAATTTGAAGAAAAACTGACTGAAACAGTCGAATGGGCCTACGAAACATATCCCATTGTGTTCGGAATGGGGGTATTTAGCTAGGGGCGACAGTCGTTGGGTTTAAAAAGGAGTTCGTTTATGAAAACCCTAATTTTCTGAATTATATATACCCCGGCCAATAGGAATTTTCCTTTATAATTTATTTTTTTAAAATATCTCGGAAACCCCTGGAGCCCTCTCGATATCGATGACAGAAGGAGTCCCCCGTTCCCTGGCATTTTCCGGCAAAACAGCTCACCATTTCACCCCGACCCAGTTCAACTTTTTGAAGCCCTCTTCCTCCTCTTCAAATCCATACATGTGGAACCCCTCCTCGTCTCGTAATTCGTGCGAACGACCTCCCCAAAGTTTTAGCCCTTCCTCCGCCGCCACCATCGCCAAAGGCGATCGAGCCTGACTGCGACCCCACTCCTAGGCGCGCCTCTCGGAGTGCTACGACGTGGTACCCTTCGATTTCAGTGAAGTGCTACGGATTTCGTGAAAAATCAAAACCTAGTTTTGAAGGTTCGAAGAAGGTAACGATTTAATTTATTTTAAACTGTTCTATAGCACTTTAAAGCGCTACGATTTATGATTTTACAATAAAAATCGTATCTTTTTGCTATGTTGATGAAATTCGATGAAATAGGAGACATCGGACTCGTAAGGACGCTCTCTACATTCTAGAAGAGTCCCGGGATTTTTCTGAGCTCACTACTATTTTTAGCAAAGCAACAAACTAATGTGTGATTTCTAAACTGAAATGTGAATGGAAATGCGTTGTATAAGTTATATAAGCGAAGTATAAATTATATACGCGTCGTATACCTCGTGTACATGTGTTGTATAAGTTATATGAGCGATGTATAAATTATACATGCATTGTATAAATCATATGTGCGTTGGAATGGAAATAAAATATACTTATATATATATATACTCCCCTCGTCCACAAATCATGGACGATATTTATTGATTGCGAATTGGCGTGAAAAATTTGGTGAATAATAGGAATGGTTGATAGGATTGTTTGTGGTTGATATTGTTTGGATTGTGGTTGAAAAATACCATTGTGGTTGAAAAATACCCGTTTTTGGTTGAAACAAAATTAGAATAGGCTGTGGAAAAGAGAAACATACTCACCTGCGTGCGAACTAGATGTATGAAATCCCCATTGTCAAATACCGCGAGGTTTTAGGGTAGAGCGAGGAGCCGTACTCGGGACGGTGCCAGTTTTAAATACCCTACCGTTATGTTGCCGAAATTTTCAATAATATTCATGTGCTAGAATTATTTTCATGTGTTGAAACTATATTCATGTGTTGAAACCATATTCATATGTTGAATAGAAATTCATGTGTTGAATAGAAATTCATGTGTTGAATAAAATTCTTTGAAAGATAAAAATAACATTTTATCACATATAAAAACTATATAAACTATTCTTGTTTTAAATAAATTGTTTTAACAATAAAAATCACATTTTTATTATATATATAAATTATAGAAAACATTCATGTGTTGAATAAAGGACTAGAACGATAAAAATCATATTTTTATCGTATGTGTGAAGTCGAAAACATTCATGTGTTTAATATATGGATTGAACAATAAAATTTACATTTTTATTGTGAATATGAAGTGCTAAAAATATTCATGTGTTGAATAAATATTTTTGATGATAAAAATATCATTTTTATCATGTATACGACTCGCTAAAAATATACAAGTGTTGAAATAAATATTTGTTTGCTATGAATATTATTTTCAACATGTATACGAACTAAATAAAATTTTCATGCGTTGAAATATATTTTTGTTTGCTAAAAATATCATTTTTATACGAAATATGAAGTGTTAAAAATAACCACTTGTTCAAACAAATAAGTGTGGGTTGAAAATATTATTTTTAACATGTGTAGGAAGTGTTAAAAATAACCATGTATAGAAATAAACCTTTGTTCGCTAGAAATATTATTTTTAGCTTAGTTTTGCACACACACATATATATATATATACATGTGTTGAACAGGAAAATGGATTAGCTGTTGAGTAAAGAATTTATTTGCGTGCCCGACAAATAGGTAAACCTTAATGAGTTGGATGCGCAATTTTATTATAATATCAACTCCTGTGAATGCCATTGGATGCAGAGTGCCGGTTGTTCTATGTGTAATAATAAACGTCACCATAGGATAGTAACAATTAATTTTGAACTACACTACATGGCATACTTCATGAAGATAGGCATACTTCATCATATACCACATAGGCATTTGGAGCTTGTGTGATGAGGTTGAAGATCTACCATACGAGCGAGAGGCTTGTATGGCAATTACTATATATTACAGGTTGAACTGATGACTGATCTGGACTACATAAAATGTAATGGTAAATTGCAAGATTAATATAAACCCCATACGGGTCTGGAGATGACAATAAACACGTCTCTCTGGTCATTAAGGCACAAAAACCATTTATAGGGTGACGAGAATTTATTCTCTGGAGTTATGATCTATACAAACTCCCTTCTGGACACCGAAATATATCACTATAAATATGTGCATGCTTATTAGAATTTATTGGGTACCTAATACGGACCAATAAATTTCCAAACCCCTTCCCGTACAAAGGAGGTTATGGCGAAATTTTCTGAAATTTAAAGGCGTTAGTGAAATATTTGAAGTGAAAACGATATTGAAATCGTTGAATAAGTTATATTTATATATATAAAAATTAAATAAAACGAATCGAGCCCCTGTAGTTCGCGTTTTGAAATCGTAACTTTGAACGATTATACTGAAAGATCCGACCATCGGATTTCCACGAAACTAAAACCGTTGGGTTCGCTTTGGAAATATCTTTCCAACGATATAAACTTTGTTGAGATCCAACGGTTAGATTTTCAGAGATGTGTAAAACAAATTTGAAGAAAAACAGCGCTAGTGCCTCGGCACGACCTGAAACGTCGTTTAATTATAGAAGGTCATTTTTAAATAAATAAAAATGGCGATATATCGTTATAAAATATTATAGACGATACGGAATGGAAATAAACCGATTGTACTTGGTTTGCTTGTCATTTGATGGTTGAATGTGTTTGACATGAAAATTATACCAAATAACTGAAATGTGAATGTCGAATAACTTAACCATGGAAAGAATTGATTTGAAATCTAAATATACGTGAATTATTTGAAAAGGCCGAGTTAATTCTCATTTCAAATAGTTGATTGACGATTAGAAGTCGAAGAGATGAAGACGGTTCAAGACCTACGATCTTCACATCGGATGGATGGGCGCTACTGATACTCATGATTGGAGTAGCTACCTTGAAGGGGCTGAAGTGGTAGTCGTCCGGACGTATTTGTTGATTGTACGGACATGCGAGGAATATGGTGCCTCCGGTTTCGTTCAGACCCAGAACGAACTTGTAAATGGACTCTGTGTGGCATTGAATTTTGTTCTGTGCTAATTGATCTCTATTAAATATATATCTGTTTGGCGGCGGAGAATTTATTCTCTTGCTTAACGACCTTCTCTGAGACGTACGAGCTCAGAGGTTATATATCGATAGAAATCAGTCGCATGGAGTGAATTGCCTGTGTGGCATGCCTAAGTGGCAGATGATCAAGGCTTTTGTTGAAAAGCAAAGTCTTGTGGTTGATGATCAAAGCACAGCCTATGTGGCATAGCTTTGTGTAAAGCGTTGATTCGCGATCCACACACCTCAGTATGAGTCAAAAACGAGGTAAGGACCTCTGGGAGAACACGACGTTTCTTTCTAGCTACGGTGGTGTCAGTGACTTACCAGCCCTGACATTGATATTATTTTCACCTGTGTGGTTGTTGGAATGCGAGGCGCCTCGATTATTGGTCTGTAAGGACCGGGAAACGTGTGTTCAGGAATTGCCAATCCTCAAACGTAAGAGAGGACAGGCCCAGCTGATTCCAAGGATCGCTGTGTGTGATCCTGAGACATTTGCTAGAGTGTCTCGAGCGGAGAGGAGCTTGCCCCTTGCCTCGACTCATGATGGAATCCAATTTACAATACGAAATTACGGATTTGGTTGTATTACTAGTATGGCGACATGATATATGGTACCCATGCCGTCTATGATTGATATTTATGATGGAACTTGGTTTTGAAACATATATGCACTAGTAATAATATCAAACACTTTTGTTTTATACGTATCAAGCATTTCTTGGCCATTATAAGGTAAAACTCTATCCTCCGGCTTGCGTTGCATTGTGTGATGGGACCTGAGTCTTATAATGGCTTCATTTTTATAAAAAACATTGCGATGATTTAATAATTTACTTTATTTCATGCACTGGCAATCACTGGAGTAAACCCGTTCCGCGAAAGTGGCATGGTCCTATGATTTGCCTTATTATTGATGTTTAATTAGTTAAGTAGATTTCTCATACCAGTCCCATGACTGACTCGTAGTTTGTTTAACCTTGCAAACTCGGTGCCCTTATTTTCAGACGGACAGCCTAGTACCAGGTAACAGGACATATTTTGGCTTTTGCACTACAGCAGGGAGTGCATCATTTGGCTTATATGGCGAGGCTTGACTTCTCAGTGTTTTGGCTATTGATTTTCCGCCATTATTATCTATGTATATGATTCCGCTTATGGCGATGTAGACTGATATTTCTTTTATGTACTCTCTATGTATATGTACCGCTTATGGCGATGTAGACTGATCATTTACTTTCATGAACTAAGTTGTATCCTACACTGTGCTCTCTGATGTTGTGACATATTATGATTCTACTGTCATATTTATGTAAATTATTCTATTTGTTGTTTATGCTATTATCTGTACTCTGTTAATGATGATTAATGTGTTATGTTCCAATGATTATCCTTAACACCGTCGTACGGGGTTTTTGGATCGTCACAACGTGAATATAATTTCTTATAGAAATATGGTCTCATTAAATCAATCGAGACCTGGTTTTATAAATATCATTACTGGTCTATCAAGTTATTTCCAAATTCTACATTGCAATTTCACTTCATAACTCTGTTTTAAAAGTCAACTTCTCCTTACATATAAATTCAGTTTATAACTAAATCTCAACCTCCTATTTGATTATATATCACCGGTTTTCAAACCAGCTATTACCTTTAATGTCAAATATTTAAAATTTCGAAAGTAGTTTATTTATATATAATTCTACAAAATCTAACCCTAATTATAACCCTTATGGATTTCTTCCAATTATTAAATGTTATTTGAACATCGAAATATTTCATCGTTCCTCTGAGCGATTTCCCATTTCCCCCTTTTTAAAAATCCTTTCTTGAATTCATATTTCCTAAATTTCCCAAGGATAATTAATTTATTTCATTATAAATATCATTTTTTAAATCAACTTCTTGTTTTGTAGAACCAGTTATTATACTATAGACCAATCCAGATTCAATTTATATTATTAAAATAATAATAATACATTTTCCCCTTTTAACTTAAATTCTTTCCCAATATATTTTACGGTATTTAAATACTGGTTACTTTAGGGCCAGTGTAATCCACATTCTAAACAAATACCAATCAAGCATAGATCATTTGTCATATCATACTACGTAATATATGAAGAACAATAATATAATTTAGTAAATCATCCAAGCAACCATCGCACACAACATTCAATCATCCATTTATAAATATTAAAATATAATCAAAATATTTTAAAATAGAACAGAGTTAGTGAATTTACTCACCTTGCGCGTTAACCGTTAAATAACGATTTGTTTCAATTGATTATACTCTGCGCTTTAATTGTATAAAACTGTAATGTGCTCCAAAATCGCTCCGGATCGACTCCAGTGTAGTCTGCGACCATCGTATCCAACGCAATATTTTTTTCCACCACGTCGACCTTATCTTGTCCAAAAAGCATGCTCCAGACATATATTACCATTGCCGAAATATAAAAAGAATCAAACCACCTCCTGTTTAATTCTCAGTCATTTCGTGACTCCGAAACCCGTTCGTTAACACCTGTACCCAACTGTGTCAATCCAACCCATCTTCTTTTCTCCTCAACTACCGCAGTACCTCGCGTCAACCACCTCCAGCTCAAACGTCCCTTCGTCATTTATACATGCTGTGAACACTCTTCCCAGTCCAACAATCCCAACACTCCCATACTTCTTTGTTAAACAAAAACAGACAAGAATATACATACTTCAAATTTTGTTCATGCATGGCCCTTCACGCTCCATCTTAATTCCAACGTTTTACCCATGCGTTGACTACTCCATCTTCATATTTACTTCAACAAAATTTCCATGTTCCACATTTTAAAAACTCGTGGCCTACTACTTTACGTCACCATGTTCCCAACCTTCCCCACTTATTCACGTTAACTGTTCACGAATATCATTGCTGCCTCGAAGACACTGATCCCCTTACTCCATTGTCTTCAAAAAGCATACCACCGGAATACTTCCCGAAACTCCTAAAGTCCTTCATAAAAGCATACATTATCTTCCCCACTATTGAATTCCAAAACTGCTGTTCCTGATAGAAACTCCATGCAGGGACTTCGAACTCCACTATAATAACCCACACAGATCCATTCATACGTGCTTTACGTTAAAAAAACATTTCTCCTCCTCCAACACACAACAGACCCGCACACGGTCCTTCCTTAACTTACTTTTAAGTCTTCCTCCCAACGTCAATTTTAGACAAAACAGAACCCAAACATTTAAACTCCTTAATGAAACCTTAACCCATGTTATTATCTCCTAATCCCGTTATACATTGCTAACCACATCCTCACCCTCTCCTTCTCGTGTGAACTCCTGTTGCAGCTCCATGACAGTATACTTCCTCTGCTATCACGGCTTCATACCTTCTACCGTGCACACCCAACATATTTGCAATCCCATTAACCCTTCTCTGTAAAACCATTTTCACTCTTTCCATCCTTATTCCCTCTTCTCACTTCATAAATATAAAACCATCAATTCCTCCCTTGTTACATGCTACGTCCATCACTCTCCTTCATCATTTAAAACATGTCCAACTCCTCCTTTATTTCGCTCGAGCTCCACCTTCGACAGTCTCCATTTTCAGCTCGCACTTCCATGCTGAGCACGATGACTGTACCTAGTTACAGGTACCGAGCTTGCCATGCTCCAACATCCCAAGGGAAAAGGTCAGTGTGCTCGCCTTGCATCCCAAAACCTCGTGCCGCCCCTCATTTCCTTTCCCATTGCCTAAACCTCTGACAAACTCGATAACCAGCCTCGTTGGTTAAAAAAACACAAATAGAAACTTTTGAAACCCAGAAATTATATAGGATCGGAGGTCTCATTACAAGTCTCACTATATATAACCTTTATATTTTAAATGGAGGATCTTGATTTTCATTTGGTATAGAGGACTTTGATGGTTTCTTTTCCGAAAAAAGCAATATAGATGCTGGCGTAAAAAAGTTGATGTATATATAGGCATTCGAACCTTCATATTGAAGTAATAGGGTATATAGGGTGTACAGTCTTCTACTGCTAGGTTTGAAAATTTTAAAACTTTGATTTGCCAAATCATAGGGGATTTGATAGCTTATGTTGTCTGCGTAATATATGGATAGTTGTATGTTTCCTTAGCAGGTAAGGAAACAGTTCACATCGTGTTCGCTATACTGTGTTTCAAACTGTAAGTCATGGTCTTTGACTGTGTAACATAGTTCAACTGCATTATACTAATGATACAATGGCATAATTCAACTGCGAAAGGAAGGAAAAATGATGTCACAACATAGGTTAGATAGCATGTGGTGGTCGCTTAAATTCCCAACGAGGTAGTGCTGTGCTAAATTGTCCGTACACTTTTCTTTTCCTTGGGGTTGAAGGATTTGGGTATGGTACATTTTCTAGGTCTGCACCACTACTAGTCTCTTGATATGAAGGCATACTAGCTGTTATAATAGGTATGAAGATGTACATACTTAGAATAGAAAGCTTAGCTAAGGTGATACATTTTGGTTTTATTATATTCAATTGTTAATGAATTGTTTTCCTTTGTTTGTTGTTAAAATTTATGTAGCTTGATGTACCAAATTCCATTCACGTTCGAGCTGCTACAGACAAAAATAATAATACAGTCGTGTGGAACGAGGTGCCATGATTCCAAAAATATAATAATATAGACTAATTAGCTTATTTTGTGCAACCCCAAAATGCTGATATAGGGTGTAAAACACTTCAAATAAAAAGCTGTTTATTTTCCAAATTAGAAATTACAATAAAATTCTAAAAATTAAATTATAACTACGCCTTAGAAATCTTCTTCAAATTCAAAAACAGTATTTAATTATATTTAAATAATCGTTATGGCTTATAAACAGCTCCATAGCGACTTTCTGAAAATTAGATTTGAACATACCTCACAATCTATAATATGAAATCCTAGTTTTTCACTTCCATTAGAAAAATACAGTTTAATAGACGTACGCTTCTTGTTTCGAAGGAATCCGACTAATTACGGATCATATATAGTCGTTTGAAGTTCAAAGCTCAATATTACGAACTACCACGACATTACGAGCTCATTTTAAATTATATCATAAATAATACGTTCAAACTATCGTTTATAATTTTTTTTTTATTATAATTCAATTCTGAACTGAATTAAATATGTTAAATTATCCAATTCACGTTATACTGCTATTTAACTATTTCCGACTATTTCAAAAATTAAATTCATTATTTCATTATTTATATTATTGAAATATACCAAATATTTGAATTCAAACTATCTATATTATCAAACCGCTATATAAAAATAATTAAATTAATTAATTATTTAACCGACAAAATTCCGAGACGTTACAACGTTCAAATCTAAGGGCCCATTTGATTTTGAACGGGAAGGGTTATTTGGAAGGGGAATTTGAAGGGGAATTATTACGAACGAAGAATGCGTTTATTTTATGAAAGGGGCAAATTGAAAGGGGAAAATTTATAATTTTAATTGATTTTGTTTATATTATTTTATTGTTTATGTTTCTGTTTTTGTGTGTATATTATCGAACAGGATATTCGAATGCAGAATACAAATTGTAGAATTAAAATTACTGAATTGAAACTGCAGAATTTAAATTGTAGAATCCAAAAGTCAGTACAATGCATTACAACACCATTTAAAAAAACATCACTACAGCACAACCATAAAAGAAAACTTCACAACAAAGTCACAAACCATAACACAACCACAAAATAAAACATTGCAAAATAAAACAACCCAACTACAACACCCACATAAAAGAAAACGTCACATTTGTCCAGTCCTCGGCTGTAACAACCCGAAAATCTGGGCCAGTTTAAAATTTTTATTTTGGCAATTTTAACGAATTTTGAACATTTAAAATAGAATATTTTAAATAATATCGATGAGAAATTTATTTTGAATATAATTCGAACGTATATATTATATACGTCGTCGTTAGAATATAAATAATTATATATAATTAAAAATAGAATTGAAAATGGCGCGGTAGTTCGATAATTCGATTTCAAACTTCAATTGAACATACCGGGTGCAAAACAATCCGGATTTTAGTGAACCCAAAAATAATAGAATCTAATTGTGAATATCTTTCCAACAAATCAGAAAAATCGAAATTTCATAGCGGGAATCAAAAGATATGTCCAGTTGAAAATTCTGAATAGTCGCTATGGAATTCAGGCCCTTAAAAATGGGAATTTTGCAAACGACCTCGGATTTCGACGAAACCACTTTTGTTGGATCCGTGATGTCAAATTATTACTAGATTCCAAATTTCATAATTTTTCAAATCAATATGTGAGTGTGGCAGAGGAAAACGTGTTTGACCAGTTTAAGTTGATTTTAATCGACTGGAAATTGGCCATTTTTCCAACGGTCTCAGAATTTGACGAAACTAGTTTTGTTAGGACCGTATCGTCAATACTAAGCTAGAAAATATTTTTCTTGAATTTTTCGGGTTCGTATGTGACCCCGGTAAATTGAAATGCGCGTTCAAATTCAATATATAGAGTTATATGTTGATTTTGACGAAAACTGATTGTAACGATCGAACCAGCCTACGATAAATATCCCAATGTGTTCGGAATGGGGGTAATTAGCTATGGACGACAGGCGGTGGGTTTCGTTTGGGGTTCGAATTTAAAAGTTACCTTTTTGAATTAATTATAGAAAAAATAAATAAATAAAAATTAAAAACCCCTTTCTCCCCTTAACTCAGTCAAACTTGTAATGACCCGCATTGGCAGGGGTATTATGATTAATTTATTTAATTATTGAAAAGGTGATTAGAAGGATTTCATGGTCGTGGAATTAAATAATGATGAATATTTAATTAAAATAATATATTTAATTCTGAAATAATCAAAATTAGCTGAAATGACAATATGGTGTGAACCAGATCATCTGTGATATTTAATTCAGTTCAAAATTTGAATTAGATAATGAATATATTTTATATACGACAATTAGAACGTATAGTTTATAATATAATTATAAACGAGCTTGAAATGGCGCTGTAGTTCGCTATTGGCGATTTGAACTTCAACTAAATGTACAGGATTCGTTTGAAGCCGGATTTCTGTGAAACAAGAAATGTGTGGAGCTAGTGGAGTATATCTTTCTAGTGGAAGAGAAAAATCGATATTTCGTCGTGTAGATTTTGAGATATGTCCAAATCAAATTTTAAAATAGTCGCTGTAGAATCGTTTATCGGCCATAACGGTTATTTCAAAATAACTAGATATCGGGTGTGAATTTAGACTAGGTTCTTTTGAGACGTAGTGATAAATTAATTTTTAGAATTTTATGGTAATTTTTAATTAATTTAATAAGCTACTTTTTATTTGAAGTATTTCGCACCCTGAAATCAACATTTTGGGGTTTCAAAATATGAGTTGAACTACCGATGTTATTACATTTTTGGGATCGTGGGGCATCGCTAATTACAATGGTATTTTTGTTTATGTCCTTAACTCTTCATATGTGAACGAATGAAGTTTTAAGTAACCAACGCCGAAAAACATTTAAACTTAAATAAGCATGTCTGTATACCCATTCTTTCCGGTGCACTATCATACCATTATTTCTAAATATACCTAGGACCTAAGTAATATACGGTACAACATCTTCTCACGCAGCAGTGTGTGGTTATCGTATCCTATACGCTATCATGTCCTACACCTCTCTTTATCCTACCTACCTTGAGATTAAGCATCCTCGCTTATATAATACCATCCAACACTTAAGTAGCCTTCTTCGATCTTCAGAAGCTTCGACCAAGAGAAAAAATAAAAATAAAATAAACAGTCCTATATATATTATAATACAAAAAGAAAAGGGGACGACATGCCAGAAAGAAAGGAAGGGGAGGAGCAATGCTCTGATGGTGCGTGTGTGATGGGACGGGTCAGAATTTGTTGCAGTATTGTGTTAAGAGTGCGGTGGAGAAATTCTTGAGCAGAAGTGGTCGAAGGGGATCGCATCTTTTCTGTAGCTGCTGAGAAGCGCCGTCGACAAGATCCAAAGCGCGGAGTACTGGGAAGAAAGACAGTTGGGAAGATGGTGATACAGTATGGAGCGAACTGTTTTGAATTGGCGAAGGAATGTGTGTGAAACTGAGAAGCGTAAATGGCGTGTATGTACTCAGGCTGGAGCATGTTGTATACATGAGGGCGGCGTTGAATTGTTTGGGAAGAAATGCTAACGTGGGTCCGGGTTTTTAGTGAATTGTTGGGCTTTCTCGTTGGGCATCAAATAAAATAATATATATAAAAAAAGAAAGGGGGAGGATATGATAAGAGAAGTTGCGGGTTTCTTACTGGAATGTTCGAAATGGATTAATCAAAGAAGGAGCATTGTAGTGTTTGGACATGGATTCTTTTAAGGAGGATGGGCCGAGAAAAAAGGTAAGCCCAATAATATTTATAATAATAGTTTAATTTAATTTAAACTAGGGTTTTAACTTTTAAAGGTAAACCTCGTTCATACAGTGTCAGTTTTACGAACGGTTTGATCTGTTGGGATCGTATGGACGAGAGCAACACAATGAGACTGACTGGAAGTCCATTGGAGCTCGTTACAATTTATGGCGAAATAAATTGTTCGACTGAATCAGTGAACGCAAACCGTTATTTAACGGTTAACGCGCAAAAGTGAGTAAATCTCACTAACTCTGAACAGTTTATAATTTCATATTGTATTTTTAGAACTGTTAGATATTGGCTGATTGACTGTGTGTCGACTGTTTGATTAAACTGCTAGTCAGTTAGTTGAATTTTCTATATCGATTCTGTTTAACAGAATATATCATATAGAACTGAAAGTGATGTCATCTATATTGTTTAACATCTGTGATGCAGGGAAACAGGTTGGAGGAATCCAACTAGATTCCTCAAAATTTATTTTACTGTTTTCATATATTGTGATATATGATGTGTTATATAATCTGTTATGGATTATGTGTGTTGGAATGATGTTGATCATTGTTATTCGATATTGTAAATATCATAAAAGACCCTGGGATGTAAAAAGAAGTATTTCAATGTATATTGAAATAAAGGAATTTTATAAAATCACAGGATTTTATAAAAGGAATTATTTATAAAACGAACACGGTTTTATAAAAGGGATATTTATTTACAAAATAAATAGAAATAGAAAAGGAATATTTATTTAGAAAATAAATAGAAGTTATAAATAGGAAATATTTGTAACGGTAAATAGAAGTTATAAATAGGATATATTTGTAACGGTAAGTAAACGTTATAAAAAGGAAATAGTTGTAACGGAAAACATAGTAAAGTAAAAGAAGCTAATCGATGTTAGTTAATCGATTAGTGTTAAAGCAAAAGGAGCTAATCGATGTTAGTTAATCAATTAGAGAATAAAGTTAAAAAGGAGCTAATCGATGTTAGTTAATCGATCAGAGTTAAAGTGAAATGAGCTAATCGATGTTAGTTTAGTCGATTAGAGTTAAAGTAAAATGAGCTAATCGATGTTAGTTTAATCGATTAGAGTTAGAATAAAGGAGTTAATCGAATATAGTTATTCGAATAGAAGCAAATGAGTAAATCGAATATAGTTATTCGAATAGAAAGTAAAAGGAATTATCGAATATAGTTTATTCGAAAAGAGTAAGTGAAATGAGTAAATAAATAGCGTTAGTCAAATAGTGTTAGTCCAATAGAGTTAACTGATAGGGGTTAGTCCAAAGGAGTTAAGTAAAAAGAGTCAATCGAATATAGCTATTCGAAGGAGGGTTAAGTAAGGAAGTTAGTAAATGGAATACAAAGTGAACTTTGCCCATTTCAAAGTTAGAAATGTTGTTCAGTTAAGGTCTGAGAGGTAGTTCTACCCCAACTTAATTGGCTTCGTTTTAACCAAGGAATAGTTAATGTTCGGCAGTAAAAGGAAATGGTTTGAGTTGGCATCGCGATGGTTTGTTTAAACATCTGCCTAAGTCCAATGAAGAAGCTTTGGAAATGTTTTCCAAATAAGAAACCAGAAATGTTTTCTAATAAAGAAAACGAGAAATGGAAATGTTTTCCATTGTTAATAACGTATATTTTCCCAATTTAGAAAATAAGGAATATTGAACGTAGGGAAACATGAGATAAGTAAATTAATGAACTAAAGAGATGAATGTTGAATGATGTTTGATCGATATAATTTCCATTTGGAAATAATATCGTTGTTTGCACACCTGTTTTTATTCGATAGTTAAATCACAGACTATCGAAGTTTTGACCATTTTAACGTTGTTAATATGGAGAGACCGGTTGGATTATTATCCAAAGAACCACTCTGTATTGGCATAAGCGTTGCGAATCATATATGCCAAAGGAAATTGAAGACGGAGTTATGCAAGGGCTATCCTGTTTACAGAATAGTGCCTTCGGTTCATCCTGTTCCTGGATGACTTGTATGGACGGATGTCTGACAGAGTATTTCCAGACGATCACGTATATTGATTTCTCCAACTGTACCAAGAGTGGAAGCGAAGAAGGAAACTTCTTTTAGCTAACACATAATGTATGGTTGAGGACGTCAATCGGTGATTTGATGGATTTGACGATGTGACATTCGAAGTAAATCTGATGTGATGAAAAAGCGTAGCTTCTAGCCTCATCATCCGGTAAATGACAGAAATCGGGCAGGCAGCATGGCTAAGTCGGTCGCACCGAAGTAGGGTGTATAATCACCTGATCTAGAGTTTCATTTACTTCTAAAAATCTATTGTTGATGCTGTCCCATTCGGGAAATGGTTGCTGATCCCAACCGTTGGTGATATACATTCGATACACTCAAGCGAAATGAGTGGTCGGTCATGTGTGGCCGGGTTGCAAGATGTTCTTGTTGAACCCAGTGTATTCCTCTCTAGAGGTACACAAGCGGAAGGTGATTCCATACCTTGTCATAGTTGGAAATCCATTACCCAATACGTGCTTGCGGTTTTGATTGTATACTATATATGTAGAACGTGAGATGAAAGCGTTTCTGCTAGATGATTATATATATACTGTGGTTGATAGACATTATTATAATATCAAAAGGTTTTTGATATAAAGATATTTTGGATTCTCATAAGGGGAAAACCCGTTCCGTTATGCGGCGTGGTCTTATGAGATATCGTTTACTTGTTCGAACTGTTTTTAAACTGTTTTACTCATACCAGTCCCATGACTGACCCGGAGTTTATTTTGTGTTTCCCTAAACTCTTGGGTGCCTAAATTTGTATGGGCAGTCAAGTAGTCGGGATTTTACAGATACACTTGAAGAGCTGGAGCAGGAGGCTTCAGGATCATATAGCTATAGTTATTTCCGCTGTGTTGTAAGTGCTGTACTTTGATAATGATGTATATTCAAATACAGATGTATATTTCAAAGTTATGTTACATATATTATATGTTATTCGTTCCGCTGTGAGATTCGTGTTACTCTGATGTTGTGTTCTTCTTCTTCTATTCTAATTTTCTATCTTATCTTTCCTCACCCTCTAATTTCTTTCACTAATTACCAGGATTTTTCGATGTTTTGGTTATCGACATCGTGCTTATGTCGATAACCAAAGTCGCTCAAAATCCGGGTCGTTACAGTTGGTATCAGAGCTTAAGTTAAGAATTACTTGGCTCTGTGGCGTGACTCGGTAGAGATAGGGTTAGTAATACCCTAGACTGAGATTGAGTGTATATATACGAGTGAGCGTATTTGTTATTGATATAAAAATTTGTTTTATATTGTGGAGATTCATTGGTTGAGTTGTTTATGAGTTCTGGTCGATCAGTTTGATCCACTGTATCGGTAGGAGTTACTAAACACTTGAATACGATGAACCATCATGGTATGTTTTAAAAGAGGGTAAATGAAAATAATTTTACCCAAAGTATATTTGATATATATTGGATACATTGGTTGTTATTATAATCGAGAAAGATTATAAATTTAATGGTTATGTAAATAACCAATCAGAATTCATATAAGTAAAATACGTGAAATCAGATGAGTTAAATCTGAAATTTAAACCAAAAATTTGGAGTAAAAACTCTGGAGAATTGGATAAGTGTTTGTAAATGGATTTGGATTAAAAGTTAGAAAAATTTAAGATCTTGGGAGATTTTAAATTGTTTTACAAGCAGTGTGAATTATATTTTGAAAGGAATTTCAAAGTGGCAATGTTTAGAAAAGGTTTTATAGTATTAAACTCACTTCGATCGCTGGAAAATAGATTCTGATGATGACAGCTGCATCATCAGTATTCATTTTCGAGTTGTAAGTGACGAATTACTACCAGAGATACGGTTTTGAATTTGTTTTGGGAAAGACAAGTTGTGTTGAATTTCAAATGGGATTTATAATATAGAATTTGAATTTTTAAATAAATTTGAAATATTAACTTTTTTTAAAAGAAATAAAACAAGAAGTTCCTTTATAAACGAAGTTTATAAATAGTTCTTTTATAAACGAAGTTTATAAAATGAAGCGAAAAGAATTATCATTGGATAATTCAGAAATAAAAATACAAGTGTGAAGTTGAAAGGGAAACCTATTTTACAAAGGTAGTAATATCGATTTCAAAAGGAATTGAAATCGAGACTTATGTAAAGAACGAATAAAGAAAGTTTGAAAAGGAATTTGAATAAAGGAAGTTCAAACATAGAAATTGAATATAGAAATTCAAAAGGAGTTTGAATATATGAAATTCAATGGAAGTGATATAGAATTTGAATATAGAAATTCTGAATATATGAAGGGAATTCAAATATAGGATTTGAATATCGAAAGTGAATGAAATTTGAATAAAGAAGATTCAAATAGAATTGAATTTAAAATTTGAATATAGAAGATTCAAAGGGAAATGAAATGAAATAAAGAGAATTCAAATAGATTTGAATATAGAAATTCAAATGGAGTTTGAAAATAGATTTGAATAATGAAATTCGTATATGGAAATTTGAATAAGAGAATTGAAATGAAATTCAAATATAGAATTTGAATAAGAGATTTGAAATGGAATTTGAATATAGGAAATTCAAATAAAATTGAAATTGAATTCAATTAGTTGATAAACAAGTTAAACCTCTATTTGAACATGTTATACTCAAATATATGAAGGTGAAATGGGCAAACCGGTAATTTGAAAATCACTTAACGAACTAAGTTAAAATGATTGGATTAAGTTGAAATGAATTAGAAATGTATGGATATACATGAGACAGGTTTGGAATAAGGTATGAAGGTTTATAAATAGAATGCCCGACGAAAAGGTATGTATTTAATTCATATATGAGATTTTATGAGCCGAATCGGCTAGCCGCTTGGCTTTTCTTTTTCTTTTTGATTGGAAAAGGCCTATGTGGCAGTTTGGGGATTTTCCCGATGCTCCCGGTACAAAGGAGGTTATGGCGAATTTTTCCAGAAATTTAAGGAGTTAGAATATTTTTCAGATAATTTGATAGTTAGAAATCAACGTATCGATATATATATATATATATATATATATATATATATATATATATATATATAAGTCGATAAGAAAACGAACTTAAAAATAGAATAGTAAAATCAAAAAGGAAGACTAAGAATAAAATCTAGTAAGAACAGAAAGAGGAAGCGTATACGTGTTTAAAAGTGAATCAGTAGTTGTATGGTATTGATTATTCGAGTAAGTAGTCTTATCTGTTTTGACGTTATAAATGTTATTCAGTCAAGGTCTGAGAGGTAGTTATACCCCAACTTGATTGATTTCATTATTAACAAATAAATAGTAAGATTTCAGGCTCGAAGATCAATGTTGAATAAGAATTAGTTGAATATAGTATTTGGATTGTCGTAACGATGTTTTACACAACATCCGTTTTAACCCAAATAAGTGTAAGCTTGGAAATAGAATGATAAATATTCCTAAGTATAGAAATAAAAGAGATCGGAAAAGAGATAAGTAATTGTAATATTTTCCAATTATAAATAGCATATATTTTCTAAAGTTTAGAAAATAAAGGAAGGCGATATTCGGAAATGTTTCCCAAATAACATAAAAAGCCAATATGGTTATTGAAAATATTTGGTTAACAAATATTGATAAAGAAATAGAGAAGTGATTTAACTAGTGGAATATTGATTATAGGCTCAGTGACATGTTCAAAAGGGAAAGTTTGATTTTTGGAAGAGAGTAAACTGTAAAAAAAAAACTCCCAGGGAAAGACTGCTTGAATTAAAAACAAATTTAACAGAAATTTGTGAAAGCAAATTTGAATGTAAAGTCAGTTAAGTGGTAACTGAGATTGAATTAGAGTGATATCAAGACAAATTGGATGGTGAGATTCAAATTTGAAGTGGAATGGGACAATCAAGTTAAGAGTTGGGGATCAAGAACGAAACTTGAGTTGAAATGAAAATTTGGCTTGGTAAAAAGCGAATGGTTGTGTTGGAGATGAAAGTGATTTCAGAATTTGATTGGGGTAACATTGATATATGCTGAGTTGACAGCATATGGAAGTGATAGAGTTGATATGCCGACAAAAGGTACAAGTTTATATTTCATATGATATGAGATTTTGATGAGCCGAATTGGCAAGCCGCTTGGCTGTTTGATTTTCTTTTTGGGATGGAGATGGCCCAGAGAGGCAAGTGGTGGTTTGACCGATTGACCAGTACAAAGGAGGTGCTGGCGAAATTTTTTTCAAAGAGTTAAGGCGTTAGAAAATTTTCAAGATTTTTGAAATTTTCGTTCATAAAAATTAATTAATAATTTAATTGAAATTAAATTGGTCCAATTGAAACTGAAGTTAAGAAGTGAACAAATATGTTCTAACCAGTCGATAGGGTCGCCCTCTACCTTTTAGCAATTTCGAGGACGAAATTATTTTAAGTGGGGAAGATTGTAATGACCCGCATTGGCAGGGGTATTATGATTAATTTATTTAATTATTGAAAAGGTGATTAGAAGGATTTCATGGTCGTGGAATTAAATAATGATGAATATTTAATTAAAATAATATATTTAATTCTGAAATAATCAAAATTAGCTGAAATGACAATATGGTGTGAACCAGATCATCTGTGATATTTAATTCAGTTCAAAATTTGAATTAGATAATGAATATATTTTATATACGACAATTAGAACGTATAGTTTATAATATAATTATAAACGAGCTTGAAATGGCGCTGTAGTTCGCTATTGGCGATTTGAACTTCAACTAAATGTACAGGATTCGTTTGAAGCCGGATTTCTGTGAAACAAGAAATGTGTGGAGCTAGTGGAGTATATCTTTCTAGTGGAAGAGAAAAATCGATATTTCGTCGTGTAGATTTTGAGATATGTCCAAATCAAATTTTAAAATAGTCGCTGTAGAATCGTTTATCGGCCATAACGGTTATTTCAAAATAACTAGATATCGGGTGTGAATTTAGACTAGGTTCTTTTGAGACGTAGTGATAAATTAATTTTTAGAATTTTATGGTAATTTTTAATTAATTTAATAAGCTACTTTTTATTTGATGTATTTCGCACCCTGAAATCAACATTTTGGGGTTTCAAAATATGAGTTGAACTACCGATGTTATTACATTTTTGGGATCGTGGGGCATCGCTGATTACAATGGTATTTTTGTTTCTGTCCTTAACTCTTCATATGTGAATGAATGAAGTTTTAAGTAACCAACGCCGAAAAACATTTAAACTTAAATAAGCATGTCTGTATACCCATTCTTTCCGGTGCACTATCATACCATTATTTCTAAATATACCTAGGACCTAAGTAATATACGGTACAACATCTTCTCACGCAGCAGTGTGTGGTTATCGTATCCTATACGCTATCATGTCCTACACCTCTCTTTATCCTACCTACCTTGAGATTAAGCATCCTCGCTTATATAATACCATCCAACACTTAAGTAGCCTTCTTCGATCTTCAGAAGCTTCGACCAAGAGAAAAAATAAAAATAAAATAAACAGTCCTATATATATTATAATACAAAAAGAAAAGGGGACGACATGCCAGAAAGAAAGGAAGGGGAGGAGCAATGTTCTGATGGTGCGTGTGTGATGGGACGGGTCAGAATTTGTTGCAGTATTGTGTTAAGAGTGCGGTGGAGAAATTCTTGAGCAGAAGTGGTCGAAGGGGATCGCATCTTTTCTGTAGCTGCTGAGAAGCGCCGTCGACAAGATCCAAAGCGCGGAGTACTGGGAAGCAAGACAGTTGGGAAGATGGTGATACAGTATGGAGCGAACTGTTTTGAATTGGTGAAGGAATGTGTGTGAAACTGAGAAGCGTGAATGGCGTGTATGCATTCAGGCTGGAGCATGTTGTATACATGAGGGCGGCGTTGAATTGTTTGGGAAGAAATGCTAACGTGGGTCCGGGTTTTGAGTGAATTGTTGGGCTTTCTCGTTGGGCATTAAATAAAATAATATATATAAAAAAAGAAAGGGGGAGGATATGATAAGAGAAGTTGCGGGTTTCTTACTGGAATGTTCGAAATGGATTAATCAAAGAAGGAGCATTGTAGTGTTTGGACGTGCATTCTTTTAAGGAGGATGGGCCGAGAAAAAAGGTAAGCCCAATAATATTTATAATAATAGTTTAATTTAATTTAAACTAGGGTATTAACTTTTAAAGGTAAACCTCGTTCATACAGTGTCAGTTTTACGAACGGTTTGATCTGTTGGGATCGTATGGACGAGAGCAACACAATGAGACTGACTGGAAGTCCATTGGAGCTCGTTACAATTTATGGCGAAATAAATTGTTCGACTGAATCAGTGAACGCAAACCGTTATTTAACGGTTAACGCGCAAAAGTGAGTAAATCTCACTAACTCTGAACAGTTTATAATTTCATATTGTATTTTTAGAACTGTTAGATATTGGCTGATTGACTGTGTGTCGACTGTTTGATTAAACTGCTAGTCAGTTAGTTGAATTTTCTATATCGATTCTGTTTAACAGAATATATCATATAGAACTGAAAGTGATGTTATCTATATTGTTTAACATCTGTGATGCAGGGAAACAGGTTGGAGGAATCCAACTGGATTCCTCAACATTTATTTTACTGTTTTCATATATTGTGATATATGATGTGTTATATAATCTGTTATGGATTATGTGTGTTGGAATGATGTTGATCATTGTTATTCGATATTGTAAATATCATAAAAGACCCTGGGATGTAAAACAAAGTATTTCAATGTATATTGAAATAAAGGAATTTTATAAAATCACAGGATTTTATAAAAGGAATTATTTATAAAACGAACACGGTTTTATAAAAGGGATATTTATTTAGAAAATAAATAGAAATAGAAAAGGAATATTTATTTAGAAAATAAATAGAAGTTATAAATAGGAAATATTTGTAACGGTAAATAGAAGTTATAAATAGGATATATTTGTAACGGTAAGTAAACGTTATAAAAAGGAAATAGTTGTAACGGAAAATGTAGTAAAGTAAAAGAAGCTAATCGATGTTAGTTAATCGATTAGTGTTAAAGCAAAAGGAGCTAATCGATGTTAGTTAATCGATTAGAGAATAAAGTTAAAAAGGAGCTAATCGATGTTAGTTAATCGATCAGAGTTAAAGTGAAATGAGCTAATCGATGTTAGTTTAGTCGATTAGAGTTAAAGTAAAATGAGCTAATCGATGTTAGTTTAATCGATTAGAGTTAGAATAAAGGAGTTAATCGAATATAGTTATTCGAATAGAAGCAAATGAGTAAATCGAATATAGTTATTCGAATAGAAAGTAAAAGGAATTATCGAATATAGTTTATTCGAAAAGAGTAAGTGAAATGAGTAAATAAATAGCGTTAGTCAAATAGTGTTAGTCCAATAGAGTTAACTGATAGGGGTTAGTCCAAAGGAGTTAAGTAAAAAGAGTCAATCGAATATAGCTATTCGAAGGAGGGTTAAGTAAGGAAGTTAGTAAATGGAATACAAAGTGAACTTTGCCATTTCAAAGTTAGAAATGTTGTTCAGTTAAGGTCTGAGAGGTAGTTCTACCCCAACTTAATTGGCTTCATTTTAACCAAGGAATAGTTAATGTTCGGCAGTAAAAGGAAATGGTTTGAGTTGGCATCGCGATGGTTTGTTTAAACATCTGCCTAAGTCCAATGAAGAAGCTTTGGAAATGTTTTCCAAATAAGAAACCAGAAATGTTTTCTAATAAAGAAAACGAGAAATGGAAATGTTTTCCATTGTTAATAACGTATATTTTCCCAATTTAGAAAATAAGGAATATTGAACGTAGGGAAACATGAGATAAGTAAATTAATGAACTAAAGAGATGAATGTTGAATGATGTTTGATCGATATAATTTCCATTTGGAAATAATATCGTTGTTTGCACACCTGTTTTTATTCGATAGTTAAATCACAGACTATCGAAGTTTTGACCATTTTAACGTTGTTAATATGGAGAGACCAGTTGGATTATTATCCAAAGAACCACTCTGTATTGGCATAAGCGTTGCGAATCATATATGCCAAAGGAAATTGAAGACGGAGTTATGCAAGGGCTATCCTGTTTACAGAATAGTGCCTTCGGTTCATCCTGTTCCTGGATGACTTGTATGGACGGATGTCTGACAGAGTATTTCCAGACGATCACGTATATTGATTTCTCCAACTGTACCAAGAGTGGAAGCGAAGAAGGAAACTTCTTTTAGCTAACACATAATGTATGGTTGAGGACGTCAATCGGTGATTTGATGGATTTGACGATGTGACATTCGAAGTAAATCTGATGTGATGAAAAATAGTAGCTTCTAGCCTCATCATCCGGTAAATGACAGAAATCGGGCAGGCAGCATGGCTAAGTCGGTCGCACCGAAGTAGGGTGTATAATCACCTGATCTAGAGTTTCATTTACTTCTAAAAATCTATTGTTGATGCTGTCCCATTCGGGAAATGGTTGCTGATCCCAACCGTTGGTGATATACATTCGATACACTCAAGCGAAATGAGTGGTCGGTCATGTGTGGCCGGGTTGTAAGATGTTCTTGTTGAACCCAGTGTATTCCTCTCTAGAGGTACACAAGCGGAAGGTGATTCCATACCTTGTCATAGTTGGAAATCCATTACCCAATACGTGCTTGCGGTTTTGATTGTATACTATATATGTAGAACGTGAGATGAAAGCGTTTCTGCTAGATGATTATATATATACTGTGGTTGATAGACATTATTATAATATCAAAAGGTTTTTGATATAAAGATATTTTGGATTCTCATAAGGGAAAAACCCGTTCCGTTATGCGGCGTGGTCTTATGAGATATCGTTTACTTGTTCGAACTGTTTTACTCATACCAGTCCCATGACTGACCCGGAGTTTATTTTGTGTTTCCCTAAACTCTTGGGTGCCTAAATTTGTATGGGCAGTCAAGTAGTCGGGATTTTACAGATACACTTGAAGAGCTGGAGCAGGAGGCTTCAGGATCATATAGCTATAGTTATTTCCGCTGTGTTGTAAGTGCTGTACTTTGATAATGATGTATATTCAAATACAGATGTATATTTCAAAGTTATGTTACATATATTATATGTTATTCGTTCCGCTGTGAGATTCGTGTTACTCTGATGTTGTGTTCTTCTTCTTCTATTCTAATTTTCTATCTTATCTTTCCTCACCCTCTAATTTCTTTCTCTAATTACCAGGATTTTTCGATGTTTTGGTTATCGACATCGTGCTTATGTCGATAACCAAAGTCGCTCAAAATCCGGGTCGTTACAAAACTGCCCCCCCTTTCAAAACTGTAATCGAAGCATAGAAAAAAAGAGAGCGAACGGCGGGGGGAAGGATCCGCCGTCGCCACCGCCCAGGGTGGCGCAGCCCACCGCGCCGCCTCCCATCGCACCCCCTTCCTCCCTCCTCGCGACACCCCAATCCCCAGTAACTGCCACCTCCCTCTTCGAACCCCCAAGCCGCCAGTCCCCCTTCCGCCACCGCAACCGACGTCCTCCCCCCCCCCCCCCCCCAAAACCCGATTCGAGCCCCTCCGCTCCGACCACTCCAGCCCCAAGCCGCACCCCTCCCCGAGCCCTTCTCCGACCGCCTCAGCTAGTTGTGGACCCCACTCCCCTCGTTAAACCCCCTGTAAGTTTTTTTACGTTTTATTTTTATTTGTTTTATTTAATTAATTTATTTAGTTTAAAGCAAAATCAGTTTTTTTTATATTCATGAATAGTATAAGTAAAAGTGAGATTTTTACAGTTCTAGTATATTAAGAATATGATTTTTAAAAACTAAGGAAAGTTAGAGTTTGAAAATAGTAAAGATCGAATCTTTAAAATAGAAAAGACGATATTTTTAAAATAGAAAAGACGATATTTTAAAAATAGAAAAGACGATATTTTAAAATAGAAAAGACGATATTTTTAAAATAGAAAAGACGATATTTTTAAAAATAGAAAAGATTAGATTTTTAAAAATAGAAAAGATTAGATTTTTAAAGTAGGAAAAGAAGAAATATTTGTGTAGATAATATCGTTGTAAAAATAGAATTTTATCTATATAACATCGAAGTAAAAATTCGATTTTTATATATTGAATAGCAAAGTAAAAATTCGATTTTTATATATTGAATAGCAAAGTAAAAATTCGATTTTTATATATTGAATACCAAAGTAAAAATTGGATTTTTATATATTGAATAGCATAGTAAAAATTGGATTTTTATATATTGAATAGCATAGTAAAAATTCGATTTTTATATATTGAATAGCATAGTAAAAATTCGATTTTTATATATTGAATAGCATAGTAAAAATTCGATTTTTATATATTGAATAGCGAAGTAAAAATTCGGTTTTTATATATGTAGTGGCTACGGGCAACGAAGATGACAAAAATGCGATAACGACGGAGATTTCTATAAATGAAGAGTCGTGGTATTGGATAGCTATTGGTGAGAATTTCTCACTCTTCAATTTATTTTTCTAGTTATATATATATATATACTAGGATGCAGACGGTGTTTAGTAGCACCCGATACCCGTCATCCACAGACCATAGATGGCTTGTTTGTTAAATTGTTTGGTTGTGTAGTTAGTTAGAATATTTGGTTTGAATTGAATTGTTTGGTGAAATGAATGGATTGGATTGATGTGTGAATGGCGTGGGCCTTCACTAGACCGGGGATAAGGCTAGGCCTTGTCCCGTTTCTAGTATCGTGCCGTTATGTCGCCGAAATTTTCTAAAATATGTTAGAAAAATAAAAATATCATTTTTATTGTGTAAATGAACTGAATAGAAATTCATGTGTTGAAATAAAATATTTTATCGTTAAAAATATAATTTTTAACGTGAAAGTGAATAAAATAAAATATTCATTTACAAACCGGATGGTTTGTTTATGTACACCTATTTGAAGGACATTGATTGGGTCGATAAAATTTACACATCGCCCAACTACACAAATAAAATCTGTGTTTGATTGTTTGAAACCCCACACGGGTGTTGGGATGAAATTTGAAGTTCACTCATCCTGATTGATTAAATATGTCGATCGATTGATTGACAGGCTGTTATAAGCGTTAGATATCTATATTTGATGCTTATACAGTGTAGTGCACTTTGGTTGGTGGTTGATTATTTTTGAATGCTATTATAAACATGTGTTGAATGGAATCCATATAATTAACTTTATATGGTAATTGATTGGGCCTCATTCCAATTTAGAAAATAAAGGACATTAAAAAATAAAGGTTCATGTGTTGACCATACTCATCCGTTGAGATTAGTCATGTGTTGCACGAAATATTTTAATAATAATTTACATCTTTATCAATAAAAAATAAAGGTTCATGTGTTGACCGTACTCATCCGTTGAGATTAGTCATGTGTTGAACGAAATATTTTAATAATAATTTACATCTTTATCAATATAAAATAAAGGTTCATGTGTTGACAGTACTCATCCGTTGAGATTAGTCATGTGTTGAACGAAATATTTTAAAATAGAAATATTATAAAATAGAAATATTTGAAATAGAAATATTTGAATAGGAAATATTTGAAAAAGAAATATTTGAAATAGATTATTTGAAAATAGAATTATATGAAGCCGTGTTGATTAGATTGACGCCATTTTGACGTGAACGATATTTATATCGATTTTATTCATTTTAAAATGAATATTGAAAAGTGATTTCGAAATCGAATATTTTGAAATGAAACTTGAATTGAATTGATTAGAAAACCGATTTGATTGAATCTAATAGAAAACCAATTTGAATTGAATCGAATAGAAAACCAATTTGAATTGAATCGAATAGAAAACCAATTTGAATTGAATCGAATAGAAAACCAATTTGAATTGAATCGAATAGAAAACCGATTTGAATTGAATTGATTAGAAAACCGATTTGAATTGAATCGATTAGAAAACCGATTTGATTGAATCGAATCGAAAACCAATTTGAATTGAATCGAATAGAAAACCAATTTGAATTGAATCGAATAGAAAACCAATTTGAATTGAATCGAATAGAAAACCGATTTGATTGAATCGATTAGAAAACCGATTTGATTGAATCGAATAGAAAACCGATTTGATTGAATCGAATAGAAAACCAATTTGAATTGAATCGAATAGAAAACCAATTTGAATTGAATCGAATAGACAACCAATTTGAATTGAATCGAATAGAAAACCAATTTGAATTGAATCGAATAGAAAACCAATTTGAATTGAGTGGATTAGAAAACCGATTTGAATGAATCGAATAGAAAACCGATTTGATTGAATCGAATAGAAAACCAATTTGAATTGAATCGAATAGAAAACCAATTTGAATTGAATCGAATAGAAAACCAATTAGAAAACCAATTTGAATTGAATCGAATAGAAAACCGATTTAATTGAATCGAATAGAAAACCGATTTGATTGAATCGAATAGAAAACCAATTTGAATTGAATCGAATAGAAAACCAATTTGAATTGAATCGAATAGAAAACCAATTTGAATTGAATCGAATAGAAAACCAATTTGAATTGAATCAAATAGAAAACCAATTTGAATTGAATCGAATAGAAGACCAATTTGAAATAAATTGAATATAAAACAATTTCGAAGTGAATTGAATATAAAACGATTTCGAAATGAATTGAATATAAAACGATTTTGAATTGAATTGAATAGAAAACAAATTTGATTTGAATTGAATATATAACGAATTGAATTTGATTCGAATAGAAAACCAATTTGAATTGAATCGATTTGAATTGAAATAGAAGTTGAAATTGTTTTTGAAACGAATTCAAAACAATTCATATAATTCGTTTTAAATAGAAATCGACGAAATATTTATTATATATATTATATATATAATATAATGGCTTGAATAGAACGCGTCGCGTCACGGCAGTTCGTAAATTTCGACCATTTCTTTCAAACGAACATTACGGGAGATCCGACCGTCGGATTCTCCTAAAACCGGAACCGTTGGGTTCGTATCGAAAAGAGCTTTCTAACGAATATTAGAAATTTGATATCTAACGGTTGGATTTGGAGATATGTCCAAATCAAATTTGAAAAAGGTCGCTATAAGTGCAGTTCGTTGACCGTTGTTGGAAATCGACTGTACGGGCCTTGATAAAATTATTAAAAATATCAATAATTTGTGTAAAATCATAAGAAATGATTTGGGAAAAATTGGGATGAAAAACTCCACATTTGAAAAGATAAAAATAGATTTTTATCAAAATGAACTGGTTTTGAACTGAAATTAAAACCCATTTATTTTTAAATAAATAAATTGGATTTGAAATTGGTTTAAATAGAATTGATTTGTGGGTTTATCGTTAACGGTGTTTTTAAATAACACTTGTTCTTTAACCCGATAATAAATAGAATGTGGTTTGGGTTTATCGTGAACTGTGTTTTAAATAACACTAGTTCTTTAACCCAGTAAAAGGAGTTTTAATGAATCTGCAATTAGATTGAAATGTGAATTTGTAATCTAAATTATCAAATTTAGAAAGTGAGCGAGAATGGAGTATCACCAGTTCTTGTTGCTGGCCCTGAGTAGGCCGGGTACGCATGATAGGGGGTTCTCGCTTCGCGGTTTGGTGGCGAACGGGAGACTCTTACCCCTACATGTCGCTGGGTAGAGCGTTGGTTCGGCTTCTTAACAAAATGAATAACACAACTCCTAAGCTATGCGGGCTTGTCAAGCAGAGAATAAAAAGGGTTGTGGCCCAATCTGTCATGCTCTGACAGAATAACCGCCAACTCCCACTCCTGATAGTCATCATCCACACAGCGTATAGACATGCATAAATCTATAAGCCCGTCTCGATCCATGCGCGAACGAGCTGAACGAGAAGGGCCAGCACCATACCTGACCTGCCTATAAGTCGGATGACTCGAGATCTCCGCATTATCGCCACGATTGATATCGCCAGAGCTGAGCCGCTTGCAAATGAACTGGTGGAGCATCCGAAATTACATATTGATATCTGTCAGTACGAATGCAACATCCAAGCATGGAGTCTAACTCACTGAAACGCGTCGGGGACACAGATTTGTACTTGCATGCCGCTATTGTTACCGTCGCCCACCATTCGTCCGTTCCTGTGACAGTATCCAACTGGTCGTCCCTCGCCCCTCCACCAACCTGTAGCAGTCTGTTCCACGGAGCCCAATCTCTTTTCATGTTATCGAATTTGTTCTTCATCTGACTGGCATTGTAGTCTAATCTGGTCCGTTCATTGAACGCCATAGCGATCGGCTGGTACCATCCTCCAACATTGTGTGCACGGGAATTGAGATGTTGCATACACACGTCGATGAAAGCATTAGTCATGTCATTGTTCCATTCAGCGATGGAATGGGTAGATGAAGATTGACTGCCTGCCATTCCTAAAAAAAATACCCTAAAAATTATGACTAAAACATATATGGTAGTAAAGAAGCTAAATAATACAAAAATAAATGCAAAAACTTGAAACGATCGACGAGTAGACGGTGATTGCACTGTATATTTTGGGCTATGTTGCTGGTTTGGTGATGGAAAGGGAAGAAAATGACCAAATATGTAGATGGAGGGGAAGGAATCGACTGTTCAGAAAATTTCGTCGCGTCAGATGTGCGTCCGACGCGTCCGACGCCAAAGGCACCTTTTCAACCGTTCATCTCGAAGGGCCAAACGTGTGGGCCCCACAGTGGACGCGTCCGACGTGTCGGACGCGTCAGACACAGACGCGAACATTAACTGCCCAGTTCATAAATCAAACAATACCTAACTAAAGATTTAACTATCGCTTGGAGTAAAACTGGTGGTACTCCATTCTCAGTCATTTCCCGAATTTGATAATTTAAATTATCACATTCTCATTTCAATCTAATTAAAGATTCGTTAAAACTCCACTTAGTTTTAATCTTCCCAAAAATCAATATTAATGATTATTTAACTTTGGGAAATCAAACATGTCGCATCGACAATCTACACTGTACCATTGATTTCTGTCGATATATAACCTCTAAGCTCGTACATCTCATAGAAGGGTGTTAAGCAAGAGAATAAATTCTTCGCCATCAAATAGATATATATTTAGCAGAGTTCAACAATATAGTTCGAAATACAATGTTAGATGTGTGATCATGTCTTTAACTGGGTTAAAGAACTAATGTCATTTAAAATACAGTTCACGATAAACCCAAAATCGCATTCCATTAATTATGGAATCTTCACGGAAAACAGATCAATATATAATCGATATCAATTCCCATATCCGACTAATAATATAAATGGAATAATGACAAAGCCTTTTAAATACCATATATATTAGCAGTCTTCCTCCATGAAATTCACTTTGATTATTACCAAATCGAGTTCCATTCAATTCCAATTTAATATATTAAATTGGAAAACTTTACTTTGGAAAATTTCCATTAAATCTTAATAAAACGATTGATAAATTTCAAATCACATTTCACTGTTAATCGAGTTAAAGAACAAGTGTTATTTAAAACACCGCTCACGATAAACCAAAAATCCAATTCTTTCATTCAATTCCAATTAAATATTAATTAATTGGAAAACTTCTCTAAATCTTAATAAAAAGATTTATTCTTTTCTCAACTGGGTTTAAGAATAGTGTTAATAAAGACACCATTCACGACAAACCCAAAATCCCATTTGATATTAAATACAAGGCTCTGAATAGAAATTATATTGGCTTATATTCAATATCAAATTCTGAAACCAACAAATATTGTATTGGAAATAACGATATAAATATATCTTCCAAATTTCCATAACAATATCCGTATAATCATGAAATCCAACATCGAAATATTCCAAAGATGATTTTCATTCAGATCCACTCCAATTCATCTACTGGAAATTCTGGTTATATTAAAACCCATTCTCAATCCAATTTATTTATTGAAAAATAATTGGATTATAATTCTAGTTAATAACTAGTTCATTTTGATAAAAATATATTTTTATCTTTTCAAATATGGAAATTTTCATCCCACCTCTTTCCAAATCATTTATTATGATTTTACACAAATTATTAATATTTTTAATAATTTTAATAAGGCCCTTTCAATCGATTTCCATAGACGGTCATCGAATTGCACTTACAACAACCTTTTTTAAATTTGATTTGGACATAATTCCAAATCCAACTGTTAGATTTCAAATCTCTAATATCAGTTGGAAAGCTCTTTTCGATACAAACCCAACGGTTCCGTTTCTAGGAGAATCCGATGGTCGGATCTCCCGTAATATCAATTCGAAGTCAATGGTCGAAATTCGCGAACGGTCGCGCCGCGACGCGTTGTAACACCCCACATCCGTTAAGGTCACTCACAAAGGGAATGTCTTAACTTCGGTAGAGAGTTATAGGTAAAAGATACAGATAAATTACAAGACAGACAAAATTAAAACAGCGGAAAATAGGACTTTACTTTATTGATAAAATAGTTTGTACAACAATTGTTTTCCAATACCAGAATATCTGTCTTACAAAATAAAGAAGCATAAAATAACATTTATATTCCTAATGTAGCATGAGCCAGCCATAGCAATGGAAAAGAGAATCACAGCAAAACTTTGACTAATCTTCAGCTTGGAAAGAAAACTGGACTAAGTAGTAATATTCCCTCCCTACGAGCCTGAGGGGGGGGGGGGACGGAAGACAAGAAAGCGAAAGAAAACAGAGTCAGACATAAAGTCTGGTAAGTTTAGTAACTTTCAGCATGTGAACAGTTAAAAGCAACATGACATGAATTTAACTGAATACAGGACAACACCATGATGATGGGAATCATAAGGTTAGCACAAGATATGATAAGGTAAGATAAACTGGATGCACTTCTATACTTTCTCTGCTTCGCTACTACCTTGTTATTCTAATTTCTATATCTCTGCACCACCTAACTAGTAATCTATATAAACTAATAGGAACAGATACGTGGTCCCAATTCCCGCAATTGTGGTTGTTTCAGGTGTACATCTGTTATTTATTACTTAGATCTAATCTAGGGTTTTCTATCGAGCGCATTCTAGATCCAACCAGGGTTTACACTACCCAGGGCTACTGGGGTTTATGCCACCTATTGAACGTTTCTCGGATTTTAGGGTTTACGCAGCCTAGGTCCAACTAGGGATTATGCTACCTATCGAACGACGCCCCGAATCTACGACACATTACCCAGAGTGGTATATGTTCCTAGACTTTCCCCACGTATGTGTCGTGGATCGTTATCGCTGTCTAGATGCACATGTCCTCTATATGTGCGACCCGAGTCTCGTGGCAGGGCAAATCAAGAAACACGGAACTCAGTCGGGAGCTTTCAGATATCTACCGATGCAGATGCTAAGGTCTGTTTTTCCAGTGGCTATGGTCCCACTTGACCCCTCCCTCAACTAATGAAAGGCACACCTTGAAAAATGAGAACTATACGCATGCCACCTATGTCCCACTAACCTATGGCCATCCGCAACCATAACTAGATAGTAAGTATATGGTCTTTTGGAGTTCTTCGCCTTTTCGCTTCACGTATCTCGATTGACTCAATATGGTAGGTAGATGACGAGTTGCTATCACAGGGCTACTGGTCTCGCCGAATCACGCTGGTCCATCCTAGTCTTTAGGTTGCCTTATATTACAACCAAGGCATACCCTTGGTTCTTCTAACGCAGACCTTAACCTCTGTGAGCCCAGGCGGATCATATGCAGCCTCACAAAGGGATACCAAGAGTAGCTTCACGTCCCCTCGATGTCGCGTGCTTTGTACCCCGGTTCGTTAGAGCCTTCTTTAAGATCAGATGGACGTTCGCTCCTTCTCGTATTCTACTAAGGTTTACTACTTAGTTCCCTTAACTAAGGTTTACTACTTAGTTTCCTGAACCGTCGTTTTCTTAACTAAGGTTTACAACTTAGTCCTCTTAACTAAGGTTTACTACTTAATTCTCTTTCTCGTCAAGTTGGATTGGTTAAGTGTCATTAGTCAATTCAAGTTAACTTAACCCATTCATTTGTCATGTTAAACTAGTTAAGTGTTATCAGTAGTTCATGTTGACTTAACCCTACCACAAATCAAGTTATATTGGTTAAGTATTTCTTATTACTTAACCCCACCCCTTCATCTTGTATTGGTTAAGTGTTCCCTTAGTTAACTTAATCCTAACATCTTTTTAATTCACATGTTCTAATGGTTAAGTATTGTCCCTTCATGTTTTAACTTAACCCTGTTCATTTGTCACACTATGATGGCTAAGTGTTCTAAGTTTACTTAACTCCACCTTCTAGTCTAGTTAACATGTTAAATTGGCTAAGTGTATTTTACTTAACCCCACCTTCTAGTCTAGTTAACATGTTATAACGGTTAAACCTTTTCTTAACCTCACCCACTTGTCTAGTCAACATGTTATAACAGTTTTTTAACCCCTGCAAGTCTTGTCTTGTTAACATGTTAAGTTGGTTAAGTGTTCCTATGGACTTAACCCTCCCATTCTAGCTTAACTATTTCTTAGATTTAAATTATTCATTTAAAGCACCAACCACTCACATTAGACAGATATTGTTGCGGTCACTGGATGTGCCGGTCGGTTCCAGGCAGATTTACACTGCAACTCAGTCTAACCTCGGGTCCTTTTTGCGCTCAATGCTATAACCACCCACATTAGATAGGTATTGTTACGGTTGCTGGATTTGCCGGGTGGTTCCGGGCAGTCTTATACCGTAACTCAATCTAACCTCGGGTTAGGCATATTCGTCTTTCCTAGATTTACATATTTATCCTTTTTGTCTATATGTAAATTGCTAATAACTCTTTCAAACAAATTTGGCCTATATCATATTTATTTGTCATGCCCACTAACATACCTATATTCTAGGCCCAAATCTTGATTCACCTATCAATTAACCCAACTTGCAATTTATGCCAAATTAGATCATTTCATGTCAAAACTAGATTTAATATTCTAGTTTATAGTTTATATCCAAACTTGGCTTACATGCCAATTACATACTTTGCGGTCAATTAACAATTTACCATTTTACGTCCAATTCTAATATGCACGTAATATTTACTATTATAGCCAATTCAGATTATGCTAACATATTTGTTATGCCAAATCATCTTAATTAAGCTACGCCCAAATTCCCCTGCCGTAGTCGTACGTATAACATGATTTCACAAGTTTCTAGGTACTCATGAAATGAAACTAATAAAAGGAACAGGGGATAAGCTCGAGATTTGACATAAGAGAATAGGCATGAAAAAGCGAACCAAAATACACAAATACAAAGATAATGGATCCAGTGGGTTTGGTGTACATAATAGAGAACCGGAATAAACTAAGCAAATTACACCCTAAGTATGAGATCCAAAAAATCAAGGGAGACATAGGTGATTTGATCCAACATAATGCTAGTTCGGTATACAATCATGATTTGTAACTACAATGTTATGGGCATAAGCAACTAACCATAATAGTCATAGGCAATTAACCACAATAGTCCTAGGCAATTAACCACAAAATAGTCCTAGGCAATAACCACAATGGTCATAGTCATGGTCTCATAATTATGAATCTTAGTCATATGCAATAGTCTTATGTTCATAGTCATAGGCATAGTCTTATGTTCGTAGTCATAGGCAATAGTTTCATGTTCGTAGTCATAGGCAATAGTTTCATGGGCCACGGTTTCATAGTCATAGTCTTAGGCAAAAAGTCCCATAATCATAGTCATTGATAAATTGCCACAATAAGTTCTAGGCCATAATCGAGAATCAGATCCAGAGGCATATACAAGCACCGATTCAAACGAAAGGATTAGGAATATTCTCATATCCATTTAATTACATGTCACAAATAGATCTAGTCATTCAAATCTAAAAAGTAACTGACTTACATTGATCGGTTTTAGAAAAGGATAATAAGAAAACGTTGAGGTGATTTGCTATGATTCGCGCGACGTTGCTCGAAGCCATTGAATTAGCCTTTGCTTCCCTTCTTGAAGCTTTAACTTTATTTGAATCTCCAATATGCAATTCCTAGCCGTAGTCTTCAAGAATTGTCTTCGTGTTTTATTTTAATTTATTTATTTCAATTATTCCAGAGGCAACATAAGGAGAGAATAAAATGGTGTAAAGAGAATGGGGCTAGGGGGCTGTTTATATAGGATTAGGCGGACGAATCTAGATTGAAAACGAGACCAGAAACATCAGAATGATCCCAGGCTGAAAACTGGGTTTGTAACACCCCGTATTTCTGTTAATACTAATATTCACAAATTAAAAGAATTAATATTGAGAATTTGCACGAAATAGCCTTAAAAAGGCATATAACAAATTTGAGATATGTGAATTGCCTTAAAAGGCGAAAAATGGAATTAAGACATTAATTGGAAAATTAATGTGTAGAAATGGTCATAAGTTAATTATGGATTAATTTGAATTCATGAATAGGTGCGTGTGTATATATATATTTTTATATATATATATAGGCAGTTAATGTAAACATGAATAGAAGTTTATTAATTTGCTGAGTGTTTGCTGAGTCACTTCTGACTCATTGATGAGTCAATAAGATAAACCCCATCTGGTCTGAATGGCTGCGGTTATTTCTAGGTTAAATCTAATGGCCTAAATGAATCCTAACATCTATAAATAAGTGGGTAGACTCTAACCCTAAATCACTTGAAAAATTTGAGAGCTACCGACATGCCGTTGCCATGGAGTTCAGCATAGCCGTCACAAACTAAAGAAGAAGAAGGCCTAATCTACAAACTAAATCTACTCAAATCAAATCAAAAGCTATCTCTTTCTATTTCTCTTCTTTAAAATTGTGAGTATGATGAATCTCACAATATTATTATAAAATAATTTGATTAAGTTATGAATGGATCACAAGAAAGTGATATGAATTGTTATGTATTTGTAAATTATGTTGTGGATCTCTTGTTATGCTATTATGTTATCATATATATGTTGTTATGTTGTAGTAATTATGTTGTAAATAATCCTATGCTATGTCATATGTGATTAATCATGCTATGCTATGTTGTAAATCATATCATGCTATGTTGCAAATTATGATATGCTATGTTGTAAATCTTATATATGTTGTAGATCTCATATTATCACATATGTTGAAATACTTATGTTATATGATAATGATGTCATGTTAAGTTGTGTTGAATCATACAAGTTGTAAAATCATGATGTTAGTATTTATGCGAATTGGATCATTTAAAGTTTATGTTTTTTTTATAATAGATCTTGATTATGGGAATTTGCCTATTGGGTTAGGTGTACCCATATACATGAATCTACAAATTAATTGGATCTTGAATATGGGAATTTGCCTATTAAGTTAGGTGTACCCATATACATGAATCTATGATTAAATGAATTTTAATTTTTGGGAATTTGCCTATTGAGTTAGGTGTACCCATATAAAACCATATTGTTAATGATGTTGATTCACACATGTCCTATAAAAGTTTATGAAATTTGATCAAAATCATATTATGTGAATTATGAATAAGTTGACACCCTTAGATCCATGACATGTATAACCTTATGCAAGTTGTAATGTATGCAAGTTTTACCCCTTGTTATGATTTATTTAGTCACATATATATGTTGTTGTTGTGAATATTTTCTTTTATGCTATGAGTTAGACTAATCGGGTCTAGCATACATTTTGCGAATAAACGTTCAAACGTGGGTTAGGGGTAATATTAGGAAATTAATAAATTGGGGTGCAATTGATATGATTTTGCATGCCTTAAATGGATGTCCATAATTGAGTCAATTATGGACATTGTTAAATTTGGAATTAATTAATAATTCAAGTAGGGAATTATTAAAATTGGGGAAAGTGGATTATTAATAATAATCAATGCTTAGGACACGAGGTTGGACCCGTTTGTGATGTAAACCTGCCCGGACCCGCCCGGCAAATCCAGTAGTCACAAATGTCGGCCCAATCTGAGAGGTCCTAGGCCCAAACTAAAGCATAACAGTTGTAAAGACACGAGGTTAGACTCTTTTATGGTGTAAGACTGCCCGGACCCACCCAGCAAATCCAGCTGCCATAAATGCCAATCTAATGTGAGAGATCTTTATGAGGTTATGGCCTTAATGAATTAAGAAATACTTAGCCAGATAATCATATAAGGTGGGACATGGGGGTTAAGTAGGTGCCTTGGGTGGCATGAGGATTCTAGTGGTTGCCTTTAGAGGCATTTGAAATACGATTAGACTTAACCAAATACACATGTAAATGAACATGACTAAGTGGGTTAAGTGGATGGACTAATGGGACAAGCTTAGGTAGAATGCTTGTGGGAAATAATGGGGGCCCATTTCAACCAATATCCCAAAACGTATCTTTGTGGGCTCGACCCAAGTCGAGGACGGGACACGCATACTGGGTTTGACTATAAGAGGCCAAAACAGGGAGCGGTGGCAACGCAAGTCCAACGGGTTTCATATGCGTGTGTGGACCCGGGCTGGTAGGTAAGACGTTGTTGCATCGTGTAGGTATAAGCCGTGCATCTCCGTTATATCGGGTTGCCACTTTAGGGGAATGATACACCCCACTATGGGGCCAGCACGGGTATCTACGAGTAGGGAGCCGATCGAAAAATGGAAAGTGGGGTACACCTAGTGGAGATAGGGGCAGGCGGCACCTATGTAGTCAGCTAGGAGTACGTAAAGCCATTAAGAAAGTTTCTAAGTGAAGCTAAGTGGAATCAATCTTTAGGGTGACTGGTGTGGTGCAGTATAGTGTTTATCCTTTAGTATTTAGGAGCGCCTATAACGTTTCCTTTAGCGATTGTCTATGTCCTTAATCTGCTCTTTCATAGACATTTCCTTGTTTTCCAGCTTATGCCTTAGTCCAGTTATTTTGATAATAGTATTATAGAATTATCATACTCGCCAGACTTTATGTCTGACCCCCCCTCTTTTTCATCTTTTTCTCCCTTCAGGTCTTCAGGTTGGGCTAAGTTCCAGTGGAGTCTGATTGGATTGCTTATCTCTTGGAAAGCTTGGACTGCTGAAGTAAAGTCCAGCTTGTTATCTTTCTTTTTAATGGCTATTTATGTAATGGGATTATGTACTTGTTTTATCAAGATAGATATTGTACTTGACTTCGATTATGGTGTTATGATGTAATCAAACATGTTTTGACTTCTGCTGCAATTGAAATAAAGTTTTTAAATTTCCATGTACTATTTTATATCTGTCTTGTTGAAATTTTACCGTTCTATATTCACCTAAAACCTCCATAGAAGTTAATGCATTCCCTTTGTGAGTGACATTAATGGACGTGGGGTGTTACACGTGGTATCAGAGCATAAGGTTACCAGAACAGATAAAATTTTTAGAAAAATATTTTTCTAAAGTATTTTTGGAAGAAGTGCTTTCAAAAACATGTTATTTAGAGAAAGTTTTTATGAAAAACATAATCCCAAATAGCCATATCCTTATCTTTATCTTTCGAATTCTCCATTTTGAATCTTTCCTTTTTCGTTTCAGCATGGCTGAAGATCTTAATCTCCCAGAAGGTGTGACGGTTCCAGGGTGGTTTAGGAGCTATTTGGAGGCTAGGGCCACCACTGCAGGCCCAGCAGATGTTCCTCCACCCCCAGTTGCACCCATTCCTCCTCCTCCTCCTCGTGTTGACACTTTTGCAAAGACGTGCAAGGAATTTAAGGCTATGGGAGGAAAAACTTTTCAAGGGACTGAGACGTTTGTGGAGGCCAGAGACTGGCTTAAGGAGACTGAGGAATTGTTGGATATCTTTGAAGTGGAAGATGGGAGGAAAGTCCGTTTAGCTGCTTGGTTAATGAAGGGAGAGGCCTCATTTTGGTGGGAGGTCACTAACGGGGAACGTCCAGTTGATTCATGGGCGGATTTCAGGCGAAGGTTTGAGGCAAAGTTTCTTTCAAGGGCAGAGGAGAATTTAAATATGGAAAAATTCCTGACATTAAAGCAAGGGAGCTTACCAGTGAAGGAGTATGTCAATAAATTTAATCAGTTAGCAAGGTTTGGCTTGGAGTTGGTGAACATGCCAGAGAAGAAAGCTTTGAGGTTCGTTAGAGGCTTGAATGAACCGTTGCAAGGATTGGCTATGACCCACATCCCTATGGGAGCCACCTTTGAAAGGCTAGTAGAAATGGCACTTATGCATGAGGATAAGGCAGTTGAAAAGAAAGGGGATCAGAAGAAACCCCAACAGCAAAATAAGAAGGGTGGTAAAAACAATAATGGCAAAGGGAAGAAGAGATGCTTCAATTGTGGGACGCCTGGCAATCTCAGCAAAGATTGTAGAAAGAAAAAGAAGACTGGTTGTTTTCATTGTGGAGATGCGGGACATTTGGTGAAGGACTGCCCAAAGAAGGGGCAAAGGGCAGGGTCTACCTCGGGAGGACAGGTGCAGGCTCTTATGGCACCAGGGCAGGCAAGGGGGCAAGTTCAGGCTATTGCGGCCCCACCGCTGCAAGAAAGAGGTAGAACAATTTCTGTTGAAAGCTTAATTTTTCTGTTTGATCATCCTGTCCGTACCTTATTCGATTCTGGCGCATCTCATTCGTTTATCTCTGCATCATTAGTTGAATTACTGCACTTGAACACCAGTTTAGTAGAGGATCCCTTGGTTGTTTCAAATCCAATTGGGGGTTCGACTCATTTGACCATGATATGTTTGGATTTGAAACTCTCTATACTTAGCGTTGAATTTAGATGTGATGCTTATGTATTGGGCTTCACGGGCTATGGGCTAATTTTAGGAATGGATTGGTTATCTAGAAATGGGGCCATTCTTGATTGTGAAAGGAGAGTAGTTAGGCTTGTGACTCGCCTTGGTAATGCTCTCGACATCTTTTGTAGTCCCATAAATTCCGTTATGCTAAGTTATCTTGAATCGCTTGACGCGTCTGTAGAGAATCTGCGAACGGTAGAGGTGGTCCGGGAATATCCGGATGTGTTTGAGGAGGTGAAGGGCTTACCTCCAAAGAGGGAGATAGACTTTCGAATTTATCTTGTGGATAATGCTAAACCCGTATCTTTGCCAGTGCGCCACATGGCTCCTCGTGAAAGGAGGGAACTCAATAAGCAAGTGAAGGAGTTGCTTGAGAAGGGGTTCATAAGACGTAGTATATCAGAGTGGGGTGCTCCAGTAGTATTTGCTACAAAGGCGGATGGGTCCCTTAGACTTTGTGTGGACTATAGAGAACTAAACAAGCTTACTAAAAAGAACCGACACCCACTGCCGAGGATTGACGATCTCTTTGATCAGTTAGTTGGCGCCTCAGTGTTTTCGCAGTTGGACTTAGCCACTGGCTTTCATCAACTGAGAGTGGCTGAGGATAGTATAGATAAGACTGCTTTTAGGACTCCTGACGGATTCTATGAATGGCTAGTGATGCCCTTTGGTTTGACAAACGCCCCCGCATATTTTGTTGATTTGATGAGTAGGGTGTTTAGGGAGTACCTTAACAAATTCGTGGTAGTCTTTGTGGATGACATCTTAGTCTTTTCTAAGAATGAAGAAGAGCATGCCCTACATCTTAGGGAAGTGTTGGAAATCCTTCGAGCGCATAACCTTAAGGCAAAATTTTCTAAGTGTCACTTCTGGAGGAAAGAAGTACGGTTCTTAGGGCACGTGGTTTCCAAGGAAGGGATAGCAGTGGATCCCGCAAAGGTGGTGGCCATCCAAGATTGGAAGGTCCTTAAAAATGTAACCGAAGTAAGAAGTTTCTTGGGGTTGGCTGGCTATTATAGGAAGTTTATCAAAGACTTCGCAAAAATATCAGCTCCATTAACACGGTTAACGAAGAAGAACCTGGTTTTATGTGGGACGAAGATTGTGATGATGCGTTCCAACGTTTAAAGAGAGCCTTAACTTCAGCCCCAGTCTTAGTGCTGCCAGACGGGAATAAACCGTTTACCGTCTATACTGATGCTTGTGGGATGGGACTTGGCGCGGTCCTCATGCAAAAGGGAAGAGTAATAGCCTATGGTGGAAGGCAGTTGAGGGTTCATGAAAAGAATTACCCTACGCATGACCTTGAGTTAGCCGCAATTATTTTCGCGCTTAAGTCTTGGCGTCACTATCTTCTTGGTGAGAAATTTGAACTGTTCACTGACCACAAATCATTAAAATACTTATTCACTCAGAAGGATTTGAATTTAAGGCAGCAACGGTGGATGGAATTCCTAGCCTCCTACGATTTTGAAATAGCATATACCCCGGGCAAGGGTAACGTGGTAGCAGACGCCTTAAGTAGGAAAAGGTAGTCCTTGAGTCCGTTGTTTGTTGAACGACGAAGCTTAGAATTCATCTCCATGTTTGACTTTAGACCCTCTGTTGACCTAGTACCTGGTTTGTTAGCATCCTTGGAGGTTAGACCTACACTTCTAGGACGAGTTGGTGAGGCACAGCAAGACGACCCCCAGTTGGTTGAGATAGTAGAAAAGCTCAAAGGAGGGGAGTCGTCTAGCCATCTTCGTAGGTATACCCTAGACGATAATGGTTGGTTACGAAGGGATAATAGACTTTGTGTACCACAAGACGAAGACTTAAGGAAGGCCATTCTTGATGATGCTCATCGCTCAAATATGACCATTCATCCCGGCGGAGACAAGATGTACAAATATATGAAGCGGGTTTTCTTTTGGGCCGGTATGAAAAAGGATGTGGCCGAGTACGTCGCTAGATGCTTGGTGTGCCAATGAGTAAAAGCGGAACAAAAGAAACCCGGTGGGTTGCTTCACCCATTGGAAGTTCCACTATGGAAATGGGAAAGCGTCTCAATGGATTTTGTGGATGGATTACCAAGATCAAGGAAGGGTAATACGGGGATTTGGGTTATAGTAGATAGACTTACTAAGAGCGCCCATTTTATTCCCGTGAAAAGTAAGAGGACTGCTACGTGGTTGGCTTCTGTTTACATTAAAGAGATAGTTCGTTTGCACGGTATTCCTTCTAGTATAGTAAGCGACCGTGATCCCATCTTCACTAGCGAATTTTGGAAGAGTTTACAAGAGGCGGTAGGGACTCAGCTATGTTTGAGCACCGCATATCATCCTCAGACGGACGGCCAGACCGAGAGGGTGAATCGTATTCTAGAGGATCTTTTAAGGCTTTGTATCTTAGACTTTGGGGGTACATGGGAAGAGCACCTTCCGTTGGTAGAATTCGCATATAATAATAGCTTTCAGTCTAGTATTGGCATGGCACCTTTCGAAGCTCTTTATGGAAGGCCTTGCCGTTCGCCTACATGTTGGTGGGAATCTACCGATAAAATCCTACTTGGGCCCGATATGGTTAGGGAAACCTCGGAGAAGATTGATTTGATTCGAAGGAGGATGAATGCAGCACAAGATAGGCAGAAATCGTATGCTGATAAGAGGAGGACAGATCTTGAGTTTGACATTGGGGACATGGTTTTTATCAAAGTGTCTCCGTTACAGAATGTTGTTCGCTTTGGGTCCGTTGGGAAATTAGTGCCAAGGTTTGTAGGGCCGTTTCCTATAAAAGACAGGATTGGGAAGATGGCGTATAGGGTGGAGTTGCCTGAGAAACTTAATGGAGTACACGACGTATTCCATGTATCACATTTGAGGAAGTGTTTGCACAAGACCGCGGAGGTGGTAGAGCCGAGCTTGCTTAAAGAGGTGGAAATAGAGCGTGATGCAACAATTAGACGAGCTCCTACATGCATTCTTGGGTCGGAGATCAAAAAGTTGAGAAATCGAGAGGTCAGACTAGTTAAAGTGCAATGGGGAGATGATGAGAGCAATGCTACTTGGGAGACAGAAGGGAAGATGCGTTCGCTATACCCTTTTCTTTTTGAGGGTATGTCTTTTAATTTCTCCTTTATCGCTTAGCTTATCTTATCTTATCTTTAGTATGTCCTCTCATTAGTATCTTTGACCTTTAGTTAGGATAATCCTATGGTTGAAACATGTGTTTGAGACATGTTATGTATGATGGATGCAAAATGGATGCAAGTGGTTGCTAGTGGTTGCTCGTGGATGCATATATACACACACTTTAGGCACTAGATCGGCTCAGTCACTACATATTGCATATTGCATAAATGAATGTATTTAGTATAATGGATGTATAATGGTTGTACCATCATATAGATGCTGCATTCGGTTGAATGGATGTGCACGCATATAGAAGTAGTTTGTAAGCAATTAGGATCTTTTGCATACATAATGGATGCATGGCACTATCATGAATTGCATCAAGGAGGTCAACTGAATCAGTGGACCGCCTGATTTTGCATTAGATACGGACATAGACACACACTGTGTATTTAAACATGAAAGCATTAGAAGTTTATAAGGACAATGGATACCAGTGTTTGTTGATTGAGTAGATGGTTGATGATAGGATATAAACTTGAAGATTTCGGGGTCGAAATCCCTTAAGGAGGGGAGAATGTAACACCCCGTATTTCTGTTAATACTAATATTCACAAATTAAAAGAATTAATATTGAGAATTTGCACGAAATAGCCTTAAAAAGGCATATAACAAATTTGAGATATGTGAATTGCCTTAAAAGGCGAAAAATGGAATTAAGACATTAATTGGAAAATTAATGTGTAGAAATGGTCATAAGTTAATTATGGATTAATTTGAATTCATGAATAGGTGTGTGTGTGTGTGTGTATATATATATATATTTATATATATATAGGCAGTTAATGTAAACATGAATAGAAGTTTATTAATTTGCTGAGTGTTTGCTGAGTCACTTCTGACTCATTGCTGAGTCAATAAGATAAACCCCATCTGGTCTGAATGGCTGCAGTTATTTCTAGGTTAAATCTAATGGCCTAAATGAATCCTAACATCTATAAATAAGTGGGTAGACTCTAAACCTAAATCACTTGAAAATTTTGAGAGCTACCGAAATGCCGTTGCCATGGAGTTCAGCATAGCCGTCACAAACTAAAGAAGAAGAAGGCCTAATCTACAAACTAAATCTACTCAAATCAAATCAAAAGCTCTCTCTCTTTCTAATTCTCTTCTTTAAAATTGTGAGTATGATGAATCTCACAATATTATTATAAAATAATTTGATTAAGTTATGAATGGATCACAAGAAAGTGATATGAATTGTTATGTATTTGTAAATTATGTTGTGGATCTCTTGTTATGCTATTATGTTATCATATATATGTTGTTATGTTGTAGTAATTATGTTGTAAATAATCCTATGCTATGTCATATGTGATTAATCATGCTATGCTATGTTGTAAATCATATCATGCTATGTTGCAAATTATGATATGCTATGTTGTAAATCTTATATATGTTGTAGATCTCATATTATCACATATGCTGAAATACTTATGTTATATGATAATGATGTCATGTTAAGTTGTGTTGAATCATACAAGTTGTAAAATCATGATGTTAGTATTTATGCGAATTGGATCATGTTTAAAGTTTATGTTTTTTTTATAATAGATCTTGATTATGGGAATTTGCCTATTGGGTTAGGTGTACCCATATACATGAATCTACAAATTAATTGGATCTTGAATATGGGAATTTGCCTATTAAGTTAGGTGTACCCATATACATGAATCTATGATTAAATGAATTTTGATTTTTGGGAATTTGCCTATTGAGTTAGGTGTACCCATATAAAACCATATTGTTAATGATGTTGATTCACACATGTCCTATAAAAGTTTATGAAATTTGATCAAAATCATATTATGTGAATTATGAATAAGTTGACACCCTTAGATCCATGACATGTATAACATTATGCAAGTTGTAATGTATGCAAGTTGTAATGTATGCAAGTTTTACCCCTTGTTATGATTTATTTAGTCACATATATATGTTGTTGTTGTGAATATTTTCTTTTATGCTATGAGTTAGACTAATCGGGTCTAGCATACATTTTGCGAATAAACGTTCAAACGTGGGGTAGGGGTAATATTAGGAAATTAATAAATTGGGGTGCAATTGATATGATTTTGCATGCCTTAAATGGATGTCCATAATTGAGTCAATTATGGACATTGTTAAATTTGGAATTAATTAATAATTCAAGTAGGGAATTATTAAAATTGGGGAAAGTGGATTATTAATAATAATCAATGCTTAGGACACGAGGTTGGACCCGTTTGTGACGTAAACCTGCCCGGACCCGCCCGACAAATCCAGTAGTCACAAATGTCGGCCCAATCTGAGAGGTCCTAGGCCCAAACTAAAGCATAACAGTTGTAAAGACACGAGGTTAGACTCTTTTATGGTGTAAGACTGCCCGGACCCGCCTGGCAAATCCAGCTGCCATAAATGCCAGTCTAATGTGAGAGGTCTTTATGAGGTTATGGCCTTAATGAATTAAGAAATACTTAGCCAGATAATCATGTAAGGTGGGACATGGGGGTTAAGTAGGTGCCTTGGGTAGCATGAGGAATCTAGTGGTTGCCTTTAGAGGCATTTGAAATACGATTAGACTTAACCAAATACACATGTAAATGAACATGACTAAGTGGGTTAAGTGGATGGACTAATAGGACAAGCTTAGGTGGAATGCTTGTGGGAAATAATGGGGTCCCATTTCAACCAGTATCCCAAAACGTATCTTTGTGGGCTCGACCCAAGTCGAGGACGGGACACGCATACTGGGTTTGACTATAAGAGGCCAAAACAGGGAGCGGTGGCAACGCAAGTCCAACGGGTTTCATATGCGTGTGTGGACCCGGGCTGGTAGGTAAGACGTTGTTGCATCGTGTAGGTATAAGCCGTGCATCTCCGTTATATCGGGTTGCCACTTTAGGGGAATGATACACCCCACTATGGGGCCAGCACGGGTATCTACGAGTAGGGAGCCGATCGAAAAATGGAAAGTGGGGTACACCTAGTGGAGATAGGGGCAGGCGGCACCTATGTAGTCAGCTAGGAGTACGTAAAGCCATTAAGAAAGTTTCTAAGTGAAGCTAAGTGGAATCAATCTTTAGGGTGACTGGTGTGGTGCAGTATAGTGTTTATCCTTTAGTATTTAGGAGCGCCTATAACGTTTCCTTTAGCGATTGTCTATGTCCTTAATCTGCTCTTTCATAGACATTTCCTTGTTTTCCAGCTTATGCCTTAGTCCGGTTATTTTGATAATAGTATTGTAGAATTATCATACTCGCCAGACTTTATGTCTGACCCCCCCTCTTTTTCATCTTTTTCTCCCTTCAGGTCTTCAGGTTGGGCTAAGTTCCAGTGGAGTCTGATTGGATTGCTTATCTCTTGGAAAGCTTGGACTGCTGAAGTAAAGTCCAGCTTGTTATCTTTCTTTTTAATGGCTATTTATGTAATGGGATTATGTACTTGTTTTATCAAGATAGATATTGTACTTGACTTCGATTATGGTGTTATGATGTAATCAAACATGTTTTGACTTCTGCTGCAATTGAAATAAAGTTTTTAAATTTCCAAGTACTATTTTATATCTGTCTTGTTGAAATTTTACTGTTCTATATTCACCTAAAACCTCCATAGAAGTTAATGCATTCCCTTTGTGAGTGACATTAATGGACGTGTGGTGTTACAGTGTTTCAGCACCAGGTCGCCCATAGGGTCGACCTGGCCCTTGGGAGGTCGACCATAGTGTCGACCTGGTCCTGGGAGGGAAAATTCCTGCCCAGTCTGCGCTAGGGTTTGAATTCGAATTTTGAATTCCGAATTCGAATTCGAGCAGTTTTTCTGTTCTAAAAATCTTTGAAACTTCGGAGGGTCGTATCTCCCTCATACGGACCCCGTTTCTCGAAAAATCGGACTCGTTTCCAAGCAGAATTTCGAGACTAACACAATGGCGCAACCCGTTTCCCTTGATTCTTATTTTAAAATTTAATTATACTTTAATTTGCGAAACTTAATGTTACAGAATTACGGGGTGTTACATTCTCCCCCTCTTAAAAGTATTTCGTCCCCGAAATCTTCAAGTTAGGAAGAATGTATCCTACCATCCAATCACCCATCTACTCAACCATTCAACCACAGGCATTCATTGTGCTTAAAAATATTTCTAATGCATTCATGTTCATATGCATAGTGTGTGTATATGTCTTTATCTAATGCAAAATCAGGCGGTTTACTGATTCAGTTGACCTCCTTAATGCGAATTATGTCAGTGCCATGCATCCAATCATGTATGCAAGCATCCCTAGTTATGTAAATACTACATGTGTGCATAGACATTCATCCATATGCAACATCCATATGATAACATATCAAATTAAATCCGTTAAGCAAATACATATATGCGAATGCAATATGAAAGTGACTTAGTCGTTCTAGCGCCTATGGTGTGTATATGCATCCACGAGCAACCATTTGCAATCATCAATCATAACATATTTCAAATACATGTTTACATCCATTGGCTTCTACCTAAGGATCGATGATACGCCCTAGAGGATATACCTTAAAAGCTAGAAAGTATGCATAAAATTCCTAGAAAAAGAGATCAAGGTTGTACCCTTAAGAAAAAGGGTATGATGCGTGTATCTAGTCTTCAGTCTTCTAAGTCGCATCTTCTTGAGCTTCACTATTCTGTACCTTATCTAATTAATCTTCACGATTGCGAAGCTTCTTGACCTTCATTTCCAAAACTGTCGTTGATCGGATAACTGGTTTTGCATTGTCAACTGGATATATGCGTAAGTCTATCTCGCATTTTAGGGGTAAACTCCTAACCTAATCAAAAACATCTGCGTACTCATGGACTACCCTAACGGATTGCAAATCATCGATAAATGCATTAAGCGATTCTAGCTAGCTAAGCCTAACTGATTCTTTACACGGAATCTCGAGGGTATTTCCAAGGCAAGTCAAAAGTCTAACTACCCTCCTTTCAGAATTACTAGCCAACCAACCCATGCCTAGAATCAACTCATAGCCCATGGAACCAAAAACATAAGCATTACGCTTAAACTCAACACTTAATATAGTTATTCTCAAATCCTTACAAACCAAAGGTAAATGGGCCGAACCACCAATAGGATTTGAGACACTAATGGGATCTTCTACTATACAAGTACTAAGGTGCACAGACTCAACTATGGAAGTAGATATGAACAAATGCGAAGCACTAAGATCAAAAGAGTACTAACTGGTTGATCAAAATGAAAGGCTAAACTTTTCCAATAGAGACTTTTACTATCTCTCTCTCAGGTATTCTGGTGGTGGAAGCATGCACCCTCCCTTCTGAAAATCCTGTCCCTCGTCCTTGCCCTTGTCCTTAATTATATGCCCCATTATACCATGGAAAAGATAATTCCTCTCGTCTTAGGTTTTATAATCCCTTCTTTCTTCGTGAGTCGAGTTTATATCCATGAATTTCTCATCCTTGCGTTGAGCTCCCTAGCCAAACTCCCTCATCCTCATCTTTACCATCCTTGTGTAATCATATTGACAAGTTTCTCAAAAGCTGCCTCCATCGCACGGAAAACCCTTCAAAGCTTGAAAGAAGACTAGCTGCAGGTGAAACTACTATGGCTATAGATGGGAGTCGGGCACTACTTTGCCCTTCGATAGGTATCGTAGTCTTATCAAGCCTACGGAACCATGCTGCGATGAGGTTACCCCCCAGAAAGCTAGGAGCCCCGAAGACTCAAGAAAGAAGGGGACAAGAATTCAAACAGAGGATCAGATGATAGTGCGTATGGCTTTTGCGGAATATGCCTTTCAAACCAAACTTTTCTTTTAAAAAATGCTTCTTTAAAACCGTTTTGAAAATATATTTTTTCAAATCTTTTATCTGATACCACGTGTAACACCCCACATCCATTAAGGTCACTCACAAAGGGAATGCCTTAACTTCGGGGGAGAGTTATAGGTAAAAGATACAGATAAATTACAAGATAGACAAAATTAAAACAACGGAAAATAGGACTTTACTTTATTGATAAAATAGTTTGTACAACAATTGTTTTCCAATATCAGAATATCTATCTTACAAAATAAAGAAGCATAAAATAACATTTATATTCCCAATGTAGCGTGAGCCATCCATAGCAATGGAAAAGAGAATCCCAGCAAAACTTCGACTAATCTTCAGCTTGGAAAGAAAACTGGACTAAGTAGTAATATTCCCTTCCTGCGAACCTGGGGGGGGGGGGGGACGGAAGACAAGAAAGCGAAAGAAAACAGAGTCAGACATAAAGTATGGTAAGTTCATTAACTTTTAGCATGTGAACAGGTAAAAGCAACATGACATGAATTTAACTGAATATAAGACAACACCATGATGACGGGAATCATAAGGTTAGCACAAGATATGATAAGGTAAGATAAACTAGATGCACTTCTATACTTTCTCTGCTTCGCTACTACCTTGTTATTTTAATTTCTACATCTCTGCACCACCTAACTAGTAATCTATATAAACTGATAAGAACAGATATGTGGTCCCAATTCCCGCAATTGTGGTTGTTTCAAGTGTACATCTATTATTTATTACCTAGATCTAATCTAGGGTTTTCTATCGAGTGCATTCTAGATCCAACCAGGGTTTACGCTACCCAGGGTCCTGGGGTTTATGCCACCTATTGAACGTTTCTCGGATTTTAGGGTTTATGCGACCTAGGTCCAACTAGGGATTATGCTACCTATCGAACGACGCCCCTAATCTAGGACACACTACCCAGAGTGGTGTATGTTCCTAGACTTTCCGCACGTATGTGTCGTGGATCGTTATCGCTGTCTAGATGCACATGTCCTCTATATGTGCGACCCGAGTCTCGTGGCAGGGCAAATCAAGAAACACGAAACTCGGTCGGGAGCTTTCAGATATCTGCCGATGCAGATGCTAAGGTCTGTTTTTTCCAGTGGCTATGGTCCCACTTGACCCCTCTCTCAACTAATGAAAGGCACACCTTGAAAAATGAGAACTATACGCAGGCTCCCCTATGCCCCCACTAACCTATGGCCATCCGCAACCATAACTAGATAGAAAGTATATGGTCTTTTGGAGTTCTCCGCCTTTCGGCTTCACGTATCTCGATTGACTCAAGATGGTAGGTAGACGACGAGTTGCTATCACAGGGCTACTGGTCTCGCCGAATCACGCTGGTCCATCCTAGTCTTTAGGTTGCCTTATATTGCAACCAAGGCATACCCTTGGTTCTTCTAACGTAGACCTTAACCTCTGTGAGCCCAGGTGGATCATCTGCTGCCTCACAAAGGAATACCAAGAGTAACCTCACGTCACCTCGAAGCCACGTGCTTCGTACCCCGGTTCTTTGGAGCCTTCTTTAAGATCAGATGGACGTTCGTTCCTTCTCGTATTCTACTAAGGTTTACTACTTAGTTCCCTTAACTAAGGTTTACTACTTAGTTTCCTGAACCGTCGTTTTCTTAACTAATGTTTACAACTTAGTCCTCTTAACTAAGGTTTAATACTTAGTTCTCTTTCTCGTCAAGTTGGATTGGTTAAGTGTCATTAGTTAATTCAAGTTAACTTAGCCCATTCATTTGTCATGTTAAACTGGTTAAGTGTTATCAGTAGTTCATATTGACTTAACCCTACCACAAATCAAGTTATATTGGTTAAGTATTTCTTATTACTTAACCCCACCCCTTCATCTTGTATTGGTTAAGTGTTCCCTTAGTTAACTTAACCCTAACATCTGTTTAATTCACATGTTCTAATGGTTAAGTATTGTCCCTTCATGTTTTAACTTAACCTTGTTCATTTGTCACACTATGATGGCTAAGTGTTCTAAGTTTACTTAACTCCACCTTCTAGTCTAGTTAACATGTTAAATTGGCTAAGTGTATTTTACTTAACCCCACCTTCTAGTCTAGTTAACATGTTATAACGGTTAAACCTTTTCTTAACCTCACCCACTTGCCTAGTCAACATGTTATAACGGTTATTTAACCCCTACAAGTCTTGTCTTGTTAACATGTTAAGTTGGTTAAATTTTCCTATGGACTTAACCCTCCCATTCTAGCTTAACTATTTCTTAGCTTTAAATTATTCATTTAAAGCACCAACCACTCACATTAGACAGATATTGTTGCGGTCACTGGATAAGCCGGTCGGTTCTGGGCAGATTTACACTGCAACTCAGTCTAACCTCAGGTTCTTTTTGGGCTCAATGCTCTAACCACCCACATTAGATATGTATTGTTGCGGTTGTTGGATTTGCCAGGCGGTTCCGGGCAGTCTTATACCGTAACTCAATCTAACCTCGGGTTAGGCATATTCGTCTTTCCTAGATTTACATATTTATCCTTTTTGTCTATATGTAAATTGCTAACAACTCTTTTAAACAAATTTGGCCTATATCATATTTATTTGTCATGCCCACTAACATACCTATATTCTAGGCCCAAATCTTGATTTACCTATCAATTAACCCAACTTGCAGTTTATGCCAAATTAGATCAGTTCATGTCAAAACTAGATTTAATATTCTAGTTTATAGTTTATATCCAAACTTGGCTTACACGCCAATTACATACTTTGCGGTCAATTAACAATTTACCATTTTACGCCCAAGTCTAATATGCATGTAATATTTACTATTATAGCCAATTCAGATTATGCTAACATATTTGTTATGCCAAATCATCTTAATTAAGCTACGTCCAAATTCCCCCGCCGTAGTCGTACGTATAACATGATTTCACAAGTTTCTAGGTACTCATGAAATGAAACTAACAAAAGGAACAGGGAATAAGCACGAGAATTGACATAAGAGAATAGGCATGAAAAAGCGAACCAAAATACACAAATACAAAGATAATGGATCCAGTGAGTTTGGTGTACATAATAGAGAACCGGAATAAACTAAGCAAATTACACCCTAAGTATGAGATCCAACAAAATCAAGGGAGACATAGGTGATTTGATCCAACATAATGCCAGTTCGGTATACAATCATGATTTGTAACTATAATGTTATGGACATAAGCAACTAACCATAATAGTCATAGGCAATTAACCACAATAGTCCTAGGCAATTAACCACAAAATAGTCCTAGGCAATTAACCACAATAGTCATAGTCATGGTCTCATAGTTATGAATCTTAGTCATAGGCAATAGTCTTATGTTCATAGTCATAGGCATAGTCTTATGTTCGTAGTCATAGGCAATAGTTTCAAGTTCGTAGTCATAGGCAATAGTTTCGTGGGCCACGGTTTCATAGTCATTGTCTTAGGCAAAAAGTCCTATAATCATAGTCATTGACAAATTGCCACAATAAGTTCTAGGCCATAATCGAGAATCAAATCCAGAGGCATATACAAGCACCGATTCAAACGAAAGGATTAGGCATATTCTCATATCCATTTAATTACATGTCACAAATAGATCTAGGCGTTCAAATCTAAAAAGTAACTGACTTACATTGATCGGTTTTAGAAAAGGATAATAAGATAACGTTGAGGTGATTTTCTATGATTCGCGCGATGTTGCTCGAAGCCGTTGAATTAGCCTTTGCTTCCCTTCTTGAAGCTTTAACTTTATTTGAATCTCCAATATGCAATTCCTAGCCGTAGTCTTCAAGAATAGTCTTCGTGTTTTATTTTAATTTATTAATTTCAATTATTCCAGAGGTAGCATAAGGAGAGAATAAAATGGTGTAAAGAGAATGGGGCTAGGGGCTGTTTATATAGGATTAGGCGGACGAATCTAGACTGAAAACGAGACCAGAAACATCAGAATGAATCCAGGCTCAAAACTGGGTTTCAGCACCAGGTCGACCATAGGATCGACCTGGCCCCTGGGAGGTCGACCTGGCCCCTGGGAGGTCGACCATAGTGTCGACCCCCAGGTCGACCTGGTCCTGGGAGGGAAAATTCCCGCCCAGTCTACGCTGGGGTTTGAATTCGAATTCGAGTTATTTTTCTATTTTGAAAATCCTTGAAACTTCGGAGGGTCATATCCCCTTATACGGACTCCGTTTCTCGAAAACTCGGACTCGTTTCCAAGCAGAATTTCGAGAGAACGCAATGTCGCAACCCGTTTCCCTTGATTCTTATTTTAAAATTTAATTATATTTTAATTTGCGAAACTTAATGTTACAGAATTACGGGGTGTTACACGCGTTCTATTCAGGCCATTATATTATATATATATAATATATATTTCGTTGATTTCCATTTAAAACGTATTTTATAAATCGTTCATAAATTCATTTTAAAACGATTCTAACTTCATTTCCAATTTTTAATCAAAACTGAATACTCCTTATCATTATATTATTTAAATGATGATATTTTTAAAATATCAGATTTTGAAATCATTTCCTTTTCGATATTCATTATAAAAATGAATAAAATCGATATAAATATCGTTAGCGTCAAAATGGCGCATGTCTAATCAATACGGCTTCACATATTTTAATATTTTCGCGTCCATCCAAAATCGGACACTAAAATCAGATTTTAATTCTTTATTGAATATTATTTTAAAATATTCCTTATTTTAAAATATTCATTATTCTAAAATATTCGTTCTTGCCGAATTGGAATCAAACACAGTCAGTTACCATATAATGTTATTTATATGGATTTCATACATCATATGTATACAACAACAATGATAAACAATCAACCATCATCCAGAGTGCACTACAAAACTGCATAAGCATTACATATAAATAATTAACGCATACAACAGTCTGTCAACCAATCGATTGACATACAACTAAACAATTGGGATTAGTGTATGTCAAATATCATCCCAATAGCCGTGTGGGGTTTCAATCGACACAAACATATTTTATTTGTGAAGTTGGGCGATGTGTAAAATATATCGTCCTACTCAATATCAGTCAAATGAGTGTACATAAACAAATCGTCCGATTTGTAAATGAATATCTATTTTCATTTTAGGAGAATTTTATGCCGTTCATATATACGTTAAAAATTATATTTTTAACGATAAAATATTTTATTTAACACATGAATATTTTATACAGTTCATTTATACAATAAAAATGATATTTTTATTGTTCTAACATACTTTTAGAAAATTTTGACAGCATAACGACATGATACTAGAACCGGAATAAGGTCTAGCCTTATCCCTCACCTAATACTGGTTCGTGCCATACACAAACCAATTCCAATCAATTCACAATTAATACACAACCCATTTTATAATCACAATCAAACCACACATGAGACGACCCGAACTTCCCCGTGAAGGAAAGCACGGATAGAATTTGAGTACAAGACAAAATAGAACGCAAACGGAAGAACATTTCATTGTTATTACAACAATTCCATCAGATACAAGAATATACAGAGTGTAAATGATTAAATTACATTCGACAAATATCAGAGATTACAAAAAATTACATAGCAGCGGAAAAATATACAAAACACAACTAGAAGTGATACACGGATACAGAGCTTTCCGAGCATCGTTCCAGCTGTAAATCAGGACCCTGTGGATATAAATCTGCAAAACCAAAACTACTAGCTGCCCGTGTGGAAAATAGGGGCACCCAGAGTTTAGGTTAAAACAATAAACTCCAGGTCAGTCATGTGACTGGTGTGAGAACTAAAACAGTTATTAATCTTTATTTTTAAAATTAGGTAAATCAAGGGACCACGCCGTATAACACGGAACGGGTTTCCTCCCAAGAATACCAGTGCATAAAACAAATAGCGCAATGCTAAATAAAGAAAAATGAAGCTGTTATAAGACCCAGGTCCCATCACACAATGCAACGCAAGCCGGAGGATAGGGTTTTTACCTTATAACAGCCAAAGCATGCTTGATACGTTTAAAACACATTATTTGATACTATTATAAGTGTATAGTGTCAAAACAATTTCAATCATAAATATCAATCATAGGCGGCATGAATGACCCATACCACTATGTCGCCATACTAGGTTCTACAAATAAAACCGAAACACACGTATTGGAAACTGGATTCCATCATGAGTCGAGGCAAGGGGCAAGCTCCTCTCCGCGTTCGAGACACTCTAGCAAATGCCTCAGGACCCCACTATGATCCTTGGATCTTCAGGGCCGGTCCTCTCTTACTTTTGAGGATTAGTTATTCCTGAACACACGTTTCCCGGTCCTTACAGACCTATATCCGAGGCGCCTTGTATCCAACAACCACACAGGTGAAAAGTATATAAATGTCAGGGCTGGTAGGTCACTAACACCACCTTAGCTAGAAAGAAACGTCGTGCTCTCCCTGTAATCACTATCCCGTTTTTGACTCATACCGAGGTGTGAGGCTCGCGAATTCACGTTATACACAAAGCTATGCCACACAGGCCGTGCTTTGATCATCAACCACAAGACTTTGCTTTTCAACAGAAGCCTTGATCAATTGCCACTTACGCATGCCACACTGGCAATTCACTCCATGCGACTGATGTCCATCGATATACAACCTCTGAGCTCGTACGTCTCAGAGAAGGGCGTTAAGCAAGAGAATAAATTCTCCGCCGCCAAACAGATGTATATTTAATAGAGATCAATCAACACAGAATAAAATCCAGTGTCAGACACACAATCCATTTACAAGTTCGTTCTGGGTCTGAACGAAACCGGAGGCACTTTCCTTGCATATCCATCCATCTCCAGGTACGTCTGGACGATCACCAACTGATTCCCTCATCCTGGGTGTACAGCCCAATCAAGATCATCAGTAATCACCCAAACGATGTGAAGACTTCCGGTCTTCAACCACCGTCTTCATCTTCGACATCTCGTCGAATCGGTTATTCAGAATGGGTATAAACCCGGCCTTTCTGAACAACCCACGTATATAATAAACGAATGTTACACAAACACAACAAACGCCCCATTCCAATTCAGAATATTCTTTTATTCACAAAATCACATTCTTAGGGAAAGGTTCCCATTAATTTTATCAAAGATAAATTCTTCTAAATTTATTCTTTAATCTTCCTTTGGATATCATCTCAAACTAGTCGAGATTAACGAACCACACCGAAGTAATTATTTAGTTTATTTCCCAATCCCAACCTATATATCCCATGGAGCAAAACTGGTGATACCCCATATCTAACACCACGGTGTTATCGGTAAAATTAATTACCATTTCACGTTCAAATCTAATTAAAGATTTAACTATCGCTTTGGAGCAAAACTGGTGGTACTCCATTCTCGATCACCTTTCAGATTTGATAATTTAAATTATCGATTCACATTTTAATCTAATTAAAGATTCATTAAAACTCCACTTAGCTTTAATCCTTTCAAAAATCAATATCCTGTCTTTAACTGGGTTAAAGAACCAATGTCATCTAAAACACGATTCACGATAAACCCAAATCACATTTGATATTAAATACAAGGCTCTGAATAGAAAATATATCGACTTATATTCAATACCAAATTCTGAAACCAACAGATATCGTATTGGAAATAACGATATAAAATATATCTTTCAAATTCCCATAACAATATCTGTATAGTCACGAAATCCAACATCGAAATATCCCGAAGATAATTACGATTCAGCTCCAGTCCAATCCACGTATTGGAAATTATCGATTATTTTCAAAATCACTTTCAAATTCAATTTATTTATTTCAAAAATAAATTGATTTTAATTCTAGTTCAAAACTAGTTCATTTCGATAAAAATCTATTTATACCTTCTAATGTGGAATTTTCCAGCCCAATTCTTTCCAATTCACATATTATAATTTTACACAAATTTTAGATATTTTTGATAATTTTATCAAGGCCCGTACAGTCGATTTCCAACAACGGCCATCGAACTGCACTTACAGCGACCTTTTTCAAATTTGATTTGGACATAATTCCAAATCCAACCGTTAGATTTCAAATTTCTAATATTCATTGGAAAGCTCTTTTCGATATGAACCCAACGGTTCCGGTTTTAGGAGAATCCGACGGTCGGATCTCCCGCAATGTCCATTTGAAATAAATGGTCGAAATTCACGAACTGCCGCGGCTCGGCGCGTTCTATTCAGGCCATTATATTATATATATAATATATATAATATATATTTCGTCGATTTCTATTTAAAACGAATTTTATAAATCGTTTTAAAATCGTTTCAAAAGCAATTTCAACTTTCTTTTCAATTCAAATCAAAATTGAATTCTTCTTTATAAATTCGTTTTAAAATTCATTTCTATTCAATTCAAATTTTAATTCAATTTGAATTCATTTCAATTCACTTTCAATTCAATTTGAATTCGTTTTCAATTCAATTTATTTCGAAATCGTTTTCAATTCAATTCATTTCGAAATCGTTTTCAATTCAATTCATTTCGAAATCGTTTTCAATTCAATTCATTTCGAAATCGTTTTCAATTCAATTTATTTCGAAATCGTTTTCAATTCAAATTATTTCGAAATCGTTTTCAATTCAATTTACTTCGAAATCGTTTTCAATTCAATTTATTTCGAAATCGTTTTCAATTCAATTTATTTCGAAATCGTTTTCAATTCATTTCGAAATCGTTTTCAATTCAATTTATTTCGAAATCGTTTTCAATTTAATTTATTTCGAAATCGTTTTCAATTCAATTTATTTCGAAATCGTTTTCAATTTAATTTATTTCGAAATCGTTTTCAATTCAATTTATTTCGAAATCGTTTTCAATTCAATTTATTTCGAAATCGTTTTCAATTCAATTTATTTCGAAATCGTTTTCAATTCAATTCATTTCGAAATCGTTTTCAATTCAATTCATTTCGAAATCGTTTTCAATTCAATTTATTTCGAAATCGTTTTCAATTTAATTTATTTCGAAATCGTTTTCAATTCAATTTATTTCGAAATCGTTTTCAATTCAATTTATTTCGAAATCGTTTTCAATTCAATTTATTTCGAAATCGTTTTCAATTCAATTTATTTCGAAATCGTTTTCAATTCAATTTATTTCGAAATCGTTTTCAATTCAATTTATTTCGAAATCGTTTTCAATTCAATTTATTTCGAAATCGTTTTCAATTCAATTTATTTAGAAATCGTTTTAAAATCGATATAAATATCGTTCACGTCAAAATGGCGTCAATCTAATCATCACGGCTTCACATATTCTATTTCAAATATTCCTATTGTCAAAATATTTGTTATTATCAAAATATTCTTTATTTTCACGATGGGAATGAGGCCCAATCAATTACCATATAAAGTTAATTATATGGATTTTCATACAACACATGTATATAATAGCAACGATAAATAATCAACCATCAACCAAAGTGCACTACACCGTATAAGCATCAAATATAGATATCTAATGCTTATAACAGCCTGTCAATCAATCGATTGACATATTTAATCAATCAGGATGAGTGAACTTCAAATTTCATCCCAACACCCGTGTGGGGTTTCAAACAATCAAACACATATTTTATTTGTGCTGTTGGGCGATGTGTAAAATTTATCGACCCAATCGATATCAGTCAAATCAGTGTATATAAACAAATCGGCCGATTTGTTTATAAATATTCATTTATCTACTTTCACGTTAAAAATTATATTTTTAACGACAAAAATATTTATTTCAACACTTGAATTTCTATTCAGTTCATTTATACGATAAAAATGATATTTTTATTTTTCTAACATATTTTAGAAAATTTCGGCGGCATAACGGCACGATACTACAAACGGGACGAGGCCTAGCCTTATCCCCGGTCTAGTGAAGGCCCACGCCATTCACACATCAATCAGATTTATTCCATTTCACCAAACAATTCAATTCAAACCAATTAGACTAACCAACTACACAACCAAACTATTTAACAAACAAGCCATCCATGGTCTGTGGATGACGGGTGTCGGGTGCTACTAAGCACCGTCTGCATCCTAGTATATATATATAACTAGAAAAAGAGAATTTGAGTGAGAAGTTCTCACCGAAAGCTATCCACTCATCTTGACTCTTCGTTTATAGAAATCTTCTTCATTCTCGCCTTTTTATCACCTTCGTTGCCCGTAGCCACTACATATATAAAAATCACACATTTTTATATTTTGATGTCTTTAAAATAAAAATCACATTTTTATTTATTCACTTTCAATTTAGAAATCATATTTTTATAATCACTTCATATATTTAAAAATCGAATTTTTACTATGCTATTCAATATATAAAAATCTAATTTTTACTATGATGTTCAATATATAAAAATCATATTTTACTTCTCTATTTTCTATATAAAGATCTCGCCTTTTTACATAAAAAGATTTTAGCTTTTCAAATATAAAGATTGAACTTTTTCTAATTTAAAGATTTCACCTTTTCTAATTTAAAGATTTCACCTTTTCTAATTTAAAGATTTCACCTTTTCTAATTTAAAGATTTCGCCTTTATAAAAATCTCATTATAAAAATCACATTTTTATTTTTTCTACACATATAAAGATGCTATTTTTAATATTCCTAAAATATAAAAATTATATTTCTAATTCTCTACATAAACGAAAATCATATTTTTACATCATCTATATAGTAAAGACTATATTTTTAATACTTTAAAAATATAAAGATCATATTTTTAATTCTTTAAAAATATAAAAATCATATTTTTACATCTTTTATATAGTAAAGATTATATTTTTAATACTTTAAAAATATAAAAATCATATTTTTAATTCTTTAAAAATATAAAAATCATATTTTTACATCTTTTATATAGTAAAGATTATATTTTTAATACTTTAAAAATATAAAAATCATATTTTTAATTCTTTAAAAATATAAAAATCATATTTTTACTTCGATGTTTTCTATATAAAAAATCACCTCTTTTATATTTTAAAAATCACGTCTTGCTTTGTTAAAAAAAAACTAATCTTTTGCCATATGCATACATATGAATTTCAGATTTTAATTATATACGTATATAATAAAACTGAAAATAAATAAATATAAATAAAATAATACAAGGAAAACTCACTGGGATGGCGGTTTCAGGAGAGGGCGGCCGTCGGTGGGACGGTGGCGGAGCGAGGTTGGGCTGACTGGAGGCGTCAATGGGTGGGATGCGGCCTTCATAGGGTGTCGCTTCGCGGTGGGGCTTGGGGCCGTTCACGTCGGTCAGCAGGGGCTCGCCGAAGTCCCGATCGGCGGTGGAAGCAGGGTGCTCGAACGAGGGAGGAGAAGCTAGGGGTTTACGATTTTCGAAGGGAGGGGGGGCTCGCCGGTCGAGAAGGAGGAGGGGGGGTCTCGATGGACAGCGTCGACTAGGGCAGGGGGGCGACGACGTGGGTGCGGTTCTGGGTGTAATCGGGTTTTTTTTTTCTTTGTAAAACTGAATCGAGAAAAGAAAAGGAAGGGGGGCCATCGGTTATAAGGGGAGGAAGGGGGTTTTCTTTTTTATTTATTTTTATTTATTATTTTATTATTTTTAAAAGTTGACTTTTACATACGTCATCAAAACGAGGCCCACCGCCTGTCGTCCATAGCGTTTTACCCCCATTCCGAACACAATGAGATATGTATCGCAAGTTGATTTGATCGTTTGAATCAGTTTCCGTTAAATTTACATTTAAATCACAATATTGAATTTTAAACGTACATTTCAAATTACCGGGGTCACATATTAACTTTAAAAATTCTAGAAAAATATTTTCTAGCTTCGTATTGATGATACGGTCCTAACAAAACTAGTTTCGTCAAATTCTGAGACCGTTGGAAAAATGGCCAATTTCCAGTCGATTAAAATCAACTAAAACTGGTCGAACGCGTTTTCCTTTGCCACGCTCACATATTGATTCGAAAAATTATGAAATTTGGAATCTAGCATTAATTTGACATCACGGACCCAACAAAACTGGTTTCGTCGAAATCCGAGATCATTTGCAAAATGTCCATTTTTAAGGGCCTGAATTCCATAGCGACTATTCAGAATTTTCATCTGGACATATCTTTTGATTCCCGCTATGAAATCTTGATTTTTCGAATTCGATAGAAAGATATTATCAATTAGATCCTATCATTTTTGGTTTCACTAAAATCCGGATTGTTTTGCACCCGGTACACTCAATTGAAGTTTGAAATCGAATTATCGAACTACCGCGCCATTTTCAATTCTATTTATAATTTATATATAAATATTTATATTCTAACGACGATGTATATAATATATACGTCGAATTCTATTCAAAATAAATTTCACGTCGATTTTATTTAAAATTATTCATTTTAAATATTCAAAATTCGCTAAAATTGCCAAAATAAAAATTTTAAACTGGCTCAGATTTTCCGGGTTATTACAATCTCCCCCACTTAAAACTTTTCGTCCCCGAAAAGGAAGAAAGTCGGAAGTGGTTTGATTAATTAACTCTACGTTCGATCTGGCTTCCATTCTCCAACTTTTCAGTTTCTGAGAATTTTCAAAATTTCAAAAATTTGGCTAACACCCTAAATTTTCGAAAAATTTCGCCATAACCTCCCCTGCACCGGGAGCATCGGGGAATTTCAAATAGCTTCCCCGGTCCTTCAGATCTCAAAAAGAAAAAGAAAAAGCCAAGCGGCTAGCCAATAGGCTCATAAAATCATCATCACCCAAACAAAACAGTAAATTATAGTAAACATGTACCTATTTGTCGGGCAAACAAATTTTATTCTCTGCTCTAGCCTCCTTGCTATGACCTGTTCAATGTAAGTATATGTATATGCAAGCAAATGCGACTAATTTTCAATATAGTTCAATATTTGATACAATTAGGCATAATGGTTCTAAAATTCGCAAACAAATAAACAAACAACACAAACATCAATCAATTAGTGGATTAGAGTTTCAAATTCATAATTTGATATATACATATATACGGAAAATCTTGTTTTGATGCCAATTCACAACAAAGTGTTCTAGCTATATTGGTTTTTGTTCTCACACCAGTCTAATGGAAATATATAGAAATCACACCTTCGAAACACGAACAAAAATACTGATGATGTGGCCACATCACCAGAATTATCCCCGGGTGTCTAGAATGTGATTCTATATCTATCCAGTATATTAAAACTTCGAATATACGTTCATGACGCGTATATACAAAACCTTTATATATTGGATTGTCCATATTCAAAATAAATAAATATTCAAATATTTATAAAACGATTTAAATTTTCAAAACAAAATTGTTTTCATTTGAAAAATATACTCTTCACACTCGTTCTAGGATACTACTGATCCTATCTCTAACGAGTCATTCTAATTGGATATTACTAATCCAATATCTGATGAATTCTTTCGTATGGTTCTAATGTGTCTTGTTCTCGAGCTCTGTAAACCAAAGCTCTGATACCAAACTGAGACGACCCGAAATTCCCCGTGAAGGAAAGCACGGATAGAATTTGAGTACAAGACAAAATAGAACGCAAACGGAAGAACATTTCATTGTTATTACAACAATTCCATCAGATACAAGAATATATAGAGTATAAATGATTAAATTACATTCGACAAATATCAGAGATTACAAAAAATTACATAGCAGCGGAAAAATATACAAAACACAACTAGAAGTGATACATGGATACAGAGCTTTCCGAGCATCGTTCCAGCTGTAAATCAGGACCCTGTGGATATAAATCTGCAAAACCAAAACTACTAGCTGCCCGTGTGGAAAATAGGGGCACCCAGAGTTTAGGTTAAAACAATAAACTCCAGGTCAGTCATGTGACTGGTGTGAGAACTAAAACAGTTATTAATCTTTATTTTTAAAATTAGGTAAATCAAGGGACCACGCCGTATAACACGGAACGGGTTTCCTCCCAAGAATACCAGTGCATAAAACAAACAGCGCAATGCTAAATAAAGAAAAATGAAGCTGTTATAAGACCCAGGTCCCATCACACAATGCAACGCAAGCCGGAGGATAGGGTTTTTACCTTATAACAGCCAAAGCATGCTTGATACGTTTAAAACACATTATTTGATACTATTATAAGTGTATAGTGTCAAAACAATTTCAATCATAAATATCAATCATAGGCGGCATGAATGACCCATACCACTATGTCGCCATACTAGGTTCTACAAATAAAACCGAAACACACGTATTGGAAATTGGATTCCATCATGAGTCGAGGCAAGGGGCAAGCTCCTCTCCGCGTTCGAGACACTCTAGCAAATGCCTCAGGACCCCACTATGATCCTTGGATCTTCAGGGCCGGTCCTCTCTTACTTTTGAGGATTAGTTATTCCTAAACACACGTTTCCCGGTCCTTACAGACCTATATCCGAGGCGCCTCGTATCCAACAACCACACAGGTGAAAAGTATATAAATGTCAGGGCTGGTAGGTCACTGACACCACCTTAGCTAGAAAGAAACGTCGTGCTCTCCCTGCAGTCACTATCCCGTTTTTGACTCATACCGAGGTGTGAGGCTCGCGAATTCACGTTATACACAAAGCTATGCCACACAGGCCGTGCTTTGATCATCAACCACAAGACTTTGCTTTTCAACAGAAGCCTTGATCAATTGCCACTTACGCATGCCACACTGGCAATTCACTCCATGCGACTGATGTCCATCGATATACAACCTCTGAGCTCGTACGTCTCAGAGAAGGGCGTTAAGCAAGAGAATAAATTCTCCGCCGCCAAACAGATGTATATTTAATAGAGATCAATCAACACAGAATAAAATCCAGTGTCAGACACACAATCCATTTACAAGTTCGTTCTGGGTCTGAACGAAACCGGAGGCACTTTCCTCGCATATCCATCCATCTTCAGGTACGTCTGGACGATCACCAACTGATTCCCTCATCCTGGGTGTACAGCCCAATCAAGATCATCAGTAATCACCCAAACGATGTGAAGACTTCCGGTCTTCAACCACCGTCTTCATCTTCGACATCTCGTCGAATCGGTTATTCAGAATGGGTATAAACCCGGCCTTTCTGAACAACCCACGTATATAATAAACGAATGTTACACAAACACAACAAACGCCCCATTCCAATTCAGAATATTCTTTTATTCACAAAATCACATTCTTAGGGAAAGGTTCCCATTAATTTTATCAAAGATAAATTCTTCTAAATTTATTCTTTAATCTTCCTTTGGATATCATCTCAAACTAGTCGAGATTAACGAACCACACCGAAGTAATTATTTAGTTTATTTCCCAATCCCAACCTATATATCCCATGGAGCAAAACTGGTGATACCCCATATCTAACACCACGGTGTTATCGGTAAAATTAATTACCATTTCACGTTCAAATCTAATTAAAGATTTAACTATCGCTTTGGAGCAAAACTGGTGGTACTCCATTCTCGATCACCTTTCAGATTTGATAATTTAAATTATCGATTCACATTTTAATCTAATTAAAGATTCATTAAAACTCCACTTAGCTTTAATCCTTTCAAAAATCAATATCCTGTCTTTAACTGGGTTAAAGAACCAATGTCATCTAAAACACGATTCACGATAAACCCAAATCACATTTGATATTAAATACAAGGCTCTGAATAGAAAATATATCGACTTATATTCAATACCAAATTCTGAAACCAACAGATATCGTATTGGAAATAACGATATAAAATATATCTTTCAAATTCCCATAACAATATCTGTATAGTCACGAAATCCAACATCGAAATATCCCGAAGATAATTACGATTCAGCTCCAGTCCAATCCACGTATTGGAAATTATCGATTATTTTCAAAATCACTTTCAAATTCAATTTATTTATTTCAAAAATAAATTGATTTTAATTCTAGTTCAAAACTAGTTCATTTCGATAAAAATCTATTTATACCTTCTAATGTGGAATTTTCCAGCCCAATTCTTTCCAATTCACATATTATAATTTTACACAAATTTTAGATATTTTTGATAATTTTATCAAGGCCCGTACAGTCGATTTCCAACAACGGCCATCGAACTGCACTTACAGCGACCTTTTTCAAATTTGATTTGGACATAATTCCAAATCCAACCGTTAGATTTCAAATTTCTAATATTCATTGGAAAGCTCTTTTCGATATGAACCCAACGGTTCCGGTTTTAGGAGAATCCGACGGTCGGATCTCCCGCAATGTCCATTTGAAATAAATGGTCGAAATTCACGAACTGCCGCGGCTCGGCGCGTTCTATTCAGGCCATTATATTATATATATAATATATATAATATATATTTCGTCGATTTCTATTTAAAACGAATTTTATAAATCGTTTTAAAATCGTTTCAAAAGCAATTTCAACTTTCTTTTCAATTCAAATCAAAATTGAATTCTTCTTTATAAATTCGTTTTAAAATTCATTTCTATTCAATTCAAATTTTAATTCAATTTGAATTCATTTCAATTCACTTTCAATTCAATTTGAATTCGTTTTCAATTCAATTTATTTCGAAATCGTTTTCAATTCAATTCATTTCGAAATCGTTTTCAATTCAATTCATTTCGAAATCGTTTTCAATTCAATTCATTTCGAAATCGTTTTCAATTCAATTTATTTCGAAATCGTTTTCAATTCAAATTATTTCGAAATCGTTTTCAATTCAATTTATTTCGAAATCGTTTTCAATTCAATTCATTTCGAAATCGTTTTCAATTCAATTCATTTCGAAATCGTTTTCAATTCAATTGATTTCGAAATCGTTTTCAATTCAATTTATTTCGAAATCGTTTTCAATTCAATTTATTTCGAAATCGTTTTCAATTTAATTTATTTCGAAATCGTTTTCAATTCAATTTATTTCGAAATCGTTTTCAATTCAATTTATTACGAAAATCGTTTTCAATTCAATTTATTTCGAAATCGTTTTCAATTCAATTCATTTCGAAATCGTTTTCAATTCAATTTATTTCGAAATCGTTTTCAATTTAATTTATTTCGAAATCGTTTTCAATTTAATTTATTTCGAAATCGTTTTCAATTCAATTTATTTCGAAATCGTTTTTAATTCAATTTATTTCGAAATCGTTTTCAATTCAATTTATTTCGAAATCGTTTTCAATTTAATTTATTTCGAAATCGTTTTCAATTCAATTTATTTCGAAATCGTTTTCAATTCAATTTATTTCGAAATCGTTTTCAATTCAATTTATTTCGAAATCGTTTTCAGTTCAATTTATTTCGAAATCGTTTTCAATTCAATTTATTTCGAAATCGTTTTCAATTCAATTTATTTCGAAATCGTTTTCAATTCAATTTATTTCGAAATCATTTTAAAATCGATATAAATATCGTTCACGTCAAAATGGCGTCAATCTAATCATCACGGCTTCACATATTCTATTTCAAATATTTCCTATTGTCAAAATATTTGTTATTATCAAAATATTCTTTATTTTCACGATGGGAATGAGGCCCAATCAATTACCATATAAAGTTAATTATATGGATTTTCATACAACACATGTATATAATAGCAACGATATATAATCAACCATCAACCAAAGTGCACTACACCGTATAAGCATCAAATATAGATATCTAATGCTTATAACAGCCTGTCAATCAATCGATTGACATATTTAATCAATCAGGATGAGTGAACTTCAAATTTCATCCCAACACCCGTGTGGGGTTTCAAACAATCAAACACATATTTTATTTGTGCTGTTGGGCGATGTGTAAAATTTATCGACCCAATCGATATCAGTCAAATCAGTGTATATAAACAAATCGGCCGATTTGTTTATAAATATTCATTTATCTACTTTCACATTAAAAATTATATTTTTAACGACAAAAATATTTATTTCAACACTTGAATTTCTATTCAGTTCATTTATACGATAAAAATGATATTTTTATTTTTCTAACATATTTTAGAAAATTTCGGCGGCATAACGGCACGATACTAGAAACGGGACGAGGCCTAGCCTTATCCCCGGTCTAGTGAAGGCCCACGCCATTCACACATCAATCAGATTTATTCCATTTCACCAAACAATTCAATTCAAACCAATTAGACTAACCAACTACACAACCAAACTATTTAACAAACAAGTCATCCATGGTCTGTGGATGACGGGTGTCGGGTGCTACTAAGCACCGTCTGCATCCTAGTATATATATATATAACTAGAAAAAGGGAATTTGAGTGAGAAGTTCTCACCGAAAGCTATCCACTCATCTTGACTCTTCTTTTATAGAAATCTTCTTCATTCTCGCCTTTTTATCACCTTCGTTGCCCGTAGCCACTACATATATAAAAATCACACATTTTTATATTTTGATGTCTTTAAAATAAAAATCACATTTTTATTTATTCACTTTCAATTTAGAAATCATATTTTTATAATCACTTCATATATTTAAAAATCGAATTTTTACTATGCTATTCAATATATAAAAATCTAATTTTTACTATGATGTTCAATATATAAAAATCATATTTTACTTCTCTATTTTCTATATAAAGATCTCGCCTTTTTACATAAAAAGATTTTAGCTTTTCAAATATAAAGATTGAACTTTTTCTAATTTAAAGATTTCACCTTTTCTAATTTAAAGATTTCGCCTTTATAAAAATCTCATTATAAAAATCACATTTTTATTTTTTCTACACATATAAAGATGCTATTTTTAATATTCCTAAAATGTAAAAATTATATTTCTAATTCTCTACATAAACGAAAATCATATTTTTACATCATCTATATAGTAAAGACTATATTTTTAATACTTTAAAAATATAAAGATCATATTTTTAATTCTTTAAAAATATAAAAATCATATTTTTACATCTTTTATATAGTAAAGATTATATTTTTAATACTTTAAAAATATAAAAATCATATTTTTAATTCTTTAAAAATATAAAAATCATATTTTTACATCTTTTATATAGTAAAGATTATATTTTTAATACTTTAAAAATATAAAAATCATAATTTTAATTCTTTAAAAATATAAAAATCATATTTTTACTTCGATGTTTTCTATATAAAAAATCACCTCTTTTATATTTTAAAAATCACGTCTTGCTTTGTTAAAAAAAACTAATCTTTTGCCATATGCATACATATAAATTTCAGATTTTAATTATATACGTATATAATAAAACTGAAAATAAATAAATATAAATAAAATAATACAAGGAAACTCACTGGGATGGCGGTTTCAGGAGAGGGCGGCCGTCGGTGGGACGGTGGCGGAGCGAGGTTGGGCTGACTGGAGGCGTTAATGGGTGGGATGCGGCCTTCATAGGGTGTCGCTTCGCGGTGGGGCTTGGGGCCGTTCACGTCGGTCAGCAGGGGCTCGCCGAAGTCCCGATCGGCGGTGGAAGCAGGGTGCTCAAACGAGGGAGGAGAAGCTAGGGGTTTACGGTTTTCGAAGGGAGGGGGGGCTCGCCGGTCGAGAAGGAGGAGGGGGGGTCTCGATGGACGGCGTCGACTAGGGCAGGGGGGCGACGACGTGGGTGCGGTTCTGGGTGTAATCGGGTTTTTTTTTTCTTTGTAAAACTGAATCGAGAAAAGAAAAGGAAGGGGGGGCCATTGGTTATAAGGGGAGGAAGGGGGTTTTCTTTTTTATTTATTTTTATTTATTATTTTATTATTTTTAAAAGTTGACTTTTACATACGTCATCAAAACGAGGCCCACCGTCTGTCGTCCATAGCGTTTTACCCCCATTCCGAACACAATGAGATATGTATCGCAAGTTGATTTGATCGTTTGAATCAGTTTCCGTTAAATTTACATTTAAATCACTATATTGAATTTTAAACGTACATTTCAAATTACCGGGGACACATATTAACTTTAAAAATTCTAGAAAAATATTTTCTAGCTTCGTATTGACGATACGGTCCTAACAAAACTAGTTTCGTCAAATTCTGAGACCGTTGGAAAAATGGCCAATTTCCAGTCGATTAAAATCAACTAAAACTGGTCGAACGCGTTTTCCTTTGCCACGCTCACATATTGATTCGAAAAATTATGAAATTTGGAATCTAGCATTAATTTGACATCACGGACCCAACAAAACTGGTTTCGTCGAAATCCGAGGTCATTTGCAAAATGTCCATTTTTAAGGGCCTGAATTCCACAGCGACTATTCAGAATTTTCAACTGGACATATCTTTTGATTCCCGCTATGAAATCTTGATTTTTCGAATTCGATAGAAAGATATTATCAATTAGATCCTATCATTTTTGGTTTCACTAAAATCCGGATTGTTTTGCACCCGGTACACTCAATTGAAGTTTGAAATCGAATTATCGAACTACCGCGCCATTTTCAATTCTATTTATAATTTATATATAAATATTTATATTCTAACGACGACGTATATAATATATACGTCGAATTCTATTCAAAATAAATTTCACGTCGATTTTATTTAAAATTATTCATTTTAAATATTCAAAATTCGCTAAAATTGCCAAAATAAAAATTTTAAACTGGCTCAGATTTTCCGGGTTATTACAACACAGAACATCGAAATAAATAAATACTCAACTACCCCAAATGCCATTTACGGCGCCATAAGTGGCTATTCGCGGAGTATGAAATCCGTGTGTCGGTAATATACATACGTCACTTTCAATTATGTGATTGTGCGAATTCGAGTGTTGAACTCCATATAATTCAAATCACATAATATGGTTTGTACAATAAATAGTGTTTGGGGCTTCTAAGCCCCGTCTGCAACCTAAAATATTTTTAACTATAAAATAAATTAAGTGAGAAGGAGTTCTTACCTTTGGTTTCCACTCCGTCATTCTTTAATTGAACGGTTTGGATTTGTTTCCATTAAGTTCCATCGCAATCTGTTTCACGCAGTTTATATTAAAAATCACATTTTTAATAACGCTTCATATATTTAAAAATCACATTTTTATAATGCCATTACATATATAAAAATCATATTTTTATAATGACACTACATATATAAAAATCGTATTTTTATAATGCTAATACATATATAAAAATCATATTTTTATATTGCTACTACGTATATAAAAATCATATTTTTATAACGTTATTACATATATAAAAATCTTATTTTTATATTGCTACTACATATATAAAAATTATATTTTTATAACATTATTACATATATAAAAATCATATTTTTATTTCAAACATTATATATATAAAAACCCATATTTTTATTTCAAACAATATATATATATATATAAACCCATATTTTTATTTCAAACTATATATATATTTATATAAACCCATATTTTTATTTCGTTGCTATGTATATAAAAATATTTCATTTAAAATTTCAGATTTTTAAAAACAATGCAATTTTCATTTTTAAAAACTGCTATTTATCTTTAAAAAAAATACATTTTTTTTTTTTTAAAACTGCATTTTATATATTTTAAAAACTGCATTTTTATATATTTATTATTTCAGGTTTTAAAAACGATGTATTTATATATGTAAAAAATATAAGCTTACTGTTGTTCATCTTCTAGACCAGAAAAATCGAACCTAATTTCTCACCATGAAACCCTCACCACCGTGCCCTTTACACACCACCAGACGTTCATCAACGGCCACCGGCAGGTGCGCCTCCACATGTCGCTTCATTGCTCAAAGTCCGGTGTCCCCTTGCCATCACCATTCGTCGTCGAGAAGGCTTGAACCACGCCGCTAGTCAGAGAAAAATCCAGTGACCAGAAGTCGTCAAATCAGATCATGATCGTTTAAGGTGGAGACCTCGAGGAGAGTATTGGTTTTTGCTTTTAACGATCACCATTTTGGTGAATGGATTCGGAGATAAGGGCAGAGGAAGATGGGATGATTCGAATCATCTTTTTCACGAGGCTGGAGGCGCGATTTCACGAATGGTTGACTAGGAGAGGCATTTGACTTAGGTTTTAAAGAAAATAGATATTAATATATATAATTTAATATAATTCCATTCCAAAATAACTGGTTTAAAGATCTGAACTCCATATCAAACCCAACGACTATCCCCTCTAGCTAAATACCCCCATTCTGGACACAATGGAATATGTTTCGTAAGCCAATTCAACTGTTTCGATTAGTTTTCATCAGAATTAAAATATAAATCATTATATATTCAATTTAAACATACATTTTAATTTACCAGGGCCACATACCGACTCCAAAAATTCCAGAAAAATAAATCTACCTATGTTTTAATGATACGGTCCTAATAAACTTATTTCGTCGAATTTGGAGACCGTTTGAAAACGGTCATTTTTCAGTCGATTAAATTCAAACTGAAATTACCAAACACGTTTTAATTCACTGCGCTCACATATTAATTCCAAAAATTATGAAAATTGGAATCTAACAATAATTTGACATTCCAGATCCAACAAAAGTGGTTTCATCGAAAACGGAGTTGTTTGCAAAATGGCTATTTTTAAGGGCCATATATTATATTAAAAAATATATAAATTCCATTGCGACTATTTCAAATTTTAAACTGGACATAACTTTCAATTCTCGTTATGAAATATGGATTGTTCACATTTGTTAGAAAGATATTATTAAACAGATTCAAATATTTCTTATTTTACTGAAATCCGATTTATTTTGAATCCTGTACATTCGTTTGAAATTTGAAATCGAATTTTCAAACTACCGCGCCATTTCAGGCTCCTTTTATAATTAAAATAAATTTATACGTTCTAACTTCATTTAAAATAAATTTTTAGTTTTTATTATTTAAATAAATCATTTTAATTCAAAATCCATTAAAATTGCTAAAATAATTTTTTTTAATTAGTTATGAAAATTCGGGTTGTTACAATGCTTCTTAACACTCGACCCGATCAACTAACACAATATAAAATATTTGTACATAAAATATACAAATACACTCTCATATATATATATATATATATATATATATATATATATATATACACACACACACACACTCAACTCGATCTAGGGTATTACTAACCCCTTCTCTATCGAGTTATGCCACAGAGCTAAGGTTATTATAAAACCAATTGCTCTATACCACTATAACGAACCAGAGATTTTCGACCCCGAAAATCGACACCAAACACCATGTCGACTAATCAAGTATCAAAAACACTGGATCTTTATTTGAAAGAAATTAGAAGGTGAGATAAGAAAGAAAGAAATATTAGAATAGAAGAAGAAGAAGAAACACACAACACTGAGTCTCACATTGCAGCGGAACAAAATATAATATAGAAATAAATATTTATTAAGAGCTTTAAAAATACTTACAATAATTAGAGTACATCAACACAGCTAGACAATTATAATATTCCGTCCTCATATACAACGCACAACGGAATACACACCAAATATATATCATATGTCTGAACTCCTCCAGCACATCTCCTGAATTTCGCAGCATCCGATAACCTGGACCTGGACAACCCGGTCTAACCCGAGCATTACAAACGCCGGATCAGTCTGGTGAACCAGAGTGAGAAAATACACACTAAGTTTAAACGTATCACACAACTTTATTTTTAAGTCAATATCTTTTCAAAAGAAAAGGATAATCGTAAGACTGAATCCACACACAAACACGGACGGTTTTTACCTTATGATAAATCAAAACATTTTTAGATCAATATCTTTTCTGATATTATAATAATGTCTAAATAAAAATAAATAGCAATTTAGCGGAATGCTTGCATCTCATGCTCCACATACATAGTATACAATTAAAACCGCGGGCGCTTATTGAAGAATGGATTTCCATGGAAAGGTATGGGCAACCACCTTTTCGACAGTGTATTTTTTGTGAGGAATAAACCGAGTTCAATAAGAACATATTGCAACTCAGACTAAACATGACCGACACCTCATTTCGCTTGAGATTATCGAATATATTGTCACATATTGTGGGATCCAACATAACCGTTCCTAGGAGATACGGAAGCCAGAAAAAGAACAAATATGAATATTCTCTAGATTGGTGACAATACACCTTAATGGGAGCGACCCACATAGCCATGCGACCTACCCGATTTACCCGATTTTTACCATTTCCCGATTGACGAGGCTTGAGGTTTAAATGACCTTTCAGAGAATCTGGCTACCATTTCCTTTGAATGCCACATTATCAAATCCTTCAAATCACTAATTGACATCCACAAATATACTCTGGGTATTAAATAAGTGCCTCTCTTTGCCACCGACTCGGTATATTTGTAAAAATCAACGTACGTGGTTTTTTGGAAATACTCTGTCTGACATTCATCCATACAAGTCATCTAGGAACAGGATGAGCCAAAGGTACTCTCCTATTACATTTAATATAGAAATCACCTCATGGATCAATAGAAAGAAGTCCTTGCAATCCGTAGATTCCAACCACGACAGAACCACAGTCTATCTCTGGTTGCAATCCTAGTGATTATTAGCGGTTCTTCCGTTTAATGAAGATTCACGGTCTTCAATTTCTCCATTTCGAATCAACATCTTCACGTATTTGCTGGTTCAGAATGGTTTTCGAATATAAATTCGATCCTGGTCTTTCCGTACCGACAATCATATGGCCAGATTTGATAGTCAGTTATTCAACTATCAAATATATAATCATCGAAACAAAATGAGTTCACTGATCCAGTACTGAACATTACTTGGCCTTATTATAATATAATTAATGAATGGTTAATTTAAATCTCTAAATCTTTCAATGATTTTAACACAATATTTACTTCTTATTATATTTCAAAGAGTATTCACAAAACTATTCCAAAAACATTAGAATTAAATCATATATATATATATATATATATATATATATATATATATATTTCCAACTTTGATTTTTATCGAATTCGACGTAAAACATCGTTACTTAAAAACAATATCCAACTCCTATTCTTCCAGGATAAACTCATTCCCAAAACTGAAGTTTATTTCCTTTTAATTTTGGAAATATCATTATGCTATAAATATATAAATAAATTCAAATCTTCCCATTTCCCTTACTTTAGAAATCTCACTATATATTCTCAAATCTTGCAATTAACATTGTGTTATTATTTCTCATCGAAAATAATAATTTATTCTTAACCTCTTTCCCATTACAAACTAATGTCATCCTCGTATAATCCTGAGTCATTCAAGTTGGGGTATTTATATACCTCTAGAACCTTTATCAACTACGTTATTGTCTTAAGATATATATATATATATATATATGAGTTGTAATTCAAGAACCGGTATTTATTCTGATATCAAACAAATCTCATTAAACTTTTTTATTTAAAATATTTTATGAAACTTTCTTACTTTTGGAATATCTCTTTTTAAATATAACTTAGTATTACTTAATATGTTAATTAAGCAATTTCTTAATAACAACACTTCTTAAACTTAACTTCTTTCAAAGAATTCATTTTATAATTCGACTTATTATTACCAATCCCCATTACTAAATCTTTTATCAAATTCGTTTACAAATCCCTTTTTAATCTTTCCCTTTTGAAACTCACATTTCAATTCTATTCATTTCTCTCAATTCCATTATTTAATAATGTTAATTAAAAATTAATGCTTTAACTTCATGTATAAACTTCGTTTATATAATTCTGGTTTAAGATAAACCCTTTTGTTCTCAAATTCCTTTTACTTAATTCAAACATTAAGTAAACATTAATTTAAGTATCGTATTTTCATAAAATTCCTTTTTATAACTTCATCATAAAAACTCGGGTATATATTAAAATTCGTTCATGAATTCCTTTAACAATTCACCTAGGTTTCATTTCCACTACGATTTCTTTTAAATGTATTTCAATTTAAAAAGTAATTTCGTAAATTATTACTCATTAGCATAATAATTTACTTCAATCATTAGCTACTGTAGAAGTAGTTAATTTCTTTATTTACTAAAATAAATAATAAATTCCTTTTTAAAATCTTATTACAATTAAAACTAATATTTGTTAAATTATTACATTAGATTAATTCAAAACGAACTAATTAAATAATCAATTCCAGTTAAAACGGTTGACTTAGTTAACTCAAAACACGGTTAATTCGTTAACCAGTCCGAATAATTCTTCTTTTAAATTAATTAATAATATAATCAATTTAAATAAATTCCATTTTATTGTTTCTTATAAACAATTATCCAACTCTTAACCGTTGGGTTAATTTTCTACTCTTTGTCTTATAAATCTGATTAACATCAGAATCTATTTTATAAAATCATTAATAAGCACTTATAAACTTAAATAATAAATAATAAATATTTATTTTCTGTTAATAACTTTTATTCCAAATAATATATTATAGAATCTATCTTCAATAATAAAAATATATTTTATAACTTTAGTTCTATCGATTTACCTGACGGTAAATCAATATTTAACAACTGATTGATTTATATGCCATATATTTCCAATTACTCAACCAATATCACCCATTGGTTTAAACAAAACAAATGTTGCATTTCAGGTCAATGCTCAACAATCAAATTAATTCTCCAACCAGATTGGTTTAAACAGTTCATATAATGATAATATGAAAATAAATAAAGTCTAACATATTTGAGGAATCCAGTTGGATCCCTCCAACCGGTTCTTCCCTACGTTCACATAGATTATTTCAAATATTATCATTCAATTCAATTTAACTGATAATTTCAGTAACAATAAATAATGATTATTTAACATCAACCAATTTATTTGACACAACAAACAATTCTATATAAAGATATATTTAATAAGCAGTCAACCGTTAGCTATCATAATACACAATTATAAAACCCTACTTATAAAAATATAAGTGGGAAAAACTTAATGAGTTTAAATCACTTGATCTGATTTATCGTTGAAACGGTTCGGTTCAATTAAATTAAACAAGCGTTTAATTTAAATGAAAAATCTGGTTGATTCCAATCTCATCCAATCTTGTTCCATGACGTAGTACTCATCAAGACGATTCCAACGGTATATGGTTTGTCCGATTCTAGTCACATATGAGTAAGTTACGGAATTATAAGCATATGATTCTTATTTAATAATTAATCTATTAATTAAATTAATATTAAACTTAATTACTTTATTTTATAATTATGGTCGACTCTTTTGTTACCATATATATAGGCTTGAGATCTTCAGATTTCCATCAAACGGACCCATCCTTCTTTACGTTTGAATTAAACAAAACTTCTGCTCCATAAATAACTAGCCCACTTTAAAATTTTAGAGAAAACTGGCCAAATCCTTATCCACATTTGACCTAATATGCCCAACTCTTATTATTCTCCTCGTGTTACAGTTCCCATTTAAAAGCCTTACACTACATCCATTTATAATTATTTTAGGTTAACAAAATTTAAATAAATTAATTCGTACTTAATTATTATTTATTAAACTAATTTACGTTTGAACTGCATCAGCCGGCTCACTTTTGCCTCCTACTCATACTGTTTCTTCCTCTTAATATATTTTAATGACCAGTTCGATCCCATTTCGAGACCTGTATCATCTCCCCATGCCACCGTTCGTCAGTGTTCCCTCCACTGGAACTCCACCTTCCTGCTTCGCTACTCAGTAAAATGAATATGTACGCCTGCTTCAAAAAAAAACTGCTTCCCTTCATTTCACAACTTAACACGCATCCAACACACCACACCGAAGTGCCACCATCACTCCATTTCCCCACTTCTGTTCATCACCGCCAAGTCTTGCTCCCTACCTCCTTGTTGCTCTTGGCTTCGCAGAGCCACAAATACCACACACCTAACCATTCTCTTCGTGAAACTACACTGCTTCATTTACATAGACTTCATCACGCTTGCATCCTCGACCGAGCTACTACGCCTTCTCTAGGTGATTTTGAGTCGATCGGCCATCACCAGTCATGCCGCGTCACGGCCTCCTACATGCGTTCTGAGCCATGCCCCCTCCAGCTATCGCCATCCTCCGATAAAAGCCCCGAATGCCAGTGCCCTTTTGGGCCATTTCCGGTCTTTACAGATTCTCATAACTGATCACAGTTTTTATATCCCAAGATCTCAAATCCCTGAATGAATTTGTTGTGGAAGATTTCTCTTGTAGATCGAAGGATTTTGATTTAAGAGTGGAAGAAGGATCAAATGATTTTAGTTGTTCATTTCGGGGGAGGATGTGTTCTAAAAAATTTCACCAGAGCATGAAGGAACCTAGGTTATGACTTTGTGGGTATTTATACAAAAAAGGGTATATTAAAATAATATAAATCGAAACTTCACGTGAAGTAACGCCCCAAAAAAACCTCAAACAGCCTCCAATTGACCTGAGACTCCTAATCATAGTGTACAAAAATATTCCGGACCCGATGGTTCAGGGTTCGTCGAATTCCGAGGTCGTTTGTAAAAAGTCCTTTATAAATCACATGATAAAAATCATGCGTTTAAATTTCGCACGATCACAAAATAAATCCAGTCAACTTGAAACTTTGAAATTATACTAGAACTTTTCCTTACAGATCCAATGAAATCTGTTTCGTTAAAACCAGAGTTCATTTGGCTAGTCATTTGTTCCGTTAAAGTTACCCCTGTCTAAATTGGCCAAAATAATATAATTGATTAAGGCGTTTATCGCTGCTATGATCAAACGGTAAGTCCGATTGACACAAAAATTGAAATCTTATAATAATTAATCAATACAACTCCAACGACAAAAGTTTTGTCGCATTCCGAGACAGTTTCTCGATACGCTACTTCTGTGTGCCAAACAACGCTATTTTGGACACCGAAATACCCAATGTCCAAAAATAACAAACTACCTACCTATTCTGACTCTAACCATCGATATGAACTCAACGAAATTGGTTTCGTGGCTTAGTTCGATCTTCTGCCCAAGTTATACACAAATACCCTCTATTAAATTAAATTAATTTAATTACACGCTATAGAAAATGACTGGGCGTTTACGGCTGTCGTTGTCACATATGACATCATTTTTCCATGAAATTTAACATCGTGCAATAATTAAACTTACGGTTCTAATGAAATTAATTTTATCAAAAACTGAGTCCGTTTGCAAAATCGCTATTTTTAACGCTTATAAAAATATCGATAAAATATTATTTAAATTCCAAGTTAATTCAAATAAAAATAATAATAAATTATTATCATCATATTTATCCAAGTAAAATTATCATGTGGTTATATAACTCGATATCAACATTTCGAGTTAAAACGATATTCAAATTATATTAAAAATCCATTTTATTAATTAATAAACGTTATATTTTAATAACGATTTCCGTAGCAACTATTTTAAAATTTGAATTGGAAATAACTAACAATCTATAATACGGAATCTCAAATTTTTTCTTTCATATGAAAATTATAACCAACAATATTCAAACGTTTCTTGTTTAACCAACAATATTCAAACGTTTCTTGTTTCATAGAATTCCGATTTAAAACGGATTCTGTATATTCAATTGAAGTTCAAAACTCAATATTACGAACTACCGCGCCATTTTAGTCTCATTTTAAATTATAGTAAAATTTATCATTTAAACTTCGTTACAAATAAAAGAATTAAATACTAAAATCCATAAATAGTCCAAATATAATATTTAAAATAATACAATAATTTAAATACTGATGACTCAAAAATATGGGACATTACAACTGTGTTGAAAAAACTTAAGAGGGGCTGTTAAAATGCTCAAAAGTGGTTAATTAAGTCATTAAGTTACATGCACTTGAGATTGGTATTGTTGTATTGAATGTATTTGCGAATCGCATTTTGTATGTTGTGTCATATGTACCATATAGCTGTATCAAACGGTTTAAATGTTTAGCATGTATATTCAGTTATAATAGAATTGAATAATCAACATGTGTTTGTTGAATTGATGATGATATGAAATTGAAGCTTTTCTGTCAAGAAGAGGAGTCATGTAATATAAATAATATGTGTATGTGGCTTCCCAAAAATAGAAAACAGTACTGATTATTTGATACATGGAGTTATGTGATGGTTGTGGAATGAGAATGTTTAAATGGAATGATATTGTAACACCCCACCTCCGTTAAGGTCACTCACAAAGGGAATGCATTAACTTTGATGGAGCGTTTTAGTAGACAGAACAGAATATTACAAGACAAATAAGTAGTACTTGAAAAAAGTTATAACTATATTACAGCAGAAGTAGAAATAAGATTGGTTACATCTTTAAAAATCACAATATCGGTATTCAAGTACATAAATATCGGTCTTGTACAAAAGCCTTCAGAATGCATAGTGTTTAAAGCCATAATCCCCAATATAAACTGCCATGGAAAGATAGGGCCAAAGCCAAGCAATACTTCAAACACTTCAAGAAGAGAGAATCTGAATCAAGCTCCTATGTTTCCACCCTGGAAACTTGGGGGGGGGGGGGGGGAGTTGGGAAACGGAAAGAAAAGAGGCGAAACAAACTAGGTCAGACATAAGTCTGGTGAGTCCAGTGACTTTCAGTATATAAACAGATAATAGTATCATGACATATAAATAAAACTGGATGAGAGATAACCGTAACAAGAATAGCAGGTTAATAGAAGAAATGAAATGATATAGGCTAAGCTAAGCTTTTCACTTCTCTGCACTAATACTAGTATAACAGGATTAGGTGTTACGCTAATGTCTAAACAGAAACGGAAATAGAATAATCTCTACAGAAACAGAATGCTAGTAATGGGCCTTTACCACCCGAACAGATAGAAGGTACAGAAGCAGAATACTAATAATGGGCCTTTACCACCCCAACAGAAAGAAGGTATGGAAACAGAATACTAATAATGGGCCTTTACGACCCAACTAATGGGCCTTTACCACCCCAACAGACAAAAGGTACGGAAACGGAATCGGAAACGGAATCAGAGACAGAAACAGAATAATCCCTACGGAAACAGAATGTTAGAATTAGGTGTACACTAGTAATGGACCTTTACCACCCCAACTGATGGTACCACGCAGAAACAAACAGGTGTTACCACCCAACAGATACAGACAGAACTAAGTGTACCCTAAGTCCTACCCCCAAGCGATCGGCTCCCTAATACATAAATACCCTGTGTCAGCCCCACAGTAGGGTGTATCACTCCCTAAAGTGGCAACCTATTGGCACAAACCTATTTACAGATGTCATGGTATCTTACATCCTCAGAGCAGACCGGATCCATGCACGCACATGACCCGGTTGGAACGCGCCATCAACACCCCTCGCCATTATCAGAAAGAACCGCTTATAATTAGTTCAGTAAGCGTGCCCGGACCCCTACATAGTGTGGGGTCAAAGTTTTGATACCAGAAAGGGTTACTGACTAATATGTCCCAAACAACAAATGACACAAGTATTTCCCCTCCTAACATTGTGTCGCCAGACTAGCAGATTTCAGATTAACTTGTTTACAAGTTTGAGATAGAGTTCAGATTACTAGTTCACAGATCAAACAATCAAGTTAATAAGTTTTCAGATTAACAGATCAGATGTACGGATTTAACAGACTTACAGATTGTTTAACTTTGTATTGGGCCTATAGATTCATGAAACGGGTTTATTAGATTCATCGGTCCAGTTGGTTTAACCCTAACCACCCAACACATTTTTAGACACCACATTTCTCTTAAATTTGCATTAATTAAATATTAATGCATAGACCTCTCACATTAGGTCGGTAGCTTGTGGCCGCTGGATGTGCCGGGCGGTTTCGGGCAGACTTCTGCCACAAGCCAGACCTAACCTCGTGTCTAAGCATATTTTAGTTATGCCTACGACCTCTCACATTAGACTGACAGTTTGCGGTTGCTGGTTAAGCCGGTTGGTTCCAGGCAAGCTTCTACCGCAAACAGAGTCTAACCTCGTGTCATAGCCAATTTATTCCAATACGGATTATGCAGATATCAGACTAATTCTGTTCATTTAACAGATTAAACTTCTTTACAGGTTACAGCAGATTAACCAAATTTCCATGTTTTACTCAATCTTATATTGAGCCTACGGATTTTCATACCCAAATTACAATTATTTAGTTTCAACAGATTAGGCAATTCAACAAATAACAGATCTAGCAGATTAGGCGATTCAACTGATTTAGCAGATAACAGATTTAGCAGATTAGGCAATTCAATAGATTTAGAAGATAACAGATTTAGCAGATAATAGTTTTAGCATATTAATCAATTCAACAGATTTAGCAGATAATAGATTTAGTAGATTAGGTAGTTCAACAGATTTAGCAGATTATATATATTTCTAAAACTCTATTTACATACCTTGCCTAATCATAAATTTAGTCTAAACTTACATGCCTAAATCATGGTCATAATTCATAATACAACATATGCCCAAATCTTTAGTTAAACTTTGCACAGTACAGAATATTCTCTAAAAGCCCAAATCATGATATACCATATGAATTTTGCCAAATTATAGCCATTAATGCGAAATATCCAAAAATCCACTTTTAGGCGTATTCACATTGATAGTTATCCTATTGTAATATAGGTCTCTACGCCTAAGTCACATATTCCTTTTTCAAGTCATGAATCGTTACATAAAATTTACCCTAAAAGTCTAGATCTTAAATTATAGCATCTCAAAATCATATCTTAATTTTAAACAAAGCGTTATGTTCCCCAAGTTTCAAGTCACATGTTATCATACAATGATTCATCTTCTTCTAAATTACAGAGTATACACAGATTTGGATCTAATTTACAACATATGTCCATTTCTCAAATCAGTCAATGATTAGTCATGTCCAATTATGTGTTATCCATTATTTATCCCAAAATATAGCGTTCGTGCGTTAATCTCTTATGAGATTTGGCGCAGGCTCTTGGTAGCCTGGCTATAAACAAAAAGGAAGAAAAGAGGGAAGAAAAGTATGCATAACCTCAGATCCAGATTCACAAAAATGTCAAGATAATTATTAAATTTCATATCTGAAAATAACTGTACTCACGGTTAAAAAGGTAAATTTTGACTTCTGGGATCTGTATTCTGACACTGAATAGCGCTCCTTTGGCGTAGACTATCGATTAGATTAGAAAATAATTGTTCTCTTTTAACTCTATTCAGATTGGAAGAAGATCCTAGTTTTGATTCCAGAAGAGTAGCGACGCTCTTTTATTTTTAATTAGAATAGAGGAAGAGTATAGGCAGAATGAAATTGTGTGGAGAGAATGCTAGGTTTGGGGGTGTTTAAATAACATAGGGGTCATGAATCTGTTTAGAACGGGCGTCTAAATACAGAAAAATGCATCTGTCCACGGATCTGGAAATGGGAGGGAGGTCGACCCCTAAGATCAACCCTAGTGTCGACCTGTTTACCCAGGTCGACCCCCAGGTCGACCCTAGTGTCGACCTGGGTCCTGGGTGGGGATTTTCCCGCCCAGCCCGGGTGTCTGTTTTGAATTTCGAAATCTGAATTTTGAAGTTCGGGCTGGTTTTTATTGAAACTTCTGAAGGCCATATCTTCTTCATTCGAAGTCCGTTTTACGCAAACTTGGACTCTATTCCAAGCAGAATTTCGAGAATAACACAATGGCGTAACCCGTTTCCCTTAATTATTTTGTTATAATTTAATTATTCTTTGATTTGTTACTCTTATGTTCATAGAAAATTCGGGGTGTTACATTCTCCGCTCCTTAAAGGATTTCGTCCCCGAAATCTTCAAGTTAAGAAGAATGTGTCCTACCATCCAATCACCCATCTACTCAACCGTCATCCACAAGCATCCATTGTCCTTAGAAAACTTCTAATGTTGTATGAACATATGCAAAAGTGTGTGTATATGTTCCTTATCTAATGTAAAGATTAGGCGGTCCACTGATTCAGTTGACCTCCATAATGTGAATTATGTCAGTGCCATGAGTCCAACATATATGCAATTTTCCTATTTGATACATATAATTTCTATATGAGTGCACAACCATTCATTCATATGCAACATCCATGTGCTAAGTCAACCATTTCGCATCCATAAAATTTTTAAAAATGCACACACATCCATATGCAGTATGAGAGTGTTTTTGAGCCGATCTAGTGCCTAGTGTGTGTATATGCATCCACGAGCAACCACTTGCAACCACTTGCATCCACTTGCAACCATCAAACATAACATGTCTCAAATACATGTTTACACCCATTAGTTTCTACCTAAAGGTCAAAGATTCGATCGATATGATACAACTGAGTGATAGAAGCAAGTACGATTAAAACAAAAGTTTTGTTCCTATCAGACATCGGTTTAAGAGAATAACCCCCTAAGTATCAACCCCGAAGACCGAAATCAACATCATATTGATACTCAGAGAATCGCTCCCATTAAACAAATGCCCAACTGGAAATCTAATTCAGCTTCGAGTAAAAACCCTTAACAGAAATATTCAGATACTTACAGACTACTGTTACAGATCAGATTACCAAATGATTCTTAGGAAACTAAGCATGATAAAAACCCAGAATGTATGCGTCATAGTCAACTTAACGCCCAACACAGATACCCTCAAACCCCAACTTAACACAAACAGATGAGTCATAACCCTTATGGGTTTGAGTCTACAGTGGGATCAGAAACAAGACTAGTATTAAAGTGCAGATTTTCAATTATAGAATCAAAATGCCAGAATCAGAAAGAGTTTTAACTCCACAATCAATTAAGGAAATTAAATCTCCTACATAAATTTTCTTATTTCTTTCCTATCCACCAGCCTCGCGAGCATTGGTCTGCCCTCCAGAAGTAGGTCCTGTCCTCTGCTCTTGTCCTCGTTTCTTTGGGCAGTCCCTAGTGAAGTGCCCCATTTCTCCATAGTTGAAGCAAGTGCCCTTCCTCTTTCAACAATCCTTGTTCAGATGGGTCGAGCTTCCACAAGTAAATCACTTCTTCTCCTTCTTATCTTCAGACTTCTCATCCTTCTTTTGTGTTTCCTTTTTGGGCCCCGCCTTCTTGTTCTGTGGTCCTTCAAGCTTTTCTTCTTTCTTCTCACTTTTGGTTTCCTCTTCCTGCATCCATGCCATGTCAACTAATTTCTCGAAGGTAGCCCCCATAGGAATGTGGGACATTGCCAATCCGTGTAGCAGCTCATTCAAACCTTTAGCAAACCTTAGTGCCTTCTTATGCGGTGTATTTACCAAATCTAAGCCGAATCTCGCCAACCGATTAAACTTGTTGACATACTCTCTTACTGATAAATTCCCCTGCTTCAACGCCAAGAACCTCTCTGCATATAGACTCTCTTCCGCTCGTGAGAGAAATTTCATCTCGAACCTATGCCTGAAATCCATCCATCTCTCTATCGGACGCTCTCCATTTGTGACCTCCCACCAAAAAGAAGCTTCGTTCTTAAGCAACCATACCACCAACTGTATCTTCTGCCTATCGTCCACCTCGAAGATAACGAACAAATCCTCAATTTCTTTGAGCCAGTTCCTTGTCTCGACAAAGGATTCAGTTCCATTAAAGCTCTTCCCGCACATGGCTCGAAAGTCTCTACATATCTTCGAGAAAGTATTCACGCGCGGAGGAGGAGGAAACGCTGCAGCTGAGGGAGAAGGGACGTCTGCTGGGCCCGCATCATTAGCCCTAGCTTCTAGGTACCTCCTGAACAAGCCATGTATCGGTACGCCCTTCGGAAGGTTAAGATCCCCAGACATGCTGAAATGAAAGAAAAGGAAAGATTCAAAACAAAGGATAGAAAGATAGGCATATGGCTTTGGGGATTATGTTTTTCAAAATAAACTCTACTTTTGAAAATACTTCCTCTTTAAACCTTTTTGAAAATAGTTTTTAGAAACTTTTTATCAAATCTGCTCACCTTCAGCTCTGATACCAAGTTTAACATCCCACCTCCGTTAAGGTCACTCACAAAGGGAATGCCTTAACTTTGATGGAGCGTTTTAGTAGACAGAACAGAATATTACAAGACAGATAAGTAGTACTTGAAAAAAAAATTATAACTTTATTACAGCAGAAGCAGAAATAAGTTTGGTTACATCTTTTAAAATCACAATATCGGAATTCAAGTACATAAATATCGATCTTGTACAAAAGCCTACAGAATGCATAGTTTTTAAAGCCATAATCCCCAATATAAACTGCCATGGAAAGATAGGGCCAAAGCCAAGCAATACTTCAAAAACTTCAAGTAGAGAGAATCTGAATCAAGCTCCTATGTTTCCACCCTGAAAACCTGGGGGGGGGGGGGGGAACGGAAATAAGAGAGGTGAAACAAACTAGGTCAGACATAAGTCTGGTGAGTCCAGTGACTTTCATCATATAAACAGATAATAGTATCATGACATGTAAATAAAACTGGATGAGAGATAACCGTAACAGGAATAGCAGGTTAACAGAAGAAACGGGGCTAAGCTAATCTTTTCACTTCTCTGCACTAATACTAGTATAACAGGATTAGGTGTTACCCTAATGTCTAAACCGAAACAGAAACAGAAATAGAATAATCTCTACAGAAATAGAATGCTAGTAATGGACCTTTACCACCCGAACAGACAGAAGGTACAGAAGCATAATACTAATAATGGGCCTTTACCACCCCAACAGACAGAAGGTACGGAAACAGAATACTAATAATGGGCCTTTACCACCCCAACAGACAGAAGGTACGGAAACAGAATCAGAAACGGAATCAGAGACAGAAACAGAATAATCCCTATGGAAACAGAATGTTAGAATTAGGTGTACACTAGTAATGGACCTTTACCACCCCAAAAGACGGTACCACGCAGAAACAGACAGGTGTTACCACCTAACAGAAACAGACGGTACCAACAGAAACAGATAGAACTAAGTGTACCCTAAGTCCTACCCCCAAGCGATCAGCTCCCTAATACATAAATACCCTGTGTCGGTCCCCTAATTGGGTGTATCACTCCCTAAAGTGGCAACCTATTGGCACAGACCTATTTACAGATGTCACGCTGTCTTACATCCCTAGAGCAGACCAGATCCATGCACGCAGATGATCCGGTTGGAACGCGCCATCAACACCCCTCGCCATTATCAGAATGAACCACTTATAATTAGTTCAGTAAGCGTGCCCGGACCCCTACATAGTGTGGGGTCAAATTTTGATACCAGAAAGGGTTACTGACTAATATGTGTCCCAAACAACAGATGACACAAGTATTTCCCCTCCTAAGCTTGTGTCCTTATACTAGCAGATTTCAGATTAACTTGTTTATAAGTTTCAGACAGAGTTCAGATTACTAGTTCACAGATCAGACAATCAAGTTAACAAGTTTTCAGATTAACAGATCAGATGTACGGATTTAACAGACTTACAGATTGTCTAACTTTGTATTGGGCCTACAGATTCACGAAATGGGTTTATTAGATTCATCAGTCCAGTTGGTTTAACCCTATCCATCCAACACTTTTTAGACACCACATTTCTCTTAAATTTGCATTAATTAAATATTAATGCATAGAACTCTCACATTAGGTCGGTAGCTTGTGGCCGATGGATGTGTCGGGCGGTTCCAGGCAGACTTCTGCCACAAGCCAGACCTAACCTCATGTCTAAGCATATTTTAGTTATGCCTACGACCTCTCACATTAGACTGACAGTTTGCGGTTGCTGGTTAAGCCGGTTGGTTCCGGGCAAGCTTCTACCGCAAACAGAGTCTAACCTCGTGTCATAGCCAATTTATTCCAATACAGATTATACAGATATCAGACTAATTCTGTTCATTTAACATATTAAACTTCTTTATAGGTTACAGTAGATTAATCAAATTTCCATGTTTTACTTAATCTTAGATCGAGCCTACAGATTTTCATACCCAAATTACAATTATTTAGCTTTCAATAGATTAGGCAATTCAATAGATAACAGATCTAGCAGATTAGGTGATTCAACTGATTTAACAGATAACAGATTTAGCAGATTAGGCAATTCAATAGATTTAGCAGATAACAGAATTAGCAGATAATAGTTTTAGCAGATTATGCAATTCAACAGATTTAGCAGATAACAGATTTAGTAGATTAGGTAGTTCAACAGATTTAGCAGATTATATATATTTCTAAAACTCTATTTACATACCTTGCCTAATCATAAATTTAGTCTAAACTTACATGCCTAAATCATGGTCATAATTCATAATACAACATATGCCCAAATCTTTAGTTAAACTTTGCACACTACAGAATATTCTCTAAAAGCCCAAATCATGATATACCATATGAATTTTGCCAAATTATAGCCTTTAATGCCAAATATCCAAAAATCCACTTTTAGGCGTATTCACATTGATAGTTATCCTATTATAATATAGGTCTCTACGCCTAAGTCACATATTCCTTTTTCAAGTCATGAATCGTTACATAAAATTTACCCCAAAAGTCTAGATCTTAAATTATAGCATCTCAAAATCAGATCTTAATTTTAAACAAAGCGTTATGTTCCCCAAGTTTCAAGTCACATGTTATCATACAATGATTCATCTTCTTCCAAATTACAGAGTATAAACAGATCTGGATCTAATTTACAACATATGTCCATTTCTCAAATCAGTCAAAGATCAGTCATGTCCAATTATGCGTTATCCATTATTTATCCCAAAATTTAGCGTTCGTGCGTTAATCTCTTATGAGATTTGGCGCAGGCTCGTGGTAGCCTGGCTATAAACAAAAAGGAAGAAAAGAGGGAACAGATACAGAACAGTCACAATCAAGATAGATCCACAGAAAAGTATACATAACCTCAGATCCAGATTAACAAAAATGTCAAGATAATTATTAAATTTCATATCTGAAAATTACTGTACTCACGATTAAAAGGTAAATCTTGACTTCTGGGATCTGTATTCTGACACTGTATAGCGCTCCTTTGGCGTAGACTATCGATTAGATTAGAAAATAGTTGTTCTCTTTTAACTCTATTCAGATTGGAAGAAGATCCTAGTTTTGATTCCAGCAGAGTAGCGATGCCATTTTTATTTTTAATTAGAATAAAGGCAGAGTATAGGAAGAATGAAATTGTGTGGATAGAAAGCTAGGTTTGGGGGTGTTTAAATAGCATAGGGGTCACGAATCTGGTCAGAACGGGCATCTAAATACAAAAAAATGCATCTGTCCACAGATCTGGAAATGAGGGGGAGGTCGACCCTAGTGTCGACCTGTTTACCCAGGGCGACCCTAGTGTCGACCTGGGTCCTGGGCGGGAATTTTTCCGCCCAGCCCGGGTGTCTCTTTTGAATTTTGAAATCTGAATTTTGAATTTCGGGCTGGTTTTTATTGAAACTTCTAAAGGCCATATCTTCTTCATACGGAGTCCGATTTACGCAAACTTGGACTCTATTCCAAGAAGAATTTCGAGATGAACGCAATGGCTTAACCTGTTTCCCTTAATTATTTTTTTACAATTTAATTATTCTCTGATTTGTTACTCTTATGTTCATAGAAAATTCGGGGTGTTACAGATATAGTTCCTAATTTAAACCGATTTATCGTTTCTGAGTTGTTGAAGTAAGTATAACATTCAGACCAATGGACGTGCATACCCAGTTCACTACGTAGTTGAACTACCGGTAATTATATATATATATATATATATATGTGTGTGTGTGTGTGTGTATGTATGTGTGTGTGTGTGCATAGCCACTAAATTGACTAGATGACACTATTTTCAAAGGTGTTTCATGAAACAGTATGGATTGCATGAATATAGAATGCTTATATATTATATTTATATGTGTATGAACTGTCTTGATCTTACTGAAAGAATGTACTGGTAATTTTGTAAACACTTAAGCATATGAATTGATTGATATCATATTGATGTTAATAACAAAGCACAAATAACATGGTATGATCTTGTTTATGTCTTGGTTTATATGCAAGTATATTTCTATATATATATATAGTGTTTGGGCAACCAAAGTAAGAACAATTATAAAATAGGTAGACATTATTTTGTATAGTTAGAAAATAAAATCTTATAGCAAATGTTTATATATATATATATATATATATATATAAATCCTATAATGAGAAGACAAATACACGTGTATATTATATGTCCCTCTTAGTTGCAAATTTATACTAGTTATAAATTGCAAAATACATTTATATAAGAGCAATATATGTTTAAATCTCTTTTTGGGCTATTTAGTGGTTAGTTAACTTTATATTAATAATTCTGCTTTTACTTTCAAATAATACTCTGATTGGTACAGTAAAAGAGACTTGTGTATTTTCATCTTCATATACATAGGTTAAGTTTTAATTTTGCACACTAATATTTCTATATTGGCAAAAGAAAGGATCTTAGATGTGAACTGATTGTAAGGAGAAGTTGACCCTATTTATATATATATTATAAATAAAGTGAGTCTAAAAATTTGGTGAAAATTTGCGAGTTACTTCACGCCCGTTGCTCTCGTGTCACCGCCAGCCACCTTGACGTTGAGCCCTCACCGCTGCTATTCTATTATAGTCCCATGCCTCAGGTACCTTGTATGCCTCTTCCATAATTTGGTTTTGCAGATTGGTTTCCTTTGTGAAATAAGTACATTCACGTGCCATTAAAAGGCTGTAATGTCCCATATTTTTAAACATTTAATATTGAACATTTAAATTTATTTTAAATGTTGAATTGGAATAATAAATGAATTTTAATATGGAATTTATCAATTTAATAATCGATATGTGATTTAATTTCAAAGATATTGAATTATCATAATATAAAATGATAATAATTGAATTCGCAGTTAAAAATTGAATCAAAATGACTCTATCGATTGGTATAAATTCTATTCGAATATAAAACGATAAATAATTTTTTGTCAATGAATATGACTGTTCTGAATCGATTTATACGATTTAATTTAATATACGAAAACAATGATTTTTCGAACGCTCTCAGAATTCAATGAAAACAATTCCGTTATATACGTAATAGTGTATTATTATCGGATTTTAAATTTCGTAGCGATTGGGTTTATCATTTGATCGTACAATTAGAAAATGCTTAGAAATAATTAAAATTGAATTTAATTTAAATCATTGATTTAAATTGTGTCTTCTCCATACGATCAAATTAGGCTTCGAAACCTGTTCTAGTGTGTTCATAATAGTGGTTAAACCGTTGGAATGTTGGTTGTTGCGTTTTGATAGGAGTTCGGAACCGCGAGATATTTTGATTATATAATTAAATACGTCAGTTCAAGCACAAATCAAAATCAAATCTAACGACCCTAAAGCCGGCCTATTTCATTTTACATTACAGACCGCTGTCTCTTTTCTTTCATCTGTTCTATTCCCCACCTTCGTTACAACGCAAAGCATGAAATTAATGGTTGTGGACCTCTTGTCTGCTCTCGAGCCTATATAATAAGCCTCTGTCTTTGTAATCTTTCCCCATTCTAAAACCTAAACTCAAATCCAAGTATTCCCATTTGTTTCGCTTTTTCTCAGTCATGAAGAAACCAAATCGAAGACAGATCCCAAAGAAAAGAAAAGAAATAAATAATCAAAATCGCGATCTAGAAACAACATGAACTTTGAAGCTAGAGCATGTTTTGAATGCTTGCGATTGCAGCAGAAAGAAAAGGGGAAATTGAATAGGGTATCATGCTAGAAACCGTGAATCTAGAGCTCGATACGCTCACTTTTGCTAAGTAGAATGGGTGCTATCATTGGTTGGTACAGAGCTTTGCAGAGGGGATGTCAACGTTTATGAAGTGTGATTTGATGAATAATGGTGGCTGCGATTTCAAGAGGGAAGCCGATGCTATTTTTTCAACATTTGGGTAGTGTGCATTAACTAATGGATGGGCGGGAATCTGAGATGACTAGAGTTCATCACTTGGAAGAAATGAAGTGCAATTTGATGGAGGGCTTCCTAGATAGTATTAAGGTCTTTTTGGTGGTGTTCGTTTTGCATGGCATGGGTTTGAACAATTGAAATGTTGTTGCAGTCAGTAATATTATGGATGATGTTACGTTGGTGATGTCGGTAAGGGGTGTGATCATAGTCACTTGTACATGAGTTTGGAGTAGTGTTGAGGCCAATTTAGGTGGCGCAACAATAGCAGGCAATGGAGGTGAGTGGAATGGAGATTGACTGTAAGGTGTTTGATAAAATGCCGATATGGAATGGAGCATTATTTTGGGTTAGTTTCGGTGGGGAAATGATCGGTGATTGCGGAGTTGCTTCGTGGTTGGTCAAATAATAAGGTATTTGTTTTTATGAGTTTAAAATACTTAGAATAAATTATTTATTTATTTAATTTAGTAAGTTAGTTTAATTTAAAAATCGCCTAATCGTTAAGTAAAATCAAATAATCATAGGTGCAAAAATAATTTATTCAAGTCGATGCATAGACGCAACAATAAGGAAATTAACGGGCTATTCGACAAATGAAATCAAGATGAGAAAACTCACTCTCTGGAAATTGTTTATAATTTGATCATAAATGAATTTTAATTTTGAATAATTTGTATATGCTATTTGTTGATTGTTTGGATGCATTGAAATATTATTGTGGCTATTAGTTATATTTAGGCTTGGTGGTTGTCGCTATTATATATGTATATATATATATATATATGTTATTTCCTGTAGTACCATTAGCGGATGATACTCCTATATGCCCCATAATATATATAGTGGATGATCTTCTATACTGCGATACCCTGCCTTGAAGCAGGATAAGTATTCATTTATGTTGTCTAACATCTGTGGACGCAGGGAAAACAGGTTGGAGGGATCCAATTGGATTCAAAATTTATTATTGTTTTCATATATATTATAATATATGATGTGTTAGAAAACCTGTGATTGAAAATTGGGTGTTTTGGATGTTTGAATATCAATGGCCCTAGATATGATATTTAAAAATATCATAGAAAGGAACTTTTAGATTTAAAAAGAAAAAATTATTTTTCGAAGTGAAAATTGGATTTCATTTGGAATTTGAAATAGAAACTTGTTTTAATATTTAAAACAAGAAGTGAGATTTATAAAAGATGTTTATAAATAAAAGAGAGAAATTATCATTGGATAAATTATAAATTTAAATTCAAGTATGAATTTAAAAAGGGAATTGGAAATCATTTTCAAAGGTAATGATGTAATTTATTCTGATGTTCGGAATATTAATTGAATTGGAATAAATCCATATGGATTTATTCGACTATGTCAAATTTATAAAAATAATTAATTCCAGAAAGAACATTAGAATTACATCAAAATAGAAACTATAATTTGAAAGTCAATATGAAAATAGATTTTGTATTTATTTATATATATAAGTTTATAAAAAATAAAATATTCCAAAATAGGAATTTGATTTCAAATGGACTTTGAAAAGGAAAACTTGTTTATTATAGATAAACAAGGAAATTATTTGTAGATGATGTTATAAATGTAGTAAAGAAATTATCATAGGATGATTTAGAGATATAAATTCAAACGTGAATTGGAAATCGTTTCGAACCAAAACGATAGATTTTAGTTTGGAATTCAAAATATAAACGAACGAAGATAAAACCGAAGGATTTATAAGTGGGAATTCGATTATATCGAATTTTATAAATAATTTATTTACATAGGAAATGGGAATTTAATATAGAAATCAAGTTGTAAATATAAATTACAACTGATTTGTGAATTTAAGAATCGATGATTCTGAATAATCAGAGTTTTAAGTTAGATTTGGAAGAACGGTTCAATTTATGTTAATTTGTCAAAGAAATGGAGTTGAATTTTATTAATAAATGAATTTTAAACATTTATATTCAAATTTAATTAAAACGAACTCGCCGCACGGAGGTAGTTCACAATTTGATGATTCGAACTTCAATTAAGTATACAAAACTCAATATAAGTCAGAATTCGATGAAACAAGAATCACCCGGACCTATTAAATGATAGTTTTCAAATGGAAGTGAAAAACCTGGATTTCGCATTATAGATTTTGAGATATGTCAAAATTAAATTTTCAGAAAATTAGCGATATAATCATTTTAAATCCATAATGGTTTATAAATAAAATAAAAGGATTTTGAACAAAAAAAATCCGAATTTCCATTAAAAAAATACTGGCTTGAGTTATAAATTAAAAATGAACTCAAATGGAGTAGATGAATTGATTTTTGAAACAGAAATCAGGTTTTTAATTATGGAAAGAAGTAAACAAATTAAGAAGTAATTAGTTGAAGAAGTTTTGAGTCGAACTTAACCTTTGTTAAGTAAATCAGATTTGTGAATTCAAAATTGAATTCGAATATGAAACTTGGATTTGAATTTGCAAGCGAACAATTTGAGTTAGATTTGTGTATATGTGAATAAAAATATATTTGAAACGTGATATGTTCAAATTGAAAGTAAATCAAGCAAGGAAGCTAATTAGAAAATTAAGTGAATGAAAAGCGATTAACGGAAAAGGGGTTGAATTAATTGGAATGAATTGAAAATGGCATATATAGGTTAAACAGGTATGTTTTGAAAACAATGAAAATCATATTTTGAGTGTACGACAAAAAAGTACATGTTTAAATTCCATATGAAATTTTATGAGCCTATTGGGAAAGCCGCTTAGCTTTTTGAATTTCTATTCGAATGGAAAGGGCCTAGAGAGGTGTTTTGAAGTTGTACCGATTGAGCCATACAAAGGTGACATTGGCAAAATTTTCCAATAATTTAAGGAGTTAGAATATTTTTAAGAAAATTTGATAACTAGAAATCAGTATATCGATATATATATATATATAAGTCAATAAGGAAATGAACTTAACATAAAATATTATAAACAAAAAAAAATCTATAAATTTAAATCTGGTAAGAATAGAAAGAGAAACATATTCACTTTTTAAAAATGGCTAATTGATTTTTATGATGTTTATTATTCGAGATAAGTGGTCTTGTCTGTTTTAAAGTTAAGAATGTAATTCAGTTAAGGTCTGAGAGGTAATTATACCCCAATTTAATTGATTTCATTTTTATAATCGATAAATAGAAAGATTCAGTCGCGAAGATCATTGTTTAAGTAAGATTGTCGAATGCAATATTTTGGGCGGTTGTAACGTGTTTTACACAACAGTCGTTTTAATCCAAGTAAGTGGAAATTGGGAATATAATAATAAATTTCTCCTAAGTATAGAAATGAATGACCGTGAAAGAGAGAAGTAATTGGAAATGAATTCCAATCATAAATAGAAGATATTTTCTAAGTATAGAAAATAAAAGAAGATGGGATATGGAACATTTTCCAATTATCGTAAGAGGCTTTGAAATATTGGAGTAAAGATATTGGAAGGAATTTGGGAAATGATTTAATAAATGAAATAATAGAAAGGACCAGTGATTGTTTAATGCTTAGTTAATAATATTTCCAGTTGGAAATTTGGATGGATGTTTTATTTTTCTTCGATAGTTAAATAACCGACTATCGAAGCTTCTGACCATCGTTGTCAGTATGGACAGACCAGTTGGATTTATTATCCGAAAATCACTCCGTATAGGCGTAGGTATGGCGAGTTAGATTATGTTGAAGAAATTAAAGGCGGAGTAAATGCAAGGGTGGTTATGTAACAACCCGCTCATTCGACGATTTTAGATTCAGATATTTTATCTAAATATATCGTCGTATCTTATGTGTCACTCAAAATGTCGTTTTTCACAAATGATAAAATTAGGACTCGGGACCACTTCCATTTAGTTCAAAACGTCGTTTAAGACCTTTATTACTATAAGCATCGATATGTTTCGAGTTCGTGAAAATTGGCACCTTGGCTAGGGCTTGGTTGAGCTAACCTAGCTCATCATATAACCCTCAATAGCTGCCTCCTCTTCATTCATTCAACCCTTCACTTAAGAAAAATAGAAATGGGGGAGGGGAATGGGAAATTAAAAATTCCCTAAGCCCTAGCTTAATCTTGTAGCTCCAATTCTTGTTGAAATCAAGTGCAAATCTAAGGAAAAGCTTAGGTTGGAGATTCTTGAGCTCTTGTTGCTGAGAGGTTGATTTGGCAAAGCTTTGGCTTTATTTCTACCTTGTAGCAAACAAAGGTGAGTTCTTTTTGAACTCGCATCTATGCCACAAACCATTGGCTTGTAAAAGTGTAATTTAGTGTTCATTTGAGTTTGCATATGCTTGTCAATTGGTTTGGTTAGTGTAACTTAGCCGACTTCATGTGTTTATATTTCATGGAATTGAAAATTTGGATTAGAATTGTCCACACAATCTAATTTATATGTTATGAGTTGATTTGGTGATATTGTGAAGCTCAGTTGCCGCCTCGGCATAGTTCTAAGCCTTCACAAGTCGCAAGAATCATATTTGATTTGCTTTGTTAGAAAATTTGCCCGTTTTGGAATTGATAATTAAAACCATTGCTAATCCCTTGTATGGATGTTTGTGCATGCGTATTTGGGTGTTATAAGTTGTTTCGGCAAGTCCTTGAAGCCTCATATACATGTATATAACATCATAGACCTTCGGGCATTCGTCGATATCGTTTTGAACATGTTTTCAAGGCAAATTATGCTCTGGAACAGGATTCAAACATCTGAATATTATATATCAGACGTCTGACCTACTTCAAATAATTATAGAACCAAGTAAGCAAATTCAGAAGTCTGAAAATTTTAGCTCAGAAGTCTGAATTGTAACTCAGACATCTGACCGGAATAATTCAGACGTCTGAAAGGGGGCTAAAATAAACTAAAACCCTGTGGGTTTCTGAAAATCTCAGTCCAGACGTCTAACCTAAATGATTCAGACGTCTGAATCTGTTTTACTGCTGTGGACCAAAGGGAACCTCGGTCCATAGTCTACTCCCATCCAGGCTCTTTCCCGGCCGGAGTTCGGGCCGTTCGGACTTCATTTGTGAACTTCAGCTTCACGAATTCACAGATTCCAGCAGCTCGATTCATCGTCTTTGATTCTCAAGTGATTCTTCCAATGTTGATTCTTTTGGTCTATTCACATTGTTTAGGATGTGAATTGAATAAGCGATCATTCTAAAGCCCGTGCGCTCTATTTTGTATATCGAATTTATTCGATACTCTTGTTAATATGATTCACGACTCTAAAACGTGAATTATTGACTCGATATCCTTCGAGTCTATTCCGATATAGTTTAAAACCTTCGGGTGCTAGTGTAACGACCCAGGTTTTCAGCCTCGAAAGTTCGACATAAATACCTTTCCTGTATCCCATGCCGACCTTTCAAACACCGAGAACACCGGATTGTTAATGAAAGAATTTAGAGGATGAGATAAGAAAGAAAGAAATATAAGAATAGAAGAAGAAGAAGAACACAACACAGAGTCTCACATCGCAGTGGAACAAAATATAATATAGAAATAAATCTTTATTGAGAGCTTTAAATAAAACTTACAATCATCAGAGTACATGAACACATCCGGACAGTTATAACAATCTGCCCTTATAAACAACGCAGCGGAATAACACTCGATATGTCTGGACTTCTCCAGCACGCCTTTCGTAGTGTTAAATAACCTGAACCTGCAAATCCGGGCTAACCCGAGCATTTATAAAACACCGGGTCAATCTGGTGAACCAGAGTGAGATAAACTCGCACAGTATTAAGGGTAGATCATCAAATCAGGATTTTAAAGTTCGAAATCTTTTCAAAAGAAAAGGATAATCGTAAGACCGAATCCACACATAAACACGGATGGTTTTTACCTTACGATAACCCAAAACAGTTTTGAAACCCATATCTTTTCTGATATTATAATAATGTCTATATACAAGTAAATAGCAATCTAATGGAACGCTTGCATCTCACGCTCCACGTATATAGTATACAATCAAAACCGCGGGCGCTAATTGGAGATTGGATTCCGACCTTGACAAGGTATGGGACCACCTTCCGATGATGTATCTCTAGAGGCGAATACACCTGGGTTCAACAAGAACGTCTTGCAACCCGGCCCATACATGACCGACCACTCATTTCGCTTGAGTGTATCGAATGTATGTCACCAACGGTTGCACTCAAACCACCATTCCCGAATGGGCAGAATCGATAGAGTAAGAAACAAAAGGAATTTCTCTAGATAGGTGATTATACACCCTAATGGGAGCGACCCACATAGCCATGCTGCCTGCCCGATTTCTGTCATCTCCCGGTTGAAGAGGCTTGAGGTCAGAACACATCTGATCATCATACACTTTGAATGCCACATCGTCAGATCCTCTGGATATCACTAATTGATATCCACAAAAATACTCTACGGTCAGCTAAGAGAAGGTGTACGGCCTTCCCCGCCATCAACGGAAATACGTTTGAAGAAATCAACATACGTGACCCCTTTGGAAATACTCTGTCAGACACTCGTCCATACAAGTCATCCAGGAACAGGATGAACCGAAGACACCCTCCTACTGCATTCCAGGAATTACCCTATAAATCAGTATCGAGAAGTCCTTGCAATCCGTAGATTCCAATCACGACAGAATCATTGTTGAATTATCTCCGGCCACTAAACCAGAGAAATCCAATCAGTAGTTCTTCCGCTCAGGAAGATCAACGGTCTTCCGTTGCTCCATCTTCAATAATCTTCTTTCACGTATTCGCTGGTCGGAATGGTTTTCGAATATATATTCGATCCCGGTCTTTCCGTACCAACGATCGTATGGTCAGGTTTGATAGTTGGTGTTTTAACTATCAAATAAATAATTGTGTGAATGACATGAGCTTACCAGTTCAGTACAACACCACATGGCCTCTTTAATTCAAAACGATTAGCGATGGTTAATCTCTAACTCTTAAACATTTCAAATATAACTTATTTGACGTCAGGTTCTTGTTTCAACCATTTCATTTTCATATTTAAGAAAATATGATATTTAATTCCTTATTCAACCATTACCACTCATTTTCCCTTACTGGAAAATCAACTCAATTTATATTACAAACCCACTTTTCATTTCATTACTTGCATACGTTGATCCACTTTCATTTCTGTAAATGAATTCATTTCAAAACTTAATTTTTCCATTTCCTTCCATCTCGAAAGTACCACTTTTAATTTCCCACCATTTCCCTTTTTATTTATTTCACCTTGGACATTTATAAACACCAAATTCTTTTCACTCCCGTTACTCGGAAAAAAAAACTCATTTATATATATCCTTGACCCTTTCACTTTCATCTCGTTATTATTTCCCTCCTTTCACATTACAACTAATATCATTCTTAGATAATCCCGAGGTCGTTCAAGTTGGGGTATTTATTTACCTCTCAGACCTTGATCAACAACGGTCTTACCTTTAGATAAACATCAGTTGTAACTCAAACAGATATTTATTTTAATATCGAATACACCTCATTTAACTATCTTATCGATAAAACTTCTTATCTTTTAAAACTTCCGTCTCGAGTATAACCAAAATTCTTAAGTCATTAATTAAGAAAATTATTTATAAAATATCACGTCTTCCTTTTCCTTTTCTAAACGATACATCTCATCACCTGGTTTTTTGTTAAAATACTATTTCTTACCACATCACTTCTAACCCTTTCTATTAAAGTTTTATCTCATAAATTTCCTCTAATTCCTTTATTGAGTAATATTTATAAATCCTTTACACCTCATTCCTTTTTATAATTTCGTTTATAAAACATGGTTCTATATAACCCTTCTTTTATCACTTTATAAAATCATCTAAAAACCAATTATAAATTCAATAAATAAATAATAAATATTTATTTGTTTTTTTTCATTCTTTAATTCAAATAATAGATTTTAATAAATCTATTCTCAGTTATAAAATAAATTTTATAACTTTAACTCATCGATTTACCTGACGACAGATCGATATCTAAAAATGGTTAATTCATAGGCCATGTGCTGTCGATCACCCAACCAATAATACCCATTTATTTAAACCAAACAAATATTGAATTTCAGGTCAATATTCAACCATCAAAACAAAACAATTCAATAATGGTCTTATAACAGTCTATAACGAGCATTCAATATCCACCACAACAATCAATCAAAACAATTCATTTATTAAAACACGTTTATTTTATAAACGTGACCAATGAGATAACTTACCTCAATTGGAATCAATCGTTAAAAATAACGATTTGGGTTTCACTGAAATTAAACGACGTTTAATTTCGTCAGTTCAAACAAGATATATATAAATATATCATAAATCAGTCAAACACTAGCAACTATAACACACAAAGATAAAAACCCAACTTATAAAATATAAGCGGGAAATAACTGAGTGAGTTTAACTCACCTTTGAATCTCACTGTCGCCTACTTCTTTCCGATTTTGTTCTGCTTGTCGTCATGATCGTAACAGGGGTGGTTCTGCCCATTTCTGTTCATATATGAATGAGTTATAATTTTTAAATATTAATGCCCTTAAATTAATTAAATCCTTAGTTATAAAATGAACTAATTTTATTTAATTAATCTAATTACCTTGTTATACAGATCCTAATTAATTTCCTTTAATCCCTATTTTCCAATCAAATTAATTATATTATCTAAAACGATAACCCTTAATCACATTTGTTAATAACTACATTATATTAACAAATAACTAAATACGTTTTAAACTGATTAACGAAAATAATATGACCAGTTAGACCCACAAGGTACTGGTAGGAAAAGGGTTTTAATTTTCGTTAATTTGATCAACTACTTTTAATTTAAAAAACCTTTAGTTGATACTTTAACTTAAACTTTCATTTAGAATTAAACTAAACAAACATATTAAAGAATTTGGGCCATACATTTTTACATTCCCCGGCCCAATCCAAAATCAAACCCGCATCCACTCTCTCCCTTTATCAAAACCGTCGGTCCTTTGCTCCACAAACCCTCAGACTTAATTCCTCAAACCTTTCGCCGCCACTCCAAAAAAATCAGAAAAACCAAAACCCTAAAAACCCGAAACCAGATGCTCCTCCTCCCTAACCGCCGCGACGCCCCGCCTTGGCCTCCCTTCAGTTGCTCCTCCGTCCCCCAGAGCGAGACTGAACCTCCACCCAAAAAGCTAAGTTTTTAGTTTATATAATTTCTTTTCGATTTAATTTCTGTTTTCATTTTTACTTGGTTCGAATGGTTTATATGTTCTGATACAACAATTGTGGATGCGTATTTATACTTGAAAGCATTGCAGTAATCCCTGAATTGTTACGTCCTATTAAGAATTAGCTGCGCCTAGATTTTTAGGCGTTTACTTTTCACTCAGTTGTGTAGTCGAACTGTAGGTGATTTACTTGGTTTGTGTGATGGATTTTGTTGGATTTCTAGTACCGCCTGTGTTCAGAAATGCACATGGACCTAATTATTTATGTTGATTTGGTTAGGCTATGAATTGTTCAATCGATTTGTATACTGTCTGTGTACACCATCCATTGAATGGTTCATTTCAGATTGTAAAACCATATTGAACTTCAGCATATTTTCTGCTCGTATTTTCTTGTCTTGTGTATATACGGCTATTGATATGGTTTGTTCACATGGCCTTGTCTGCTATTTTAAATTCAATTTCAGATCTGCATTGGATATTGTAGTAGCAGAACAGCATTCCCTATGTGATTTCTGAAAACATACATTATCTGTTTCGATTTTTATGGTGTGTTTTACTGTTTCCTTAGCTGTTGCCAGCTGTTTTTATCTTGTTGAATTCATTTATTTATTACTCCTTTTCTGATCATGATCTTGATGTATCAATATACATTTTAAATTCTAGATGTAGTTCAGATTTCCCTTAGGTGTTCCTATATAGATTTATAGCTATAGGTCTACTGTTTTCATGTGGCATTTTTCTTATTTGAAAATTTACAACTTAAAACATATCTATATTTATTATTAGCTATTACTTATAGCTCTCCCTTTTCATTTCTTTACAGGACGGATTTCTGGAGGAAGATTTGATGTTGAGAAGATATCATTGTGGATTTTCTTTCATGTGCCATTTGATTATATATTTATTTTTTTCTCCATTCCTTCTTGTCTGTAATTGTTTGTGTATGGCCAATCAAAATTATCTATTCAAGTTCAGATTTGATATTGTAAGAGGTGTACAATAAATATTTAGTTATTTCGATTGTAACTTGAAATCTTGTCCTTAAAGTGTGCATTCGGTTTTGTTGTAACATAGACAAGAATGTATGTATATACATGTCGCATATTAGCTATTCAAATTTGACAAATTTTGAATTTGCTTTTAATCACCACTTCTCTAGTAAAATTTGTAATGTTACATGTATCGACAAACCCAAATCCTTTTAGCTATTCTTGTTACTTAAAATTAGTATACTAAACTCTTTTGCATATGGTCTCAATTTATACTAATTTCTGTCGTAACCTTTCGAGTGGTAAGATACCAGATCCGTCGAAAATTAACATATCATTTAAATTATAAACTTACAGCTCAAAATAAGACCAGGACGGATTCTAAACTTGATAAATCAAAATTTTGAGTTAACAGTATCAAATATATATACGAATCCTTATTAAATTAATAAAATAACGTTAAAGTTTATTAACGAAATCCATAGCGACTATTCCGAATTTTTTACTGGACATAACTAACAAATTATAACACGAAATCTTGATTTTTCTCTTCCATACGAAAAATATACACAAATCGATTCAAACGTTTCTGGTTTCACAGAATTCCGACTCAAAATGAATTATGTATACTCAGTTAAAGTTCAAAACAAAATTTACGAACTACCGCGCCATTTCTAGTTCGTTTTATAATAAAATTATAAATTAATGTTCCGACACCGTTTTAATAACGAATATATTTATATAATTCGATATAAACAATATTTGAATCACTTTAAATTTCTCGTCCACGTTATACAGCAAATTTGATATTTTCTCAATATCCTGAAATTAAAATATTATTATATTATTAATATAATTTAAATATTCAAATTAAAATAGCCATATCTCTTTTTTAAACTCAAATAAATATTTTAAATAAATAGAATATTTCAAATAAATGGTCAGAAAATACGGGACATTACAGCTAGTTTGGGATTTCGATTCGTTCGTTGATCGAAATTACAACCGTTATCCCTTTGATTTCCTGTATGTTGTTGTAATGTGAATTTCGCATTATCGATCACCTTGGTGATTGTACTCTGATCCGTGGCAACTAATTTTGTGTCTTTGTTTCCTGTCGATCCAGGGTGATTTCTAATCGTTTCTTAATGTCATTAGATTCACTAACGAGCTATATGTATATTCGATTTATCGAATTTACATTTGATGATTTATGATTTGAATTTACGTTATTTTGACGTAAATCCCCTTGATCGATTTGCCTCGGCAATCGTACTATTGTTTATTGTCACTTCAAATTATAACAGGGTTTATATATTATTAATGGACCACGAATCCTTCTACAAATTGCAATTTATTAGTGTGTACGGATCTTGTTTACTCGATCGGGGGAGAAATTTAGTTTGTTTACCTTAGTAAAACTGAGGACTACGACCCCTTATACGTTTACTTTGGCGAATAACTCTTAGACTCGTTCATTCGAACATGTGTGATGATTCTCTCTGTTTTGAATAGAAACCAATTATGGGTTCGTAAATATTCGAGAATAGCATGTGGTTATGGGACATGTCGCTATTTCTTATATTAACTAGCTCAGAGTAATTTCTATTCACCCGGATCAATGTGATCCATTTTATGATTTGGACTTAGCTTCATGGCTATGTCTCCTAAGGACTGTGGTTCACTGTAATAGTTTCCGCACTATCAGGGGAACTCCAGTCAGATAGTTTCTGCACTATCTGTCGATATCTCCTGTTCATTTTATGACTTATGTTTTGTGGTCCTCGACGCCCGAGTGGGATTTATGATTCTTGGATTTCACATATGGGACTTTGGTCCAACTTTCTATGATTTATGATGTTTTGTAACACCCCACCTCTGCTAAGGTCACTCACCAAGGGAATGCACTAGTTTTGGAGGAGCGTTATCGAGGTAAACGAACACAGAAATATTATAAGACAGAACATAAATAGAACAGCGGAAGAATCAAAAGATAAATTTCATTACTTTCAAAAATAGTCAAAACCTTTTACATCCAAAGTACCAAATAGCCAAAGTCATTATTTTCCATTACAACAAATTCTGTCTTGCATAAATAAAGAAGCATAATCTTAAAACAACCAAAGTAGCTTAATTCCTCAAAGGTAGCAGAAATGCAGCCATAGCATACCTCAAGATCAAACCGTACATGAGATGAACCGAAAGCAAGCGAAATCCAAGCTAAGTGCTAGAGTTTCCTCCCTGAGAACCTTGGGGAGGGGGGGGGGGGAAACGAAAGAAAAAGAGGCGAAAGAAAACGGGTCAGTCATAAAGGCTGGTAAGTCGTAGTGACTTTCAGCATAAAAATAGGTAAAGGTAACATGACATGTATAAACTGAAAGTAAACATAAGGATGATGACAAGATGGGCAAGATAGACTAAGATGGCATGATAATTCAAGTATAAATCAAGTATAGCATCGCATGTTCAAGGTTCGCGGCACCAACTATACTAGTACCCCAAACCCATGTCATGTATTAACCATGAAATGATCCCTTAGCCCAATATCATTAATGAACCATTACTAGGTCCAACGGAACGATCCATTAATTGACCGGCTCCCTACAAGTTCTAACTCGTCATGTGTCTGTGTCATACGGCCCTATCACAAATGTAGTTACCTGTGCTAGGTCCACCATAGGGTGTATCAAGCCCTAGGGTGCCAACCATCGACACGAATCTAGCATGCACAGTGTAAACCTACTGATGCCCAATACCTACTTTTTCAACTCCGGAATACGTGCACGACCATAGTCCGCCTGAACCAACACTGGCGCACCAACTCAGCCGTCGTTTTGGTCGCTTATAATCAGCCCAGTAATCGTGCCCCACCCTGCCTAGTTCCAGGGTACCATGATACATCTAAGTGGGTTACTGCTGAAATGGACCGCGTAACTAGGGTTTTGTTCAGCAGGTTAAGTGTTGTCATTTAAATTCGTGACTTAACCCTTATCAGTCTAGCATGTCAAGTTGGTTAAGTGTTGTCTCTCAATTTTGTGACTTAACCCCACTAATCCTGTGTCAAGTTGGTTAAGTGTTGTCTTTCATGTTCATGACTTAACCCTATCATGTGGAATTAATTCATTATTGCACCCCAACCTCTCACATCATACCTGTTGTTGTGGTCACTGGATATGTCGGGCAGTTCCGGGCAGAATTACACCACAACTCAGTCTGACCTCGGGTTTTTAAGCACAATATGACTAACTACCCACATTGGGTCCTATTGTTTGTAGTAACTGGATTTGCCGGGCGGTTCCGGGCAGAATTACACTGCAAACTCAACCCAACCTCGAGTTGGCTATTTTCAAGTTCATTCTAGTGTCATGTCCATGTTCAAATTTCAGGTCAAGTTCATGTCAAGTTTCATGAAAAGTTTCATGACAAGTTTCATGTCAAGTTTCAACTTATGCCTATTATCAAGTTCATGATTCATGTTCATAACCAATTCATGTTTTTCCTAATCTACCCAAATCGTATTCCCATTGCACGTAAACGTGAATCGATCTAAATTACAAGTAAATACAAATCCAGAAATAAGGGGAATAACATCAAACTATGATAGGAAAAAAGGACAGCATAAAGTGATAAAAATGATTACAAGACTAGCATGACATAACTTGAGATAATTGGTTACAACATCACTGGCATATAGAAAATAATAGGATTTCAAATCTAGCATAATAAGGTGATAGTCATGGCATAAGGTGATAGTCCCAAACTTGTAAATAATAGACCGATTCAACATCACAGGCATGATAATGTCATGGACATGAAAGAGTTTGATTTACAACATGAATAGGTCCAAACTGATTTCATAGCAATATTCCCAAATGTCAAGATCCAAGATAGAAACTAGAATAGATGTGAATCAGTTATCATACTTAAGTCCAATTTCACTTTATCTCATGTCCAAATTACAATTAAAAAGTTTAAATCTCAAAGTAACTAGAACTTGCTGATCGTGGTCTAAGAAATTGGGATGCAGAAGTCAAGTCTAGAAACTAATCGTCGAATTGTTGAATCGTTGAATCTTAATTTGATTGCAGAAGCAAATCCCCAATATGCAATTCCTAGCCGTAGTCTTCAAGAAACAGTATTCGTGTTTTATATTAGTTTAATTTAATTTAAAAGAAGCCATGTCCATCAAGAATTTGTGTAGCATAAGGTTAGAGAAGAATGGTGTAAAGAGAATGAGGCTAGGAGGCTGTTTATATAGGATTAGGCGGACGAATCTAGACTGAAAACGAGACCAGATACATCAGAATGAACCCAGGCTCAAAACTAGGCTCTGGCACCAGGTCGACCCCCAGGTCGACCATAGGATCGATCTGGTCCCTGGTAGGTCGACCATAGTGTCGACCCCCAGGTCGACGTGGTCTTGGGCGGGAGAATTCCCGCCCAGTCTGCACTGGGGTTTGAATTTGAATTTCGAATTCAAATTCGAGCTGTTTTTCAGTTCTGAAAATTCCTGAAACTTCGGAGGGTCATATCTCCCTCATACAGACTCCATTTCTCGAAAACTCGGACTCGTTTCCAAGCAGAATTTCGAGACGAACGCAATGGAGCAACCCGTTTTCCCTGATTCTTATTTTAAAAATTAAATCTGCCTTGATTTATGGTTATAACATGTTATAAAAATACAGGTTGTTACATTCTCTCCTCCTTAAAGGATTTCGTCCCCAAAATCTTCAAGTTAAGAAGAGTGAATCCTATCATCCAATCAACCATCTACTCAACCATCATCCACAAGCAACCATTGTCCTTAAAAGATTTCTAATGCTGTATGAACTTATGCAAGAGTGTGTGTATATGTACTTATCTAATGCAAAAGATCAGGCGGTTACCGATTCAGTAAACCTCCTTAATGCAAAATATGTTAGTGTAATGAGTCCAACATGTATGCAAATTCCTAACATATTTTATAATCTCTACATGAGTGCACAAACATTCATTCATAAGCAACATCCAAATGATAGCATATCAAGTTTCCATCCATTTACAAGTATGAGCACCCATGCATATGCAATATGAGATATGTGACTGAGCCGATCTAGTGCCTAATGTGTGTTATGCAACCACGAGCAACCACTAGCAACCACTTGCAACCACTTGCAATCATCAACCATAACATGTTTCAATCACATGTTTACATCCAAAAGGGTTCTACCCAAGGTTCTTAAGATAAGATCGAGAAGATAACATGACAAACATGGATAGCAAAAGCATGTACATGATACGAAGGTATGTAAACTTATAGGAAAAAGAGATCGAGAAAGTACCCTAAAAAAGAAATGGGTATAGCGAGCGTATCTTCTCTTCAGTTTCCCAAGTTGCGTCTTCTTGGGCTTCACTCCACTGTACTTTAACTAGCTTGACTTCTCGATTCCTTAGCTTCTTGATCTCCATTCCTAAGATACGAATCGGAACTCGCCTCGATGTTGCTTCCTTCTCCACTTCTACGCCTTCAAGGACGCTTGGCTCAACCACTTCGGCAGACTCATGTAAGCACTTTCGGAGATGCGAAACGTGGAAGACATTTTGTACTCCGGCCTGTCTCTCGGGTAACTCTACCTTATAGGCCATCTGTCCAATCCTCTCGATGATAGGGAACAGTCCTACGAACCCCGGTGCTAACTTTCCAACCGCTCCAAAGCGAACCACATCGCGTAAAGGATAAAATTTTATAAAGACCATATCTCCCACTTCGAACTTTAGGTCTGTCCTTCTCTTGTCCACGTAGGATTTCTGTCTATCTTGGGCCGTTTTCATCCATCTTCGTATCAACTCAACCTTCTCGGAAGTGTCCCTTATCATGTCGGGTCCAAGTATGAGCTTGTGTGTCGACTCCCACCAACAAGTTGGTGACTTGCACGGTCTTCCGTATAAAGCTTCGAATGGTGCTATCCTTATGCTAGCTTGGTAACTATTATTATATGCGAACTCAACGAGTGGTAGGTGATCTTCCCAAGTACCACCAAAGTCAAGAGTGCATAGCCTCAAAAGATCCTCTAGTACCCTATTTACCGTTTCGGTTTGTCCATCCGTCTGTGGGTGATAGGCCGTGCTTAAACTTAGTCATGTACCCATTGCTTCTTGTAAACTATTCCAAAATTCGCTAGTGAAAATCGGGTCATGATCGGTAACTATACTAGAAGGAACTCCGTGTAATCATACTATTTCTCGAAGGTATATAGACGCTAGCCATGATGCGGTCCTTTTGCTCTTCACAGGAATGAAGTGAGCGCTCTTCGTGAGTCTATCTACTATAACCCATATGCTAGTATTGCCCTTCCTTGACCTAGGCAATCCATCCATGAAATCCATCGAGACACTGTCCCATTTCCACAGCGGAACCTCCAAAGGATGCAATAGCCTACCGGGCTTGAAATCCATCGAGACACTGTCCCATTTCCACAGCGGAACCTCCAAAGGATGCAATAGCCTACCGGGCTTTTTCGATTCGGCCTTTACTTGTTGGCACACCATGCACTTAGAAACGAATTCCGCCACGTCCTTTTTCATCCCGTTCCAAAAGAAAATCTGCTTCATATCCTTGTACATTTTATCCCCTCCTGGGTGTATAGTCATCTTCGAGTGATGCGCCTCTTCGAGAACTCTCTTTACTAAGTCTCCTACTTGTGGGACACATAGTCTACCATCACGCCTTAGCCATCCCTTGTCATCTATGGAATACCTACTATGGTGACTTGACATCTCACCTCTAATCAAGTTGTCCATGATCTCGATTATCTGTGGGTCTTCCTTCTGTGAAGTCCCTACTTGGTCTAGACGCGTAGGCCTTAACTCCATAGATGCTAATGTGGTAGCGAACGACTCAACAACAGGTGTGAAATTAAAGGTTGATATAAACTCTAGACTTTTCCTTTCAACAAACAAAGGACTCAAAGTCAACCTTTTCCTACTTAGCGTATCCGCCACCACATTACCCTTGCCAGGGGTATATGCTATATCGAAGTCATACGATGCCAAGAATTCCATCCACCTCTGTTTCCTTAGATTCAAATCTTTTTGCGAAAAGAGGTACTTAAGCGACTTGTGATCGGTATACAACTCGAACTTCTCACCAAGAAGATAGTGGCGCCAAGACTTAAGTGCAAAAACAATCGCGGCCAATTCCAAGTCATGTGTGGGATAGTTTTTCTCGTGAACTTTAAGTTGTCTACCCCCGTGGCATATCACTTTCCCATCTTGCATTAGGACAGCGCCGAATCCCGTGCCGCACGCATCTGTGTACACCGTAAACATCTTACCTCCGTCGGGTAATGCCAAAACTGGAGCTGTGGTAAGGGCTCTCTTAAGCCTTTGAAAAGCAATGTCACACTATATGTCCCATGCAAAAGCTAGGTTCTTCTTCGCTAACCTAGTAAGAGGGGCTGACATCTTAGCGAAGTCCTTAATGAACTTCCTATAGTAGCCCGTTAAACCGAGAAAGCTTCTCACTTTCGTTGCGTTCTTAGGGACCTTCCAGTCTTGCACTACAGCTACCTTTGTGGGGTCCACAGCTATACCTTGATTAGAAACTACATGTCCAAGAAACCGAACTTCTTTCTTCAAAAATGACACTCGGAGAACTTAGCCTTTAACTCGTGTGCTCTAAGTGTATCCATGACTTCCTTGAGATGTCTAGCATGTTCTTACTCATCCTTTGAGAAGACCAAAATATCGTCCACGAAGACCACCACAAACTTGTTAAGGAATTCTCATAACACCCTGCTCGTTAAATCAACGAAGTACGCGGGTGCATTCGTCAAACCAAACGGCATGACGAGCCATTCAAAGAATCCATCCGGAGTCCTAAACGCGGTCTTGTCAATGCTATCCTCAGCCACTCTAAGCTGATGGAATCCTGTAGCTAGATTGAGTTGAGAGAAAAAAGACGCTCCTACAAGCTGGTCGAACAAGTCATCGATTCTCGGTAGTGGGTGCCTATTCGTCTTAGTCAGCTTGTTTAACTCATGATAATCTACGCATAGACGAAGCGAACCACCCGCCTTAGTAGCGAATACCACCGGAGCACCCCATTCATAAATGCTTCGCCTAATGAAATTTTTCTCAAGCAACTCCTTAACTTGCTTACTAAGCTTTTTTCTCTCGCGCGGGGCCATGTGTCTAACGGGCAATGCAACTGGCTTAGCAATATCAACAAGATATATACGGAAATCTATCTCGCGTTTACGGGGTAACCCCTTAACCTCATCAAAGACATCGGGATATTCTCGGACTACCCTTACTGATTGCAAATCATCGATAGATGAGTCAAGAGATTCTAGATAACATAACATGACAGGACCCATAGGGTTACAAGAAATTTCAAGGGTATTACCAAGGCGAGTCACGAGCCTAACTACCCTTCGTTCACAATCGAGAATGGCTCCATTATTGGATAGCCAATCCATGCCTAGAATCAAACCGTATCCCATAAATCCGAGAACATAAGCATCACACGTGAATTCTACGCTTAAGATAGAAATCCTCAAATCCACACAAATCATAGATAAATGAGCGGAGCCACCAATTGGATTTGAAACAATAACGGGATCCTCAACTATACTAGTACTCAGGTGCAGAGTTTCAACAATATCAGAAGAAATAAAAGTATGTGATGCGCCAGAATCAAACAAGGTTCGAACAGGATGATAAAAAAGATAGACTAAACTTTCAATAGAAATATTTCTACCTCGTTCTTGCGGAGGTACCGTGAGAGCGTGGACTTGTCCTCTAGAAGAAGGCCCAGCTCCCCTGCCTTT